>OU452318.1:18145569-19371650 GCA_911728475.2 Pterostichus madidus
ACGCACTCTTTGCGAAATCTACCTAGCCAGAACTCTGGGTCTGGCAATCCCACGTCTCCAGCTACGTAGGTTAGGTTATATTTGGTTAAGTTAGATTTAGTTCCCGGGGTTTGGGCTGACTACCGGGCGCGTCCCCAGGTGGCGGATAGGGGAGTGACCATGTTTCTAGCGAGACATGGCCAGTAGCAGCCATAAGCAGTGGCACTGGAACTAAAACCCCGGCTTGTTTCTGCAAAAGCTGTTGCCGCGGACCAACCTACGCAGGAGGAGGGACACCTGGGTGGAAGACGCGCTCTTTGCGAACTCTACCTAGGCAGAACTCTGTGTGTGGCAATCCCACGTCTCCAGCTACGTAGGGAGCAGTGAGACATCTCCGTCGGACGCTATGTGCGGCCGCTGGTGGTGTCGATCTGTTAGAGAAGTGGTGATCTCACATTTATTGTTATTTTATTAAGAAACAATCAAAAACAATCAACTACATTCAGATATAGTACAAAAATTACTATTTAAATGTATTTCACAAAATTTTCTTGTCAATATTGGGATGCGGACTGCTAACAATATATAATATTCAATATCTTTTAAACGAATAAAGATATAAAAAAAAACTTTTAAACACAAATTGTTTCCCATTAAATTTCCTACAATCGGTATTTGAACAAATTTTCTCAATCTAAATCGGTTTCAGAGATATTTTAAAATCAAAACTTCTTTTTGCTATAACTTCTAAACTAGAAACAATTTTTTTGTCAAAATTGCCACCATTCGATGCGCCTAAAAATTCTCTACAATTTATATTTAAATAATTTTTTTCTAACTTGCTTGGTTCAGTAGTTATTTACAATTAAAAAATTACACTTTTTTTTTTATTTAAAAAAATTCATTGTATATTAATTGAAGGACGTTAAATACACTCGTCTAAACCGCACTTTAATATCTTTTTTAGTTTTGCAGATATTTTTAATTCAATATTTCATTTCGTTATAACTTCTAAACCGTAAACATTTTGTGGCCCCATTTACACCCTATAACTCTTATTTGAACAATTTTTTTCTAGTTTACTTGGTTTAGAAGTTATTGACCAACCAGCACACATATTAGTAATAACAATGAGTATCACTATGACAACTCATTATTAATTGTAATTATTTCGTAACGATAGTAATGAAACAGTTCGTTTTGTAAATGTCCACGTAGAAGAATGTAGTGAGTGCTCAGTTCTCATATCGTTTGCCATTACCCGCTTTCTGGGTATTAGATGATATTTTATTGACTTTCTTACTGATTGTAAGGTAAGACGGTTGATGCAACGATAATAATCAATTATTAAAAACTGTCTTTGTTATTTTAGAAATGAAGAGATATGATAAAAATTTAATACTCCTGTACAACGCTATGTGCGGCCGCTGGTGGTGTCGAGCTGTTTGAGAAGTAGCGATCTCACGTTCCTGAGCTACGCAGAAGGAGGGACACGTGGGTGGTGGACGCACTCTTTGCGAAATCTACCTAGCCAGAACTCTGGGTCTGGCAATCCCACGTCTCCAGCTACGTAGGTTAGGTTATATTTGGTTAAGTTAGATTTAGTTCCCGGGGTTTGGGCTGACTACCGGGCGCGTCCCCAGGTGGCGGATAGGGGAGTGACCATGTTTCTAGCGAGACATGGCCAGTAGCAGCCATAAGCAGTGGCACTGGAACTAAAACCCCGGCTTGTTTCTGCAAAAGCTGTTGCCGCGGACCAACCTACGCAGGAGGAGGGACACCTGGGTGGAAGACGCGCTCTTTGCGAACTCTACCTAGGCAGAACTCTGGGTGTGGCAATCCCACGTCTCCAGCTACGTAGGGAGCAGTGAGACATCTCCGTCGGACGCTATGTGCGGCCGCTGGTGGTGTCGATCTGTTAGAGAAGTGGTGATCTCACATTTATTGTTATTTTATTAAGAAACAATCAAAAACAATCAACTACATTCAGATATAGTACAAAAATTACTATTTAAATGTATTTCACAAAATTTTCTTGTCAATATTGGGATGCGGACTGCTAACAATATATAATATTCAATATCTTTTAAACGAATAAAGATATAAAAAAAAACTTTTAAACACAAATTGTTTCCCATTAAATTTCCTACAATCGGTATTTGAACAAATTTTCTCAATCTAAATCGGTTTCAGAGATATTTTAAAATCAAAACTTCTTTTTGCTATAACTTCTAAACTAGAAACAATTTTTTTGTCAAAATTGCCACCATTCGATGCGCCTAAAAATTCTCTACAATTTATATTTAAATAATTTTTTTCTAACTTGCTTGGTTCAGTAGTTATTTACAATTAAAAAATTACACTTTTTTTTTTATTTAAAAAAATTCATTGTATATTAATTGAAGGACGTTAAATACACTCGTCTAAACCGCACTTTAATATCTTTTTTAGTTTTGCAGATATTTTTAATTCAATATTTCATTTCGTTATAACTTCTAAACCGTAAACATTTTGTGGCCCCATTTACACCCTATAACTCTTATTTGAACAATTTTTTTCTAGTTTACTTGGTTTAGAAGTTATTGACCAACCAGCACACATATTAGTAATAACAATGAGTATCACTATGACAACTCATTATTAATTGTAATTATTTCGTAACGATAGTAATGAAACAGTTCGTTTTGTAAATGTCCACGTAGAAGAATGTAGTGAGTGCTCAGTTCTCATATCGTTTGCCATTACCCGCTTTCTGGGTATTAGATGATATTTTATTGACTTTCTTACTGATTGTAAGGTAAGACGGTTGATGCAACGATAATAATCAATTATTAAAAACTGTCTTTGTTATTTTAGAAATGAAGAGATATGATAAAAATTTAATACTCCTGTACAACGCTATGTGCGGCCGCTGGTGGTGTCGAGCTGTTTGAGAAGTAGCGATCTCACGTTCCTGAGCTACGCAGAAGGAGGGACACGTGGGTGGTGGACGCACTCTTTGCGAAATCTACCTAGCCAGAACTCTGGGTCTGGCAATCCCACGTCTCCAGCTACGTAGGTTAGGTTATATTTGGTTAAGTTAGATTTAGTTCCCGGGGTTTGGGCTGACTACCGGGCGCGTCCCCAGGTGGCGGATAGGGGAGTGACCATGTTTCTAGCGAGACATGGCCAGTAGCAGCCATAAGCAGTGGCACTGGAACTAAAACCCCGGCTTGTTTCTGCAAAAGCTGTTGCCGCGGACCAACCTACGCAGGAGGAGGGACACCTGGGTGGAAGACGCGCTCTTTGCGAACTCTACCTAGGCAGAACTCTGGGTGTGGCAATCCCACGTCTCCAGCTACGTAGGGAGCAGTGAGACATCTCCGTCGGACGCTATGTGCGGCCGCTGGTGGTGTCGATCTGTTAGAGAAGTGGTGATCTCACATTTATTGTTATTTTATTAAGAAACAATCAAAAACAATCAACTACATTCAGATATAGTACAAAAATTACTATTTAAATGTATTTCACAAAATTTTCTTGTCAATATTGGGATGCGGACTGCTAACAATATATAATATTCAATATCTTTTAAACGAATAAAGATATAAAAAAAAACTTTTAAACACAAATTGTTTCCCATTAAATTTCCTACAATCGGTATTTGAACAAATTTTCTCAATCTAAATCGGTTTCAGAGATATTTTAAAATCAAAACTTCTTTTTGCTATAACTTCTAAACTAGAAACAATTTTTTTGTCAAAATTGCCACCATTCGATGCGCCTAAAAATTCTCTACAATTTATATTTAAATGATGTTTTTCTAACTTGCTTGGTTCAGTAGTTATTTACAATTAAAAAATTACACTTTTTTTTTTATTTAAAAAAATTCATTGTATATTAATTGAAGGACGTTAAATACACTCGTCTAAACCGCACTTTAATATCTTTTTTAGTTTTGCAGATATTTTTAATTCAATATTTCATTTCGTTATAACTTCTAAACCGTAAACATTTTGTGGCCCCATTTACACCCTATAACTCTTATTTGAACAATTTTTTTCTAGTTTACTTGGTTTAGAAGTTATTGACCAACCAGCACACATATTAGTAATAACAATGAGTATCACTATGACAACTCATTATTAATTGTAATTATTTCGTAACGATAGTAATGAAACAGTTCGTTTTGTAAATGTCCACGTAGAAGAATGTAGTGAGTGCTCAGTTCTCATATCGTTTGCCATTACCCGCTTTCTGGGTATTAGATGATATTTTATTGACTTTCTTACTGATTGTAAGGTAAGACGGTTGATGCAACGATAATAATCAATTATTAAAAACTGTCTTTGTTATTTTAGAAATGAAGAGATATGATAAAAATTTAATACTCCTGTACAACGCTATGTGCGGCCGCTGGTGGTGTCCAGCTGTTTGAGAAGTAGCGATCTCACGTTCCTGAGCTACGCAGAAGGAGGGACACGTGGGTGGTGGACGCACTCTTTGCGAAATCTACCTAGCCAGAACTCTGGGTCTGGCAATCCCACGTCTCCAGCTACGTAGGTTAGGTTATATTTGGTTAAGTTAGATTTAGTTCCCGGGGTTTGGGCTGACTACCGGGCGCGTCCCCAGGTGGCGGATAGGGGAGTGACCATGTTTCTAGCGAGACATGGCCAGTAGCAGCCATAAGCAGTGGCACTGGAACTAAAACCCCGGCTTGTTTCTGCAAAAGCTGTTGCCGCGGACCAACCTACGCAGGAGGAGGGACACCTGGGTGGAAGACGCGCTCTTTGCGAACTCTACCTAGGCAGAACTCTGGGTGTGGCAATCCCACGTCTCCAGCTACGTAGGGAGCAGTGAGACATCTCCGTCGGACGCTATGTGCGGCCGCTGGTGGTGTCGATCTGTTAGAGAAGTGGTGATCTCACATTTATTGTTATTTTATTAAGAAACAATCAAAAACAATCAACTACATTCAGATATAGTACAAAAATTACTATTTAAATGTATTTCACAAAATTTTCTTGTCAATATTGCGATGCGGACTGCTAACAATATATAATATTCAATATCTTTTAAACGAATAAAGATATAAAAAAAAACTTTTAAACACAAATTGTTTCCCATTAAATTTCCTACAATCGGTATTTGAACAAATTTTCTCAATCTAAATCGGTTTCAGAGATATTTTAAAATCAAAACTTCTTTTTGCTATAACTTCTAAACTAGAAACAATTTTTTTGTCAAAATTGCCACCATTCGATGCGCCTAAAAATTCTCTACAATTTATATTTAAATAATTTTTTTCTAACTTGCTTGGTTCAGCAGTTATTTACAATTAAAAAATTACACTTTTTTTTTTATTTAAAAAAATTCATTGTATATTAATTGAAGGACGTTAAATACACTCGTCTAAACCGCACTTTAATATCTCTTTTAGTTTTGCAGATATTTTTAATTCAATATTTCATTTCGTTATAACTTCTAAACCGTAAACATTTTGTGGCCCCATTTACACCCTATAACTCTTATTTGAACAATTTTTTTCTAGTTTACTTGGTTTAGAAGTTATTGACCAACCAGCACACATATTAGTAATAACAATGAGTATCACTATGACAACTCATTATTAATTGTAATTATTTCGTAACGATAGTAATGAAACAGTTCGTTTTGTAAATGTCCACGTAGAAGAATGTAGTGAGTGCTCAGTTCTCATATCGTTTGCCATTACCCGCTTTCTGGGTATTAGATGATATTTTATTGACATTCTTACTGATTGTAAGGTAAGACGGTTGATGCAACGATAATAATCAATTATTAAAAACTGTCTTTGTTATTTTAGAAATGAAGAGATATGATAAAAATTTAATACTCCTGTACAACGCTATGTGCGGCCGCTGGTGGTGTCGAGCTGTTTGAGAAGTAGCGATCTCACGTTCCTGAGCTACGCAGAAGGAGGGACACGTGGGTGGTGGACGCACTCTTTGCGAAATCTACCTAGCCAGAACTCTGGGTCTGGCAATCCCACGTCTCCAGCTACGTAGGTTAGGTTATATTTGGTTAAGTTAGATTTAGTTCCCGGGGTTTGGGCTGACTACCGGGCGCGTCCCCAGGTGGCGGATAGGGGAGTGACCATGTTTCTAGCGAGACATGGCCAGTAGCAGCCATAAGCAGTGGCACTGGAACTAAAACCCCGGCTTGTTTCTGCAAAAGCTGTTGCCGCGGACCAACCTACGCAGGAGGAGGGACACCTGGGTGGAAGACGCGCTCTTTGCGAACTCTACCTAGGCAGAACTCTGGGTGTGGCAATCCCACGTCTCCAGCTACGTAGGGAGCAGTGAGACATCTCCGTCGGACGCTATGTGCGGCCGCTGGTGGTGTCGATCTGTTAGAGAAGTGGTGATCTCACATTTATTGTTATTTTATTAAGAAACAATCAAAAACAATCAACTACATTCAGATATAGTACAAAAATTACTATTTAAATGTATTTCACAAAATTTTCTTGTCAATATTGCGATGCGGACTGCTAACAATATATAATATTCAATATCTTTTAAACGAATAAAGATATAAAAAAAAACTTTTAAACACAAATTGTTTCCCATTAAATTTCCTACAATCGGTATTTGAACAAATTTTCTCAATCTAAATCGGTTTCAGAGATATTTTAAAATCAAAACTTCTTTTTGCTATAACTTCTAAACTAGAAACAATTTTTTTGTCAAAATTGCCACCATTCGATGCGCCTAAAAATTCTCTACAATTTATATTTAAATAATTTTTTTCTAACTTGCTTGGTTCAGCAGTTATTTACAATTAAAAAATTACACTTTTTTTTTTATTTAAAAAAATTCATTGTATATTAATTGAAGGACGTTAAATACACTCGTCTAAACCGCACTTTAATATCTCTTTTAGTTTTGCAGATATTTTTAATTCAATATTTCATTTCGTTATAACTTCTAAACCGTAAACATTTTGTGGCCCCATTTACACCCTATAACTCTTATTTGAACAATTTTTTTCTAGTTTACTTGGTTTAGAAGTTATTGACCAACCAGCACACATATTAGTAATAACAATGAGTATCACTATGACAACTCATTATTAATTGTAATTATTTCGTAACGATAGTAATGAAACAGTTCGTTTTGTAAATGTCCACGTAGAAGAATGTAGTGAGTGCTCAGTTCTCATATCGTTTGCCATTACCCGCTTTCTGGGTATTAGATGATATTTTATTGACATTCTTACTGATTGTAAGGTAAGACGGTTGATGCAACGATAATAATCAATTATTAAAAACTGTCTTTGTTATTTTAGAAATGAAGAGATATGATAAAAATTTAATACTCCTGTACAACGCTATGTGCGGCCGCTGGTGGTGTCGAGCTGTTTGAGAAGTAGCGATCTCACGTTCCTGAGCTACGCAGAAGGAGGGACACGTGGGTGGTGGACGCACTCTTTGCGAAATCTACCTAGCCAGAACTCTGGGTCTGGCAATCCCACGTCTCCAGCTACGTAGGTTAGGTTATATTTGGTTAAGTTAGATTTAGTTCCCGGGGTTTGGGCTGACTACCGGGCGCGTCCCCAGGTGGCGGATAGGGGAGTGACCATGTTTCTAGCGAGACATGGCCAGTAGCAGCCATAAGCAGTGGCACTGGAACTAAAACCCCGGCTTGTTTCTGCAAAAGCTGTTGCCGCGGACCAACCTACGCAGGAGGAGGGACACCTGGGTGGAAGACGCGCTCTTTGCGAACTCTACCTAGGCAGAACTCTGGGTGTGGCAATCCCACGTCTCCAGCTACGTAGGGAGCAGTGAGACATCTCCGTCGGACGCTATGTGCGGCCGCTGGTGGTGTCGATCTGTTAGAGAAGTGGTGATCTCACATTTATTGTTATTTTATTAAGAAACAATCAAAAACAATCAACTACATTCAGATATAGTACAAAAATTACTATTTAAATGTATTTCACAAAATTTTCTTGTCAATATTGGGATGCGGACTGCTAACAATATATAATATTCAATATCTTTTAAACGAATAAAGATATAAAAAAAAACTTTTAAACACAAATTGTTTCCCATTAAATTTCCTACAATCGGTATTTGAACAAATTTTCTCAATCTAAATCGGTTTCAGAGATATTTTAAAATCAAAACTTCTTTTTGCTATAACTTCTAAACTAGAAACAATTTTTTTGTCAAAATTGCCACCATTCGATGCGCCTAAAAATTCTCTACAATTTATATTTAAATAATTTTTTTCTAACTTGCTTGGTTCAGCAGTTATTTACAATTAAAAAATTACACTTTTTTTTTTATTTAAAAAAATTCATTGTATATTAATTGAAGGACGTTAAATACACTCGTCTAAACCGCACTTTAATATCTTTTTTAGTTTTGCAGATATTTTTAATTCAATATTTCATTTCGTTATAACTTCTAAACCGTAAACATTTTGTGGCCCCATTTACACCCTATAACTCTTATTTGAACAATTTTTTTCTAGTTTACTTGGTTTAGAAGTTATTGACCAACCAGCACACATATTAGTAATAACAATGAGTATCACTATGACAACTCATTATTAATTGTAATTATTTCGTAACGATAGTAATGAAACAGTTCGTTTTGTAAATGTCCACGTAGAAGAATGTAGTGAGTGCTCAGTTCTCATATCGTTTGCCATTACCCGCTTTCTGGGTATTAGATGATATTTTATTGACATTCTTACTGATTGTAAGGTAAGACGGTTGATGCAACGATAATAATCAATTATTAAAAACTGTCTTTGTTATTTTAGAAATGAAGAGATATGATAAAAATTTAATACTCCTGTACAACGCTATGTGCGGCCGCTGGTGGTGTCGAGCTGTTTGAGAAGTAGCGATCTCACGTTCCTGAGCTACGCAGAAGGAGGGACACGTGGGTGGTGGACGCACTCTTTGCGAAATCTACCTAGCCAGAACTCTGGGTCTGGCAATCCCACGTCTCCAGCTACGTAGGTTAGGTTATATTTGGTTAAGTTAGATTTAGTTCCCGGGGTTTGGGCTGACTACCGGGCGCGTCCCCAGGTGGCGGATAGGGGAGTGACCATGTTTCTAGCGAGACATGGCCAGTAGCAGCCATAAGCAGTGGCACTGGAACTAAAACCCCGGCTTGTTTCTGCAAAAGCTGTTGCCGCGGACCAACCTACGCAGGAGGAGGGACACCTGGGTGGAAGACGCGCTCTTTGCGAACTCTACCTAGGCAGAACTCTGGGTGTGGCAATCCCACGTCTCCAGCTACGTAGGGAGCAGTGAGACATCTCCGTCGGACGCTATGTGCGGCCGCTGGTGGTGTCGATCTGTTAGAGAAGTGGTGATCTCACATTTATTGTTATTTTATTAAGAAACAATCAAAAACAATCAACTACATTCAGATATAGTACAAAAATTACTATTTAAATGTATTTCACAAAATTTTCTTGTCAATATTGGGATGCGGACTGCTAACAATATATAATATTCAATATCTTTTAAACGAATAAAGATATAAAAAAAAACTTTTAAACACAAATTGTTTCCCATTAAATTTCCTACAATCGGTATTTGAACAAATTTTCTCAATCTAAATCGGTTTCAGAGATATTTTAAAATCAAAACTTCTTTTTGCTATAACTTCTAAACTAGAAACAATTTTTTTGTCAAAATTGCCACCATTCGATGCGCCTAAAAATTCTCTACAATTTATATTTAAATGATGTTTTTCTAACTTGCTTGGTTCAGTAGTTATTTACAATTAAAAAATTACACTTTTTTTTTTATTTAAAAAAATTCATTGTATATTAATTGAAGGACGTTAAATACACTCGTCTAAACCGCACTTTAATATCTTTTTTAGTTTTGCAGATATTTTTAATTCAATATTTCATTTCGTTATAACTTCTAAACCGTAAACATTTTGTGGCCCCATTTACACCCTATAACTCTTATTTGAACAATTTTTTTCTAGTTTACTTGGTTTAGAAGTTATTGACCAACCAGCACACATATTAGTAATAACAATGAGTATCACTATGACAACTCATTATTAATTGTAATTATTTCGTAACGATAGTAATGAAACAGTTCGTTTTGTAAATGTCCACGTAGAAGAATGTAGTGAGTGCTCAGTTCTCATATCGTTTGCCATTACCCGCTTTCTGGGTATTAGATGATATTTTATTGACTTTCTTACTGATTGTAAGGTAAGACGGTTGATGCAACGATAATAATCAATTATTAAAAACTGTCTTTGTTATTTTAGAAATGAAGAGATATGATAAAAATTTAATACTCCTGTACAACGCTATGTGCGGCCGCTGGTGGTGTCCAGCTGTTTGAGAAGTAGCGATCTCACGTTCCTGAGCTACGCAGAAGGAGGGACACGTGGGTGGTGGACGCACTCTTTGCGAAATCTACCTAGCCAGAACTCTGGGTCTGGCAATCCCACGTCTCCAGCTACGTAGGTTAGGTTATATTTGGTTAAGTTAGATTTAGTTCCCGGGGTTTGGGCTGACTACCGGGCGCGTCCCCAGGTGGCGGATAGGGGAGTGACCATGTTTCTAGCGAGACATGGCCAGTAGCAGCCATAAGCAGTGGCACTGGAACTAAAACCCCGGCTTGTTTCTGCAAAAGCTGTTGCCGCGGACCAACCTACGCAGGAGGAGGGACACCTGGGTGGAAGACGCGCTCTTTGCGAACTCTACCTAGGCAGAACTCTGGGTGTGGCAATCCCACGTCTCCAGCTACGTAGGGAGCAGTGAGACATCTCCGTCGGACGCTATGTGCGGCCGCTGGTGGTGTCGATCTGTTAGAGAAGTGGTGATCTCACATTTATTGTTATTTTATTAAGAAACAATCAAAAACAATCAACTACATTCAGATATAGTACAAAAATTACTATTTAAATGTATTTCACAAAATTTTCTTGTCAATATTGGGATGCGGACTGCTAACAATATATAATATTCAATATCTTTTAAACGAATAAAGATATAAAAAAAAACTTTTAAACACAAATTGTTTCCCATTAAATTTCCTACAATCGGTATTTGAACAAATTTTCTCAATCTAAATCGGTTTCAGAGATATTTTAAAATCAAAACTTCTTTTTGCTATAACTTCTAAACTAGAAACAATTTTTTTGTCAAAATTGCAACCATTCGATGCGCCTAAAAATTCTCTACAATTTATATTTAAATAATTTTTTTCTAACTTGCTTGGTTCAGCAGTTATTTACAATTAAAAAATTACACTTTTTTTTTTATTTAAAAAAATTCATTGTATATTAATTGAAGGACGTTAAATACACTCGTCTAAACCGCACTTTAATATCTTTTTTAGTTTTGCAGATATTTTTAATTCAATATTTCATTTCGTTATAACTTCTAAACCGTAAACATTTTGTGGCCCCATTTACACCCTATAACTCTTATTTGAACAATTTTTTTCTAGTTTACTTGGTTTAGAAGTTATTGACCAACCAGCACACATATTAGTAATAACAATGAGTATCACTATGACAACTCATTATTAATTGTAATTATTTCGTAACGATAGTAATGAAACAGTTCGTTTTGTAAATGTCCACGTAGAAGAATGTAGTGAGTGCTCAGTTCTCATATCGTTTGCCATTACCCGCTTTCTGGGTATTAGATGATATTTTATTGACTTTCTTACTGATTGTAAGGTAAGACGGTTGATGCAACGATAATAATCAATTATTAAAAACTGTCTTTGTTATTTTAGAAATGAAGAGATATGATAAAAATGTAATACTCCTGTACAACGCTATGTGCGGCCGCTGGTGGTGTCGAGCTGTTTGAGAAGTAGCGATCTCACGTTCCTGAGCTACGCAGAAGGAGGGACACGTGGGTGGTGGACGCACTCTTTGCGAAATCTACCTAGCCAGAACTCTGGGTCTGGCAATCCCACGTCTCCAGCTACGTAGGTTAGGTTATATTTGGTTAAGTTAGATTTAGTTCCCGGGGTTTGGGCTGACTACCGGGCGCGTCCCCAGGTGGCGGATAGGGGAGTGACCATGTTTCTAGCGAGACATGGCCAGTAGCAGCCATAAGCAGTGGCACTGGAACTAAAACCCCGGCTTGTTTCTGCAAAAGCTGTTGCCGCGGACCAACCTACGCAGGAGGAGGGACACCTGGGTGGAAGACGCGCTCTTTGCGAACTCTACCTAGGCAGAACTCTGGGTGTGGCAATCCCACGTCTCCAGCTACGTAGGGAGCAGTGAGACATCTCCGTCGGACGCTATGTGCGGCCGCTGGTGGTGTCGATCTGTTAGAGAAGTGGTGATCTCACATTTATTGTTATTTTATTAAGAAACAATCAAAAACAATCAACTACATTCAGATATAGTACAAAAATTACTATTTAAATGTATTTCACAAAATTTTCTTGTCAATATTGGGATGCGGACTGCTAACAATATATAATATTCAATATCTTTTAAACGAATAAAGATATAAAAAAAAACTTTTAAACACAAATTGTTTCCCATTAAATTTCCTACAATCGGTATTTGAACAAATTTTCTCAATCTAAATCGGTTTCAGAGATATTTTAAAATCAAAACTTCTTTTTGCTATAACTTCTAAACTAGAAACAATTTTTTTGTCAAAATTGCAACCATTCGATGCGCCTAAAAATTCTCTACAATTTATATTTAAATAATTTTTTTCTAACTTGCTTGGTTCAGCAGTTATTTACAATTAAAAAATTACACTTTTTTTTTTATTTAAAAAAATTCATTGTATATTAATTGAAGGACGTTAAATACACTCGTCTAAACCGCACTTTAATATCTCTTTTAGTTTTGCAGATATTTTTAATTCAATATTTCATTTCGTTATAACTTCTAAACCGTAAACATTTTGTGGCCCCATTTACACCCTATAACTCTTATTTGAACAATTTTTTTCTAGTTTACTTGGTTTAGAAGTTATTGACCAACCAGCACACATATTAGTAATAACAATGAGTATCACTATGACAACTCATTATTAATTGTAATTATTTCGTAACGATAGTAATGAAACAGTTCGTTTTGTAAATGTCCACGTAGAAGAATGTAGTGAGTGCTCAGTTCTCATATCGTTTGCCATTACCCGCTTTCTGGGTATTAGATGATATTTTATTGACATTCTTACTGATTGTAAGGTAAGACGGTTGATGCAACGATAATAATCAATTATTAAAAACTGTCTTTGTTATTTTAGAAATGAAGAGATATGATAAAAATTTAATACTCCTGTACAACGCTATGTGCGGCCGCTGGTGGTGTCGAGCTGTTTGAGAAGTAGCGATCTCACGTTCCTGAGCTACGCAGAAGGAGGGACACGTGGGTGGTGGACGCACTCTTTGCGAAATCTACCTAGCCAGAACTCTGGGTCTGGCAATCCCACGTCTCCAGCTACGTAGGTTAGGTTATATTTGGTTAAGTTAGATTTAGTTCCCGGGGTTTGGGCTGACTACCGGGCGCGTCCCCAGGTGGCGGATAGGGGAGTGACCATGTTTCTAGCGAGACATGGCCAGTAGCAGCCATAAGCAGTGGCACTGGAACTAAAACCCCGGCTTGTTTCTGCAAAAGCTGTTGCCGCGGACCAACCTACGCAGGAGGAGGGACACCTGGGTGGAAGACGCGCTCTTTGCGAACTCTACCTAGGCAGAACTCTGGGTGTGGCAATCCCACGTCTCCAGCTACGTAGGGAGCAGTGAGACATCTCCGTCGGACGCTATGTGCGGCCGCTGGTGGTGTCGATCTGTTAGAGAAGTGGTGATCTCACATTTATTGTTATTTTATTAAGAAACAATCAAAAACAATCAACTACATTCAGATATAGTACAAAAATTACTATTTAAATGTATTTCACAAAATTTTCTTGTCAATATTGGGATGCGGACTGCTAACAATATATAATATTCAATATCTTTTAAACGAATAAAGATATAAAAAAAAACTTTTAAACACAAATTGTTTCCCATTAAATTTCCTACAATCGGTATTTGAACAAATTTTCTCAATCTAAATCGGTTTCAGAGATATTTTAAAATCAAAACTTCTTTTTGCTATAACTTCTAAACTAGAAACAATTTTTTTGTCAAAATTGCCACCATTCGATGCGCCTAAAAATTCTCTACAATTTATATTTAAATAATTTTTTTCTAACTTGCTTGGTTCAGCAGTTATTTACAATTAAAAAATTACACTTTTTTTTTTATTTAAAAAAATTCATTGTATATTAATTGAAGGACGTTAAATACACTCGTCTAAACCGCACTTTAATATCTTTTTTAGTTTTGCAGATATTTTTAATTCAATATTTCATTTCGTTATAACTTCTAAACCGTAAACATTTTGTGGCCCCATTTACACCCTATAACTCTTATTTGAACAATTTTTTTCTAGTTTACTTGGTTTAGAAGTTATTGACCAACCAGCACACATATTAGTAATAACAATGAGTATCACTATGACAACTCATTATTAATTGTAATTATTTCGTAACGATAGTAATGAAACAGTTCGTTTTGTAAATGTCCACGTAGAAGAATGTAGTGAGTGCTCAGTTCTCATATCGTTTGCCATTACCCGCTTTCTGGGTATTAGATGATATTTTATTGACATTCTTACTGATTGTAAGGTAAGACGGTTGATGCAACGATAATAATCAATTATTAAAAACTGTCTTTGTTATTTTAGAAATGAAGAGATATGATAAAAATTTAATACTCCTGTACAACGCTATGTGCGGCCGCTGGTGGTGTCGAGCTGTTTGAGAAGTAGCGATCTCACGTTCCTGAGCTACGCAGAAGGAGGGACACGTGGGTGGTGGACGCACTCTTTGCGAAATCTACCTAGCCAGAACTCTGGGTCTGGCAATCCCACGTCTCCAGCTACGTAGGTTAGGTTATATTTGGTTAAGTTAGATTTAGTTCCCGGGGTTTGGGCTGACTACCGGGCGCGTCCCCAGGTGGCGGATAGGGGAGTGACCATGTTTCTAGCGAGACATGGCCAGTAGCAGCCATAAGCAGTGGCACTGGAACTAAAACCCCGGCTTGTTTCTGCAAAAGCTGTTGCCGCGGACCAACCTACGCAGGAGGAGGGACACCTGGGTGGAAGACGCGCTCTTTGCGAACTCTACCTAGGCAGAACTCTGGGTGTGGCAATCCCACGTCTCCAGCTACGTAGGGAGCAGTGAGACATCTCCGTCGGACGCTATGTGCGGCCGCTGGTGGTGTCGATCTGTTAGAGAAGTGGTGATCTCACATTTATTGTTATTTTATTAAGAAACAATCAAAAACAATCAACTACATTCAGATATAGTACAAAAATTACTATTTAAATGTATTTCACAAAATTTTCTTGTCAATATTGGGATGCGGACTGCTAACAATATATAATATTCAATATCTTTTAAACGAATAAAGATATAAAAAAAAACTTTTAAACACAAATTGTTTCCCATTAAATTTCCTACAATCGGTATTTGAACAAATTTTCTCAATCTAAATCGGTTTCAGAGATATTTTAAAATCAAAACTTCTTTTTGCTATAACTTCTAAACTAGAAACAATTTTTTTGTCAAAATTGCCACCATTCGATGCGCCTAAAAATTCTCTACAATTTATATTTAAATGATGTTTTTCTAACTTGCTTGGTTCAGTAGTTATTTACAATTAAAAAATTACACTTTTTTTTTTATTTAAAAAAATTCATTGTATATTAATTGAAGGACGTTAAATACACTCGTCTAAACCGCACTTTAATATCTTTTTTAGTTTTGCAGATATTTTTAATTCAATATTTCATTTCGTTATAACTTCTAAACCGTAAACATTTTGTGGCCCCATTTACACCCTATAACTCTTATTTGAACAATTTTTTTCTAGTTTACTTGGTTTAGAAGTTATTGACCAACCAGCACACATATTAGTAATAACAATGAGTATCACTATGACAACTCATTATTAATTGTAATTATTTCGTAACGATAGTAATGAAACAGTTCGTTTTGTAAATGTCCACGTAGAAGAATGTAGTGAGTGCTCAGTTCTCATATCGTTTGCCATTACCCGCTTTCTGGGTATTAGATGATATTTTATTGACTTTCTTACTGATTGTAAGGTAAGACGGTTGATGCAACGATAATAATCAATTATTAAAAACTGTCTTTGTTATTTTAGAAATGAAGAGATATGATAAAAATTTAATACTCCTGTACAACGCTATGTGCGGCCGCTGGTGGTGTCCAGCTGTTTGAGAAGTAGCGATCTCACGTTCCTGAGCTACGCAGAAGGAGGGACACGTGGGTGGTGGACGCACTCTTTGCGAAATCTACCTAGCCAGAACTCTGGGTCTGGCAATCCCACGTCTCCAGCTACGTAGGTTAGGTTATATTTGGTTAAGTTAGATTTAGTTCCCGGGGTTTGGGCTGACTACCGGGCGCGTCCCCAGGTGGCGGATAGGGGAGTGACCATGTTTCTAGCGAGACATGGCCAGTAGCAGCCATAAGCAGTGGCACTGGAACTAAAACCCCGGCTTGTTTCTGCAAAAGCTGTTGCCGCGGACCAACCTACGCAGGAGGAGGGACACCTGGGTGGAAGACGCGCTCTTTGCGAACTCTACCTAGGCAGAACTCTGGGTGTGGCAATCCCACGTCTCCAGCTACGTAGGGAGCAGTGAGACATCTCCGTCGGACGCTATGTGCGGCCGCTGGTGGTGTCGATCTGTTAGAGAAGTGGTGATCTCACATTTATTGTTATTTTATTAAGAAACAATCAAAAACAATCAACTACATTCAGATATAGTACAAAAATTACTATTTAAATGTATTTCACAAAATTTTCTTGTCAATATTGGGATGCGGACTGCTAACAATATATAATATTCAATATCTTTTAAACGAATAAAGATATAAAAAAAAACTTTTAAACACAAATTGTTTCCCATTAAATTTCCTACAATCGGTATTTGAACAAATTTTCTCAATCTAAATCGGTTTCAGAGATATTTTAAAATCAAAACTTCTTTTTGCTATAACTTCTAAACTAGAAACAATTTTTTTGTCAAAATTGCAACCATTCGATGCGCCTAAAAATTCTCTACAATTTATATTTAAATAATTTTTTTCTAACTTGCTTGGTTCAGCAGTTATTTACAATTAAAAAATTACACTTTTTTTTTTATTTAAAAAAATTCATTGTATATTAATTGAAGGACGTTAAATACACTCGTCTAAACCGCACTTTAATATCTTTTTTAGTTTTGCAGATATTTTTAATTCAATATTTCATTTCGTTATAACTTCTAAACCGTAAACATTTTGTGGCCCCATTTACACCCTATAACTCTTATTTGAACAATTTTTTTCTAGTTTACTTGGTTTAGAAGTTATTGACCAACCAGCACACATATTAGTAATAACAATGAGTATCACTATGACAACTCATTATTAATTGTAATTATTTCGTAACGATAGTAATGAAACAGTTCGTTTTGTAAATGTCCACGTAGAAGAATGTAGTGAGTGCTCAGTTCTCATATCGTTTGCCATTACCCGCTTTCTGGGTATTAGATGATATTTTATTGACTTTCTTACTGATTGTAAGGTAAGACGGTTGATGCAACGATAATAATCAATTATTAAAAACTGTCTTTGTTATTTTAGAAATGAAGAGATATGATAAAAATGTAATACTCCTGTACAACGCTATGTGCGGCCGCTGGTGGTGTCGAGCTGTTTGAGAAGTAGCGATCTCACGTTCCTGAGCTACGCAGAAGGAGGGACACGTGGGTGGTGGACGCACTCTTTGCGAAATCTACCTAGCCAGAACTCTGGGTCTGGCAATCCCACGTCTCCAGCTACGTAGGTTAGGTTATATTTGGTTAAGTTAGATTTAGTTCCCGGGGTTTGGGCTGACTACCGGGCGCGTCCCCAGGTGGCGGATAGGGGAGTGACCATGTTTCTAGCGAGACATGGCCAGTAGCAGCCATAAGCAGTGGCACTGGAACTAAAACCCCGGCTTGTTTCTGCAAAAGCTGTTGCCGCGGACCAACCTACGCAGGAGGAGGGACACCTGGGTGGAAGACGCGCTCTTTGCGAACTCTACCTAGGCAGAACTCTGGGTGTGGCAATCCCACGTCTCCAGCTACGTAGGGAGCAGTGAGACATCTCCGTCGGACGCTATGTGCGGCCGCTGGTGGTGTCGATCTGTTAGAGAAGTGGTGATCTCACATTTATTGTTATTTTATTAAGAAACAATCAAAAACAATCAACTACATTCAGATATAGTACAAAAATTACTATTTAAATGTATTTCACAAAATTTTCTTGTCAATATTGAGATGCGGACTGCTAACAATATATAATATTCAATATCTTTTAAACGAATAAAGATATAAAAAAAAACTTTTAAACACAAATTGTTTCCCATTAAATTTCCTACAATCGGTATTTGAACAAATTTTCTCAATCTAAATCGGTTTCAGAGATATTTTAAAATCAAAACTTCTTTTTGCTATAACTTCTAAACTAGAAACAATTTTTTTGTCAAAATTGCAACCATTCGATGCGCCTAAAAATTCTCTACAATTTATATTTAAATAATTTTTTTCTAACTTGCTTGGTTCAGCAGTTATTTACAATTAAAAAATTACACTTTTTTTTTTATTTAAAAAAATTCATTGTATATTAATTGAAGGACGTTAAATACACTCGTCTAAACCGCACTTTAATATCTTTTTTAGTTTTGCAGATATTTTTAATTCAATATTTCATTTCGTTATAACTTCTAAACCGTAAACATTTTGTGGCCCCATTTACACCCTATAACTCTTATTTGAACAATTTTTTTCTAGTTTACTTGGTTTAGAAGTTATTGACCAACCAGCACACATATTAGTAATAACAATGAGTATCACTATGACAACTCATTATTAATTGTAATTATTTCGTAACGATAGTAATGAAACAGTTCGTTTTGTAAATGTCCACGTAGAAGAATGTAGTGAGTGCTCAGTTCTCATATCGTTTGCCATTACCCGCTTTCTGGGTATTAGATGATATTTTATTGACTTTCTTACTGATTGTAAGGTAAGACGGTTGATGCAACGATAATAATCAATTATTAAAAACTGTCTTTGTTATTTTAGAAATGAAGAGATATGATAAAAATGTAATACTCCTGTACAACGCTATGTGCGGCCGCTGGTGGTGTCGAGCTGTTTGAGAAGTAGCGATATCACGTTCCTGAGCTACGCAGAAGGAGGGACACGTGGGTGGTGGACGCACTCTTTGCGAAATCTACCTAGCCAGAACTCTGGGTCTGGCAATCCCACGTCTCCAGCTACGTAGGTTAGGTTATATTTGGTTAAGTTAGATTTAGTTCCCGGGGTTTGGGCTGACTACCGGGCGCGTTCCCAGGTGGCGGATAGGGGAGTGACCATGTTTCTAGCGAGACATGGCCAGTAGCAGCCATAAGCAGTGGCACTGGAACTAAAACCCCGGCTTGTTTCTGCAAAAGCTGTTGCCGCGGACCAACCTACGCAGGAGGAGGGACACCTGGGTGGAAGACGCGCTCTTTGCGAACACTACCTAGGCAGAACTCTGGGTGTGGCAATCCCACGTCTCCAGCTACGTAGGGAGCAGTGAGACATCTCCGTCGGACGCTATGTGCGGCCGCTGGTGGTGTCGATCTGTTAGAGAAGTGGTGATCTCACATTTATTGTTATTTTATTAAGAAACAATCAAAAACAATCAACTACATTCAGATATAGTACAAAAATTACTATTTAAATGTATTTCACAAAATTTTCTTGTCAATATTGGGATGCGGACTGCTAACAATATATAATATTCAATATCTTTTAAACGAATAAAGATATAAAAAAAAACTTTTAAACACAAATTGTTTCCCATTAAATTTCCTACAATCGGTATTTGAACAAATTTTCTCAATCTAAATCGGTTTCAGAGATATTTTAAAATCAAAACTTCTTTTTGCTATAACTTCTAAACTAGAAACAATTTTTTTTGTCAAAATTGCCACCATTCGATGCGCCTAAAAATTCTCTACAATTTATATTTAAATAATTTTTTTCTAACTTGCTTGGTTCAGCAGTTATTTACAATTAAAAAATTACACTTTTTTTTTTATTTAAAAAAATTCATTGTATATTAATTGAAGGACGTTAAATACACTCGTCTAAACCGCACTTTAATATCTTTTTTAGTTTTGCAGATATTTTTAATTCAATATTTCATTTCGTTATAACTTCTAAACCGTAAACATTTTGTGGCCCCATTTACACCCTATAACTCTTATTTGAACAATTTTTTTCTAGTTTACTTGGTTTAGAAGTTATTGACCAACCAGCACACATATTAGTAATAACAATGAGTATCACTATGACAACTCATTATTAATTGTAATTATTTCGTAACGATAGTAATGAAACAGTTCGTTTTGTAAATGTCCACGTAGAAGAATGTAGTGAGTGCTCAGTTCTCATATCGTTTGCCATTACCCGCTTTCTGGGTATTAGATGATATTTTATTGACATTCTTACTGATTGTAAGGTAAGACGGTTGATGCAACGATAATAATCAATTATTAAAAACTGTCTTTGTTATTTTAGAAATGAAGAGATATGATAAAAATTTAATACTCCTGTACAACGCTATGTGCGGCCGCTGGTGGTGTCGAGCTGTTTGAGAAGTAGCGATCTCACGTTCCTGAGCTACGCAGAAGGAGGGACACGTGGGTGGTGGACGCACTCTTTGCGAAATCTACCTAGCCAGAACTCTGGGTCTGGCAATCCCACGTCTCCAGCTACGTAGGTTAGGTTATATTTGGTTAAGTTAGATTTAGTTCCCGGGGTTTGGGCTGACTACCGGGCGCGTCCCCAGGTGGCGGATAGGGGAGTGACCATGTTTCTAGCGAGACATGGCCAGTAGCAGCCATAAGCAGTGGCACTGGAACTAAAACCCCGGCTTGTTTCTGCAAAAGCTGTTGCCGCGGACCAACCTACGCAGGAGGAGGGACACCTGGGTGGAAGACGCGCTCTTTGCGAACTCTACCTAGGCAGAACTCTGGGTGTGGCAATCCCACGTCTCCAGCTACGTAGGGAGCAGTGAGACATCTCCGTCGGACGCTATGTGCGGCCGCTGGTGGTGTCGATCTGTTAGAGAAGTGGTGATCTCACATTTATTGTTATTTTATTAAGAAACAATCAAAAACAATCAACTACATTCAGATATAGTACAAAAATTACTATTTAAATGTATTTCACAAAATTTTCTTGTCAATATTGGGATGCGGACTGCTAACAATATATAATATTCAATATCTTTTAAACGAATAAAGATATAAAAAAAAACTTTTAAACACAAATTGTTTCCCATTAAATTTCCTACAATCGGTATTTGAACAAATTTTCTCAATCTAAATCGGTTTCAGAGATATTTTAAAATCAAAACTTCTTTTTGCTATAACTTCTAAACTAGAAACAATTTTTTTTGTCAAAATTGCCACCATTCGATGCGCCTAAAAATTCTCTACAATTTATATTTAAATAATTTTTTTCTAACTTGCTTGGTTCAGCAGTTATTTACAATTAAAAAATTACACTTTTTTTTTTATTTAAAAAAATTCATTGTATATTAATTGAAGGACGTTAAATACACTCGTCTAAACCGCACTTTAATATCTTTTTTAGTTTTGCAGATATTTTTAATTCAATATTTCATTTCGTTATAACTTCTAAACCGTAAACATTTTGTGGCCCCATTTACACCCTATAACTCTTATTTGAACAATTTTTTTCTAGTTTACTTGGTTTAGAAGTTATTGACCAACCAGCACACATATTAGTAATAACAATGAGTATCACTATGACAACTCATTATTAATTGTAATTATTTCGTAACGATAGTAATGAAACAGTTCGTTTTGTAAATGTCCACGTAGAAGAATGTAGTGAGTGCTCAGTTCTCATATCGTTTGCCATTACCCGCTTTCTGGGTATTAGATGATATTTTATTGACATTCTTACTGATTGTAAGGTAAGACGGTTGATGCAACGATAATAATCAATTATTAAAAACTGTCTTTGTTATTTTAGAAATGAAGAGATATGATAAAAATTTAATACTCCTGTACAACGCTATGTGCGGCCGCTGGTGGTGTCGAGCTGTTTGAGAAGTAGCGATCTCACGTTCCTGAGCTACGCAGAAGGAGGGACACGTGGGTGGTGGACGCACTCTTTGCGAAATCTACCTAGCCAGAACTCTGGGTCTGGCAATCCCACGTCTCCAGCTACGTAGGTTAGGTTATATTTGGTTAAGTTAGATTTAGTTCCCGGGGTTTGGGCTGACTACCGGGCGCGTCCCCAGGTGGCGGATAGGGGAGTGACCATGTTTCTAGCGAGACATGGCCAGTAGCAGCCATAAGCAGTGGCACTGGAACTAAAACCCCGGCTTGTTTCTGCAAAAGCTGTTGCCGCGGACCAACCTACGCAGGAGGAGGGACACCTGGGTGGAAGACGCGCTCTTTGCGAACTCTACCTAGGCAGAACTCTGGGTGTGGCAATCCCACGTCTCCAGCTACGTAGGGAGCAGTGAGACATCTCCGTCGGACGCTATGTGCGGCCGCTGGTGGTGTCGATCTGTTAGAGAAGTGGTGATCTCACATTTATTGTTATTTTATTAAGAAACAATCAAAAACAATCAACTACATTCAGATATAGTACAAAAATTACTATTTAAATGTATTTCACAAAATTTTCTTGTCAATATTGGGATGCGGACTGCTAACAATATATAATATTCAATATCTTTTAAACGAATAAAGATATAAAAAAAAACTTTTAAACACAAATTGTTTCCCATTAAATTTCCTACAATCGGTATTTGAACAAATTTTCTCAATCTAAATCGGTTTCAGAGATATTTTAAAATCAAAACTTCTTTTTGCTATAACTTCTAAACTAGAAACAATTTTTTTGTCAAAATTGCCACCATTCGATGCGCCTAAAAATTCTCTACAATTTATATTTAAATAATTTTTTTCTAACTTGCTTGGTTCAGCAGTTATTTACAATTAAAAAATTACACTTTTTTTTTTATTTAAAAAAATTCATTGTATATTAATTGAAGGACGTTAAATACACTCGTCTAAACCGCACTTTAATATCTTTTTTAGTTTTGCAGATATTTTTAATTCAATATTTCATTTCGTTATAACTTCTAAACCGTAAACATTTTGTGGCCCCATTTACACCCTATAACTCTTATTTGAACAATTTTTTTCTAGTTTACTTGGTTTAGAAGTTATTGACCAACCAGCACACATATTAGTAATAACAATGAGTATCACTATGACAACTCATTATTAATTGTAATTATTTCGTAACGATAGTAATGAAACAGTTCGTTTTGTAAATGTCCACGTAGAAGAATGTAGTGAGTGCTCAGTTTTCATATCGTTTGCCATTACCCGCTTTCTGGGTATTAGATGATATTTTATTGACATTCTTACTGATTGTAAGGTAAGACGGTTGATGCAACGATAATAATCAATTATTAAAAACTGTCTTTGTTATTTTAGAAATGAAGAGATATGATAAAAATGTAATACTCCTGTACAACGCTATGTGCGGCCGCTGGTGGTGTCGAGCTGTTTGAGAAGTAGCGATATCACGTTCCTGAGCTACGCAGAAGGAGGGACACGTGGGTGGTGGACGCACTCTTTGCGAAATCTACCTAGCCAGAACTCTGGGTCTGGCAATCCCACGTCTCCAGCTACGTAGGTTAGGTTATATTTGGTTAAGTTAGATTTAGTTCCCGGGGTTTGGGCTGACTACCGGGCGCGTCCCCAGGTGGCGGATAGGGGAGTGACCATGTTTCTAGCGAGACATGGCCAGTAGCAGCCATAAGCAGTGGCACTGGAACTAAAACCCCGGCTTGTTTCTGCAAAAGCTGTTGCCGCGGACCAACCTACGCAGGAGGAGGGACACCTGGGTGGAAGACGCGCTCTTTGCGAACTCTACCTAGGCAGAACTCTGGGTGTGGCAATCCCACGTCTCCAGCTACGTAGGGAGCAGTGAGACATCTCCGTCGGACGCTATGTGCGGCCGCTGGTGGTGTCGATCTGTTAGAGAAGTGGTGATCTCACATTTATTGTTATTTTATTAAGAAACAATCAAAAACAATCAACTACATTCAGATATAGTACAAAAATTACTATTTAAATGTATTTCACAAAATTTTCTTGTCAATATTGGGATGCGGACTGCTAACAATATATAATATTCAATATCTTTTAAACGAATAAAGATATAAAAAAAAAACTTTTAAACACAAATTGTTTCCCATTAAATTTCCTACAATCGGTATTTGAACAAATTTTCTCAATCTAAATCGGTTTCAGAGATATTTTAAAATCAAAACTTCTTTTTGCTATAACTTCTAAACTAGAAACAATTTTTTTGTCAAAATTGCCACCATTCGATGCGCCTAAAAATTCTCTACAATTTATATTTAAATAATTTTTTTCTAACTTGCTTGGTTCAGTAGTTATTTACAATTAAAAAATTACACTTTTTTTTTTATTTAAAAAAATTCATTGTATATTAATTGAAGGACGTTAAATACACTCGTCTAAACCGCACTTTAATATCTTTTTTAGTTTTGCAGATATTTTTAATTCAATATTTCATTTCGTTATAACTTCTAAACCGTAAACATTTTGTGGCCCCATTTACACCCTATAACTCTTATTTGAACAATTTTTTTCTAGTTTACTTGGTTTAGAAGTTATTGACCAACCAGCACACATATTAGTAATAACAATGAGTATCACTATGACAACTCATTATTAATTGTAATTATTTCGTAACGATAGTAATGAAACAGTTCGTTTTGTAAATGTCCACGTAGAAGAATGTAGTGAGTGCTCAGTTCTCATATCGTTTGCCATTACCCGCTTTCTGGGTATTAGATGATATTTTATTGACATTCTTACTGATTGTAAGGTAAGACGGTTGATGCAACGATAATAATCAATTATTAAAAACTGTCTTTGTTATTTTAGAAATGAAGAGATATGATAAAAATTTAATACTCCTGTACAACGCTATGTGCGGCCGCTGGTGGTGTCGAGCTGTTTGAGAAGTAGCGATCTCACGTTCCTGAGCTACGCAGAAGGAGGGACACGTGGGTGGTGGACGCACTCTTTGCGAAATCTACCTAGCCAGAACTCTGGGTCTGGCAATCCCACGTCTCCAGCTACGTAGGTTAGGTTATATTTGGTTAAGTTAGATTTAGTTCCCGGGGTTTGGGCTGACTACCGGGCGCGTCCCCAGGTGGCGGATAGGGGAGTGACCATGTTTCTAGCGAGACATGGCCAGTAGCAGCCATAAGCAGTGGCACTGGAACTAAAACCCCGGCTTGTTTCTGCAAAAGCTGTTGCCGCGGACCAACCTACGCAGGAGGAGGGACACCTGGGTGGAAGACGCGCTCTTTGCGAACTCTACCTAGGCAGAACTCTGGGTGTGGCAATCCCACGTCTCCAGCTACGTAGGGAGCAGTGAGACATCTCCGTCGGACGCTATGTGCGGCCGCTGGTGGTGTCGATCTGTTAGAGAAGTGGTGATCTCACATTTATTGTTATTTTATTAAGAAACAATCAAAAACAATCAACTACATTCAGATATAGTACAAAAATTACTATTTAAATGTATTTCACAAAATTTTCTTGTCAATATTGGGATGCGGACTGCTAACAATATATAATATTCAATATCTTTTAAACGAATAAAGATATAAAAAAAAACTTTTAAACACAAATTGTTTCCCATTAAATTTCCTACAATCGGTATTTGAACAAATTTTCTCAATCTAAATCGGTTTCAGAGATATTTTAAAATCAAAACTTCTTTTTGCTATAACTTCTAAACTAGAAACAATTTTTTTGTCAAAATTGCCACCATTCGATGCGCCTAAAAATTCTCTACAATTTATATTTAAATAATTTTTTTCTAACTTGCTTGGTTCAGCAGTTATTTACAATTAAAAAATTACACTTTTTTTTTTATTTAAAAAAATTCATTGTATATTAATTGAAGGACGTTAAATACACTCGTCTAAACCGCACTTTAATATCTTTTTTAGTTTTGCAGATATTTTTAATTCAATATTTCATTTCGTTATAACTTCTAAACCGTAAACATTTTGTGGCCCCATTTACACCCTATAACTCTTATTTGAACAATTTTTTTCTAGTTTACTTGGTTTAGAAGTTATTGACCAACCAGCACACATATTAGTAATAACAATGAGTATCACTATGACAACTCATTATTAATTGTAATTATTTCGTAACGATAGTAATGAAACAGTTCGTTTTGTAAATGTCCACGTAGAAGAATGTAGTGAGTGCTCAGTTTTCATATCGTTTGCCATTACCCGCTTTCTGGGTATTAGATGATATTTTATTGACATTCTTACTGATTGTAAGGTAAGACGGTTGATGCAACGATAATAATCAATTATTAAAAACTGTCTTTGTTATTTTAGAAATGAAGAGATATGATAAAAATGTAATACTCCTGTACAACGCTATGCGCGGCCGCTGGTGGTGTCGAGCTGTTTGAGAAGTAGCGATATCACGTTCCTGAGCTACGCAGAAGGAGGGACACGTGGGTGGTGGACGCACTCTTTGCGAAATCTACCTAGCCAGAACTCTGGGTCTGGCAATCCCACGTCTCCAGCTACGTAGGTTAGGTTATATTTGGTTAAGTTAGATTTAGTTCCCGGGGTTTGGGCTGACTACCGGGCGCGTCCCCAGGTGGCGGATAGGGGAGTGACCATGTTTCTAGCGAGACATGGCCAGTAGCAGCCATAAGCAGTGGCACTGGAACTAAAACCCCGGCTTGTTTCTGCAAAAGCTGTTGCCGCGGACCAACCTACGCTGGAGGAGGGACACCTGGGTGGAAGACGCGCTCTTTGCGAACTCTACCTAGGCAGAACTCTGGGTGTGGCAATCCCACGTCTCCAGCTACGTAGGGAGCAGTGAGACATCTCCGTCGGACGCTATGTGCGGCCGCTGGTGGTGTCGATCTGTTAGAGAAGTGGTGATCTCACATTTATTGTTATTTTATTAAGAAACAATCAAAAACAATCAACTACATTCAGATATAGTACAAAAATTACTATTTAAATGTATTTCACAAAATTTTCTTGTCAATATTGGGATGCGGACTGCTAACAATATATAATATTCAATATCTTTTAAACGAATAAAGATATAAAAAAAAACTTTTAAACACAAATTGTTTCCCATTAAATTTCCTACAATCGGTATTTGAACAAATTTTCTCAATCTAAATCGGTTTCAGAGATATTTTAAAATCAAAACTTCTTTTTGCTATAACTTCTAAACTAGAAACAATTTTTTTGTCAAAATTGCCACCATTCGATGCGCCTAAAAATTCTCTACAATTTATATTTAAATAATTTTTTTCTAACTTGCTTGGTTCAGCAGTTATATACAATTAAAAAATTACACTTTTTTTTTTATTTAAAAAAATTCATTGTATATTAATTGAAGGACGTTAAATACACTCGTCTAAACCGCACTTTAATATCTTTTTTAGTTTTGCAGATATTTTTAATTCAATATTTCATTTCGTTATAACTTCTAAACCGTAAACATTTTGTGGCCCCATTTACACCCTATAACTCTTATTTGAACAATTTTTTTCTAGTTTACTTGGTTTAGAAGTTATTGACCAACCAGCACACATATTAGTAATAACAATGAGTATCACTATGACAACTCATTATTAATTGTAATTATTTCGTAACGATAGTAATGAAACAGTTCGTTTTGTAAATGTCCACGTAGAAGAATGTAGTGAGTGCTCAGTTCTCATATCGTTTGCCATTACCCGCTTTCTGGGTATTAGATGATATTTTATTGACATTCTTACTGATTGTAAGGTAAGACGGTTGATGCAACGATAATAATCAATTATTAAAAACTGTCTTTGTTATTTTAGAAATGAAGAGATATGATAAAAATTTAATACTCCTGTACAACGCTATGTGCGGCCGCTGGTGGTGTCGAGCTGTTTGAGAAGTAGCGATCTCACGTTCCTGAGCTACGCAGAAGGAGGGACACGTGGGTGGTGGACGCACTCTTTGCGAAATCTACCTAGCCAGAACTCTGGGTCTGGCAATCCCACGTCTCCAGCTACGTAGGTTAGGTTATATTTGGTTAAGTTAGATTTAGTTCCCGGGGTTTGGGCTGACTACCGGGCGCGTCCCCAGGTGGCGGATAGGGGAGTGACCATGTTTCTAGCGAGACATGGCCAGTAGCAGCCATAAGCAGTGGCACTGGAACTAAAACCCCGGCTTGTTTCTGCAAAAGCTGTTGCCGCGGACCAACCTACGCTGGAGGAGGGACACCTGGGTGGAAGACGCGCTCTTTGCGAACTCTACCTAGGCAGAACTCTGGGTGTGGCAATCCCACGTCTCCAGCTACGTAGGGAGCAGTGAGACATCTCCGTCGGACGCTATGTGCGGCCGCTGGTGGTGTCGATCTGTTAGAGAAGTGGTGATCTCACATTTATTGTTATTTTATTAAGAAACAATCAAAAACAATCAACTACATTCAGATATAGTACAAAAATTACTATTTAAATGTATTTCACAAAATTTTCTTGTCAATATTGGGATGCGGACTGCTAACAATATATAATATTCAATATCTTTTAAACGAATAAAGATATAAAAAAAAACTTTTAAACACAAATTGTTTCCCATTAAATTTCCTACAATCGGTATTTGAACAAATTTTCTCAATCTAAATCGGTTTCAGAGATATTTTAAAATCAAAACTTCTTTTTGCTATAACTTCTAAACTAGAAACAATTTTTTTGTCAAAATTGCCACCATTCGATGCGCCTAAAAATTCTCTACAATTTATATTTAAATAATTTTTTTCTAACTTGCTTGGTTCAGCAGTTATTTACAATTAAAAAATTACACTTTTTTTTTTATTTAAAAAAATTCATTGTATATTAATTGAAGGACGTTAAATACACTCGTCTAAACCGCACTTTAATATCTTTTTTAGTTTTGCAGATATTTTTAATTCAATATTTCATTTCGTTATAACTTCTAAACCGTAAACATTTTGTGGCCCCATTTACACCCTATAACTCTTATTTGAACAATTTTTTTCTAGTTTACTTGGTTTAGAAGTTATTGACCAACCAGCACACATATTAGTAATAACAATGAGTATCACTATGACAACTCATTATTAATTGTAATTATTTCGTAACGATAGTAATGAAACAGTTCGTTTTGTAAATGTCCACGTAGAAGAATGTAGTGAGTGCTCAGTTCTCATATCGTTTGCCATTACCCGCTTTCTGGGTATTAGATGATATTTTATTGACATTCTTACTGATTGTAAGGTAAGACGGTTGATGCAACGATAATAATCAATTATTAAAAACTGTCTTTGTTATTTTAGAAATGAAGAGATATGATAAAAATTTAATACTCCTGTACAACGCTATGTGCGGCCGCTGGTGGTGTCGAGCTGTTTGAGAAGTAGCGATCTCACGTTCCTGAGCTACGCAGAAGGAGGGACACGTGGGTGGTGGACGCACTCTTTGCGAAATCTACCTAGCCAGAACTCTGGGTCTGGCAATCCCACGTCTCCAGCTACGTAGGTTAGGTTATATTTGGTTAAGTTAGATTTAGTTCCCGGGGTTTGGGCTGACTACCGGGCGCGTCCCCAGGTGGCGGATAGGGGAGTGACCATGTTTCTAGCGAGACATGGCCAGTAGCAGCCATAAGCAGTGGCACTGGAACTAAAACCCCGGCTTGTTTCTGCAAAAGCTGTTGCCGCGGACCAACCTACGCAGGAGGAGGGACACCTGGGTGGAAGACGCGCTCTTTGCGAACTCTACCTAGGCAGAACTCTGTGTGTGGCAATCCCACGTCTCCAGCTACGTAGGGAGCAGTGAGACATCTCCGTCGGACGCTATGTGCGGCCGCTGGTGGTGTCGATCTGTTAGAGAAGTGGTGATCTCACATTTATTGTTATTTTATTAAGAAACAATCAAAAACAATCAACTACATTCAGATATAGTACAAAAATTACTATTTAAATGTATTTCACAAAATTTTCTTGTCAATATTGGGATGCGGACTGCTAACAATATATAATATTCAATATCTTTTAAACGAATAAAGATATAAAAAAAAACTTTTAAACACAAATTGTTTCCCATTAAATTTCCTACAATCGGTATTTGAACAAATTTTCTCAATCTAAATCGGTTTCAGAGATATTTTAAAATCAAAACTTCTTTTTGCTATAACTTCTAAACTAGAAACAATTTTTTTGTCAAAATTGCCACCATTCGATGCGCCTAAAAATTCTCTACAATTTATATTTAAATAATTTTTTTCTAACTTGCTTGGTTCAGTAGTTATTTACAATTAAAAAATTACACTTTTTTTTTTATTTAAAAAAATTCATTGTATATTAATTGAAGGACGTTAAATACACTCGTCTAAACCGCACTTTAATATCTTTTTTAGTTTTGCAGATATTTTTAATTCAATATTTCATTTCGTTATAACTTCTAAACCGTAAACATTTTGTGGCCCCATTTACACCCTATAACTCTTATTTGAACAATTTTTTTCTAGTTTACTTGGTTTAGAAGTTATTGACCAACCAGCACACATATTAGTAATAACAATGAGTATCACTATGACAACTCATTATTAATTGTAATTATTTCGTAACGATAGTAATGAAACAGTTCGTTTTGTAAATGTCCACGTAGAAGAATGTAGTGAGTGCTCAGTTCTCATATCGTTTGCCATTACCCGCTTTCTGGGTATTAGATGATATTTTATTGACTTTCTTACTGATTGTAAGGTAAGACGGTTGATGCAACGATAATAATCAATTATTAAAAACTGTCTTTGTTATTTTAGAAATGAAGAGATATGATAAAAATTTAATACTCCTGTACAACGCTATGTGCGGCCGCTGGTGGTGTCGAGCTGTTTGAGAAGTAGCGATCTCACGTTCCTGAGCTACGCAGAAGGAGGGACACGTGGGTGGTGGACGCACTCTTTGCGAAATCTACCTAGCCAGAACTCTGGGTCTGGCAATCCCACGTCTCCAGCTACGTAGGTTAGGTTATATTTGGTTAAGTTAGATTTAGTTCCCGGGGTTTGGGCTGACTACCGGGCGCGTCCCCAGGTGGCGGATAGGGGAGTGACCATGTTTCTAGCGAGACATGGCCAGTAGCAGCCATAAGCAGTGGCACTGGAACTAAAACCCCGGCTTGTTTCTGCAAAAGCTGTTGCCGCGGACCAACCTACGCAGGAGGAGGGACACCTGGGTGGAAGACGCGCTCTTTGCGAACTCTACCTAGGCAGAACTCTGGGTGTGGCAATCCCACGTCTCCAGCTACGTAGGGAGCAGTGAGACATCTCCGTCGGACGCTATGTGCGGCCGCTGGTGGTGTCGATCTGTTAGAGAAGTGGTGATCTCACATTTATTGTTATTTTATTAAGAAACAATCAAAAACAATCAACTACATTCAGATATAGTACAAAAATTACTATTTAAATGTATTTCACAAAATTTTCTTGTCAATATTGGGATGCGGACTGCTAACAATATATAATATTCAATATCTTTTAAACGAATAAAGATATAAAAAAAAACTTTTAAACACAAATTGTTTCCCATTAAATTTCCTACAATCGGTATTTGAACAAATTTTCTCAATCTAAATCGGTTTCAGAGATATTTTAAAATCAAAACTTCTTTTTGCTATAACTTCTAAACTAGAAACAATTTTTTTGTCAAAATTGCCACCATTCGATGCGCCTAAAAATTCTCTACAATTTATATTTAAATAATTTTTTTCTAACTTGCTTGGTTCAGTAGTTATTTACAATTAAAAAATTACACTTTTTTTTTTATTTAAAAAAATTCATTGTATATTAATTGAAGGACGTTAAATACACTCGTCTAAACCGCACTTTAATATCTTTTTTAGTTTTGCAGATATTTTTAATTCAATATTTCATTTCGTTATAACTTCTAAACCGTAAACATTTTGTGGCCCCATTTACACCCTATAACTCTTATTTGAACAATTTTTTTCTAGTTTACTTGGTTTAGAAGTTATTGACCAACCAGCACACATATTAGTAATAACAATGAGTATCACTATGACAACTCATTATTAATTGTAATTATTTCGTAACGATAGTAATGAAACAGTTCGTTTTGTAAATGTCCACGTAGAAGAATGTAGTGAGTGCTCAGTTCTCATATCGTTTGCCATTACCCGCTTTCTGGGTATTAGATGATATTTTATTGACTTTCTTACTGATTGTAAGGTAAGACGGTTGATGCAACGATAATAATCAATTATTAAAAACTGTCTTTGTTATTTTAGAAATGAAGAGATATGATAAAAATTTAATACTCCTGTACAACGCTATGTGCGGCCGCTGGTGGTGTCGAGCTGTTTGAGAAGTAGCGATCTCACGTTCCTGAGCTACGCAGAAGGAGGGACACGTGGGTGGTGGACGCACTCTTTGCGAAATCTACCTAGCCAGAACTCTGGGTCTGGCAATCCCACGTCTCCAGCTACGTAGGTTAGGTTATATTTGGTTAAGTTAGATTTAGTTCCCGGGGTTTGGGCTGACTACCGGGCGCGTCCCCAGGTGGCGGATAGGGGAGTGACCATGTTTCTAGCGAGACATGGCCAGTAGCAGCCATAAGCAGTGGCACTGGAACTAAAACCCCGGCTTGTTTCTGCAAAAGCTGTTGCCGCGGACCAACCTACGCAGGAGGAGGGACACCTGGGTGGAAGACGCGCTCTTTGCGAACTCTACCTAGGCAGAACTCTGGGTGTGGCAATCCCACGTCTCCAGCTACGTAGGGAGCAGTGAGACATCTCCGTCGGACGCTATGTGCGGCCGCTGGTGGTGTCGATCTGTTAGAGAAGTGGTGATCTCACATTTATTGTTATTTTATTAAGAAACAATCAAAAACAATCAACTACATTCAGATATAGTACAAAAATTACTATTTAAATGTATTTCACAAAATTTTCTTGTCAATATTGGGATGCGGACTGCTAACAATATATAATATTCAATATCTTTTAAACGAATAAAGATATAAAAAAAAACTTTTAAACACAAATTGTTTCCCATTAAATTTCCTACAATCGGTATTTGAACAAATTTTCTCAATCTAAATCGGTTTCAGAGATATTTTAAAATCAAAACTTCTTTTTGCTATAACTTCTAAACTAGAAACAATTTTTTTGTCAAAATTGCCACCATTCGATGCGCCTAAAAATTCTCTACAATTTATATTTAAATGATGTTTTTCTAACTTGCTTGGTTCAGTAGTTATTTACAATTAAAAAATTACACTTTTTTTTTTATTTAAAAAAATTCATTGTATATTAATTGAAGGACGTTAAATACACTCGTCTAAACCGCACTTTAATATCTTTTTTAGTTTTGCAGATATTTTTAATTCAATATTTCATTTCGTTATAACTTCTAAACCGTAAACATTTTGTGGCCCCATTTACACCCTATAACTCTTATTTGAACAATTTTTTTCTAGTTTACTTGGTTTAGAAGTTATTGACCAACCAGCACACATATTAGTAATAACAATGAGTATCACTATGACAACTCATTATTAATTGTAATTATTTCGTAACGATAGTAATGAAACAGTTCGTTTTGTAAATGTCCACGTAGAAGAATGTAGTGAGTGCTCAGTTCTCATATCGTTTGCCATTACCCGCTTTCTGGGTATTAGATGATATTTTATTGACTTTCTTACTGATTGTAAGGTAAGACGGTTGATGCAACGATAATAATCAATTATTAAAAACTGTCTTTGTTATTTTAGAAATGAAGAGATATGATAAAAATTTAATACTCCTGTACAACGCTATGTGCGGCCGCTGGTGGTGTCCAGCTGTTTGAGAAGTAGCGATCTCACGTTCCTGAGCTACGCAGAAGGAGGGACACGTGGGTGGTGGACGCACTCTTTGCGAAATCTACCTAGCCAGAACTCTGGGTCTGGCAATCCCACGTCTCCAGCTACGTAGGTTAGGTTATATTTGGTTAAGTTAGATTTAGTTCCCGGGGTTTGGGCTGACTACCGGGCGCGTCCCCAGGTGGCGGATAGGGGAGTGACCATGTTTCTAGCGAGACATGGCCAGTAGCAGCCATAAGCAGTGGCACTGGAACTAAAACCCCGGCTTGTTTCTGCAAAAGCTGTTGCCGCGGACCAACCTACGCAGGAGGAGGGACACCTGGGTGGAAGACGCGCTCTTTGCGAACTCTACCTAGGCAGAACTCTGGGTGTGGCAATCCCACGTCTCCAGCTACGTAGGGAGCAGTGAGACATCTCCGTCGGACGCTATGTGCGGCCGCTGGTGGTGTCGATCTGTTAGAGAAGTGGTGATCTCACATTTATTGTTATTTTATTAAGAAACAATCAAAAACAATCAACTACATTCAGATATAGTACAAAAATTACTATTTAAATGTATTTCACAAAATTTTCTTGTCAATATTGCGATGCGGACTGCTAACAATATATAATATTCAATATCTTTTAAACGAATAAAGATATAAAAAAAAACTTTTAAACACAAATTGTTTCCCATTAAATTTCCTACAATCGGTATTTGAACAAATTTTCTCAATCTAAATCGGTTTCAGAGATATTTTAAAATCAAAACTTCTTTTTGCTATAACTTCTAAACTAGAAACAATTTTTTTGTCAAAATTGCCACCATTCGATGCGCCTAAAAATTCTCTACAATTTATATTTAAATAATTTTTTTCTAACTTGCTTGGTTCAGCAGTTATTTACAATTAAAAAATTACACTTTTTTTTTTATTTAAAAAAATTCATTGTATATTAATTGAAGGACGTTAAATACACTCGTCTAAACCGCACTTTAATATCTCTTTTAGTTTTGCAGATATTTTTAATTCAATATTTCATTTCGTTATAACTTCTAAACCGTAAACATTTTGTGGCCCCATTTACACCCTATAACTCTTATTTGAACAATTTTTTTCTAGTTTACTTGGTTTAGAAGTTATTGACCAACCAGCACACATATTAGTAATAACAATGAGTATCACTATGACAACTCATTATTAATTGTAATTATTTCGTAACGATAGTAATGAAACAGTTCGTTTTGTAAATGTCCACGTAGAAGAATGTAGTGAGTGCTCAGTTCTCATATCGTTTGCCATTACCCGCTTTCTGGGTATTAGATGATATTTTATTGACATTCTTACTGATTGTAAGGTAAGACGGTTGATGCAACGATAATAATCAATTATTAAAAACTGTCTTTGTTATTTTAGAAATGAAGAGATATGATAAAAATTTAATACTCCTGTACAACGCTATGTGCGGCCGCTGGTGGTGTCGAGCTGTTTGAGAAGTAGCGATCTCACGTTCCTGAGCTACGCAGAAGGAGGGACACGTGGGTGGTGGACGCACTCTTTGCGAAATCTACCTAGCCAGAACTCTGGGTCTGGCAATCCCACGTCTCCAGCTACGTAGGTTAGGTTATATTTGGTTAAGTTAGATTTAGTTCCCGGGGTTTGGGCTGACTACCGGGCGCGTCCCCAGGTGGCGGATAGGGGAGTGACCATGTTTCTAGCGAGACATGGCCAGTAGCAGCCATAAGCAGTGGCACTGGAACTAAAACCCCGGCTTGTTTCTGCAAAAGCTGTTGCCGCGGACCAACCTACGCAGGAGGAGGGACACCTGGGTGGAAGACGCGCTCTTTGCGAACTCTACCTAGGCAGAACTCTGGGTGTGGCAATCCCACGTCTCCAGCTACGTAGGGAGCAGTGAGACATCTCCGTCGGACGCTATGTGCGGCCGCTGGTGGTGTCGATCTGTTAGAGAAGTGGTGATCTCACATTTATTGTTATTTTATTAAGAAACAATCAAAAACAATCAACTACATTCAGATATAGTACAAAAATTACTATTTAAATGTATTTCACAAAATTTTCTTGTCAATATTGGGATGCGGACTGCTAACAATATATAATATTCAATATCTTTTAAACGAATAAAGATATAAAAAAAAACTTTTAAACACAAATTGTTTCCCATTAAATTTCCTACAATCGGTATTTGAACAAATTTTCTCAATCTAAATCGGTTTCAGAGATATTTTAAAATCAAAACTTCTTTTTGCTATAACTTCTAAACTAGAAACAATTTTTTTGTCAAAATTGCCACCATTCGATGCGCCTAAAAATTCTCTACAATTTATATTTAAATAATTTTTTTCTAACTTGCTTGGTTCAGCAGTTATTTACAATTAAAAAATTACACTTTTTTTTTTATTTAAAAAAATTCATTGTATATTAATTGAAGGACGTTAAATACACTCGTCTAAACCGCACTTTAATATCTTTTTTAGTTTTGCAGATATTTTTAATTCAATATTTCATTTCGTTATAACTTCTAAACCGTAAACATTTTGTGGCCCCATTTACACCCTATAACTCTTATTTGAACAATTTTTTTCTAGTTTACTTGGTTTAGAAGTTATTGACCAACCAGCACACATATTAGTAATAACAATGAGTATCACTATGACAACTCATTATTAATTGTAATTATTTCGTAACGATAGTAATGAAACAGTTCGTTTTGTAAATGTCCACGTAGAAGAATGTAGTGAGTGCTCAGTTCTCATATCGTTTGCCATTACCCGCTTTCTGGGTATTAGATGATATTTTATTGACATTCTTACTGATTGTAAGGTAAGACGGTTGATGCAACGATAATAATCAATTATTAAAAACTGTCTTTGTTATTTTAGAAATGAAGAGATATGATAAAAATTTAATACTCCTGTACAACGCTATGTGCGGCCGCTGGTGGTGTCGAGCTGTTTGAGAAGTAGCGATCTCACGTTCCTGAGCTACGCAGAAGGAGGGACACGTGGGTGGTGGACGCACTCTTTGCGAAATCTACCTAGCCAGAACTCTGGGTCTGGCAATCCCACGTCTCCAGCTACGTAGGTTAGGTTATATTTGGTTAAGTTAGATTTAGTTCCCGGGGTTTGGGCTGACTACCGGGCGCGTCCCCAGGTGGCGGATAGGGGAGTGACCATGTTTCTAGCGAGACATGGCCAGTAGCAGCCATAAGCAGTGGCACTGGAACTAAAACCCCGGCTTGTTTCTGCAAAAGCTGTTGCCGCGGACCAACCTACGCAGGAGGAGGGACACCTGGGTGGAAGACGCGCTCTTTGCGAACTCTACCTAGGCAGAACTCTGGGTGTGGCAATCCCACGTCTCCAGCTACGTAGGGAGCAGTGAGACATCTCCGTCGGACGCTATGTGCGGCCGCTGGTGGTGTCGATCTGTTAGAGAAGTGGTGATCTCACATTTATTGTTATTTTATTAAGAAACAATCAAAAACAATCAACTACATTCAGATATAGTACAAAAATTACTATTTAAATGTATTTCACAAAATTTTCTTGTCAATATTGGGATGCGGACTGCTAACAATATATAATATTCAATATCTTTTAAACGAATAAAGATATAAAAAAAAACTTTTAAACACAAATTGTTTCCCATTAAATTTCCTACAATCGGTATTTGAACAAATTTTCTCAATCTAAATCGGTTTCAGAGATATTTTAAAATCAAAACTTCTTTTTGCTATAACTTCTAAACTAGAAACAATTTTTTTGTCAAAATTGCCACCATTCGATGCGCCTAAAAATTCTCTACAATTTATATTTAAATGATGTTTTTCTAACTTGCTTGGTTCAGTAGTTATTTACAATTAAAAAATTACACTTTTTTTTTTATTTAAAAAAATTCATTGTATATTAATTGAAGGACGTTAAATACACTCGTCTAAACCGCACTTTAATATCTTTTTTAGTTTTGCAGATATTTTTAATTCAATATTTCATTTCGTTATAACTTCTAAACCGTAAACATTTTGTGGCCCCATTTACACCCTATAACTCTTATTTGAACAATTTTTTTCTAGTTTACTTGGTTTAGAAGTTATTGACCAACCAGCACACATATTAGTAATAACAATGAGTATCACTATGACAACTCATTATTAATTGTAATTATTTCGTAACGATAGTAATGAAACAGTTCGTTTTGTAAATGTCCACGTAGAAGAATGTAGTGAGTGCTCAGTTCTCATATCGTTTGCCATTACCCGCTTTCTGGGTATTAGATGATATTTTATTGACTTTCTTACTGATTGTAAGGTAAGACGGTTGATGCAACGATAATAATCAATTATTAAAAACTGTCTTTGTTATTTTAGAAATGAAGAGATATGATAAAAATTTAATACTCCTGTACAACGCTATGTGCGGCCGCTGGTGGTGTCCAGCTGTTTGAGAAGTAGCGATCTCACGTTCCTGAGCTACGCAGAAGGAGGGACACGTGGGTGGTGGACGCACTCTTTGCGAAATCTACCTAGCCAGAACTCTGGGTCTGGCAATCCCACGTCTCCAGCTACGTAGGTTAGGTTATATTTGGTTAAGTTAGATTTAGTTCCCGGGGTTTGGGCTGACTACCGGGCGCGTCCCCAGGTGGCGGATAGGGGAGTGACCATGTTTCTAGCGAGACATGGCCAGTAGCAGCCATAAGCAGTGGCACTGGAACTAAAACCCCGGCTTGTTTCTGCAAAAGCTGTTGCCGCGGACCAACCTACGCAGGAGGAGGGACACCTGGGTGGAAGACGCGCTCTTTGCGAACTCTACCTAGGCAGAACTCTGGGTGTGGCAATCCCACGTCTCCAGCTACGTAGGGAGCAGTGAGACATCTCCGTCGGACGCTATGTGCGGCCGCTGGTGGTGTCGATCTGTTAGAGAAGTGGTGATCTCACATTTATTGTTATTTTATTAAGAAACAATCAAAAACAATCAACTACATTCAGATATAGTACAAAAATTACTATTTAAATGTATTTCACAAAATTTTCTTGTCAATATTGGGATGCGGACTGCTAACAATATATAATATTCAATATCTTTTAAACGAATAAAGATATAAAAAAAAACTTTTAAACACAAATTGTTTCCCATTAAATTTCCTACAATCGGTATTTGAACAAATTTTCTCAATCTAAATCGGTTTCAGAGATATTTTAAAATCAAAACTTCTTTTTGCTATAACTTCTAAACTAGAAACAATTTTTTTGTCAAAATTGCAACCATTCGATGCGCCTAAAAATTCTCTACAATTTATATTTAAATAATTTTTTTCTAACTTGCTTGGTTCAGCAGTTATTTACAATTAAAAAATTACACTTTTTTTTTTATTTAAAAAAATTCATTGTATATTAATTGAAGGACGTTAAATACACTCGTCTAAACCGCACTTTAATATCTTTTTTAGTTTTGCAGATATTTTTAATTCAATATTTCATTTCGTTATAACTTCTAAACCGTAAACATTTTGTGGCCCCATTTACACCCTATAACTCTTATTTGAACAATTTTTTTCTAGTTTACTTGGTTTAGAAGTTATTGACCAACCAGCACACATATTAGTAATAACAATGAGTATCACTATGACAACTCATTATTAATTGTAATTATTTCGTAACGATAGTAATGAAACAGTTCGTTTTGTAAATGTCCACGTAGAAGAATGTAGTGAGTGCTCAGTTCTCATATCGTTTGCCATTACCCGCTTTCTGGGTATTAGATGATATTTTATTGACTTTCTTACTGATTGTAAGGTAAGACGGTTGATGCAACGATAATAATCAATTATTAAAAACTGTCTTTGTTATTTTAGAAATGAAGAGATATGATAAAAATGTAATACTCCTGTACAACGCTATGTGCGGCCGCTGGTGGTGTCGAGCTGTTTGAGAAGTAGCGATCTCACGTTCCTGAGCTACGCAGAAGGAGGGACACGTGGGTGGTGGACGCACTCTTTGCGAAATCTACCTAGCCAGAACTCTGGGTCTGGCAATCCCACGTCTCCAGCTACGTAGGTTAGGTTATATTTGGTTAAGTTAGATTTAGTTCCCGGGGTTTGGGCTGACTACCGGGCGCGTCCCCAGGTGGCGGATAGGGGAGTGACCATGTTTCTAGCGAGACATGGCCAGTAGCAGCCATAAGCAGTGGCACTGGAACTAAAACCCCGGCTTGTTTCTGCAAAAGCTGTTGCCGCGGACCAACCTACGCAGGAGGAGGGACACCTGGGTGGAAGACGCGCTCTTTGCGAACTCTACCTAGGCAGAACTCTGGGTGTGGCAATCCCACGTCTCCAGCTACGTAGGGAGCAGTGAGACATCTCCGTCGGACGCTATGTGCGGCCGCTGGTGGTGTCGATCTGTTAGAGAAGTGGTGATCTCACATTTATTGTTATTTTATTAAGAAACAATCAAAAACAATCAACTACATTCAGATATAGTACAAAAATTACTATTTAAATGTATTTCACAAAATTTTCTTGTCAATATTGGGATGCGGACTGCTAACAATATATAATATTCAATATCTTTTAAACGAATAAAGATATAAAAAAAAACTTTTAAACACAAATTGTTTCCCATTAAATTTCCTACAATCGGTATTTGAACAAATTTTCTCAATCTAAATCGGTTTCAGAGATATTTTAAAATCAAAACTTCTTTTTGCTATAACTTCTAAACTAGAAACAATTTTTTTGTCAAAATTGCAACCATTCGATGCGCCTAAAAATTCTCTACAATTTATATTTAAATAATTTTTTTCTAACTTGCTTGGTTCAGCAGTTATTTACAATTAAAAAATTACACTTTTTTTTTTATTTAAAAAAATTCATTGTATATTAATTGAAGGACGTTAAATACACTCGTCTAAACCGCACTTTAATATCTCTTTTAGTTTTGCAGATATTTTTAATTCAATATTTCATTTCGTTATAACTTCTAAACCGTAAACATTTTGTGGCCCCATTTACACCCTATAACTCTTATTTGAACAATTTTTTTCTAGTTTACTTGGTTTAGAAGTTATTGACCAACCAGCACACATATTAGTAATAACAATGAGTATCACTATGACAACTCATTATTAATTGTAATTATTTCGTAACGATAGTAATGAAACAGTTCGTTTTGTAAATGTCCACGTAGAAGAATGTAGTGAGTGCTCAGTTCTCATATCGTTTGCCATTACCCGCTTTCTGGGTATTAGATGATATTTTATTGACATTCTTACTGATTGTAAGGTAAGACGGTTGATGCAACGATAATAATCAATTATTAAAAACTGTCTTTGTTATTTTAGAAATGAAGAGATATGATAAAAATTTAATACTCCTGTACAACGCTATGTGCGGCCGCTGGTGGTGTCGAGCTGTTTGAGAAGTAGCGATCTCACGTTCCTGAGCTACGCAGAAGGAGGGACACGTGGGTGGTGGACGCACTCTTTGCGAAATCTACCTAGCCAGAACTCTGGGTCTGGCAATCCCACGTCTCCAGCTACGTAGGTTAGGTTATATTTGGTTAAGTTAGATTTAGTTCCCGGGGTTTGGGCTGACTACCGGGCGCGTCCCCAGGTGGCGGATAGGGGAGTGACCATGTTTCTAGCGAGACATGGCCAGTAGCAGCCATAAGCAGTGGCACTGGAACTAAAACCCCGGCTTGTTTCTGCAAAAGCTGTTGCCGCGGACCAACCTACGCAGGAGGAGGGACACCTGGGTGGAAGACGCGCTCTTTGCGAACTCTACCTAGGCAGAACTCTGGGTGTGGCAATCCCACGTCTCCAGCTACGTAGGGAGCAGTGAGACATCTCCGTCGGACGCTATGTGCGGCCGCTGGTGGTGTCGATCTGTTAGAGAAGTGGTGATCTCACATTTATTGTTATTTTATTAAGAAACAATCAAAAACAATCAACTACATTCAGATATAGTACAAAAATTACTATTTAAATGTATTTCACAAAATTTTCTTGTCAATATTGGGATGCGGACTGCTAACAATATATAATATTCAATATCTTTTAAACGAATAAAGATATAAAAAAAAACTTTTAAACACAAATTGTTTCCCATTAAATTTCCTACAATCGGTATTTGAACAAATTTTCTCAATCTAAATCGGTTTCAGAGATATTTTAAAATCAAAACTTCTTTTTGCTATAACTTCTAAACTAGAAACAATTTTTTTGTCAAAATTGCCACCATTCGATGCGCCTAAAAATTCTCTACAATTTATATTTAAATAATTTTTTTCTAACTTGCTTGGTTCAGCAGTTATTTACAATTAAAAAATTACACTTTTTTTTTTATTTAAAAAAATTCATTGTATATTAATTGAAGGACGTTAAATACACTCGTCTAAACCGCACTTTAATATCTTTTTTAGTTTTGCAGATATTTTTAATTCAATATTTCATTTCGTTATAACTTCTAAACCGTAAACATTTTGTGGCCCCATTTACACCCTATAACTCTTATTTGAACAATTTTTTTCTAGTTTACTTGGTTTAGAAGTTATTGACCAACCAGCACACATATTAGTAATAACAATGAGTATCACTATGACAACTCATTATTAATTGTAATTATTTCGTAACGATAGTAATGAAACAGTTCGTTTTGTAAATGTCCACGTCGAAGAATGTAGTGAGTGCTCAGTTCTCATATCGTTTGCCATTACCCGCTTTCTGGGTATTAGATGATATTTTATTGACATTCTTACTGATTGTAAGGTAAGACGGTTGATGCAACGATAATAATCAATTATTAAAAACTGTCTTTGTTATTTTAGAAATGAAGAGATATGATAAAAATTTAATACTCCTGTACAACGCTATGTGCGGCCGCTGGTGGTGTCGAGCTGTTTGAGAAGTAGCGATCTCACGTTCCTGAGCTACGCAGAAGGAGGGACACGTGGGTGGTGGACGCACTCTTTGCGAAATCTACCTAGCCAGAACTCTGGGTCTGGCAATCCCACGTCTCCAGCTACGTAGGTTAGGTTATATTTGGTTAAGTTAGATTTAGTTCCCGGGGTTTGGGCTGACTACCGGGCGCGTCCCCAGGTGGCGGATAGGGGAGTGACCATGTTTCTAGCGAGACATGGCCAGTAGCAGCCATAAGCAGTGGCACTGGAACTAAAACCCCGGCTTGTTTCTGCAAAAGCTGTTGCCGCGGACCAACCTACGCAGGAGGAGGGACACCTGGGTGGAAGACGCGCTCTTTGCGAACTCTACCTAGGCAGAACTCTGGGTGTGGCAATCCCACGTCTCCAGCTACGTAGGGAGCAGTGAGACAACTCCGTCGGACGCTATGTGCGGCCGCTGGTGGTGTCGATCTGTTAGAGAAGTGGTGATCTCACATTTATTGTTATTTTATTAAGAAACAATCAAAAACAATCAACTACATTCAGATATAGTACAAAAATTACTATTTAAATGTATTTCACAAAATTTTCTTGTCAATATTGGGATGCGGACTGCTAACAATATATAATATTCAATATCTTTTAAACGAATAAAGATATAAAAAAAAACTTTTAAACACAAATTGTTTCCCATTAAATTTCCTACAATCGGTATTTGAACAAATTTTCTCAATCTAAATCGGTTTCAGAGATATTTTAAAATCAAAACTTCTTTTTGCTATAACTTCTAAACTAGAAACAATTTTTTTGTCAAAATTGCCACCATTCGATGCGCCTAAAAATTCTCTACAATTTATATTTAAATGATGTTTTTCTAACTTGCTTGGTTCAGTAGTTATTTACAATTAAAAAATTACACTTTTTTTTTTATTTAAAAAAATTCATTGTATATTAATTGAAGGACGTTAAATACACTCGTCTAAACCGCACTTTAATATCTTTTTTAGTTTTGCAGATATTTTTAATTCAATATTTCATTTCGTTATAACTTCTAAACCGTAAACATTTTGTGGCCCCATTTACACCCTATAACTCTTATTTGAACAATTTTTTTCTAGTTTACTTGGTTTAGAAGTTATTGACCAACCAGCACACATATTAGTAATAACAATGAGTATCACTATGACAACTCATTATTAATTGTAATTATTTCGTAACGATAGTAATGAAACAGTTCGTATTGTAAATGTCCACGTAGAAGAATGTAGTGAGTGCTCAGTTCTCATATCGTTTGCCATTACCCGCTTTCTGGGTATTAGATGATATTTTATTGACTTTCTTACTGATTGTAAGGTAAGACGGTTGATGCAACGATAATAATCAATTATTAAAAACTGTCTTTGTTATTTTAGAAATGAAGAGATATGATAAAAATGTAATACTCCTGTACAACGCTATGTGCGGCCGCTGGTGGTGTCGAGCTGTTTGAGAAGTAGCGATATCACGTTCCTGAGCTACGCAGAAGGAGGGACACGTGGGTGGTGGACGCACTCTTTGCGAAATCTACCTAGCCAGAACTCTGGGTCTGGCAATCCCACGTCTCCAGCTACGTAGGTTAGGTTATATTTGGTTAAGTTAGATTTAGTTCCCGGGGTTTGGGCTGACTACCGGGCGCGTTCCCAGGTGGCGGATAGGGGAGTGACCATGTTTCTAGCGAGACATGGCCAGTAGCAGCCATAAGCAGTGGCACTGGAACTAAAACCCCGGCTTGTTTCTGCAAAAGCTGTTGCCGCGGACCAACCTACGCAGGAGGAGGGACACCTGGGTGGAAGACGCGCTCTTTGCGAACACTACCTAGGCAGAACTCTGGGTGTGGCAATCCCACGTCTCCAGCTACGTAGGGAGCAGTGAGACATCTCCGTCGGACGCTATGTGCGGCCGCTGGTGGTGTCGATCTGTTAGAGAAGTGGTGATCTCACATTTATTGTTATTTTATTAAGAAACAATCAAAAACAATCAACTACATTCAGATATAGTACAAAAATTACTATTTAAATGTATTTCACAAAATTTTCTTGTCAATATTGGGATGCGGACTGCTAACAATATATAATATTCAATATCTTTTAAATGAATAAAGATATAAAAAAAAACTTTTAAACACAAATTGTTTCCCATTAAATTTCCTACAATCGGTATTTGAACAAATTTTCTCAATCTAAATCGGTTTCAGAGATATTTTAAAATCAAAACTTCTTTTTGCTATAACTTCTAAACTAGAAACAATTTTTTTGTCAAAATTGCAACCATTCGATGCGCCTAAAAATTCTCTACAATTTATATTTAAATAATTTTTTTCTAACTTGCTTGGTTCAGCAGTTATTTACAATTAAAAAATTACACTTTTTTTTTTATTTAAAAAAATTCATTGTATATTAATTGAAGAACGTTAAATACACTCGTCTAAACCGCACTTTAATATCTTTTTTAGTTTTGCAGATATTTTTAATTCAATATTTCATTTCGTTATAACTTCTAAACCGTAAACATTTTGTGGCCCCATTTACACCCTATAACTCTTATTTGAACAATTTTTTTCTAGTTTACTTGGTTTAGAAGTTATTGACCAACCAGCACACATATTAGTAATAACAATGAGTATCACTATGACAACTCATTATTAATTGTAATTATTTCGTAACGATAGTAATGAAACAGTTCGTTTTGTAAATGTCCACGTAGAAGAATGTAGTGAGTGCTCAGTTCTCATATCGTTTGCCATTACCCGCTTTCTGGGTATTAGATGATATTTTATTGACTTTCTTACTGATTGTAAGGTAAGACGGTTGATGCAACGATAATAATCAATTATTAAAAACTGTCTTTGTTATTTTAGAAATGAAGAGATATGATAAAAATGTAATACTCCTGTACAACGCTATGTGCGGCCGCTGGTGGTGTCGAGCTGTTTGAGAAGTAGCGATATCACGTTCCTGAGCTACGCAGAAGGAGGGACACGTGGGTGGTGGACGCACTCTTTGCGAAATCTACCTAGCCAGAACTCTGGGTCTGGCAATCCCACGTCTCCAGCTACGTAGGTTAGGTTATATTTGGTTAAGTTAGATTTAGTTCCCGGGGTTTGGGCTGACTACCGGGCGCGTCCCCAGGTGGCGGATAGGGGAGTGACCATGTTTCTAGCGAGACATGGCCAGTAGCAGCCATAAGCAGTGGCACTGGAACTAAAACCCCGGCTTGTTTCTGCAAAAGCTGTTGCCGCGGACCAACCTACGCAGGAGGAGGGACACCTGGGTGGAAGACGCGCTCTTTGCGAACTCTACCTAGGCAGAACTCTGGGTGTGGCAATCCCACATCTCCAGCTACGTAGGGAGCAGTGAGACATCTCCGTCGGACGCTATGTGCGGCCGCTGGTGGTGTCGATCTGTTAGAGAAGTGGTGATCTCACATTTATTGTTATTTTATTAAGAAACAATCAAAAACAATCAACTACATTCAGATATAGTACAAAAATTACTATTTAAATGTATTTCACAAAATTTTCTTGTCAATATTGGGATGCGGACTGCTAACAATATATAATATTCAATATCTTTTAAACGAATAAAGATATAAAAAAAAACTTTTAAACACAAATTGTTTCCCATTAAATTTCCTACAATCGGTATTTGAACAAATTTTCTCAATCTAAATCGGTTTCAGAGATATTTTAAAATCAAAACTTCTTTTTGCTATAACTTCTAAACTAGAAACAATTTTTTTGTCAAAATTGCCACCATTCGATGCGCCTAAAAATTCTCTACAATTTATATTTAAATAATTTTTTTCTAACTTGCTTGGTTCAGCAGTTATTTACAATTAAAAAATTACACTTTTTTTTTTATTTAAAAAAATTCATTGTATATTAATTGAAGGACGTTAAATACACTCGTCTAAACCGCACTTTAATATCTTTTTTAGTTTTGCAGATATTTTTAATTCAATATTTCATTTCGTTATAACTTCTAAACCGTAAACATTTTGTGGCCCCATTTACACCCTATAACTCTTATTTGAACAATTTTTTTCTAGTTTACTTGGTTTAGAAGTTATTGACCAACCAGCACACATATTAGTAATAACAATGAGTATCACTATGACAACTCATTATTAATTGTAATTATTTCGTAACGATAGTAATGAAACAGTTCGTTTTGTAAATGTCCACGTAGAAGAATGTAGTGAGTGCTCAGTTCTCATATCGTTTGCCATTACCCGCTTTCTGGGTATTAGATGATATTTTATTGACATTCTTACTGATTGTAAGGTAAGACGGTTGATGCAACGATAATAATCAATTATTAAAAACTGTCTTTGTTATTTTAGAAATGAAGAGATATGATAAAAATTTAATACTCCTGTACAACGCTATGTGCGGCCGCTGGTGGTGTCGAGCTGTTTGAGAAGTAGCGATCTCACGTTCCTGAGCTACGCAGAAGGAGGGACACGTGGGTGGTGGACGCACTCTTTGCGAAATCTACCTAGCCAGAACTCTGGGTCTGGCAATCCCACGTCTCCAGCTACGTAGGTTAGGTTATATTTGGTTAAGTTAGATTTAGTTCCCGGGGTTTGGGCTGACTACCGGGCGCGTCCCCAGGTGGCGGATAGGGGAGTGACCATGTTTCTAGCGAGACATGGCCAGTAGCAGCCATAAGCAGTGGCACTGGAACTAAAACCCCGGCTTGTTTCTGCAAAAGCTGTTGCCGCGGACCAACCTACGCAGGAGGAGGGACACCTGGGTGGAAGACGCGCTCTTTGCGAACTCTACCTAGGCAGAACTCTGGGTGTGGCAATCCCACATCTCCAGCTACGTAGGGAGCAGTGAGACATCTCCGTCGGACGCTATGTGCGGCCGCTGGTGGTGTCGATCTGTTAGAGAAGTGGTGATCTCACATTTATTGTTATTTTATTAAGAAACAATCAAAAACAATCAACTACATTCAGATATAGTACAAAAATTACTATTTAAATGTATTTCACAAAATTTTCTTGTCAATATTGGGATGCGGACTGCTAACAATATATAATATTCAATATCTTTTAAACGAATAAAGATATAAAAAAAAACTTTTAAACACAAATTGTTTCCCATTAAATTTCCTACAATCGGTATTTGAACAAATTTTCTCAATCTAAATCGGTTTCAGAGATATTTTAAAATCAAAACTTCTTTTTGCTATAACTTCTAAACTAGAAACAATTTTTTTGTCAAAATTGCCACCATTCGATGCGCCTAAAAATTCTCTACAATTTATATTTAAATAATTTTTTTCTAACTTGCTTGGTTCAGCAGTTATTTACAATTAAAAAATTACACTTTTTTTTTTATTTAAAAAAATTCATTGTATATTAATTGAAGGACGTTAAATACACTCGTCTAAACCGCACTTTAATATCTTTTTTAGTTTTGCAGATATTTTTAATTCAATATTTCATTTCGTTATAACTTCTAAACCGTAAACATTTTGTGGCCCCATTTACACCCTATAACTCTTATTTGAACAATTTTTTTCTAGTTTACTTGGTTTAGAAGTTATTGACCAACCAGCACACATATTAGTAATAACAATGAGTATCACTATGACAACTCATTATTAATTGTAATTATTTCGTAACGATAGTAATGAAACAGTTCGTTTTGTAAATGTCCACGTAGAAGAATGTAGTGAGTGCTCAGTTCTCATATCGTTTGCCATTACCCGCTTTCTGGGTATTAGATGATATTTTATTGACATTCTTACTGATTGTAAGGTAAGACGGTTGATGCAACGATAATAATCAATTATTAAAAACTGTCTTTGTTATTTTAGAAATGAAGAGATATGATAAAAATGTAATACTCCTGTACAACGCTATGTGCGGCCGCTGGTGGTGTCGAGCTGTTTGAGAAGTAGCGATCTCACGTTCCTGAGCTACGCAGAAGGAGGGACACGTGGGTGGTGGACGCACTCTTTGCGAAATCTACCTAGCCAGAACTCTGGGTCTGGCAATCCCACGTCTCCAGCTACGTAGGTTAGGTTATATTTGGTTAAGTTAGATTTAGTTCCCGGGGTTTGGGCTGACTACCGGGCGCGTCCCCAGGTGGCGGATAGGGGAGTGACCATGTTTCTAGCGAGACATGGCCAGTAGCAGCCATAAGCAGTGGCACTGGAACTAAAACCCCGGCTTGTTTCTGCAAAAGCTGTTGCCGCGGACCAACCTACGCAGGAGGAGGGACACCTGGGTGGAAGACGCGCTCTTTGCGAACTCTACCTAGGCAGAACTCTGGGTGTGGCAATCCCACGTCTCCAGCTACGTAGGGAGCAGTGAGACATCTCCGTCGGACGCTATGTGCGGCCGCTGGTGGTGTCGATCTGTTAGAGAAGTGGTGATCTCACATTTATTGTTATTTTATTAAGAAACAATCAAAAACAATCAACTACATTCAGATATAGTACAAAAATTACTATTTAAATGTATTTCACAAAATTTTCTTGTCAATATTGGGATGCGGACTGCTAACAATATATAATATTCAATATCTTTTAAACGAATAAAGATATAAAAAAAAACTTTTAAACATAAATTGTTTCCCATTAAATTTCCTACAATCGGTATTTGAACAAATTTTCTCAATCTAAATCGGTTTCAGAGATATTTTAAAATCAAAACTTCTTTTTGCTATAACTTCTAAACTAGAAACAATTTTTTTGTCAAAATTGCAACCATTCGATGCGCCTAAAAATTCTCTACAATTTATATTTAAATAATTTTTTTCTAACTTGCTTGGTTCAGCAGTTATTTACAATTAAAAAATTACACTTTTTTTTTTATTTAAAAAAATTCATTGTATATTAATTGAAGAACGTTAAATACACTCGTCTAAACCGCACTTTAATATCTTTTTTAGTTTTGCAGATATTTTTAATTCAATATTTCATTTCGTTATAACTTCTAAACCGTAAACATTTTGTGGCCCCATTTACACCCTATAACTCTTATTTGAACAATTTTTTTCTAGTTTACTTGGTTTAGAAGTTATTGACCAACCAGCACACATATTAGTAATAACAATGAGTATCACTATGACAACTCATTATTAATTGTAATTATTTCGTAACGATAGTAATGAAACAGTTCGTTTTGTAAATGTCCACGTAGAAGAATGTAGTGAGTGCTCAGTTCTCATATCGTTTGCCATTACCCGCTTTCTGGGTATTAGATGATATTTTATTGACTTTCTTACTGATTGTAAGGTAAGACGGTTGATGCAACGATAATAATCAATTATTAAAAACTGTCTTTGTTATTTTAGAAATGAAGAGATATGATAAAAATGTAATACTCCTGTACAACGCTATGTGCGGCCGCTGGTGGTGTCGAGCTGTTTGAGAAGTAGCGATATCACGTTCCTGAGCTACGCAGAAGGAGGGACACGTGGGTGGTGGACGCACTCTTTGCGAAATCTACCTAGCCAGAACTCTGGGTCTGGCAATCCCACGTCTCCAGCTACGTAGGTTAGGTTATATTTGGTTAAGTTAGATTTAGTTCCCGGGGTTTGGGCTGACTACCGGGCGCGTCCCCAGGTGGCGGATAGGGGAGTGACCATGTTTCTAGCGAGACATGGCCAGTAGCAGCCATAAGCAGTGGCACTGGAACTAAAACCCCGGCTTGTTTCTGCAAAAGCTGTTGCCGCGGACCAACCTACGCAGGAGGAGGGACACCTGGGTGGAAGACGCGCTCTTTGCGAACTCTACCTAGGCAGAACTCTGGGTGTGGCAATCCCACATCTCCAGCTACGTAGGGAGCAGTGAGACATCTCCGTCGGACGCTATGTGCGGCCGCTGGTGGTGTCGATCTGTTAGAGAAGTGGTGATCTCACATTTATTGTTATTTTATTAAGAAACAATCAAAAACAATCAACTACATTCAGATATAGTACAAAAATTACTATTTAAATGTATTTCACAAAATTTTCTTGTCAATATTGGGATGCGGACTGCTAACAATATATAATATTCAATATCTTTTAAACGAATAAAGATATAAAAAAAAACTTTTAAACACAAATTGTTTCCCATTAAATTTCCTACAATCGGTATTTGAACAAATTTTCTCAATCTAAATCGGTTTCAGAGATATTTTAAAATCAAAACTTCTTTTTGCTATAACTTCTAAACTAGAAACAATTTTTTTGTCAAAATTGCCACCATTCGATGCGCCTAAAAATTCTCTACAATTTATATTTAAATAATTTTTTTCTAACTTGCTTGGTTCAGCAGTTATTTACAATTAAAAAATTACACTTTTTTTTTTATTTAAAAAAATTCATTGTATATTAATTGAAGGACGTTAAATACACTCGTCTAAACCGCACTTTAATATCTTTTTTAGTTTTGCAGATATTTTTAATTCAATATTTCATTTCGTTATAACTTCTAAACCGTAAACATTTTGTGGCCCCATTTACACCCTATAACTCTTATTTGAACAATTTTTTTCTAGTTTACTTGGTTTAGAAGTTATTGACCAACCAGCACACATATTAGTAATAACAATGAGTATCACTATGACAACTCATTATTAATTGTAATTATTTCGTAACGATAGTAATGAAACAGTTCGTTTTGTAAATGTCCACGTAGAAGAATGTAGTGAGTGCTCAGTTCTCATATCGTTTGCCATTACCCGCTTTCTGGGTATTAGATGATATTTTATTGACATTCTTACTGATTGTAAGGTAAGACGGTTGATGCAACGATAATAATCAATTATTAAAAACTGTCTTTGTTATTTTAGAAATGAAGAGATATGATAAAAATTTAATACTCCTGTACAACGCTATGTGCGGCCGCTGGTGGTGTCGAGCTGTTTGAGAAGTAGCGATATCACGTTCCTGAGCTACGCAGAAGGAGGGACACGTGGGTGGTGGACGCACTCTTTGCGAAATCTACCTAGCCAGAACTCTGGGTCTGGCAATCCCACGTCTCCAGCTACGTAGGTTAGGTTATATTTGGTTAAGTTAGATTTAGTTCCCGGGGTTTGGGCTGACTACCGGGCGCGTCCCCAGGTGGCGGATAGGGGAGTGACCATGTTTCTAGCGAGACATGGCCAGTAGCAGCCATAAGCAGTGGCACTGGAACTAAAACCCCGGCTTGTTTCTGCAAAAGCTGTTGCCGCGGACCAACCTACGCAGGAGGAGGGACACCTGGGTGGAAGACGCGCTCTTTGCGAACTCTACCTAGGCAGAACTCTGGGTGTGGCAATCCCACGTCTCCAGCTACGTAGGGAGCAGTGAGACATCTCCGTCGGACGCTATGTGCGGCCGCTGGTGGTGTCGATCTGTTAGAGAAGTGGTGATCTCACATTTATTGTTATTTTATTAAGAAACAATCAAAAACAATCAACTACATTCAGATATAGTACAAAAATTACTATTTAAATGTATTTCACAAAATTTTCTTGTCAATATTGGGATGCGGACTGCTAACAATATATAATATTCAATATCTTTTAAACGAATAAAGATATAAAAAAAAACTTTTAAACATAAATTGTTTCCCATTAAATTTCCTACAATCGGTATTTGAACAAATTTTCTCAATCTAAATCGGTTTCAGAGATATTTTAAAATCAAAACTTCTTTTTGCTATAACTTCTAAACTAGAAACAATTTTTTTGTCAAAATTGCCACCATTCGATGCGCCTAAAAATTCTCTACAATTTATATTTAAATAATTTTTTTCTAACTTGCTTGGTTCAGCAGTTATTTACAATTAAAAAATTACACTTTTTTTTTTATTTAAAAAAATTCATTGTATATTAATTGAAGGACGTTAAATACACTCGTCTAAACCGCACTTTAATATCTTTTTTAGTTTTGCAGATATTTTTAATTCAATATTTCATTTCGTTATAACTTCTAAACCGTAAACATTTTGTGGCCCCATTTACACCCTATAACTCTTATTTGAACAATTTTTTTCTAGTTTACTTGGTTTAGAAGTTATTGACCAACCAGCACACATATTAGTAATAACAATGAGTATCACTATGACAACTCATTATTAATTGTAATTATTTCGTAACGATAGTAATGAAACAGTTCGTTTTGTAAATGTCCACGTAGAAGAATGTAGTGAGTGCTCAGTTCTCATATCGTTTGCCATTACCCGCTTTCTGGGTATTAGATGATATTTTATTGACATTCTTACTGATTGTAAGGTAAGACGGTTGATGCAACGATAATAATCAATTATTAAAAACTGTCTTTGTTATTTTAGAAATGAAGAGATATGATAAAAATTTAATACTCCTGTACAACGCTATGTGCGGCCGCTGGTGGTGTCGAGCTGTTTGAGAAGTAGCGATCTCACGTTCCTGAGCTACGCAGAAGGAGGGACACGTGGGTGGTGGACGCACTCTTTGCGAAATCTACCTAGCCAGAACTCTGGGTCTGGCAATCCCACGTCTCCAGCTACGTAGGTTAGGTTATATTTGGTTAAGTTAGATTTAGTTCCCGGGGTTTGGGCTGACTACCGGGCGCGTCCCCAGGTGGCGGATAGGGGAGTGACCATGTTTCTAGCGAGACATGGCCAGTAGCAGCCATAAGCAGTGGAACTAAAACCCCGGCTTGTTTCTGCAAAAGCTGTTGCCGCGGACCAACCTACGCAGGAGGAGGGACACCTGTGTGGAAGACGCGCTCTTTGCGAACTCTACCTAGGCAGAACTCTGGGTGTGGCAATCCCACGTCTCCAGCTACGTAGGGAGCAGTGAGACATCTCCGTCGGACGCTATATGCGGCCGCTGGTGGTGTCGATCTGTTAGAGAAGTGGTGATCTCACATTTATTGTTATTTTATTAAGAAACAAACAAAAACAATCAACTACATTCAGATATAGTACAAAAATTACTATTTAAATGTATTTCACAAAATTTTCTTGTCAATATTGGGATGCGGACTGCTAACAATATATAATATTCAATATCTTTTAAACGAATAAAGATATAAAAAAAAACTTTTAAACACAAATTGTTTCCCATTAAATTTCCTACAATCGGTATTTGAACAAATTTTCTCAATCTAAATCGGTTTCAGAGATATTTTAAAATCAAAACTTCTTTTTGCTATAACTTCTAAACTAGAAACAATTTTTTTGTCAAAATTGCCACCATTCGATGCGCCTAAAAATTCTCTACAATTTATATTTAAATAATTTTTTTCTAACTTGCTTGGTTCAGCAGTTATTTACAATTAAAAAATTACACTTTTTTTTTTATTTAAAAAAATTCATTGTATATTAATTGAAGGACGTTAAATACACTCGTCTAAACCGCACTTTAATATCTTTTTTAGTTTTGCACCCTATAACTCTTATTTGAACAATTTTTTTCTAGTTTACTTGGTTTAGAAGTTATTGACCAACCAGCACACATATTAGTAATAACAATGAGTATCACTATGACAACTCATTATTAATTGTAATTATTTCGTAACGATAGTAATGAAACAGTTCGTTTTGTAAATGTCCACGTAGAAGAATGTAGTGAGTGCTCAGTTCTCATATCGTTTGCCATTACCCGCTTTCTGGGTATTAGATGATATTTTATTGACTTTCTTACTGATTGTAAGGTAAGACGGTTGATGCAACGATAATAATCAATTATTAAAAACTGTCTTTGTTATTTTAGAAATGAAGAGATATGATAAAAATGTAATACTCCTGTACAACGCTATGTGCGGCCGCTGGTGGTGTCGAGCTGTTTAAGAAGTAGCGATCTCACGTTCCTGAGCTACGCAGAAGGAGGGACACGTGGGGGGTGGACGCACTCTTTGCGAAATCTACCTAGCCAGAACTCTGGGTCTGGCAATCCCACGTCTCCAGCTACGTAGGTTAGGTTATATTTGGTTAAGTTAGATTTAGTTCCCGGGGTTTGGGCTGACTACCGGGCGCGTCCCCAGGTGGCGGATAGGGGAGTGACCATGTTTCTAGCGAGACATGGCCAGTAGCAGCCATAAGCAGTGGCACTGGAACTAAAACCCCGGCTTGTTTCTGCAAAAGCTGTTGCCGCGGACCAACCTACGCAGGAGGAGGGACACCTGTGTGGAAGACGCGCTCTTTGCGAACTCTACCTAGGCAGAACTCTGGGTGTGGCAATCCCACGTCTCCAGCTACGTAGGGAGCAGTGAGACATCTCCATCGGACGCTATGTGCGGCCGCTGGTGGTGTCGATCTGTTAGAGAAGTGGTGATCTCACATTTATTGTTATTTTATTAAGAAACAATCAAAAACAATCAACTACATTCAGATATAGTACAAAAATTACTATTTAAATGTATTTCACAAAATTTTCTTGTCAATATTGGGATGCGGACTGCTAACAATATATAATATTCAATATCTTTTAAACGAATAAAGATATAAAAAAAAACTTTTAAACACAAATTGTTTCCCATTAAATTTCCTACAATCGGTATTTGAACAAATTTTCTCAATCTAAATCGGTTTCAGAGATATTTTAAAATCAAAACTTCTTTTTGCTATAACTTCTAAACGAGAAACAATTTTTTTGTCAAAATTGCCACCATTCGATGCGCCTAAAAATTCTCTACAATTTATATTTAAATAATTTTTTTCTAACTTGCTTGGTTCAGCAGTTATTTACAATTAAAAAATTACACTTTTTTTTTTATTTAAAAAAATTCATTGTATATTAATTGAAGGACGTTAAATACACTCGTCTAAACCGCACTTTAATATCTTTTTTAGTTTTGCAGATATTTTTAATTCAATATTTCATTTCGTTATAACTTCTAAACCGTAAACATTTTGTGGCCCCATTTACACCCTATAACTCTTATTTGAACAATTTTTTTCTAGTTTACTTGGTTTAGAAGTTATTGACCAACCAGCACACATATTAGTAATAACAATGAGTATCACTATGACAACTCATTATTAATTGTAATTATTTCGTAACGATAGTAATGAAACAGTTCGTTTTGTAAATGTCCACGTAGAAGAATGTAGTGAGTGCTCAGTTCTCATATCGTTTGCCATTACCCGCTTTCTGGGTATTAGATGATATTTTATTGACTTTCTTACTGATTGTAAGGTAAGACGGTTGATGCAACGATAATAATCAATTATTAAAAACTGTCTTTGTTATTTTAGAAATGAAGAGATATGATAAAAATGTAATACTCCTGTACAACGCTATGTGCGGCCGCTGGTGGTGTCGAGCTGTTTAAGAAGTAGCGATCTCACGTTCCTGAGCTACGCAGAAGGAGGGACACGTGGGGGGTGGACGCACTCTTTGCGAAATCTACCTAGCCAGAACTCTGGGTCTGGCAATCCCACGTCTCCAGCTACGTAGGTTAGGTTATATTTGGTTAAGTTAGATTTAGTTCCCGGGGTTTGGGCTGACTACCGGGCGCGTCCCCAGGTGGCGGATAGGGGAGTGACCATGTTTCTAGCGAGACATGGCCAGTAGCAGCCATAAGCAGTGGCACTGGAACTAAAACCCCGGCTTGTTTCTGCAAAAGCTGTTGCCGCGGACCAACCTACGCAGGAGGAGGGACACCTGTGTGGAAGACGCGCTCTTTGCGAACTCTACCTAGGCAGAACTCTGGGTGTGGCAATCCCACGTCTCCAGCTACGTAGGGAGCAGTGAGACATCTCCGTCGGACGCTATGTGCGGCCGCTGGTGGTGTCGATCTGTTAGAGAAGTGGTGATCTCACATTTATTGTTATTTTATTAAGAAACAATCAAAAACAATCAACTACATTCAGATATAGTACAAAAATTACTATTTAAATGTATTTCACAAAATTTTCTTGTCAATATTGGGATGCGGACTGCTAACAATATATAATATTCAATATCTTTTAAACGAATAAAGATATAAAAAAAAACTTTTAAACACAAATTGTTTCCCATTAAATTTCCTACAATCGGTATTTGAACAAATTTTCTCAATCTAAATCGGTTTCAGAGATATTTTAAAATCAAAACTTCTTTTTGCTATAACTTCTAAACGAGAAACAATTTTTTTGTCAAAATTGCCACCATTCGATGCGCCTAAAAATTCTCTACAATTTATATTTAAATAATTTTTTTCTAACTTGCTTGGTTCAGCAGTTATTTACAATTAAAAAATTACACTTTTTTTTTTATTTAAAAAAATTCATTGTATATTAATTGAAGGACGTTAAATACACTCGTCTAAACCGCACTTTAATATCTTTTTTAGTTTTGCAGATATTTTTAATTCAATATTTCATTTCGTTATAACTTCTAAACCGTAAACATTTTGTGGCCCCATTTACACCCTATAACTCTTATTTGAACAATTTTTTTCTAGTTTACTTGGTTTAGAAGTTATTGACCAACCAGCACACATATTAGTAATAACAATGAGTATCACTATGACAACTCATTATTAATTGTAATTATTTCGTAACGATAGTAATGAAACAGTTCGTTTTGTAAATGTCCACGTAGAAGAATGTAGTGAGTGCTCAGTTCTCATATCGTTTGCCATTACCCGCTTTCTGGGTATTAGATGATATTTTATTGACTTTCTTACTGATTGTAAGGTAAGACGGTTGATGCAACGATAATAATCAATTATTAAAAACTGTCTTTGTTATTTTAGAAATGAAGAGATATGATAAAAATGTAATACTCCTGTACAACGCTATGTGCGGCCGCTGGTGGTGTCGAGCTGTTTAAGAAGTAGCGATCTCACGTTCCTGAGCTACGCAGAAGGAGGGACACGTGGGGGGTGGACGCACTCTTTGCGAAATCTACCTAGCCAGAACTCTGGGTCTGGCAATCCCACGTCTCCAGCTACGTAGGTTAGGTTATATTTGGTTAAGTTAGATTTAGTTCCCGGGGTTTGGGCTGACTACCGGGCGCGTCCCCAGGTGGCGGATAGGGGAGTGACCATGTTTCTAGCGAGACATGGCCAGTAGCAGCCATAAGCAGTGGCACTGGAACTAAAACCCCGGCTTGTTTCTGCAAAAGCTGTTGCCGCGGACCAACCTACGCAGGAGGAGGGACACCTGTGTGGAAGACGCGCTCTTTGCGAACTCTACCTAGGCAGAACTCTGGGTGTGGCAATCCCACGTCTCCAGCTACGTAGGGAGCAGTGAGACATCTCCGTCGGACGCTATGTGCGGCCGCTGGTGGTGTCGATCTGTTAGAGAAGTGGTGATCTCACATTTATTGTTATTTTATTAAGAAACAATCAAAAACAATCAACTACATTCAGATATAGTACAAAAATTACTATTTAAATGTATTTCACAAAATTTTCTTGTCAATATTGGGATGCGGACTGCTAACAATATATAATATTCAATATCTTTTAAACGAATAAAGATATAAAAAAAAACTTTTAAACACAAATTGTTTCCCATTAAATTTCCTACAATCGGTATTTGAACAAATTTTCTCAATCTAAATCGGTTTCAGAGATATTTTAAAATCAAAACTTCTTTTTGCTATAACTTCTAAACGAGAAACAATTTTTTTGTCAAAATTGCCACCATTCGATGCGCCTAAAAATTCTCTACAATTTATATTTAAATAATTTTTTTCTAACTTGCTTGGTTCAGCAGTTATTTACAATTAAAAAATTACACTTTTTTTTTTATTTAAAAAAATTCATTGTATATTAATTGAAGGACGTTAAATACACTCGTCTAAACCGCACTTTAATATCTTTTTTAGTTTTGCAGATATTTTTAATTCAATATTTCATTTCGTTATAACTTCTAAACCGTAAACATTTTGTGGCCCCATTTACACCCTATAACTCTTATTTGAACAATTTTTTTCTAGTTTACTTGGTTTAGAAGTTATTGACCAACCAGCACACATATTAGTAATAACAATGAGTAACACTATGACAACTCATTATTAATTGTAATTATTTCGTAACGATAGTAATGAAACAGTTCGTTTTGTAAATGTCCACGTAGAAGAATGTAGTGAGTGCTCAGTTCTCATATCGTTTGCCATTACCCGCTTTCTGGGTATTAGATGATATTTTATTGACTTTCTTACTGATTGTAAGGTAAGACGGTTGATGCAACGATAATAATCAATTATTAAAAACTGTCTTTGTTATTTTAGAAATGAAGAGATATGATAAAAATGTAATACTCCTGTACAACGCTATGTGCGGCCGCTGGTGGTGTCGAGCTGTTTAAGAAGTAGCGATCTCACGTTCCTGAGCTACGCAGAAGGAGGGACACGTGGGGGGTGTACGCACTCTTTGCGAAATCTACCTAGCCAGAACTCTGGGTCTGGCAATCCCACGTCTCCAGCTACGTAGGTTAGGTTATATTTGGTTAAGTTAGATTTAGTTCCCGGGGTTTGGGCTGACTACCGGGCGCGTCCCCAGGTGGCGGATAGGGGAGTGACCATGTTTCTAGCGAGACATGGCCAGTAGCAGCCATAAGCAGTGGCACTGGAACTAAAACCCCGGCTTGTTTCTGCAAAAGCTGTTGCCGCGGACCAACCTACGCAAGAGGAGGGACACCTGTGTGGAAGACGCGCTCTTTGCGAACTCTACCTAGGCAGAACTCTGGGTGTGGCAATCCCACGTCTCCAGCTACGTAGGGAGCAGTGAGACATCTCCGTCGGACGCTATGTGCGGCCGCTGGTGGTGTCGATCTGTTAGAGAAGTGGTGATCTCACATTTATTGTTATTTTATTAAGAAACAATCAAAAACAATCAACTACATTCAGATATAGTACAAAAATTACTATTTAAATGTATTTCACAAAATTTTCTTGTCAATATTGGGATGCGGACTGCTAACAATATATAATATTCAATATCTTTTAAACGAATAAAGATATAAAAAAAAACTTTTAAACACAAATTGTTTCCCATTAAATTTCCTACAATCGGTATTTGAACAAATTTTCTCAATCTAAATCGGTTTCAGAGATATTTTAAAATCAAAACTTCTTTTTGCTATAACTTCTAAACGAGAAACAATTTTTTTGTCAAAATTGCCACCATTCGATGCGCCTAAAAATTCTCTACAATTTATATTTAAATAATTTTTTTCTATCTTGCTTGGTTCAGCAGTTATTTACAATTAAAAAATTACACTTTTTTTATTATTTAAAAAAATTCATTGTATATTAATTGAAGGACGTTAAATACACTCGTCTAAACCGCACTTTAATATCTTTTTTAGTTTTGCAGATATTTTTAATTCAATATTTCATTTCGTTATAACTTCTAAACCGTAAACATTTTGTGGCCCCATTTACACCCTATAACTCTTATTTGAACAATTTTTTTCTAGTTTACTTGGTTTAGAAGTTATTGACCAACCAGCACACATATTAGTAATAACAATGAGTATCACTATGACAACTCATTATTAATTGTAATTATTTCGTAACGATAGTAATGAAACAGTTCGTTTTGTAAATGTCCACGTAGAAGAATGTAGTGAGTGCTCAGTTCTCATATCGTTTGCCATTACCCGCTTTCTGGGTATTAGATGATATTTTATTGACTTTCTTACTGATTGTAAGGTAAGACGGTTGATGCAACGATAATAATCAATTATTAAAAACTGTCTTTGTTATTTTAGAAATGAAGAGATATGATAAAAATGTAATACTCCTGTACAACGCTATGTGCGGCCGCTGGTGGTGTCGAGCTGTTTAAGAAGTAGCGATCTCACGTTCCTGAGCTACGCAGAAGGAGGGACACGTGGGGGGTGTACGCACTCTTTGCGAAATCTACCTAGCCAGAACTCTGGGTCTGGCAATCCCACGTCTCCAGCTACGTAGGTTAGGTTATATTTGGTTAAGTTAGATTTAGTTCCCGGGGTTTGGGCTGACTACCGGGCGCGTCCCCAGGTGGCGGATAGGGGAGTGACCATGTTTCTAGCGAGACATGGCCAGTAGCAGCCATAAGCAGTGGCACTGGAACTAAAACCCCGGCTTGTTTCTGCAAAAGCTGTTGCCGCGGACCAACCTACGCAAGAGGAGGGACACCTGTGTGGAAGACGCGCTCTTTGCGAACTCTACCTAGGCAGAACTCTGGGTGTGGCAATCCCACGTCTCCAGCTACGTAGGGAGCAGTGAGACATCTCCGTCGGACGCTATGTGCGGCCGCTGGTGGTGTCGATCTGTTAGAGAAGTGGTGATCTCACATTTATTGTTATTTTATTAAGAAACAATCAAAAACAATCAACTACATTCAGATATAGTACAAAAATTACTATTTAAATGTATTTCACAAAATTTTCTTGTCAATATTGGGATGCGGACTGCTAACAATATATAATATTCAATATCTTTTAAACGAATAAAGATATAAAAAAAAACTTTTAAACACAAATTGTTTCCCATTAAATTTCCTACAATCGGTATTTGAACAAATTTTCTCAATCTAAATCGGTTTCAGAGATATTTTAAAATCAAAACTTCTTTTTGCTATAACTTCTAAACGAGAAACAATTTTTTTGTCAAAATTGCCACCATTCGATGCGCCTAAAAATTCTCTACAATTTATATTTAAATAATTTTTTTCTAACTTGCTTGGTTCAGCAGTTATTTACAATTAAAAAATTACACTTTTTTTTTTATTTAAAAAAATTCATTGTATATTAATTGAAGGACGTTAAATACACTCGTCTAAACCGCACTTTAATATCTTTTTTAGTTTTGCAGATATTTTTAATTCAATATTTCATTTCGTTATAACTTCTAAACCGTAAACATTTTGTGGCCCCATTTACACCCTATAACTCTTATTTGAACAATTTTTTTCTAGTTTACTTGGTTTAGAAGTTATTGACCAACCAGCACACATATTAGTAATAACAATGAGTAACACTATGACAACTCATTATTAATTGTAATTATTTCGTAACGATAGTAATGAAACAGTTCGTTTTGTAAATGTCCACGTAGAAGAATGTAGTGAGTGCTCAGTTCTCATATCGTTTGCCATTACCCGCTTTCTGGGTATTAGATGATATTTTATTGACTTTCTTACTGATTGTAAGGTAAGACGGTTGATGCAACGATAATAATCAATTATTAAAAACTGTCTTTGTTATTTTAGAAATGAAGAGATATGATAAAAATGTAATACTCCTGTACAACGCTATGTGCGGCCGCTGGTGGTGTCGAGCTGTTTAAGAAGTAGCGATCTCACGTTCCTGAGCTACGCAGAAGGAGGGACACGTGGGGGGTGTACGCACTCTTTGCGAAATCTACCTAGCCAGAACTCTGGGTCTGGCAATCCCACGTCTCCAGCTACGTAGGTTAGGTTATATTTGGTTAAGTTAGATTTAGTTCCCGGGGTTTGGGCTGACTACCGGGCGCGTCCCCAGGTGGCGGATAGGGGAGTGACCATGTTTCTAGCGAGACATGGCCAGTAGCAGCCATAAGCAGTGGCACTGGAACTAAAACCCCGGCTTGTTTCTGCAAAAGCTGTTGCCGCGGACCAACCTACGCAAGAGGAGGGACACCTGTGTGGAAGACGCGCTCTTTGCGAACTCTACCTAGGCAGAACTCTGGGTGTGGCAATCCCACGTCTCCAGCTACGTAGGGAGCAGTGAGACATCTCCGTCGGACGCTATGTGCGGCCGCTGGTGGTGTCGATCTGTTAGAGAAGTGGTGATCTCACATTTATTGTTATTTTATTAAGAAACAATCAAAAACAATCAACTACATTCAGATATAGTACAAAAATTACTATTTAAATGTATTTCACAAAATTTTCTTGTCAATATTGGGATGCGGACTGCTAACAATATATAATATTCAATATCTTTTAAACGAATAAAGATATAAAAAAAAACTTTTAAACACAAATTGTTTCCCATTAAATTTCCTACAATCGGTATTTGAACAAATTTTCTCAATCTAAATCGGTTTCAGAGATATTTTAAAATCAAAACTTCTTTTTGCTATAACTTCTAAACGAGAAACAATTTTTTTGTCAAAATTGCCACCATTCGATGCGCCTAAAAATTCTCTACAATTTATATTTAAATAATTTTTTTCTATCTTGCTTGGTTCAGCAGTTATTTACAATTAAAAAATTACACTTTTTTTATTATTTAAAAAAATTCATTGTATATTAATTGAAGGACGTTAAATACACTCGTCTAAACCGCACTTTAATATCTTTTTTAGTTTTGCAGATATTTTTAATTCAATATTTCATTTCGTTATAACTTCTAAACCGTAAACATTTTGTGGCCCCATTTACACCCTATAACTCTTATTTGAACAATTTTTTTCTAGTTTACTTGGTTTAGAAGTTATTGACCAACCAGCACACATATTAGTAATAACAATGAGTATCACTATGACAACTCATTATTAATTGTAATTATTTCGTAACGATAGTAATGAAACAGTTCGTTTTGTAAATGTCCACGTAGAAGAATGTAGTGAGTGCTCAGTTCTCATATCGTTTGCCATTACCCGCTTTCTGGGTATTAGATGATATTTTATTGACTTTCTTACTGATTGTAAGGTAAGACGGTTGATGCAACGATAATAATCAATTATTAAAAACTGTCTTTGTTATTTTAGAAATGAAGAGATATGATAAAAATGTAATACTCCTGTACAACGCTATGTGCGGCCGCTGGTGGTGTCGAGCTGTTTGAGAAGTAGCGATCTCACGTTCCTGAGCTACGCAGAAGGAGGGACACGTGGGGGGTGGACGCACTCTTTGCGAAATCTACCTAGCCAGAACTCTGGGTCTGGCAATCCCACGTCTCCAGCTACTTAGGTTAGGTTATATTTGGTTAAGTTAGATTTAGTTCCCGGGGTTTGGGCTGACTACCGGGCGCGTCCCCAGGTGGCGGATAGGGGAGTGACCATGTTTCTAGCGAGACATGGCCAGTAGCAGCCATAAGCAGTGGCACTGGAAATAAAACCCCGGCTTGTTTCTGCAAAAGCTGTTGCCGCGGACCAACCTACGCAGGAGGAGGGACACCTGTGTGGAAGACGCGCTCTTTGCGAACTCTACCTAGGCAGAACTCTGGGTGTGGCAATCCCACGTCTCCAGCTACGTAGGGAGCAGTGAGACATCTCCGTCGGACGCTATGAGCGGCCGCTGGTGGTGTCGATCTGTTAGAGAAGTGGTGATCTCACATTTATTGTTATTTTATTAAGAAACAATCAAAAACAATCAACTACATTCAGATATAGTACAAAAATTACTATTTAAATGTATTTCACAAAATTTTCTTGTCAATATTGGGATGCGGACTGCTAACAATATATAATATTCAATATCTTTTAAACGAATAAAGATATAAAAAAAAACTTTTAAACACAAATTGTTTCCCATTAAATTTCCTACAATCGGTATTTGAACAAATTTTCTCAATCTAAATCGGTTTCAGAGATATTTTAAAATCAAAACTTCTTTTTGCTATAACTTCTAAACGAGAAACAATTTTTTTGTCAAAATTGCCACCATTCGATGCGCCTAAAAATTCTCTACAATTTATATTTAAATAATTTTTTTCTAACTTGCTTGGTTCAGCAGTTATTTACAATTAAAAAATTACACTTTTTTTTTTATTTAAAAAAATTCATTGTATATTAATTGAAGGACGTTAAATACACTCGTCTAAACCGCACTTTAATATCTTTTTTAGTTTTGCAGATATTTTTAATTCAATATTTCATTTCGTTATAACTTCTAAACCGTAAACATTTTGTGGCCCCATTTACACCCTATAACTCTTATTTGAACAATTTTTTTCTAGTTTACTTGGTTTAGAAGTTATTGACCAACCAGCACACATATTAGTAATAACAATGAGTATCACTATGACAACTCATTATTAATTGTAATTATTTCGTAACGATAGTAATGAAACAGTTCGTTTTGTAAATGTCCACGTAGAAGAATGTAGTGAGTGCTCAGTTCTCATATCGTTTGCCATTACCCGCTTTCTGGGTATTAGATGATATTTTATTGACTTTCTTACTGATTGTAAGGTAAGACGGTTGATGCAACGATAATAATCAATTATTAAAAACTGTCTTTGTTATTTTAGAAATGAAGAGATATGATAAAAATGTAATACTCCTGTACAACGCTATGTGCGGCCGCTGGTGGTGTCGAGCTGTTTAAGAAGTAGCGATCTCACGTTCCTGAGCTACGCAGAAGGAGGGACACGTGGGGGGTGGACGCACTCTTTGCGAAATCTACCTAGCCAGAACTCTGGGTCTGGCAATCCCACGTCTCCAGCTACGTAGGTTAGGTTATATTTGGTTAAGTTAGATTTAGTTCCCGGGGTTTGGGCTGACTACCGGGCGCGTCCCCAGGTGGCGGATAGGGGAGTGACCATGTTTCTAGCGAGACATGGCCAGTAGCAGCCATAAGCAGTGGCACTGGAACTAAAACCCCGGCTTGTTTCTGCAAAAGCTGTTGCCGCGGACCAACCTACGCAGGAGGAGGGACACCTGTGTGGAAGACGCGCTCTTTGCGAACTCTACCTAGGCAGAACTCTGGGTGTGGCAATCCCACGTCTCCAGCTACGTAGGGAGCAGTGAGACATCTCCATCGGACGCTATGTGCGGCCGCTGGTGGTGTCGATCTGTTAGAGAAGTGGTGATCTCACATTTATTGTTATTTTATTAAGAAACAATCAAAAACAATCAACTACATTCAGATATAGTACAAAAATTACTATTTAAATGTATTTCACAAAATTTTCTTGTCAATATTGGGATGCGGACTGCTAACAATATATAATATTCAATATCTTTTAAACGAATAAAGATATAAAAAAAAACTTTTAAACACAAATTGTTTCCCATTAAATTTCCTACAATCGGTATTTGAACAAATTTTCTCAATCTAAATCGGTTTCAGAGATATTTTAAAATCAAAACTTCTTTTTGCTATAACTTCTAAACGAGAAACAATTTTTTTGTCAAAATTGCCACCATTCGATGCGCCTAAAAATTCTCTACAATTTATATTTAAATAATTTTTTTCTAACTTGCTTGGTTCAGCAGTTATTTACAATTAAAAAATTACACTTTTTTTTTTATTTAAAAAAATTCATTGTATATTAATTGAAGGACGTTAAATACACTCGTCTAAACCGCACTTTAATATCTTTTTTAGTTTTGCAGATATTTTTAATTCAATATTTCATTTCGTTATAACTTCTAAACCGTAAACATTTTGTGGCCCCATTTACACCCTATAACTCTTATTTGAACAATTTTTTTCTAGTTTACTTGGTTTAGAAGTTATTGACCAACCAGCACACATATTAGTAATAACAATGAGTATCACTATGACAACTCATTATTAATTGTAATTATTTCGTAACGATAGTAATGAAACAGTTCGTTTTGTAAATGTCCACGTAGAAGAATGTAGTGAGTGCTCAGTTCTCATATCGTTTGCCATTACCCGCTTTCTGGGTATTAGATGATATTTTATTGACTTTCTTACTGATTGTAAGGTAAGACGGTTGATGCAACGATAATAATCAATTATTAAAAACTGTCTTTGTTATTTTAGAAATGAAGAGATATGATAAAAATGTAATACTCCTGTACAACGCTATGTGCGGCCGCTGGTGGTGTCGAGCTGTTTAAGAAGTAGCGATCTCACGTTCCTGAGCTACGCAGAAGGAGGGACACGTGGGGGGTGGACGCACTCTTTGCGAAATCTACCTAGCCAGAACTCTGGGTCTGGCAATCCCACGTCTCCAGCTACGTAGGTTAGGTTATATTTGGTTAAGTTAGATTTAGTTCCCGGGGTTTGGGCTGACTACCGGGCGCGTCCCCAGGTGGCGGATAGGGGAGTGACCATGTTTCTAGCGAGACATGGCCAGTAGCAGCCATAAGCAGTGGCACTGGAAATAAAACCCCGGCTTGTTTCTGCAAAAGCTGTTGCCGCGGACCAACCTACGCAGGAGGAGGGACACCTGTGTGGAAGACGCGCTCTTTGCGAACTCTACCTAGGCAGAACTCTGGGTGTGGCAATCCCACGTCTCCAGCTACGTAGGGAGCAGTGAGACATCTCCGTCGGACGCTATGAGCGGCCGCTGGTGGTGTCGATCTGTTAGAGAAGTGGTGATCTCACATTTATTGTTATTTTATTAAGAAACAATCAAAAACAATCAACTACATTCAGATATAGTACAAAAATTACTATTTAAATGTATTTCACAAAATTTTCTTGTCAATATTGGGATGCGGACTGCTAACAATATATAATATTCAATATCTTTTAAACGAATAAAGATATAAAAAAAAACTTTTAAACACAAATTGTTTCCCATTAAATTTCCTACAATCGGTATTTGAACAAATTTTCTCAATCTAAATCGGTTTCAGAGATATTTTAAAATCAAAACTTCTTTTTGCTATAACTTCTAAACGAGAAACAATTTTTGTGTCAAAATTGCCACCATTCGATGCGCCTAAAAATTCTCTACAATTTATATTTAAATAATTTTTTTCTAACTTGCTTGGTTCAGCAGTTATTTACAATTAAAAAATTACACTTTTTTTTTTATTTAAAAAAATTCATTGTATATTAATTGAAGGACGTTAAATACACTCGTCTAAACCGCACTTTAATATCTTTTTTAGTTTTGCAGATATTTTTAATTCAATATTTCATTTCGTTATAACTTCTAAACCGTAAACATTTTGTGGCCCCATTTACACCCTATAACTCTTATTTGAACAATTTTTTTCTAGTTTACTTGGTTTAGAAGTTATTGACCAACCAGCACACATATTAGTAATAACAATGAGTATCACTATGACAACTCATTATTAATTGTAATTATTTCGTAACGATAGTAATGAAACAGTTCGTTTTGTAAATGTCCACGTAGAAGAATGTAGTGAGTGCTCAGTTCTCATATCGTTTGCCATTACCCGCTTTCTGGGTATTAGATGATATTTTATTGACTTTCTTACTGATTGTAAGGTAAGACGGTTGATGCAACGATAATAATCAATTATTAAAAACTGTCTTTGTTATTTTAGAAATGAAGAGATATGATAAAAATGTAATACTCCTGTACAACGCTATGTGCGGCCGCTGGTGGTGTCGAGCTGTTTAAGAAGTAGCGATCTCACGTCCCTGAGCTACGCAGAAGGAGGGACACGTGGGGGGTGGACGCACTCTTTGCGAAATCTACCTAGCCAGAACTCTGGGTCTGGCAATCCCACGTCTCCAGCTACGTAGGTTAGGTTATATTTGGTTAAGTTAGATTTAGTTCCCGGGGTTTGGGCTGACTACCGGGCGCGTCCCCAGGTGGCGGATAGGGGAGTGACCATGTTTCTAGCGAGACATGGCCAGTAGCAGCCATAAGCAGTGGCACTGGAACTAAAACCCCGGCTTGTTTCTGCAAAAGCTGTTGCCGCGGACCAACCTACGCAGGAGGAGGGACACCTGTGTGGAAGACGCGCTCTTTGCGAACTCTACCTAGGCAGAACTCTGGGTGTGGCAATCCCACGTCTCCAGCTACGTAGGGAGCAGTGAGACATCTCCATCGGACGCTATGTGCGGCCGCTGGTGGTGTCGATCTGTTAGAGAAGTGGTGATCTCACATTTATTGTTATTTTATTAAGAAACAATCAAAAACAATCAACTACATTCAGATATAGTACAAAAATTACTATTTAAATGTATTTCACAAAATTTTCTTGTCAATATTGGGATGCGGACTGCTAACAATATATAATATTCAATATCTTTTAAACGAATAAAGATATAAAAAAAAACTTTTAAACACAAATTGTTTCCCATTAAATTTCCTACAATCGGTATTTGAACAAATTTTCTCAATCTAAATCGGTTTCAGAGATATTTTAAAATCAAAACTTCTTTTTGCTATAACTTCTAAACGAGAAACAATTTTTTTGTCAAAATTGCCACCATTCGATGCGCCTAAAAATTCTCTACAATTTATATTTAAATAATTTTTTTCTAACTTGCTTGGTTCAGCAGTTATTTACAATTAAAAAATTACACTTTTTTTTTTATTTAAAAAAATTCATTGTATATTAATTGAAGGACGTTAAATACACTCGTCTAAACCGCACTTTAATATCTTTTTTAGTTTTGCAGATATTTTTAATTCAATATTTCATTTCGTTATAACTTCTAAACCGTAAACATTTTGTGGCCCCATTTACACCCTATAACTCTTATTTGAACAATTTTTTTCTAGTTTACTTGGTTTAGAAGTTATTGACCAACCAGCACACATATTAGTAATAACAATGAGTATCACTATGACAACTCATTATTAATTGTAATTATTTCGTAACGATAGTAATGAAACAGTTCGTTTTGTAAATGTCCACGTAGAAGAATGTAGTGAGTGCTCAGTTCTCATATCGTTTGCCATTACCCGCTTTCTGGGTATTAGATGATATTTTATTGACTTTCTTACTGATTGTAAGGTAAGACGGTTGATGCAACGATAATAATCAATTATTAAAAACTGTCTTTGTTATTTTAGAAATGAAGAGATATGATAAAAATGTAATACTCCTGTACAACGCTATGTGCGGCCGCTGGTGGTGTCGAGCTGTTTAAGAAGTAGCGATCTCACGTTCCTGAGCTACGCAGAAGGAGGGACACGTGGGGGGTGGACGCACTCTTTGCGAAATCTACCTAGCCAGAACTCTGGGTCTGGCAATCCCACGTCTCCAGCTACGTAGGTTAGGTTATATTTGGTTAAGTTAGATTTAGTTCCCGGGGTTTGGGCTGACTACCGGGCGCGTCCCCAGGTGGCGGATAGGGGAGTGACCATGTTTCTAGCGAGACATGGCCAGTAGAAGCCATAAGCAGTGGCACTGGAACTAAAACCCCGGCTTGTTTCTGCAAAAGCTGTTGCCGCGGACCAACCTACGCAGGAGGAGGGACACCTGTGTGGAAGACGCGCTCTTTGCGAACTCTACCTAGGCAGAACTCTGGGTGTGGCAATCCCACGTCTCCAGCTACGTAGGGAGCAGTGAGACATCTCCGTCGGACGCTATGTGCGGCCGCTGGTGGTGTCGATCTGTTAGAGAAGTGGTGATCTCACATTTATTGTTATTTTATTAAGAAACAATCAAAAACAATCAACTACATTCAGATATAGTACAAAAATTACTATTTAAATGTATTTCACAAAATTTTCTTGTCAATATTGGGATGCGGACTGCTAACAATATTTAATATTCAATATCTTTTAAACGAATAAAGATATAAAAAAAAACTTTTAAACACAAATTGTTTCCCATTAAATTTCCTACAATCGGTATTTGAACAAATTTTCTCAATCTAAATCGGTTTCAGAGATATTTTAAAATCAAAACTTCTTTTTGCTATAACTTCTAAACGAGAAACAATTTTTTTGTCAAAATTGCCACCATTCGATGCGCCTAAAAATTCTCTACAATTTATATTTAAATAATTTTTTTCTAACTTGCTTGGTTCAGCAGTTATTTACAATTAAAAAATTACACTTTTTTTTTTATTTAAAAAAATTCATTGTATATTAATTGAAGGACGTTAAATACACTCGTCTAAACCGCACTTTAATATCTTTTTTAGTTTTGCAGATATTTTTAATTCAATATTTCATTTCGTTATAACTTCTAAACCGTAAACATTTTGTGGCCCCATTTACACCCTATAACTCTTATTTGAACAATTTTTTTCTAGTTTACTTGGTTTAGAAGTTATTGACCAACCAGCACACATATTAGTAATAACAATGAGTATCACTATGACAACTCATTATTAATTGTAATTATTTCGTAACGATAGTAATGAAACAGTTCGTTTTGTAAATGTCCACGTAGAAGAATGTAGTGAGTGCTCAGTTCTCATATCGTTTGCCATTACCCGCTTTCTGGGTATTAGATGATATTTTATTGACTTTCTTACTGATTGTAAGGTAAGACGGTTGATGCAACGATAATAATCAATTATTAAAAACTGTCTTTGTTATTTTAGAAATGAAGAGATATGATAAAAATGTAATACTCCTGTACAACGCTATGTGCGGCCGCTGGTGGTGTCGAGCTGTTTGAGAAGTAGCGATCTCACGTTCCTGAGCTACGCAGAAGGAGGGACACGTGGGGGGTGGACGCACTCTTTGCGAAATCTACCTAGCCAGAACTCTGGGTCTGGCAATCCCACGTCTCCAGCTACGTAGGTTAGGTTATATTTGGTTAAGTTAGATTTAGTTCCCGGGGTTTGGGCTGACTACCGGGCGCGTCCCCAGGTGGCGGATAGGGGAGTGACCATGTTTCTAGCGAGACATGGCCAGTAGCAGCCATAAGCAGTGGCACTGGAAATAAAACCCCGGCTTGTTTCTGCAAAAGCTGTTGCCGCGGACCAACCTACGCAGGAGGAGGGACACCTGTGTGGAAGACGCGCTCTTTGCGAACTCTACCTAGGCAGAACTCTGGGTGTGGCAATCCCACGGCTCCAGCTACGTAGGGAGCAGTGAGACATCTCCGTCGGACGCTATGAGCGGCCGCTGGTGGTGTCGATCTGTTAGAGAAGTGGTGATCTCACATTTATTGTTATTTTATTAAGAAACAATCAAAAACAATCAACTACATTCAGATATAGTACAAAAATTACTATTTAAATGTATTTCACAAAATTTTCTTGTCAATATTGGGATGCGGACTGCTAACAATATATAATATTCAATATCTTTTAAACGAATAAAGATATAAAAAAAAACTTTTAAACACAAATTGTTTCCCATTAAATTTCCTACAATCGGTATTTGAACAAATTTTCTCAATCTAAATCGGTTTCAGAGATATTTTAAAATCAAAACTTCTTTTTGCTATAACTTCTAAACGAGAAACAATTTTTTTGTCAAAATTGCCACCATTCGATGCGCCTAAAAATTCTCTACAATTTATATTTAAATAATTTTTTTCTAACTTGCTTGGTTCAGCAGTTATTTACAATTAAAAAATTACACTTTTTTTTTTATTTAAAAAAATTCATTGTATATTAATTGAAGGACGTTAAATACACTCGTCTAAACCGCACTTTAATATCTTTTTTAGTTTTGCAGATATTTTTAATTCAATATTTCATTTCGTTATAACTTCTAAACCGTAAACATTTTGTGGCCCCATTTACACCCTATAACTCTTATTTGAACAATTTTTTTCTAGTTTACTTGGTTTAGAAGTTATTGACCAACCAGCACACATATTAGTAATAACAATGAGTATCACTATGACAACTCATTATTAATTGTAATTATTTCGTAACGATAGTAATGAAACAGTTCGTTTTGTAAATGTCCACGTAGAAGAATGTAGTGAGTGCTCAGTTCTCATATCGTTTGCCATTACCCGCTTTCTGGGTATTAGATGATATTTTATTGACTTTCTTACTGATTGTAAGGTAAGACGGTTGATGCAACGATAATAATCAATTATTAAAAACTGTCTTTGTTATTTTAGAAATGAAGAGATATGATAAAAATGTAATACTCCTGTACAACGCTATGTGCGGCCGCTGGTGGTGTCGAGCTGTTTAAGAAGTAGCGATCTCACGTCCCTGAGCTACGCAGAAGGAGGGACACGTGGGGGGTGGACGCACTCTTTGCGAAATCTACCTAGCCAGAACTCTGGGTCTGGCAATCCCACGTCTCCAGCTACGTAGGTTAGGTTATATTTGGTTAAGTTAGATTTAGTTCCCGGGGTTTGGGCTGACTACCGGGCGCGTCCCCAGGTGGCGGATAGGGGAGTGACCATGTTTCTAGCGAGACATGGCCAGTAGAAGCCATAAGCAGTGGCACTGGAACTAAAACCCCGGCTTGTTTCTGCAAAAGCTGTTGCCGCGGACCAACCTACGCAGGAGGAGGGACACCTGTGTGGAAGACGCGCTCTTTGCGAACTCTACCTAGGCAGAACTCTGGGTGTGGCAATGCCACGTCTCCAGCTACGTAGGGAGCAGTGAGACATCTCCGTCGGACGCTATGTGCGGCCGCTGGTGGTGTCGATCTGTTAGAGAAGTGGTGATCTCACATTTATTGTTATTTTATTAAGAAACAATCAAAAACAATCAACTACATTCAGATATAGTACAAAAATTACTATTTAAATGTATTTCACAAAATTTTCTTGTCAATATTGGGATGCGGACTGCTAACAATATATAATATTCAATATCTTTTAAACGAATAAAGATATAAAAAAAAACTTTTAAACACAAATTGTTTCCCATTAAATTTCCTACAATCGGTATTTGAACAAATTTTCTCAATCTAAATCGGTTTCAGAGATATTTTAAAATCAAAACTTCTTTTTGCTATAACTTCTAAACGAGAAACAATTTTTTTGTCAAAATTGCCACCATTCGATGCGCCTAAAAATTCTCTACAATTTATATTTAAATAATTTTTTTCTAACTTGCTTGGTTCAGCAGTTATTTACAATTAAAAAATTACACTTTTTTTTTTATTTAAAAAAATTCATTGTATATTAATTGAAGGACGTTAAATACACTCGTCTAAACCGCACTTTAATATCTTTTTTAGTTTTGCAGATATTTTTAATTCAATATTTCATTTCGTTATAACTTCTAAACCGTAAACATTTTGTGGCCCCATTTACACCCTATAACTCTTATTTGAACAATTTTTTTCTAGTTTACTTGGTTTAGAAGTTATTGACCAACCAGCACACATATTAGTAATAACAATGAGTATCACTATGACAACTCATTATTAATTGTAATTATTTCGTAACGATAGTAATGAAACAGTTCGTTTTGTAAATGTCCACGTAGAAGAATGTAGTGAGTGCTCAGTTCTCATATCGTTTGCCATTACCCGCTTTCTGGGTATTAGATGATATTTTATTGACTTTCTTACTGATTGTAAGGTAAGACGGTTGATGCAACGATAATAATCAATTATTAAAAACTGTCTTTGTTATTTTAGAAATGAAGAGATATGATAAAAATGTAATACTCCTGTACAACGCTATGTGCGGCCGCTGGTGGTGTCGAGCTGTTTAAGAAGTAGCGATCTCACGTTCCTGAGCTACGCAGAAGGAGGGACACGTGGGGGGTGGACGCACTCTTTGCGAAATCTACCTAGCCAGAACTCTGGGTCTGGCAATCCCACGTCTCCAGCTACGTAGGTTAGGTTATATTTGGTTAAGTTAGATTTAGTTCCCGGGGTTTGGGCTGACTACCGGGCGCGTCCCCAGGTGGCGGATAGGGGAGTGACCATGTTTCTAGCGAGACATGGCCAGTAGCAGCCATAAGCAGTGGCACTGGAACTAAAACCCCGGCTTGTTTCTGCAAAAGCTGTTGCCGCGGACCAACCTACGCAGGAGGAGGGACACCTGTGTGGAAGACGCGCTCTTTGCGAACTCTACCTAGGCAGAACTCTGGGTGTGGCAATCCCACGTCTCCAGCTACGTAGGGAGCAGTGAGACATCTCCATCGGACGCTATGTGCGGCCGCTGGTGGTGTCGATCTGTTAGAGAAGTGGTGATCTCACATTTATTGTTATTTTATTAAGAAACAATCAAAAACAATCAACTACATTCAGATATAGTACAAAAATTACTATTTAAATGTATTTCACAAAATTTTCTTGTCAATATTGGGATGCGGACTGCTAACAATATATAATATTCAATATCTTTTAAACGAATAAAGATATAAAAAAAAACTTTTAAACACAAATTGTTTCCCATTAAATTTCCTACAATCGGTATTTGAACAAATTTTCTCAATCTAAATCGGTTTCAGAGATATTTTAAAATCAAAACTTCTTTTTGCTATAACTTCTAAACGAGAAACAATTTTTTTGTCAAAATTGCCACCATTCGATGCGCCTAAAAATTCTCTACAATTTATATTTAAATAATTTTTTTCTAACTTGCTTGGTTCAGCAGTTATTTACAATTAAAAAATTACACTTTTTTTTTTATTTAAAAAAATTCATTGTATATTAATTGAAGGACGTTAAATACACTCGTCTAAACCGCACTTTAATATCTTTTTTAGTTTTGCAGATATTTTTAATTCAATATTTCATTTCGTTATAACTTCTAAACCGTAAACATTTTGTGGCCCCATTTACACCCTATAACTCTTATTTGAACAATTTTTTTCTATTTTACTTGGTTTAGAAGTTATTGACCAACCAGCACACATATTAGTAATAACAATGAGTATCACTATGACAACTCATTATTAATTGTAATTATTTCGTAACGATAGTAATGAAACAGTTCGTTTTGTAAATGTCCACGTAGAAGAATGTAGTGAGTGCTCAGTTCTCATATCGTTTGCCATTACCCGCTTTCTGGGTATTAGATGATATTTTATTGACTTTCTTACTGATTGTAAGGTAAGACGGTTGATGCAACGATAATAATCAATTATTAAAAACTGTCTTTGTTATTTTAGAAATGAAGAGATATGATAAAAATGTAATACTCCTGTACAACGCTATGTGCGGCCGCTGGTGGTGTCGAGCTGTTTAAGAAGTAGCGATCTCACGTTCCTGAGCTACGCAGAAGGAGGGACACGTGGGGGGTGGACGCACTCTTTGCGAAATCTACCTAGCCAGAACTCTGGGTCTGGCAATCCCACGTCTCCAGCTACGTAGGTTAGGTTATATTTGGTTAAGTTAGATTTAGTTCCCGGGGTTTGGGCTGACTACCGGGCGCGTCCCCAGGTGGCGGATAGGGGAGTGACCATGTTTCTAGCGAGACATGGCCAGTAGCAGCCATAAGCAGTGGCACTGGAACTAAAACCCCGGCTTGTTTCTGCAAAAGCTGTTGCCGCGGACCAACCTACGCAGGAGGAGGGACACCTGTGTGGAAGACGCGCTCTTTGCGAACTCTACCTAGGCAGAACTCTGGGTGTGGCAATCCCACGTCTCCAGCTACGTAGGGAGCAGTGAGACATCTCCGTCGGACGCTATGTGCGGCCGCTGGTGGTGTCGATCTGTTAGAGAAGTGGTGATCTCACATTTATTGTTATTTTATTAAGAAACAATCAAAAACAATCAACTACATTCAGATATAGTACAAAAATTACTATTTAAATGTATTTCACAAAATTTTCTTGTCAATATTGGGATGCGGACTGCTAACAATATATAATATTCAATATCTTTTAAACGAATAAAGATATAAAAAAAAACTTTTAAACACAAATTGTTTCCCATTAAATTTCCTACAATCGGTATTTGAACAAATTTTCTCAATCTAAATCGGTTTCAGAGATATTTTAAAATCAAAACTTCTTTTTGCTATAACTTCTAAACGAGAAACAATTTTTTTGTCAAAATTGCCACCATTCGATGCGCCTAAAAATTCTCTACAATTTATATTTAAATAATTTTTTTCTAACTTGCTTGGTTCAGCAGTTATTTACAATTAAAAAATTACACTTTTTTTTTTATTTAAAAAAATTCATTGTATATTAATTGAAGGACGTTAAATACACTCGTCTAAACCGCACTTTAATATCTTTTTTAGTTTTGCAGATATTTTTAATTCAATATTTCATTTCGTTATAACTTCTAAACCGTAAACATTTTGTGGCCCCATTTACACCCTATAACTCTTATTTGAACAATTTTTTTCTAGTTTACTTGTTTTAGAAGTTATTGACCAACCAGCATACATATTAGTAATAACAATGAGTATCACTATGACAACTCATTATTAATTGTAATTATTTCGTAACGATAGTAATGAAACAGTTCGTTTTGTAAATGTCCACGTAGAAGAATGTAGTGAGTGCTCAGTTCTCATATCGTTTGCCATTACCCGCTTTCTGGGTATTAGATGATATTTTATTGACTTTCTTACTGATTGTAAGGTAAGACGGTTGATGCAACGATAATAATCAATTATTAAAAACTGTCTTTGTTATTTTAGAAATGAAGAGATATGATAAAAATGTAATACTCCTGTACAACGCTATGTGCGGCCGCTGGTGGTGTCGAGCTGTTTGAGAAGTAGCGATCTCACGTTCCTGAGCTACGCAGAAGGAGGGACACGTGGGGGGTGGACGCACTCTTTGCGAAATCTACCTAGCCAGAACTCTGGGTCTGGCAATCCCACGTCTCCAGCTACTTAGGTTAGGTTATATTTGGTTAAGTTAGATTTAGTTCCCGGGGTTTGGGCTGACTACCGGGCGCGTCCCCAGGTGGCGGATAGGGGAGTGACCATGTTTCTAGCGAGACATGGCCAGTAGCAGCCATAAGCAGTGGCACTGGAAATAAAACCCCGGCTTGTTTCTGCAAAAGCTGTTGCCGCGGACCAACCTACGCAGGAGGAGGGACACCTGTGTGGAAGACGCGCTCTTTGCGAACTCTACCTAGGCAGAACTCTGGGTGTGGCAATCCCACGTCTCCAGCTACGTAGGGAGCAGTGAGACATCTCCGTCGGACGCTATGAGCGGCCGCTGGTGGTGTCGATCTGTTAGAGAAGTGGTGATCTCACATTTATTGTTATTTTATTAAGAAACAATCAAAAACAATCAACTACATTCAGATATAGTACAAAAATTACTATTTAAATGTATTTCACAAAATTTTCTTGTCAATATTGGGATGCGGACTGCTAACAATATATAATATTCAATATCTTTTAAACGAATAAAGATATAAAAAAAAACTTTTAAACACAAATTGTTTCCCATTAAATTTCCTACAATCGGTATTTGAACAAATTTTCTCAATCTAAATCGGTTTCAGAGATATTTTAAAATCAAAACTTCTTTTTGCTATAACTTCTAAACGAGAAACAATTTTTTTGTCAAAATTGCCACCATTCGATGCGCCTAAAAATTCTCTACAATTTATATTTAAATAATTTTTTTCTAACTTGCTTGGTTCAGCAGTTATTTACAATTAAAAAATTACACTTTTTTTTTTATTTAAAAAAATTCATTGTATATTAATTGAAGGACGTTAAATACACTCGTCTAAACCGCACTTTAATATCTTTTTTAGTTTTGCAGATATTTTTAATTCAATATTTCATTTCGTTATAACTTCTAAACCGTAAACATTTTGTGGCCCCATTTACACCCTATAACTCTTATTTGAACAATTTTTTTCTAGTTTACTTGGTTTAGAAGTTATTGACCAACCAGCACACATATTAGTAATAACAATGAGTATCACTATGACAACTCATTATTAATTGTAATTATTTCGTAACGATAGTAATGAAACAGTTCGTTTTGTAAATGTCCACGTAGAAGAATGTAGTGAGTGCTCAGTTCTCATATCGTTTGCCATTACCCGCTTTCTGGGTATTAGATGATATTTTATTGACTTTCTTACTGATTGTAAGGTAAGACGGTTGATGCAACGATAATAATCAATTATTAAAAACTGTCTTTGTTATTTTAGAAATGAAGAGATATGATAAAAATGTAATACTCCTGTACAACGCTATGTGCGGCCGCTGGTGGTGTCGAGCTGTTTAAGAAGTAGCGATCTCACGTTCCTGAGCTACGCAGAAGGAGGGACACGTGGGGGGTGGACGCACTCTTTGCGAAATCTACCTAGCCAGAACTCTGGGTCTGGCAATCCCACGTCTCCAGCTACGTAGGTTAGGTTATATTTGGTTAAGTTAGATTTAGTTCCCGGGGTTTGGGCTGACTACCGGGCGCGTCCCCAGGTGGCGGATAGGGGAGTGACCATGTTTCTAGCGAGACATGGCCAGTAGAAGCCATAAGCAGTGGCACTGGAACTAAAACCCCGGCTTGTTTCTGCAAAAGCTGTTGCCGCGGACCAACCTACGCAGGAGGAGGGACACCTGTGTGGAAGACGCGCTCTTTGCGAACTCTACCTAGGCAGAACTCTGGGTGTGGCAATCCCACGTCTCCAGCTACGTAGGGAGCAGTGAGACATCTCCGTCGGACGCTATGTGCGGCCGCTGGTGGTGTCGATCTGTTAGAGAAGTGGTGATCTCACATTTATTGTTATTTTATTAAGAAACAATCAAAAACAATCAACTACATTCAGATATAGTACAAAAATTACTATTTAAATGTATTTCACAAAATTTTCTTGTCAATATTGGGATGCGGACTGCTAACAATATTTAATATTCAATATCTTTTAAACGAATAAAGATATAAAAAAAAACTTTTAAACACAAATTGTTTCCCATTAAATTTCCTACAATCGGTATTTGAACAAATTTTCTCAATCTAAATCGGTTTCAGAGATATTTTAAAATCAAAACTTCTTTTTGCTATAACTTCTAAACGAGAAACAATTTTTTTGTCAAAATTGCCACCATTCGATGCGCCTAAAAATTCTCTACAATTTATATTTAAATAATTTTTTTCTAACTTGCTTGGTTCAGCAGTTATTTACAATTAAAAAATTACACTTTTTTTTTTATTTAAAAAAATTCATTGTATATTAATTGAAGGACGTTAAATACACTCGTCTAAACCGCACTTTAATATCTTTTTTAGTTTTGCAGATATTTTTAATTCAATATTTCATTTCGTTATAACTTCTAAACCGTAAACATTTTGTGGCCCCATTTACACCCTATAACTCTTATTTGAACAATTTTTTTCTAGTTTACTTGTTTTAGAAGTTATTGACCAACCAGCATACATATTAGTAATAACAATGAGTATCACTATGACAACTCATTATTAATTGTAATTATTTCGTAACGATAGTAATGAAACAGTTCGTTTTGTAAATGTCCACGTAGAAGAATGTAGTGAGTGCTCAGTTCTCATATCGTTTGCCATTACCCGCTTTCTGGGTATTAGATGATATTTTATTGACTTTCTTACTGATTGTAAGGTAAGACGGTTGATGCAACGATAATAATCAATTATTAAAAACTGTCTTTGTTATTTTAGAAATGAAGAGATATGATAAAAATGTAATACTCCTGTACAACGCTATGTGCGGCCGCTGGTGGTGTCGAGCTGTTTGAGAAGTAGCGATCTCACGTTCCTGAGCTACGCAGAAGGAGGGACACGTGGGGGGTGGACGCACTCTTTGCGAAATCTACCTAGCCAGAACTCTGGGTCTGGCAATCCCACGTCTCCAGCTACTTAGGTTAGGTTATATTTGGTTAAGTTAGATTTAGTTCCCGGGGTTTGGGCTGACTACCGGGCGCGTCCCCAGGTGGCGGATAGGGGAGTGACCATGTTTCTAGCGAGACATGGCCAGTAGCAGCCATAAGCAGTGGCACTGGAAATAAAACCCCGGCTTGTTTCTGCAAAAGCTGTTGCCGCGGACCAACCTACGCAGGAGGAGGGACACCTGTGTGGAAGACGCGCTCTTTGCGAACTCTACCTAGGCAGAACTCTGGGTGTGGCAATCCCACGTCTCCAGCTACGTAGGGAGCAGTGAGACATCTCCGTCGGACGCTATGAGCGGCCGCTGGTGGTGTCGATCTGTTAGAGAAGTGGTGATCTCACATTTATTGTTATTTTATTAAGAAACAATCAAAAACAATCAACTACATTCAGATATAGTACAAAAATTACTATTTAAATGTATTTCACAAAATTTTCTTGTCAATATTGGGATGCGGACTGCTAACAATATATAATATTCAATATCTTTTAAACGAATAAAGATATAAAAAAAAACTTTTAAACACAAATTGTTTCCCATTAAATTTCCTACAATCGGTATTTGAACAAATTTTCTCAATCTAAATCGGTTTCAGAGATATTTTAAAATCAAAACTTCTTTTTGCTATAACTTCTAAACGAGAAACAATTTTTTTGTCAAAATTGCCACCATTCGATGCGCCTAAAAATTCTCTACAATTTATATTTAAATAATTTTTTTCTAACTTGCTTGGTTCAGCAGTTATTTACAATTAAAAAATTACACTTTTTTTTTTATTTAAAAAAATTCATTGTATATTAATTGAAGGACGTTAAATACACTCGTCTAAACCGCACTTTAATATCTTTTTTAGTTTTGCAGATATTTTTAATTCAATATTTCATTTCGTTATAACTTCTAAACCGTAAACATTTTGTGGCCCCATTTACACCCTATAACTCTTATTTGAACAATTTTTTTCTAGTTTACTTGGTTTAGAAGTTATTGACCAACCAGCACACATATTAGTAATAACAATGAGTATCACTATGACAACTCATTATTAATTGTAATTATTTCGTAACGATAGTAATGAAACAGTTCGTTTTGTAAATGTCCACGTAGAAGAATGTAGTGAGTGCTCAGTTCTCATATCGTTTGCCATTACCCGCTTTCTGGGTATTAGATGATATTTTATTGACTTTCTTACTGATTGTAAGGTAAGACGGTTGATGCAACGATAATAATCAATTATTAAAAACTGTCTTTGTTATTTTAGAAATGAAGAGATATGATAAAAATGTAATACTCCTGTACAACGCTATGTGCGGCCGCTGGTGGTGTCGAGCTGTTTAAGAAGTAGCGATCTCACGTTCCTGAGCTACGCAGAAGGAGGGACACGTGGGGGGTGGACGCACTCTTTGCGAAATCTACCTAGCCAGAACTCTGGGTCTGGCAATCCCACGTCTCCAGCTACGTAGGTTAGGTTATATTTGGTTAAGTTAGATTTAGTTCCCGGGGTTTGGGCTGACTACCGGGCGCGTCCCCAGGTGGCGGATAGGGGAGTGACCATGTTTCTAGCGAGACATGGCCAGTAGAAGCCATAAGCAGTGGCACTGGAACTAAAACCCCGGCTTGTTTCTGCAAAAGCTGTTGCCGCGGACCAACCTACGCAGGAGGAGGGACACCTGTGTGGAAGACGCGCTCTTTGCGAACTCTACCTAGGCAGAACTCTGGGTGTGGCAATCCCACGTCTCCAGCTACGTAGGGAGCAGTGAGACATCTCCGTCGGACGCTATGTGCGGCCGCTGGTGGTGTCGATCTGTTAGAGAAGTGGTGATCTCACATTTATTGTTATTTTATTAAGAAACAATCAAAAACAATCAACTACATTCAGATATAGTACAAAAATTACTATTTAAATGTATTTCACAAAATTTTCTTGTCAATATTGGGATGCGGACTGCTAACAATATTTAATATTCAATATCTTTTAAACGAATAAAGATATAAAAAAAAACTTTTAAACACAAATTGTTTCCCATTAAATTTCCTACAATCGGTATTTGAACAAATTTTCTCAATCTAAATCGGTTTCAGAGATATTTTAAAATCAAAACTTCTTTTTGCTATAACTTCTAAACGAGAAACAATTTTTTTGTCAAAATTGCCACCATTCGATGCGCCTAAAAATTCTCTACAATTTATATTTAAATAATTTTTTTCTAACTTGCTTGGTTCAGCAGTTATTTACAATTAAAAAATTACACTTTTTTTTTTATTTAAAAAAATTCATTGTATATTAATTGAAGGACGTTAAATACACTCGTCTAAACCGCACTTTAATATCTTTTTTAGTTTTGCAGATATTTTTAATTCAATATTTCATTTCGTTATAACTTCTAAACCGTAAACATTTTGTGGCCCCATTTACACCCTATAACTCTTATTTGAACAATTTTTTTCTAGTTTACTTGGTTTAGAAGTTATTGACCAACCAGCACACATATTAGTAATAACAATGAGTATCACTATGACAACTCATTATTAATTGTAATTATTTCGTAACGATAGTAATGAAACAGTTCGTTTTGTAAATGTCCACGTAGAAGAATGTAGTGAGTGCTCAGTTCTCATATCGTTTGCCATTACCCGCTTTCTGGGTATTAGATGATATTTTATTGACTTTCTTACTGATTGTAAGGTAAGACGGTTGATGCAACGATAATAATCAATTATTAAAAACTGTCTTTGTTATTTTAGAAATGAAGAGATATGATAAAAATGTAATACTCCTGTACAACGCTATGTGCGGCCGCTGGTGGTGTCGAGCTGTTTGAGAAGTAGCGATCTCACGTTCCTGAGCTACGCAGAAGGAGGGACACGTGGGGGGTGGACGCACTCTTTGCGAAATCTACCTAGCCAGAACTCTGGGTCTGGCAATCCCACGTCTCCAGCTACGTAGGTTAGGTTATATTTGGTTAAGTTAGATTTAGTTCCCGGGGTTTGGGCTGACTACCGGGCGCGTCCCCAGGTGGCGGATAGGGGAGTGACCATGTTTCTAGCGAGACATGGCCAGTAGCAGCCATAAGCAGTGGCACTGGAAATAAAACCCCGGCTTGTTTCTGCAAAAGCTGTTGCCGCGGACCAACCTACGCAGGAGGAGGGACACCTGTGTGGAAGACGCGCTCTTTGCGAACTCTACCTAGGCAGAACTCTGGGTGTGGCAATCCCACGGCTCCAGCTACGTAGGGAGCAGTGAGACATCTCCGTCGGACGCTATGAGCGGCCGCTGGTGGTGTCGATCTGTTAGAGAAGTGGTGATCTCACATTTATTGTTATTTTATTAAGAAACAATCAAAAACAATCAACTACATTCAGATATAGTACAAAAATTACTATTTAAATGTATTTCACAAAATTTTCTTGTCAATATTGGGATGCGGACTGCTAACAATATATAATATTCAATATCTTTTAAACGAATAAAGATATAAAAAAAAACTTTTAAACACAAATTGTTTCCCATTAAATTTCCTACAATCGGTATTTGAACAAATTTTCTCAATCTAAATCGGTTTCAGAGATATTTTAAAATCAAAACTTCTTTTTGCTATAACTTCTAAACGAGAAACAATTTTTTTGTCAAAATTGCCACCATTCGATGCGCCTAAAAATTCTCTACAATTTATATTTAAATAATTTTTTTCTAACTTGCTTGGTTCAGCAGTTATTTACAATTAAAAAATTACACTTTTTTTTTTATTTAAAAAAATTCATTGTATATTAATTGAAGGACGTTAAATACACTCGTCTAAACCGCACTTTAATATCTTTTTTAGTTTTGCAGATATTTTTAATTCAATATTTCATTTCGTTATAACTTCTAAACCGTAAACATTTTGTGGCCCCATTTACACCCTATAACTCTTATTTGAACAATTTTTTTCTAGTTTACTTGGTTTAGAAGTTATTGACCAACCAGCACACATATTAGTAATAACAATGAGTATCACTATGACAACTCATTATTAATTGTAATTATTTCGTAACGATAGTAATGAAACAGTTCGTTTTGTAAATGTCCACGTAGAAGAATGTAGTGAGTGCTCAGTTCTCATATCGTTTGCCATTACCCGCTTTCTGGGTATTAGATGATATTTTATTGACTTTCTTACTGATTGTAAGGTAAGACGGTTGATGCAACGATAATAATCAATTATTAAAAACTGTCTTTGTTATTTTAGAAATGAAGAGATATGATAAAAATGTAATACTCCTGTACAACGCTATGTGCGGCCGCTGGTGGTGTCGAGCTGTTTAAGAAGTAGCGATCTCACGTTCCTGAGCTACGCAGAAGGAGGGACACGTGGGGGGTGGACGCACTCTTTGCGAAATCTACCTAGCCAGAACTCTGGGTCTGGCAATCCCACGTCTCCAGCTACGTAGGTTAGGTTATATTTGGTTAAGTTAGATTTAGTTCCCGGGGTTTGGGCTGACTACCGGGCGCGTCCCCAGGTGGCGGATAGGGGAGTGACCATGTTTCTAGCGAGACATGGCCAGTAGAAGCCATAAGCAGTGGCACTGGAACTAAAACCCCGGCTTGTTTCTGCAAAAGCTGTTGCCGCGGACCAACCTACGCAGGAGGAGGGACACCTGTGTGGAAGACGCGCTCTTTGCGAACTCTACCTAGGCAGAACTCTGGGTGTGGCAATGCCACGTCTCCAGCTACGTAGGGAGCAGTGAGACATCTCCGTCGGACGCTATGTGCGGCCGCTGGTGGTGTCGATCTGTTAGAGAAGTGGTGATCTCACATTTATTGTTATTTTATTAAGAAACAATCAAAAACAATCAACTACATTCAGATATAGTACAAAAATTACTATTTAAATGTATTTCACAAAATTTTCTTGTCAATATTGGGATGCGGACTGCTAACAATATATAATATTCAATATCTTTTAAACGAATAAAGATATAAAAAAAAACTTTTAAACACAAATTGTTTCCCATTAAATTTCCTACAATCGGTATTTGAACAAATTTTCTCAATCTAAATCGGTTTCAGAGATATTTTAAAATCAAAACTTCTTTTTGCTATAACTTCTAAACGAGAAACAATTTTTTTGTCAAAATTGCCACCATTCGATGCGCCTAAAAATTCTCTACAATTTATATTTAAATAATTTTTTTCTAACTTGCTTGGTTCAGCAGTTATTTACAATTAAAAAATTACACTTTTTTTTTTATTTAAAAAAATTCATTGTATATTAATTGAAGGACGTTAAATACACTCGTCTAAACCGCACTTTAATATCTTTTTTAGTTTTGCAGATATTTTTAATTCAATATTTCATTTCGTTATAACTTCTAAACCGTAAACATTTTGTGGCCCCATTTACACCCTATAACTCTTATTTGAACAATTTTTTTCTAGTTTACTTGGTTTAGAAGTTATTGACCAACCAGCACACATATTAGTAATAACAATGAGTATCACTATGACAACTCATTATTAATTGTAATTATTTCGTAACGATAGTAATGAAACAGTTCGTTTTGTAAATGTCCACGTAGAAGAATGTAGTGAGTGCTCAGTTCTCATATCGTTTGCCATTACCCGCTTTCTGGGTATTAGATGATATTTTATTGACTTTCTTACTGATTGTAAGGTAAGACGGTTGATGCAACGATAATAATCAATTATTAAAAACTGTCTTTGTTATTTTAGAAATGAAGAGATATGATAAAAATGTAATACTCCTGTACAACGCTATGTGCGGCCGCTGGTGGTGTCGAGCTGTTTGAGAAGTAGCGATCTCACGTTCCTGAGCTACGCAGAAGGAGGGACACGTGGGGGGTGGACGCACTCTTTGCGAAATCTACCTAGCCAGAACTCTGGGTCTGGCAATCCCACGTCTCCAGCTACGTAGGTTAGGTTATATTTGGTTAAGTTAGATTTAGTTCCCGGGGTTTGGGCTGACTACCGGGCGCGTCCCCAGGTGGCGGATAGGGGAGTGACCATGTTTCTAGCGAGACATGGCCAGTAGCAGCCATAAGCAGTGGCACTGGAACTAAAACCCCGGCTTGTTTCTGCAAAAGCTGTTGCCGCGGACCAACCTACGCAGGAGGAGGGACACCTGTGTGGAAGACGCGCTCTTTGCGAACTCTACCTAGGCAGAACTCTGGGTGTGGCAATCCCACGTCTCCAGCTACGTAGGGAGCAGTGAGACATCTCCATCGGACGCTATGTGCGGCCGCTGGTGGTGTCGATCTGTTAGAGAAGTGGTGATCTCACATTTATTGTTATTTTATTAAGAAACAATCAAAAACAATCAACTACATTCAGATATAGTACAAAAATTACTATTTAAATGTATTTCACAAAATTTTCTTGTCAATATTGGGATGCGGACTGCTAACAATATATAATATTCAATATCTTTTAAACGAATAAAGATATAAAAAAAAACTTTTAAACACAAATTGTTTCCCATTAAATTTCCTACAATCGGTATTTGAACAAATTTTCTCAATCTAAATCGGTTTCAGAGATATTTTAAAATCAAAACTTCTTTTTGCTATAACTTCTAAACGAGAAACAATTTTTTTGTCAAAATTGCCACCATTCGATGCGCCTAAAAATTCTCTACAATTTATATTTAAATAATTTTTTTCTAACTTGCTTGGTTCAGCAGTTATTTACAATTAAAAAATTACACTTTTTTTTTTATTTAAAAAAAGTCATTGTATATTAATTGAAGGACGTTAAATACACTCGTCTAAACCGCACTTTAATATCTTTTTTAGTTTTGCAGATATTTTTAATTCAATATTTCATTTCGTTATAACTTCTAAACCGTAAACATTTTGTGGCCCCATTTACACCCTATAACTCTTATTTGAACAATTTTTTTCTATTTTACTTGGTTTAGAAGTTATTGACCAACCAGCACACATATTAGTAATAACAATGAGTATCACTATGACAACTCATTATTAATTGTAATTATTTCGTAACGATAGTAATGAAACAGTTCGTTTTGTAAATGTCCACGTAGAAGAATGTAGTGAGTGCTCAGTTCTCATATCGTTTGCCATTACCCGCTTTCTGGGTATTAGATGATATTTTATTGACTTTCTTACTGATTGTAAGGTAAGACGGTTGATGCAACGATAATAATCAATTATTAAAAACTGTCTTTGTTATTTTAGAAATGAAGAGATATGATAAAAATGTAATACTCCTGTACAACGCTATGTGCGGCCGCTGGTGGTGTCGAGCTGTTTAAGAAGTAGCGATCTCACGTTCCTGAGCTACGCAGAAGGAGGGACACGTGGGGGGTGGACGCACTCTTTGCGAAATCTACCTAGCCAGAACTCTGGGTCTGGCAATCCCACGTCTCCAGCTACGTAGGTTAGGTTATATTTGGTTAAGTTAGATTTAGTTCCCGGGGTTTGGGCTGACTACCGGGCGCGTCCCCAGGTGGCGGATAGGGGAGTGACCATGTTTCTAGCGAGACATGGCCAGTAGCAGCCATAAGCAGTGGCACTGGAACTAAAACCCCGGCTTGTTTCTGCAAAAGCTGTTGCCGCGGACCAACCTACGCAGGAGGAGGGACACCTGTGTGGAAGACGCGCTCTTTGCGAACTCTACCTAGGCAGAACTCTGGGTGTGGCAATCCCACGTCTCCAGCTACGTAGGGAGCAGTGAGACATCTCCGTCGGACGCTATGTGCGGCCGCTGGTGGTGTCGATCTGTTAGAGAAGTGGTGATCTCACATTTATTGTTATTTTATTAAGAAACAATCAAAAACAATCAACTACATTCAGATATAGTACAAAAATTACTATTTAAATGTATTTCACAAAATTTTCTTGTCAATATTGGGATGCGGACTGCTAACAATATATAATATTCAATATCTTTTAAACGAATAAAGATATAAAAAAAAACTTTTAAACACAAATTGTTTCCCATTAAATTTCCTACAATCGGTATTTGAACAAATTTTCTCAATCTAAATCGGTTTCAGAGATATTTTAAAATCAAAACTTCTTTTTGCTATAACTTCTAAACGAGAAACAATTTTTTTGTCAAAATTGCCACCATTCGATGCGCCTAAAAATTCTCTACAATTTATATTTAAATAATTTTTTTCTAACTTGCTTGGTTCAGCAGTTATTTACAATTAAAAAATTACACTTTTTTTTTTATTTAAAAAAATTCATTGTATATTAATTGAAGGACGTTAAATACACTCGTCTAAACCGCACTTTAATATCTTTTTTAGTTTTGCAGATATTTTTAATTCAATATTTCATTTCGTTATAACTTCTAAACCGTAAACATTTTGTGGCCCCATTTACACCCTATAACTCTTATTTGAACAATTTTTTTCTAGTTTACTTGTTTTAGAAGTTATTGACCAACCAGCATACATATTAGTAATAACAATGAGTATCACTATGACAACTCATTATTAATTGTAATTATTTCGTAACGATAGTAATGAAACAGTTCGTTTTGTAAATGTCCACGTAGAAGAATGTAGTGAGTGCTCAGTTCTCATATCGTTTGCCATTACCCGCTTTCTGGGTATTAGATGATATTTTATTGACTTTCTTACTGATTGTAAGGTAAGACGGTTGATGCAACGATAATAATCAATTATTAAAAACTGTCTTTGTTATTTTAGAAATGAAGAGATATGATAAAAATGTAATACTCCTGTACAACGCTATGTGCGGCCGCTGGTGGTGTCGAGCTGTTTGAGAAGTAGCGATCTCACGTTCCTGAGCTACGCAGAAGGAGGGACACGTGGGGGGTGGACGCACTCTTTGCGAAATCTACCTAGCCAGAACTCTGGGTCTGGCAATCCCACGTCTCCAGCTACTTAGGTTAGGTTATATTTGGTTAAGTTAGATTTAGTTCCCGGGGTTTGGGCTGACTACCGGGCGCGTCCCCAGGTGGCGGATAGGGGAGTGACCATGTTTCTAGCGAGACATGGCCAGTAGCAGCCATAAGCAGTGGCACTGGAAATAAAACCCCGGCTTGTTTCTGCAAAAGCTGTTGCCGCGGACCAACCTACGCAGGAGGAGGGACACCTGTGTGGAAGACGCGCTCTTTGCGAACTCTACCTAGGCAGAACTCTGGGTGTGGCAATCCCACGTCTCCAGCTACGTAGGGAGCAGTGAGACATCTCCGTCGGACGCTATGAGCGGCCGCTGGTGGTGTCGATCTGTTAGAGAAGTGGTGATCTCACATTTATTGTTATTTTATTAAGAAACAATCAAAAACAATCAACTACATTCAGATATAGTACAAAAATTACTATTTAAATGTATTTCACAAAATTTTCTTGTCAATATTGGGATGCGGACTGCTAACAATATATAATATTCAATATCTTTTAAACGAATAAAGATATAAAAAAAAACTTTTAAACACAAATTGTTTCCCATTAAATTTCCTACAATCGGTATTTGAACAAATTTTCTCAATCTAAATCGGTTTCAGAGATATTTTAAAATCAAAACTTCTTTTTGCTATAACTTCTAAACGAGAAACAATTTTTTTGTCAAAATTGCCACCATTCGATGCGCCTAAAAATTCTCTACAATTTATATTTAAATAATTTTTTTCTAACTTGCTTGGTTCAGCAGTTATTTACAATTAAAAAATTACACTTTTTTTTTTATTTAAAAAAATTCATTGTATATTAATTGAAGGACGTTAAATACACTCGTCTAAACCGCACTTTAATATCTTTTTTAGTTTTGCAGATATTTTTAATTCAATATTTCATTTCGTTATAACTTCTAAACCGTAAACATTTTGTGGCCCCATTTACACCCTATAACTCTTATTTGAACAATTTTTTTCTAGTTTACTTGGTTTAGAAGTTATTGACCAACCAGCACACATATTAGTAATAACAATGAGTATCACTATGACAACTCATTATTAATTGTAATTATTTCGTAACGATAGTAATGAAACAGTTCGTTTTGTAAATGTCCACGTAGAAGAATGTAGTGAGTGCTCAGTTCTCATATCGTTTGCCATTACCCGCTTTCTGGGTATTAGATGATATTTTATTGACTTTCTTACTGATTGTAAGGTAAGACGGTTGATGCAACGATAATAATCAATTATTAAAAACTGTCTTTGTTATTTTAGAAATGAAGAGATATGATAAAAATGTAATACTCCTGTACAACGCTATGTGCGGCCGCTGGTGGTGTCGAGCTGTTTAAGAAGTAGCGATCTCACGTTCCTGAGCTACGCAGAAGGAGGGACACGTGGGGGGTGGACGCACTCTTTGCGAAATCTACCTAGCCAGAACTCTGGGTCTGGCAATCCCACGTCTCCAGCTACGTAGGTTAGGTTATATTTGGTTAAGTTAGATTTAGTTCCCGGGGTTTGGGCTGACTACCGGGCGCGTCCCCAGGTGGCGGATAGGGGAGTGACCATGTTTCTAGCGAGACATGGCCAGTAGCAGCCATAAGCAGTGGCACTGGAACTAAAACCCCGGCTTGTTTCTGCAAAAGCTGTTGCCGCGGACCAACCTACGCAGGAGGAGGGACACCTGTGTGGAAGACGCGCTCTTTGCGAACTCTACCTAGGCAGAACTCTGGGTGTGGCAATCCCACGTCTCCAGCTACGTAGGGAGCAGTGAGACATCTCCATCGGACGCTATGTGCGGCCGCTGGTGGTGTCGATCTGTTAGAGAAGTGGTGATCTCACATTTATTGTTATTTTATTAAGAAACAATCAAAAACAATCAACTACATTCAGATATAGTACAAAAATTACTATTTAAATGTATTTCACAAAATTTTCTTGTCAATATTGGGATGCGGACTGCTAACAATATATAATATTCAATATCTTTTAAACGAATAAAGATATAAAAAAAAACTTTTAAACACAAATTGTTTCCCATTAAATTTCCTACAATCGGTATTTGAACAAATTTTCTCAATCTAAATCGGTTTCAGAGATATTTTAAAATCAAAACTTCTTTTTGCTATAACTTCTAAACGAGAAACAATTTTTTTGTCAAAATTGCCACCATTCGATGCGCCTAAAAATTCTCTACAATTTATATTTAAATAATTTTTTTCTAACTTGCTTGGTTCAGCAGTTATTTACAATTAAAAAATTACACTTTTTTTTTTATTTAAAAAAATTCATTGTATATTAATTGAAGGACGTTAAATACACTCGTCTAAACCGCACTTTAATATCTTTTTTAGTTTTGCAGATATTTTTAATTCAATATTTCATTTCGTTATAACTTCTAAACCGTAAACATTTTGTGGCCCCATTTACACCCTATAACTCTTATTTGAACAATTTTTTTCTAGTTTACTTGGTTTAGAAGTTATTGACCAACCAGCACACATATTAGTAATAACAATGAGTATCACTATGACAACTCATTATTAATTGTAATTATTTCGTAACGATAGTAATGAAACAGTTCGTTTTGTAAATGTCCACGTAGAAGAATGTAGTGAGTGCTCAGTTCTCATATCGTTTGCCATTACCCGCTTTCTGGGTATTAGATGATATTTTATTGACTTTCTTACTGATTGTAAGGTAAGACGGTTGATGCAACGATAATAATCAATTATTAAAAACTGTCTTTGTTATTTTAGAAATGAAGAGATATGATAAAAATGTAATACTCCTGTACAACGCTATGTGCGGCCGCTGGTGGTGTCGAGCTGTTTAAGAAGTAGCGATCTCACGTTCCTGAGCTACGCAGAAGGAGGGACACGTGGGGGGTGGACGCACTCTTTGCGAAATCTACCTAGCCAGAACTCTGGGTCTGGCAATCCCACGTCTCCAGCTACGTAGGTTAGGTTATATTTGGTTAAGTTAGATTTAGTTCCCGGGGTTTGGGCTGACTACCGGGCGCGTCCCCAGGTGGCGGATAGGGGAGTGACCATGTTTCTAGCGAGACATGGCCAGTAGCAGCCATAAGCAGTGGCACTGGAACTAAAACCCCGGCTTGTTTCTGCAAAAGCTGTTGCCGCGGACCAACCTACGCAGGAGGAGGGACACCTGTGTGGAAGACGCGCTCTTTGCGAACTCTACCTAGGCAGAACTCTGGGTGTGGCAATCCCACGTCTCCAGCTACGTAGGGAGCAGTGAGACATCTCCATCGGACGCTATGTGCGGCCGCTGGTGGTGTCGATCTGTTAGAGAAGTGGTGATCTCACATTTATTGTTATTTTATTAAGAAACAATCAAAAACAATCAACTACATTCAGATATAGTACAAAAATTACTATTTAAATGTATTTCACAAAATTTTCTTGTCAATATTGGGATGCGGACTGCTAACAATATATAATATTCAATATCTTTTAAACGAATAAAGATATAAAAAAAAACTTTTAAACACAAATTGTTTCCCATTAAATTTCCTACAATCGGTATTTGAACAAATTTTCTCAATCTAAATCGGTTTCAGAGATATTTTAAAATCAAAACTTCTTTTTGCTATAACTTCTAAACGAGAAACAATTTTTTTGTCAAAATTGCCACCATTCGATGCGCCTAAAAATTCTCTACAATTTATATTTAAATAATTTTTTTCTAACTTGCTTGGTTCAGCAGTTATTTACAATTAAAAAATTACACTTTTTTTTTTATTTAAAAAAATTCATTGTATATTAATTGAAGGACGTTAAATACACTCGTCTAAACCGCACTTTAATATCTTTTTTAGTTTTGCAGATATTTTTAATTCAATATTTCATTTCGTTATAACTTCTAAACCGTAAACATTTTGTGGCCCCATTTACACCCTATAACTCTTATTTGAACAATTTTTTTCTATTTTACTTGGTTTAGAAGTTATTGACCAACCAGCACACATATTAGTAATAACAATGAGTATCACTATGACAACTCATTATTAATTGTAATTATTTCGTAACGATAGTAATGAAACAGTTCGTTTTGTAAATGTCCACGTAGAAGAATGTAGTGAGTGCTCAGTTCTCATATCGTTTGCCATTACCCGCTTTCTGGGTATTAGATGATATTTTATTGACTTTCTTACTGATTGTAAGGTAAGACGGTTGATGCAACGATAATAATCAATTATTAAAAACTGTCTTTGTTATTTTAGAAATGAAGAGATATGATAAAAATGTAATACTCCTGTACAACGCTATGTGCGGCCGCTGGTGGTGTCGAGCTGTTTAAGAAGTAGCGATCTCACGTTCCTGAGCTACGCAGAAGGAGGGACACGTGGGGGGTGGACGCACTCTTTGCGAAATCTACCTAGCCAGAACTCTGGGTCTGGCAATCCCACGTCTCCAGCTACGTAGGTTAGGTTATATTTGGTTAAGTTAGATTTAGTTCCCGGGGTTTGGGCTGACTACCGGGCGCGTCCCCAGGTGGCGGATAGGGGAGTGACCATGTTTCTAGCGAGACATGGCCAGTAGCAGCCATAAGCAGTGGCACTGGAACTAAAACCCCGGCTTGTTTCTGCAAAAGCTGTTGCCGCGGACCAACCTACGCAGGAGGAGGGACACCTGTGTGGAAGACGCGCTCTTTGCGAACTCTACCTAGGCAGAACTCTGGGTGTGGCAATCCCACGTCTCCAGCTACGTAGGGAGCAGTGAGACATCTCCGTCGGACGCTATGTGCGGCCGCTGGTGGTGTCGATCTGTTAGAGAAGTGGTGATCTCACATTTATTGTTATTTTATTAAGAAACAATCAAAAACAATCAACTACATTCAGATATAGTACAAAAATTACTATTTAAATGTATTTCACAAAATTTTCTTGTCAATATTGGGATGCGGACTGCTAACAATATATAATATTCAATATCTTTTAAACGAATAAAGATATAAAAAAAAACTTTTAAACACAAATTGTTTCCCATTAAATTTCCTACAATCGGTATTTGAACAAATTTTCTCAATCTAAATCGGTTTCAGAGATATTTTAAAATCAAAACTTCTTTTTGCTATAACTTCTAAACGAGAAACAATTTTTTTGTCAAAATTGCCACCATTCGATGCGCCTAAAAATTCTCTACAATTTATATTTAAATAATTTTTTTCTAACTTGCTTGGTTCAGCAGTTATTTACAATTAAAAAATTACACTTTTTTTTTTATTTAAAAAAATTCATTGTATATTAATTGAAGGACGTTAAATACACTCGTCTAAACCGCACTTTAATATCTTTTTTAGTTTTGCAGATATTTTTAATTCAATATTTCATTTCGTTATAACTTCTAAACCGTAAACATTTTGTGGCCCCATTTACACCCTATAACTCTTATTTGAACAATTTTTTTCTAGTTTACTTGTTTTGGAAGTTATTGACCAACCAGCATACATATTAGTAATAACAATGAGTATCACTATGACAACTCATTATTAATTGTAATTATTTCGTAACGATAGTAATGAAACAGTTCGTTTTGTAAATGTCCACGTAGAAGAATGTAGTGAGTGCTCAGTTCTCATATCGTTTGCCATTACCCGCTTTCTGGGTATTAGATGATATTTTATTGACTTTCTTACTGATTGTAAGGTAAGACGGTTGATGCAACGATAATAATCAATTATTAAAAACTGTCTTTGTTATTTTAGAAATGAAGAGATATGATAAAAATGTAATACTCCTGTACAACGCTATGTGCGGCCGCTGGTGGTGTCGAGCTGTTTGAGAAGTAGCGATCTCACGTTCCTGAGCTACGCAGAAGGAGGGACACGTGGGGGGTGGACGCACTCTTTGCGAAATCTACCTAGCCAGAACTCTGGGTCTGGCAATCCCACGTCTCCAGCTACTTAGGTTAGGTTATATTTGGTTAAGTTAGATTTAGTTCCCGGGGTTTGGGCTGACTACCGGGCGCGTCCCCAGGTGGCGGATAGGGGAGTGACCATGTTTCTAGCGAGACATGGCCAGTAGCAGCCATAAGCAGTGGCACTGGAAATAAAACCCCGGCTTGTTTCTGCAAAAGCTGTTGCCGCGGACCAACCTACGCAGGAGGAGGGACACCTGTGTGGAAGACGCGCTCTTTGCGAACTCTACCTAGGCAGAACTCTGGGTGTGGCAATCCCACGTCTCCAGCTACGTAGGGAGCAGTGAGACATCTCCGTCGGACGCTATGAGCGGCCGCTGGTGGTGTCGATCTGTTAGAGAAGTGGTGATCTCACATTTATTGTTATTTTATTAAGAAACAATCAAAAACAATCAACTACATTCAGATATAGTACAAAAATTACTATTTAAATGTATTTCACAAAATTTTCTTGTCAATATTGGGATGCGGACTGCTAACAATATATAATATTCAATATCTTTTAAACGAATAAAGATATAAAAAAAAACTTTTAAACACAAATTGTTTCCCATTAAATTTCCTACAATCGGTATTTGAACAAATTTTCTCAATCTAAATCGGTTTCAGAGATATTTTAAAATCAAAACTTCTTTTTGCTATAACTTCTAAACGAGAAACAATTTTTTTGTCAAAATTGCCACCATTCGATGCGCCTAAAAATTCTCTACAATTTATATTTAAATAATTTTTTTCTAACTTGCTTGGTTCAGCAGTTATTTACAATTAAAAAATTACACTTTTTTTTTTATTTAAAAAAATTCATTGTATATTAATTGAAGGACGTTAAATACACTCGTCTAAACCGCACTTTAATATCTTTTTTAGTTTTGCAGATATTTTTAATTCAATATTTCATTTCGTTATAACTTCTAAACCGTAAACATTTTGTGGCCCCATTTACACCCTATAACTCTTATTTGAACAATTTTTTTCTAGTTTACTTGTTTTAGAAGTTATTGACCAACCAGCATACATATTAGTAATAACAATGAGTATCACTATGACAACTCATTATTAATTGTAATTATTTCGTAACGATAGTAATGAAACAGTTCGTTTTGTAAATGTCCACGTAGAAGAATGTAGTGAGTGCTCAGTTCTCATATCGTTTGCCATTACCCGCTTTCTGGGTATTAGATGATATTTTATTGACTTTCTTACTGATTGTAAGGTAAGACGGTTGATGCAACGATAATAATCAATTATTAAAAACTGTCTTTGTTATTTTAGAAATGAAGAGATATGATAAAAATGTAATACTCCTGTACAACGCTATGTGCGGCCGCTGGTGGTGTCGAGCTGTTTGAGAAGTAGCGATCTCACGTTCCTGAGCTACGCAGAAGGAGGGACACGTGGGGGGTGGACGCACTCTTTGCGAAATCTACCTAGCCAGAACTCTGGGTCTGGCAATCCCACGTCTCCAGCTACTTAGGTTAGGTTATATTTGGTTAAGTTAGATTTAGTTCCCGGGGTTTGGGCTGACTACCGGGCGCGTCCCCAGGTGGCGGATAGGGGAGTGACCATGTTTCTAGCGAGACATGGCCAGTAGCAGCCATAAGCAGTGGCACTGGAAATAAAACCCCGGCTTGTTTCTGCAAAAGCTGTTGCCGCGGACCAACCTACGCAGGAGGAGGGACACCTGTGTGGAAGACGCGCTCTTTGCGAACTCTACCTAGGCAGAACTCTGGGTGTGGCAATCCCACGTCTCCAGCTACGTAGGGAGCAGTGAGACATCTCCGTCGGACGCTATGAGCGGCCGCTGGTGGTGTCGATCTGTTAGAGAAGTGGTGATCTCACATTTATTGTTATTTTATTAAGAAACAATCAAAAACAATCAACTACATTCAGATATAGTACAAAAATTACTATTTAAATGTATTTCACAAAATTTTCTTGTCAATATTGGGATGCGGACTGCTAACAATATATAATATTCAATATCTTTTAAACGAATAAAGATATAAAAAAAAACTTTTAAACACAAATTGTTTCCCATTAAATTTCCTACAATCGGTATTTGAACAAATTTTCTCAATCTAAATCGGTTTCAGAGATATTTTAAAATCAAAACTTCTTTTTGCTATAACTTCTAAACGAGAAACAATTTTTTTGTCAAAATTGCCACCATTCGATGCGCCTAAAAATTCTCTACAATTTATATTTAAATAATTTTTTTCTAACTTGCTTGGTTCAGCAGTTATTTACAATTAAAAAATTACACTTTTTTTTTTATTTAAAAAAATTCATTGTATATTAATTGAAGGACGTTAAATACACTCGTCTAAACCGCACTTTAATATCTTTTTTAGTTTTGCAGATATTTTTAATTCAATATTTCATTTCGTTATAACTTCTAAACCGTAAACATTTTGTGGCCCCATTTACACCCTATAACTCTTATTTGAACAATTTTTTTCTAGTTTACTTGGTTTAGAAGTTATTGACCAACCAGCACACATATTAGTAATAACAATGAGTATCACTATGACAACTCATTATTAATTGTAATTATTTCGTAACGATAGTAATGAAACAGTTCGTTTTGTAAATGTCCACGTAGAAGAATGTAGTGAGTGCTCAGTTCTCATATCGTTTGCCATTACCCGCTTTCTGGGTATTAGATGATATTTTATTGACTTTCTTACTGATTGTAAGGTAAGACGGTTGATGCAACGATAATAATCAATTATTAAAAACTGTCTTTGTTATTTTAGAAATGAAGAGATATGATAAAAATGTAATACTCCTGTACAACGCTATGTGCGGCCGCTGGTGGTGTCGAGCTGTTTAAGAAGTAGCGATCTCACGTTCCTGAGCTACGCAGAAGGAGGGACACGTGGGGGGTGGACGCACTCTTTGCGAAATCTACCTAGCCAGAACTCTGGGTCTGGCAATCCCACGTCTCCAGCTACGTAGGTTAGGTTATATTTGGTTAAGTTAGATTTAGTTCCCGGGGTTTGGGCTGACTACCGGGCGCGTCCCCAGGTGGCGGATAGGGGAGTGACCATGTTTCTAGCGAGACATGGCCAGTAGCAGCCATAAGCAGTGGCACTGGAACTAAAACCCCGGCTTGTTTCTGCAAAAGCTGTTGCCGCGGACCAACCTACGCAGGAGGAGGGACACCTGTGTGGAAGACGCGCTCTTTGCGAACTCTACCTAGGCAGAACTCTGGGTGTGGCAATCCCACGTCTCCAGCTACGTAGGGAGCAGTGAGACATCTCCATCGGACGCTATGTGCGGCCGCTGGTGGTGTCGATCTGTTAGAGAAGTGGTGATCTCACATTTATTGTTATTTTATTAAGAAACAATCAAAAACAATCAACTACATTCAGATATAGTACAAAAATTACTATTTAAATGTATTTCACAAAATTTTCTTGTCAATATTGGGATGCGGACTGCTAACAATATATAATATTCAATATCTTTTAAACGAATAAAGATATAAAAAAAAACTTTTAAACACAAATTGTTTCCCATTAAATTTCCTACAATCGGTATTTGAACAAATTTTCTCAATCTAAATCGGTTTCAGAGATATTTTAAAATCAAAACTTCTTTTTGCTATAACTTCTAAACGAGAAACAATTTTTTTGTCAAAATTGCCACCATTCGATGCGCCTAAAAATTCTCTACAATTTATATTTAAATAATTTTTTTCTAACTTGCTTGGTTCAGCAGTTATTTACAATTAAAAAATTACACTTTTTTTTTTATTTAAAAAAATTCATTGTATATTAATTGAAGGACGTTAAATACACTCGTCTAAACCGCACTTTAATATCTTTTTTAGTTTTGCAGATATTTTTAATTCAATATTTCATTTCGTTATAACTTCTAAACCGTAAACATTTTGTGGCCCCATTTACACCCTATAACTCTTATTTGAACAATTTTTTTCTAGTTTACTTGGTTTAGAAGTTATTGACCAACCAGCACACATATTAGTAATAACAATGAGTATCACTATGACAACTCATTATTAATTGTAATTATTTCGTAACGATAGTAATGAAACAGTTCGTTTTGTAAATGTCCACGTAGAAGAATGTAGTGAGTGCTCAGTTCTCATATCGTTTGCCATTACCCGCTTTCTGGGTATTAGATGATATTTTATTGACTTTCTTACTGATTGTAAGGTAAGACGGTTGATGCAACGATAATAATCAATTATTAAAAACTGTCTTTGTTATTTTAGAAATGAAGAGATATGATAAAAATGTAATACTCCTGTACAACGCTATGTGCGGCCGCTGGTGGTGTCGAGCTGTTTAAGAAGTAGCGATCTCACGTTCCTGAGCTACGCAGAAGGAGGGACACGTGGGGGGTGGACGCACTCTTTGCGAAATCTACCTAGCCAGAACTCTGGGTCTGGCAATCCCACGTCTCCAGCTACGTAGGTTAGGTTATATTTGGTTAAGTTAGATTTAGTTCCCGGGGTTTGGGCTGACTACCGGGCGCGTCCCCAGGTGGCGGATAGGGGAGTGACCATGTTTCTAGCGAGACATGGCCAGTAGCAGCCATAAGCAGTGGCACTGGAACTAAAACCCCGGCTTGTTTCTGCAAAAGCTGTTGCCGCGGACCAACCTACGCAGGAGGAGGGACACCTGTGTGGAAGACGCGCTCTTTGCGAACTCTACCTAGGCAGAACTCTGGGTGTGGCAATCCCACGTCTCCAGCTACGTAGGGAGCAGTGAGACATCTCCATCGGACGCTATGTGCGGCCGCTGGTGGTGTCGATCTGTTAGAGAAGTGGTGATCTCACATTTATTGTTATTTTATTAAGAAACAATCAAAAACAATCAACTACATTCAGATATAGTACAAAAATTACTATTTAAATGTATTTCACAAAATTTTCTTGTCAATATTGGGATGCGGACTGCTAACAATATATAATATTCAATATCTTTTAAACGAATAAAGATATAAAAAAAAACTTTTAAACACAAATTGTTTCCCATTAAATTTCCTACAATCGGTATTTGAACAAATTTTCTCAATCTAAATCGGTTTCAGAGATATTTTAAAATCAAAACTTCTTTTTGCTATAACTTCTAAACGAGAAACAATTTTTTTGTCAAAATTGCCACCATTCGATGCGCCTAAAAATTCTCTACAATTTATATTTAAATAATTTTTTTCTAACTTGCTTGGTTCAGCAGTTATTTACAATTAAAAAATTACACTTTTTTTTTTATTTAAAAAAATTCATTGTATATTAATTGAAGGACGTTAAATACACTCGTCTAAACCGCACTTTAATATCTTTTTTAGTTTTGCAGATATTTTTAATTCAATATTTCATTTCGTTATAACTTCTAAACCGTAAACATTTTGTGGCCCCATTTACACCCTATAACTCTTATTTGAACAATTTTTTTCTAGTTTACTTGGTTTAGAAGTTATTGACCAACCAGCACACATATTAGTAATAACAATGAGTATCACTATGACAACTCATTATTAATTGTAATTATTTCGTAACGATAGTAATGAAACAGTTCGTTTTGTAAATGTCCACGTAGAAGAATGTAGTGAGTGCTCAGTTCTCATATCGTTTGCCATTACCCGCTTTCTGGGTATTAGATGATATTTTATTGACTTTCTTACTGATTGTAAGGTAAGACGGTTGATGCAACGATAATAATCAATTATTAAAAACTGTCTTTGTTATTTTAGAAATGAAGAGATATGATAAAAATGTAATACTCCTGTACAACGCTATGTGCGGCCGCTGGTGGTGTCGAGCTGTTTGAGAAGTAGCGATCTCACGTTCCTGAGCTACGCAGAAGGAGGGACACGTGGGGGGTGGACGCACTCTTTGCGAAATCTACCTAGCCAGAACTCTGGGTCTGGCAATCCCACGTCTCCAGCTACTTAGGTTAGGTTATATTTGGTTAAGTTAGATTTAGTTCCCGGGGTTTGGGCTGACTACCGGGCGCGTCCCCAGGTGGCGGATAGGGGAGTGACCATGTTTCTAGCGAGACATGGCCAGTAGCAGCCATAAGCAGTGGCACTGGAAATAAAACCCCGGCTTGTTTCTGCAAAAGCTGTTGCCGCGGACCAACCTACGCAGGAGGAGGGACACCTGTGTGGAAGACGCGCTCTTTGCGAACTCTACCTAGGCAGAACTCTGGGTGTGGCAATCCCACGTCTCCAGCTACGTAGGGAGCAGTGAGACATCTCCGTCGGACGCTATGAGCGGCCGCTGGTGGTGTCGATCTGTTAGAGAAGTGGTGATCTCACATTTATTGTTATTTTATTAAGAAACAATCAAAAACAATCAACTACATTCAGATATAGTACAAAAATTACTATTTAAATGTATTTCACAAAATTTTCTTGTCAATATTGGGATGCGGACTGCTAACAATATATAATATTCAATATCTTTTAAACGAATAAAGATATAAAAAGAAACTTTTAAACACAAATTGTTTCCCATTAAATTTCCTACAATCGGTATTTGAACAAATTTTCTCAATCTAAATCGGTTTCAGAGATATTTTAAAATCAAAACTTCTTTTTGCTATAACTTCTAAACGAGAAACAATTTTTGTGTCAAAATTGCCACCATTCGATGCGCCTAAAAATTCTCTACAATTTATATTTAAATAATTTTTTTCTAACTTGCTTGGTTCAGCAGTTATTTACAATTAAAAAATTACACTTTTTTTTTTATTTAAAAAAATTCATTGTATATTAATTGAAGGACGTTAAATACACTCGTCTAAACCGCACTTTAATATCTTTTTTAGTTTTGCAGATATTTTTAATTCAATATTTCATTTCGTTATAACTTCTAAACCGTAAACATTTTGTGGCCCCATTTACACCCTATAACTCTTATTTGAACAATTTTTTTCTAGTTTACTTGGTTTAGAAGTTATTGACCAACCAGCACACATATTAGTAATAACAATGAGTATCACTATGACAACTCATTATTAATTGTAATTATTTCGTAACGATAGTAATGAAACAGTTCGTTTTGTAAATGTCCACGTAGAAGAATGTAGTGAGTGCTCAGTTCTCATATCGTTTGCCATTACCCGCTTTCTGGGTATTAGATGATATTTTATTGACTTTCTTACTGATTGTAAGGTAAGACGGTTGATGCAACGATAATAATCAATTATTAAAAACTGTCTTTGTTATTTTAGAAATGAAGAGATATGATAAAAATGTAATACTCCTGTACAACGCTATGTGCGGCCGCTGGTGGTGTCGAGCTGTTTAAGAAGTAGCGATCTCACGTCCCTGAGCTACGCAGAAGGAGGGACACGTGGGGGGTGGACGCACTCTTTGCGAAATCTACCTAGCCAGAACTCTGGGTCTGGCAATCCCACGTCTCCAGCTACGTAGGTTAGGTTATATTTGGTTAAGTTAGATTTAGTTCCCGGGGTTTGGGCTGACTACCGGGCGCGTCCCCAGGTGGCGGATAGGGGAGTGACCATGTTTCTAGCGAGACATGGCCAGTAGCAGCCATAAGCAGTGGCACTGGAACTAAAACCCCGGCTTGTTTCTGCAAAAGCTGTTGCCGCGGACCAACCTACGCAGGAGGAGGGACACCTGTGTGGAAGACGCGCTCTTTGCGAACTCTACCTAGGCAGAACTCTGGGTGTGGCAATCCCACGTCTCCAGCTACGTAGGGAGCAGTGAGACATCTCCATCGGACGCTATGTGCGGCCGCTGGTGGTGTCGATCTGTTAGAGAAGTGGTGATCTCACATTTATTGTTATTTTATTAAGAAACAATCAAAAACAATCAACTACATTCAGATATAGTACAAAAATTACTATTTAAATGTATTTCACAAAATTTTCTTGTCAATATTGGGATGCGGACTGCTAACAATATATAATATTCAATATCTTTTAAACGAATAAAGATATAAAAAAAAACTTTTAAACACAAATTGTTTCCCATTAAATTTCCTACAATCGGTATTTGAACAAATTTTCTCAATCTAAATCGGTTTCAGAGATATTTTAAAATCAAAACTTCTTTTTGCTATAACTTCTAAACGAGAAACAATTTTTTTGTCAAAATTGCCACCATTCGATGCGCCTAAAAATTCTCTACAATTTATATTTAAATAATTTTTTTCTAACTTGCTTGGTTCAGCAGTTATTTACAATTAAAAAATTACACTTTTTTTTTTATTTAAAAAAATTCATTGTATATTAATTGAAGGACGTTAAATACACTCGTCTAAACCGCACTTTAATATCTTTTTTAGTTTTGCAGATATTTTTAATTCAATATTTCATTTCGTTATAACTTCTAAACCGTAAACATTTTGTGGCCCCATTTACACCCTATAACTCTTATTTGAACAATTTTTTTCTAGTTTACTTGGTTTAGAAGTTATTGACCAACCAGCACACATATTAGTAATAACAATGAGTATCACTATGACAACTCATTATTAATTGTAATTATTTCGTAACGATAGTAATGAAACAGTTCGTTTTGTAAATGTCCACGTAGAAGAATGTAGTGAGTGCTCAGTTCTCATATCGTTTGCCATTACCCGCTTTCTGGGTATTAGATGATATTTTATTGACTTTCTTACTGATTGTAAGGTAAGACGGTTGATGCAACGATAATAATCAATTATTAAAAACTGTCTTTGTTATTTTAGAAATGAAGAGATATGATAAAAATGTAATACTCCTGTACAACGCTATGTGCGGCCGCTGGTGGTGTCGAGCTGTTTGAGAAGTAGCGATCTCACGTTCCTGAGCTACGCAGAAGGAGGGACACGTGGGGGGTGGACGCACTCTTTGCGAAATCTACCTAGCCAGAACTCTGGGTCTGGCAATCCCACGTCTCCAGCTACGTAGGTTAGGTTATATTTGGTTAAGTTAGATTTAGTTCCCGGGGTTTGGGCTGACTACCGGGCGCGTCCCCAGGTGGCGGATAGGGGAGTGACCATGTTTCTAGCGAGACATGGCCAGTAGCAGCCATAAGCAGTGGCACTGGAAATAAAACCCCGGCTTGTTTCTGCAAAAGCTGTTGCCGCGGACCAACCTACGCAGGAGGAGGGACACCTGTGTGGAAGACGCGCTCTTTGCGAACTCTACCTAGGCAGAACTCTGGGTGTGGCAATCCCACGGCTCCAGCTACGTAGGGAGCAGTGAGACATCTCCGTCGGACGCTATGAGCGGCCGCTGGTGGTGTCGATCTGTTAGAGAAGTGGTGATCTCACATTTATTGTTATTTTATTAAGAAACAATCAAAAACAATCAACTACATTCAGATATAGTACAAAAATTACTATTTAAATGTATTTCACAAAATTTTCTTGTCAATATTGGGATGCGGACTGCTAACAATATATAATATTCAATATCTTTTAAACGAATAAAGATATAAAAAAAAACTTTTAAACACAAATTGTTTCCCATTAAATTTCCTACAATCGGTATTTGAACAAATTTTCTCAATCTAAATCGGTTTCAGAGATATTTTAAAATCAAAACTTCTTTTTGCTATAACTTCTAAACGAGAAACAATTTTTTTGTCAAAATTGCCACCATTCGATGCGCCTAAAAATTCTCTACAATTTATATTTAAATAATTTTTTTCTAACTTGCTTGGTTCAGCAGTTATTTACAATTAAAAAATTACACTTTTTTTTTTATTTAAAAAAATTCATTGTATATTAATTGAAGGACGTTAAATACACTCGTCTAAACCGCACTTTAATATCTTTTTTAGTTTTGCAGATATTTTTAATTCAATATTTCATTTCGTTATAACTTCTAAACCGTAAACATTTTGTGGCCCCATTTACACCCTATAACTCTTATTTGAACAATTTTTTTCTAGTTTACTTGGTTTAGAAGTTATTGACCAACCAGCACACATATTAGTAATAACAATGAGTATCACTATGACAACTCATTATTAATTGTAATTATTTCGTAACGATAGTAATGAAACAGTTCGTTTTGTAAATGTCCACGTAGAAGAATGTAGTGAGTGCTCAGTTCTCATATCGTTTGCCATTACCCGCTTTCTGGGTATTAGATGATATTTTATTGACTTTCTTACTGATTGTAAGGTAAGACGGTTGATGCAACGATAATAATCAATTATTAAAAACTGTCTTTGTTATTTTAGAAATGAAGAGATATGATAAAAATGTAATACTCCTGTACAACGCTATGTGCGGCCGCTGGTGGTGTCGAGCTGTTTGAGAAGTAGCGATCTCACGTTCCTGAGCTACGCAGAAGGAGGGACACGTGGGGGGTGGACGCACTCTTTGCGAAATCTACCTAGCCAGAACTCTGGGTCTGGCAATCCCACGTCTCCAGCTACGTAGGTTAGGTTATATTTGGTTAAGTTAGATTTAGTTCCCGGGGTTTGGGCTGACTACCGGGCGCGTCCCCAGGTGGCGGATAGGGGAGTGACCATGTTTCTAGCGAGACATGGCCAGTAGCAGCCATAAGCAGTGGCACTGGAAATAAAACCCCGGCTTGTTTCTGCAAAAGCTGTTGCCGCGGACCAACCTACGCAGGAGGAGGGACACCTGTGTGGAAGACGCGCTCTTTTCGAACTCTACCTAGGCAGAACTCTGGGTGTGGCAATCCCACGGCTCCAGCTACGTAGGGAGCAGTGAGACATCTCCGTCGGACGCTATGAGCGGCCGCTGGTGGTGTCGATCTGTTAGAGAAGTGGTGATCTCACATTTATTGTTATTTTATTAAGAAACAATCAAAAACAATCAACTACATTCAGATATAGTACAAAAATTACTATTTAAATGTATTTCACAAAATTTTCTTGTCAATATTGGGATGCGGACTGCTAACAATATATAATATTCAATATCTTTTAAACGAATAAAGATATAAAAAAAAACTTTTAAACACAAATTGTTTCCCATTAAATTTCCTACAATCGGTATTTGAACAAATTTTCTCAATCTAAATCGGTTTCAGAGATATTTTAAAATCAAAACTTCTTTTTGCTATAACTTCTAAACGAGAAACAATTTTTTTGTCAAAATTGCCACCATTCGATGCGCCTAAAAATTCTCTACAATTTATATTTAAATAATTTTTTTCTAACTTGCTTGGTTCAGCAGTTATTTACAATTAAAAAATTACACTTTTTTTTTTATTTAAAAAAATTCATTGTATATTAATTGAAGGACGTTAAATACACTCGTCTAAACCGCACTTTAATATCTTTTTTAGTTTTGCAGATATTTTTAATTCAATATTTCATTTCGTTATAACTTCTAAACCGTAAACATTTTGTGGCCCCATTTACACCCTATAACTCTTATTTGAACAATTTTTTTCTAGTTTACTTGGTTTAGAAGTTATTGACCAACCAGCACACATATTAGTAATAACAATGAGTATCACTATGACAACTCATTATTAATTGTAATTATTTCGTAACGATAGTAATGAAACAGTTCGTTTTGTAAATGTCCACGTAGAAGAATGTAGTGAGTGCTCAGTTCTCATATCGTTTGCCATTACCCGCTTTCTGGGTATTAGATGATATTTTATTGACTTTCTTACTGATTGTAAGGTAAGACGGTTGATGCAACGATAATAATCAATTATTAAAAACTGTCTTTGTTATTTTAGAAATGAAGAGATATGATAAAAATGTAATACTCCTGTACAACGCTATGTGCGGCCGCTGGTGGTGTCGAGCTGTTTGAGAAGTAGCGATCTCACGTTCCTGAGCTACGCAGAAGGAGGGACACGTGGGGGGTGGACGCACTCTTTGCGAAATCTACCTAGCCAGAACTCTGGGTCTGGCAATCCCACGTCTCCAGCTACGTAGGTTAGGTTATATTTGGTTAAGTTAGATTTAGTTCCCGGGGTTTGGGCTGACTACCGGGCGCGTCCCCAGGTGGCGGATAGGGGAGTGACCATGTTTCTAGCGAGACATGGCCAGTAGCAGCCATAAGCAGTGGCACTGGAAATAAAACCCCGGCTTGTTTCTGCAAAAGCTGTTGCCGCGGACCAACCTACGCAGGAGGAGGGACACCTGTGTGGAAGACGCGCTCTTTGCGAACTCTACCTAGGCAGAACTCTGGGTGTGGCAATCCCACGGCTCCAGCTACGTAGGGAGCAGTGAGACATCTCCGTCGGACGCTATGAGCGGCCGCTGGTGGTGTCGATCTGTTAGAGAAGTGGTGATCTCACATTTATTGTTATTTTATTAAGAAACAATCAAAAACAATCAACTACATTCAGATATAGTACAAAAATTACTATTTAAATGTATTTCACAAAATTTTCTTGTCAATATTGGGATGCGGACTGCTAACAATATATAATATTCAATATCTTTTAAACGAATAAAGATATAAAAAAAAACTTTTAAACACAAATTGTTTCCCATTAAATTTCCTACAATCGGTATTTGAACAAATTTTCTCAATCTAAATCGGTTTCAGAGATATTTTAAAATCAAAACTTCTTTTTGCTATAACTTCTAAACGAGAAACAATTTTTTTGTCAAAATTGCCACCATTCGATGCGCCTAAAAATTCTCTACAATTTATATTTAAATAATTTTTTTCTAACTTGCTTGGTTCAGCAGTTATTTACAATTAAAAAATTACACTTTTTTTTTTATTTAAAAAAATTCATTGTATATTAATTGAAGGACGTTAAATACACTCGTCTAAACCGCACTTTAATATCTTTTTTAGTTTTGCAGATATTTTTAATTCAATATTTCATTTCGTTATAACTTCTAAACCGTAAACATTTTGTGGCCCCATTTACACCCTATAACTCTTATTTGAACAATTTTTTTCTAGTTTACTTGGTTTAGAAGTTATTGACCAACCAGCACACATATTAGTAATAACAATGAGTATCACTATGACAACTCATTATTAATTGTAATTATTTCGTAACGATAGTAATGAAACAGTTCGTTTTGTAAATGTCCACGTAGAAGAATGTAGTGAGTGCTCAGTTCTCATATCGTTTGCCATTACCCGCTTTCTGGGTATTAGATGATATTTTATTGACTTTCTTACTGATTGTAAGGTAAGACGGTTGATGCAACGATAATAATCAATTATTAAAAACTGTCTTTGTTATTTTAGAAATGAAGAGATATGATAAAAATGTAATACTCCTGTACAACGCTATGTGCGGCCGCTGGTGGTGTCGAGCTGTTTAAGAAGTAGCGATCTCACGTTCCTGAGCTACGCAGAAGGAGGGACACGTGGGGGGTGGACGCACTCTTTGCGAAATCTACCTAGCCAGAACTCTGGGTCTGGCAATCCCACGTCTCCAGCTACGTAGGTTAGGTTATATTTGGTTAAGTTAGATTTAGTTCCCGGGGTTTGGGCTGACTACCGGGCGCGTCCCCAGGTGGCGGATAGGGGAGTGACCATGTTTCTAGCGAGACATGGCCAGTAGAAGCCATAAGCAGTGGCACTGGAACTAAAACCCCGGCTTGTTTCTGCAAAAGCTGTTGCCGCGGACCAACCTACGCAGGAGGAGGGACACCTGTGTGGAAGACGCGCTCTTTGCGAACTCTACCTAGGCAGAACTCTGGGTGTGGCAATGCCACGTCTCCAGCTACGTAGGGAGCAGTGAGACATCTCCGTCGGACGCTATGTGCGGCCGCTGGTGGTGTCGATCTGTTAGAGAAGTGGTGATCTCACATTTATTGTTATTTTATTAAGAAACAATCAAAAACAATCAACTACATTCAGATATAGTACAAAAATTACTATTTAAATGTATTTCACAAAATTTTCTTGTCAATATTGGGATGCGGACTGCTAACAATATATAATATTCAATATCTTTTAAACGAATAAAGATATAAAAAAAAACTTTTAAACACAAATTGTTTCCCATTAAATTTCCTACAATCGGTATTTGAACAAATTTTCTCAATCTAAATCGGTTTCAGAGATATTTTAAAATCAAAACTTCTTTTTGCTATAACTTCTAAACTAGAAACTAGTTTTTTGTCAAAATTGCCACCATTCGATGCGCCTAAAAATTCTCTACAATTTATATTTAAATAATTTTTTTCTAACTTGCTTGGTTCAGCAGTTATTTACAATTAAAAAATTACACTTTTTTTTTTATTTAAAAAAATTCATTGTATATTAATTGAAGGACGTTAAATACACTCGTCTAAACCGCACTTTAATATCTTTTTTAGTTTTGCAGATATTTTTAATTCAATATTTCATTTCGTTATAACTTCTAAACCGTAAACATTTTGTGGCCCCATTTACACCCTATAACTCTTATTTGAACAATTTTTTTCTAGTTTACTTGGTTTAGAAGTTATTGACCAACCAGCACACATATTAGTAATAACAATGAGTATCACTATGACAACTCATTATTAATTGTAATTATTTCGTAACGATAGTAATGAAACAGTTCGTTTTGTAAATGTCCACGTAGAAGAATGTAGTGAGTGCTCAGTTCTCATATCGTTTGCCATTACCCGCTTTCTGGGTATTAGATGATATTTTATTGACTTTCTTACTGATTGTAAGGTAAGACGGTTGATGCAACGATAATAATCAATTATTAAAAACTGTCTTTGTTATTTTAGAAATGAAGAGATATGATAAAAATGTAATACTCCTGTACAACGCTATGTGCGGCCGCTGGTGGTGTCGAGCTGTTTGAGAAGTAGCGATCTCACGTTCCTGAGCTACGCAGAAGGAGGGACACGTGGGGGGTGGACGCACTCTTTGCGAAATCTACCTAGCCAGAACTCTGGGTCTGGCAATCCCACGTCTCCAGCTACGTAGGTTAGGTTATATTTGGTTAAGTTAGATTTAGTTCCCGGGGTTTGGGCTGACTACCGGGCGCGTCCCCAGGTGGCGGATAGGGGAGTGACCATGTTTCTAGCGAGACATGGCCAGTAGCAGCCATAAGCAGTGGCACTGGAAATAAAACCCCGGCTTGTTTCTGCAAAAGCTGTTGCCGCGGACCAACCTACGCAGGAGGAGGGACACCTGTGTGGAAGACGCGCTCTTTGCGAACTCTACCTAGGCAGAACTCTGGGTGTGGCAATCCCACGTCTCCAGCTACGTAGGGAGCAGTGAGACATCTCCGTCGGACGCTATGAGCGGCCGCTGGTGGTGTCGATCTGTTAGAGAAGTGGTGATCTTACATTTATTGTTATTTTATTAAGAAACAATCAAAAACAATCAACTACATTCAGATATAGTACAAAAATTACTATTTAAATGTATTTCACAAAATTTTCTTGTCAATATTGGGATGCGGACTGCTAACAATATATAATATTCAATATCTTTTAAACGAATAAAGATATAAAAAAAAACTTTTAAACACAAATTGTTTCCCATTAAATTTCCTACAATCGGTATTTGAACAAATTTTCTCAATCTAAATCGGTTTCAGAGATATTTTAAAATCAAAACTTCTTTTTGCTATAACTTCTAAACTAGAAACAATTTTTTTGTCAAAATTGCCACCATTCGATGCGCCTAAAAATTCTCTACAATTTATATTTAAATAATTTTTTTCTAACTTGCTTGGTTCAGCAGTTATTTACAATTAAAAAATTACACTTTTTTTTTTATTTAAAAAAATTCATTGTATATTAATTGAAGGACGTTAAATACACTCGTCTAAACCGCACTTTAATATCTTTTTTAGTTTTGCAGATATTTTTAATTCAATATTTCATTTCGTTATAACTTCTAAACCGTAAACATTTTGTGGCCCCATTTACACCCTATAACTCTTATTTGAACAATTTTTTTCTAGTTTACTTGGTTTAGAAGTTATTGACCAACCAGCACACATATTAGTAATAACAATGAGTATCACTATGACAACTCATTATTAATTGTAATTATTTCGTAACGATAGTAATGAAACAGTTCGTTTTGTAAATGTCCACGTAGAAGAATGTAGTGAGTGCTCAGTTCTCATATCGTTTGCCATTACCCGCTTTCTGGGTATTAGATGATATTTTATTGACTTTCTTACTGATTGTAAGGTAAGACGGTTGATGCAACGATAATAATCAATTATTAAAAACTGTCTTTGTTATTTTAGAAATGAAGAGATATGATAAAAATGTAATACTCCTGTACAACGATATGTGCGGCCGCTGGTGGTGTCGAGCTGTTTGAGAAGTAGCGATCTCACGTCCCTGAGCTACGCAGAAGGAGGGACACGTGGGGGGTGGACGCACTCTTTGCGAAATCTACCTAGCCAGAACTCTGGGTCTGGCAATCCCACGTCTCCAGCTACTTAGGTTAGGTTATATTTGGTTAAGTTAGATTTAGTTCCCGGGGTTTGGGCTGACTACCGGGCGCGTCCCCAGGTGGCGGATAGGGGAGTGACCATGTTTCTAGCGAGACATGGCCAGTAGCAGCCATAAGCAGTGGCACTGGAACTAAAACCCCGGCTTGTTTCTGCAAAAGCTGTTGCCGCGGACCAACCTACGCAAGAGGAGGGACACCTGTGTGGAAGACGCGCTCTTTGCGAACTCTACCTAGGCAGAACTCTGGGTGTGGCAATCCCACGTCTCCAGCTACGTAGGGAGCAGTGAGACATCTCCGTCGGACGCTATGTGCGGCCGCTGGTGGTGTCGATCTGTTAGAGAAGTGGTGATCTCACATTTATTGTTATTTTATTAAGAAACAATCAAAAACAATCAACTACATTCAGATATAGTACAAAAATTACTATTTAAATGTATTTCACAAAATTTTCTTGTCAATATTGGGATGCGGACTGCTAACAATATATAATATTCAATATCTTTTAAACGAATAAAGATATAAAAAAAAACTTTTAAACACAAATTGTTTCCCATTAAATTTCCTACAATCGGTATTTGAACAAATTTTCTCAATCTAAATCGGTTTCAGAGATATTTTAAAATCAAAACTTCTTTTTGCTATAACTTCTAAACTAGAAACAAGTTTTTTGTCAAAATTGCCACCATTCGATGCGCCTAAAAATTCTCTACAATTTATATTTAAATAATTTTTTTCTAACTTGCTTGGTTCAGCAGTTATTTACAATTAAAAAATTACACTTTTTTTTTTATTTAAAAAAATTCATTGTATATTAATTGAAGGACGTTAAATACACTCGTCTAAACCGCACTTTAATATCTTTTTTAGTTTTGCAGATATTTTTATTTCAATATTTCATTTCGTTATAACTTCTAAACCGTAAACATTTTGTGGCCCCATTTACACCCTATAACTCTTATTTGAACAATTTTTTTCTAGTTTACTTGGTTTAGAAGTTATTGACCAACCAGCACACATATTAGTAATAACAATGAGTATCACTATGACAACTCATTATTAATTGTAATTATTTCGTAACGATAGTAATGAAACAGTTCGTTTTGTAAATGTCCACGTAGAAGAATGTAGTGAGTGCTCAGTTCTCATATCGTTTGCCATTACCCGCTTTCTGGGTATTAGATGATATTTTATTGACTTTCTTACTGATTGTAAGGTAAGACGGTTGATGCAACGATAATAATCAATTATTAAAAACTGTCTTTGTTATTTTAGAAATGAAGAGATATGATAAAAATGTAATACTCCTGTACAACGCTATGTGCGGCCGCTGGTGGTGTCGAGCTGTTTGAGAAGTAGCGATCTCACGTTCCTGAGCTACGCAGAAGGAGGGACACGTGGGGGGTGGACGCACTCTTTGCGAAATCTACCTAGCCAGAACTCTGGGTCTGGCAATCCCACGTCTCCAGCTACGTAGGTTAGGTTATATTTGGTTAAGTTAGATTTAGTTCCCGGGGTTTGGGCTGACTACCGGGCGCGTCCCCAGGTGGCGGATAGGGGAGTGACCATGTTTCTAGCGAGACATGGCCAGTAGCAGCCATAAGCAGTGGCACTGGAACTAAAACCCCGGCTTGTTTCTGCAAAAGCTGTTGCCGCGGACCAACCTACGCAGGAGGAGGGACACCTGTGTGGAAGACGCGCTCTTTGCGAACTCTACCTAGGCAGAACTCTGGGTGTGGCAATCCCACGTCTCCAGCTACGTAGGGAGCAGTGAGACATCTCCGTCGGACGCTATGTGCGGCCGCTGGTGGTGTCGATCTGTTAGAGAAGTGGTGATCTCACATTTATTGTTATTTTATTAAGAAACAATCAAAAACAATCAACTACATTCAGATATAGTACAAAAATTACTATTTAAATGTATTTCACAAAATTTTCTTGTCAATATTGGGATGCGGACTGCTAACAATATATAATATTCAATATCTTTTAAACGAATAAAGATATAAAAAAAAACTTTTAAACACAAATTGTTTCCCATTAAATTTCCTACAATCGGTATTTGAACAAATTTTCTCAATCTAAATCGGTTTCAGAGATATTTTAAAATCAAAACTTCTTTTTGCTATAACTTCTAAACTAGAAACAAGTTTTTTGTCAAAATTGCCACCATTCGATGCGCCTAAAAATTCTCTACAATTTATATTTAAATAATTTTTTTCTAACTTGCTTGGTTCAGCAGTTATTTACAATTAAAAAATTACACTTTTTTTTTTATTTAAAAAAATTCATTGTATATTAATTGAAGGACGTTAAATACACTCGTCTAAACCGCACTTTAATATCTTTTTTAGTTTTGCAGATATTTTTAATTCAATATTTCATTTCGTTATAACTTCTAAACCGTAAACATTTTGTGGCCCCATTTACACCCTATAACTCTTATTTGAACAATTTTTTTCTAGTTTACTTGGTTTAGAAGTTATTGACCAACCAGCACACATATTAGTAATAACAATGAGTATCACTATGACAACTCATTATTAATTGTAATTATTTCGTAACGATAGTAATGAAACAGTTCGTTTTGTAAATGTCCACGTAGAAGAATGTAGTGAGTGCTCAGTTCTCATATCGTTTGCCATTACCCGCTTTCTGGGTATTAGATGATATTTTATTGACTTTCTTACTGATTGTAAGGTAAGACGGTTGATGCAACGATAATAATCAATTATTAAAAACTGTCTTTGTTATTTTAGAAATGAAGAGATATGATAAAAATGTAATACTCCTGTACAACGCTATGTGCGACCGCTGGTGGTGTCGAGCTGTTTGAGAAGTAGCGATCTCACGTGCCTGAGCTACGCAGAAGGAGGGACACGTGGGGGGTGGACGCACTCTTTGCGAAATCTACCTAGCCAGAACTCTGGGTCTGGCAATCCCACGTCTCCAGCTACGTAGGTTAGGTTATATTTGGTTAAGTTAGATTTAGTTCCCGGGGTTTGGGCTGACTACCGGGCGCGTCACCAGGTGGCGGATAGGGGAGTGACCATGTTTCTAGCGAGACATGGCCAGTAGCAGCCATAAGCAGTGGCACTGGAACTAAAACCCCGGCTTGTTTCTGCAAAAGCTGTTGCCGCGGACCAACCTACGCAGGAGGAGGGACACCTGTGTGGAAGACGCGCTCTTTGCGAACTCTACCTAGGCAGAACTCTGGGTGTGGCAATCCCACGTCTCCAGCTACGTAGGGAGCAGTGAGACATCTCCGTCGGACGCTATGTGCGGCCGCTGGTGGTGTCGATCTGTTAGAGAAGTGGTGATCTCACATTTATTGTTATTTTATTAAGAAACAATCAAAAACAATCAACTACATTCAGATATAGTACAAAAATTACTATTTAAATGTATTTCACAAAATTTTCTTGTCAATATTGGGATGCGGACTGCTAACAATATATAATATTCAATATCTTTTAAACGAATAAAGATATAAAAAAAAACTTTTAAACACAAATTGTTTCCCATTAAATTTCCTACAATCGGTATTTGAACAAATTTTCTCAATCTAAATCGGTTTCAGAGATATTTTAAAATCAAAACTTCTTTTTGCTATAACTTCTAAACTAGAAACAAGTTTTTTGTCAAAATTGCCACCATTCGATGCGCCTAAAAATTCTCTACAATTTATATTTAAATAATTTTTTTCTAACTTGCTTGGTTCAGCAGTTATTTACAATTAAAAAATTACACTTTTTTTTTTATTTAAAAAAATTCATTGTATATTAATTGAAGGACGTTAAATACACTCGTCTAAACCGCACTTTAATATCTTTTTTAGTTTTGCAGATATTTTTAATTCAATATTTCATTTCGTTATAACTTCTAAACCGTAAACATTTTGTGGCCCCATTTACACCCTATAACTCTTATTTGAACAATTTTTTTCTAGTTTACTTGGTTTAGAAGTTATTGACCAACCAGCACACATATTAGTAATAACAATGAGTATCACTATGACAACTCATTATTAATTGTAATTATTTCGTAACGATAGTAATGAAACAGTTCGTTTTGTAAATGTCCACGTAGAAGAATGTAGTGAGTGCTCAGTTCTCATATCGTTTGCCATTACCCGCTTTCTGGGTATTAGATGATATTTTATTGACTTTCTTACTGATTGTAAGGTAAGACGGTTGATGCAACGATAATAATCAATTATTAAAAACTGTCTTTGTTATTTTAGAAATGAAGAGATATGATAAAAATGTAATACTCCTGTACAACGCTATGTGCGGCCGCTGGTGGTGTCGAGCTGTTTGAGAAGTAGCGATCTCACGTTCCTGAGCTACGCAGAAGGAGGGACACGTGGGGGGTGGACGCACTCTTTGCGAAATCTACCTAGCCAGAACTCTGGGTCTGGCAATCCCACGTCTCCAGCTACGTAGGTTAGGTTATATTTGGTTAAGTTAGATTTAGTTCCCGGGGTTTGGGCTGACTACCGGGCGCGTCCCCAGGTGGCGGATAGGGGAGTGACCATGTTTCTAGCGAGACATGGCCAGTAGCAGCCATAAGCAGTGGCACTGGAACTAAAACCCCGGCTTGTTTCTGCAAAAGCTGTTGCCGCGGACCAACCTACGCAGGAGGAGGGACACCTGTGTGGAAGACGCGCTCTTTGCGAACTCTACCTAGGCAGAACTCTGGGTGTGGCAATCCCACGTCTCCAGCTACGTAGGGAGCAGTGAGACATCTCCGTCGGACGCTATGTGCGGCCGCTGGTGGTGTCGATCTGTTAGAGAAGTGGTGATCTCACATTTATTGTTATTTTATTAAGAAACAATCAAAAACAATCAACTACATTCAGATATAGTACAAAAATTACTATTTAAATGTATTTCACAAAATTTTCTTGTCAATATTGGGATGCGGACTGCTAACAATATATAATATTCAATATCTTTTAAACGAATAAAGATATAAAAAAAAACTTTTAAACACAAATTGTTTCCCATTAAATTTCCTACAATCGGTATTTGAACAAATTTTCTCAATCTAAATCGGTTTCAGAGATATTTTAAAATCAAAACTTCTTTTTGCTATAACTTCTAAACTAGAAACTAGTTTTTTGTCAAAATTGCCACCATTCGATGCGCCTAAAAATTCTCTACAATTTATATTTAAATAATTTTTTTCTAACTTGCTTGGTTCAGCAGTTATTTACAATTAAAAAATTACACTTTTTTTTTTATTTAAAAAAATTCATTGTATATTAATTGAAGGACGTTAAATACACTCGTCTAAACCGCACTTTAATATCTTTTTTAGTTTTGCAGATATTTTTAATTCAATATTTCATTTCGTTATAACTTCTAAACCGTAAACATTTTGTGGCCCCATTTACACCCTATAACTCTTATTTGAACAATTTTTTTCTAGTTTACTTGGTTTAGAAGTTATTGACCAACCAGCACACATATTAGTAATAACAATGAGTATCACTATGACAACTCATTATTAATTGTAATTATTTCGTAACGATAGTAATGAAACAGTTCGTTTTGTAAATGTCCACGTAGAAGAATGTAGTGAGTGCTCAGTTCTCATATCGTTTGCCATTACCCGCTTTCTGGGTATTAGATGATATTTTATTGACTTTCTTACTGATTGTAAGGTAAGACGGTTGATGCAACGATAATAATCAATTATTAAAAACTGTCTTTGTTATTTTAGAAATGAAGAGATATGATAAAAATGTAATACTCCTGTACAACGCTATGTGCGGCCGCTGGTGGTGTCGATCTGTTAGAGAAGTGGTGATCTCACATTTATTGTTATTTTATTAAGAAACAATCAAAAACAATCAACTACATTCAGATATAGTACAAAAATTACTATTTAAATGTATTTCACAAAATTTTCTTGTCAATATTGGGATGCGGACTGCTAACAATATATAATATTCAATATCTTTTAAACGAATAAAGATATAAAAAAAAACTTTTAAACACAAATTGTTTCCCATTAAATTTCCTACAATCGGTATTTGAACAAATTTTCTCAATCTAAATCGGTTTCAGAGATATTTTAAAATCAAAACTTCTTTTTGCTATAACTTCTAAACTAGAAACAATTTTTTTGTCAAAATTGCCACCATTCGATGCGCCTAAAAATTCTCTACAATTTATATTTAAATAATTTTTTTCTAACTTGCTTGGTTCAGCAGTTATTTACAATTAAAAAATTACACTTTTTTTTTTATTTAAAAAAATTCATTGTATATTAATTGAAGGACGTTAAATACACTCGTCTAAACCGCACTTTAATATCTTTTTTAGTTTTGCAGATATTTTTAATTCAATATTTCATTTCGTTATAACTTCTAAACCGTAAACATTTTGTGGCCCCATTTACACCCTATAACTCTTATTTGAACAATTTTTTTCTAGTTTACTTGGTTTAGAAGTTATTGACCAACCAGCACACATATTAGTAATAACAATGAGTATCACTATGACAACTCATTATTAATTGTAATTATTTCGTAACGATAGTAATGAAACAGTTCGTTTTGTAAATGTCCACGTAGAAGAATGTAGTGAGTGCTCAGTTCTCATATCGTTTGCCATTACCCGCTTTCTGGGTATTAGATGATATTTTATTGACTTTCTTACTGATTGTAAGGTAAGACGGTTGATGCAACGATAATAATCAATTATTAAAAACTGTCTTTGTTATTTTAGAAATGAAGAGATATGATAAAAATGTAATACTCCTGTACAACGCTATGTGCGGCCGCTGGTGGTGTCGATCTGTTAGAGAAGTGGTGATCTCACATTTATTGTTATTTTATTAAGAAACAATCAAAAACAATCAACTACATTCAGATATAGTACAAAAATTACTATTTAAATGTATTTCACAAAATTTTCTTGTCAATATTGGGATGCGGACTGCTAACAATATATAATATTCAATATCTTTTAAACGAATAAAGATATAAAAAAAAACTTTTAAACACAAATTGTTTCCCATTAAATTTCCTACAATCGGTATTTGAACAAATTTTCTCAATCTAAATCGGTTTCAGAGATATTTTAAAATCAAAACTTCTTTTTGCTATAACTTCTAAACTAGAAACAATTTTTTTGTCAAAATTGCCACCATTCGATGCGCCTAAAAATTCTCTACAATTTATATTTAAATAATTTTTTTCTAACTTGCTTGGTTCAGCAGTTATTTACAATTAAAAAATTACACTTTTTTTTTTATTTAAAAAAATTCATTGTATATTAATTGAAGGACGTTAAATACACTCGTCTAAACCGCACTTTAATATCTTTTTTAGTTTTGCAGATATTTTTAATTCAATATTTCATTTCGTTATAACTTCTAAACCGTAAACATTTTGTGGCCCCATTTACACCCTATAACTCTTATTTGAACAATTTTTTTCTAGTTTACTTGGTTTAGAAGTTATTGACCAACCAGCACACATATTAGTAATAACAATGAGTATCACTATGACAACTCATTATTAATTGTAATTATTTCGTAACGATAGTAATGAAACAGTTCGTTTTGTAAATGTCCACGTAGAAGAATGTAGTGAGTGCTCAGTTCTCATATCGTTTGCCATTACCCGCTTTCTGGGTATTAGATGATATTTTATTGACTTTCTTACTGATTGTAAGGTAAGACGGTTGATGCAACGATAATAATCAATTATTAAAAACTGTCTTTGTTATTTTAGAAATGAAGAGATATGATAAAAATGTAATACTCCTGTACAACGCTATGTGCGGCCGCTGGTGGTGTCGATCTGTTAGAGAAGTGGTGATCTCACATTTATTGTTATTTTATTAAGAAACAATCAAAAACAATCAACTACATTCAGATATAGTACAAAAATTACTATTTAAATGTATTTCACAAAATTTTCTTGTCAATATTGGGATGCGGACTGCTAACAATATATAATATTCAATATCTTTTAAACGAATAAAGATATAAAAAAAAACTTTTAAACACAAATTGTTTCCCATTAAATTTCCTACAATCGGTATTTGAACAAATTTTCTCAATCTAAATCGGTTTCAGAGATATTTTAAAATCAAAACTTCTTTTTGCTATAACTTCTAAACTAGAAACAATTTTTTTGTCAAAATTGCCACCATTCGATGCGCCTAAAAATTCTCTACAATTTATATTTAAATAATTTTTTTCTAACTTGCTTGGTTCAGCAGTTATTTACAATTAAAAAATTACACTTTTTTTTTTATTTAAAAAAATTCATTGTATATTAATTGAAGGACGTTAAATACACTCGTCTAAACCGCACTTTAATATCTTTTTTAGTTTTGCAGATATTTTTAATTCAATATTTCATTTCGTTATAACTTCTAAACCGTAAACATTTTGTGGCCCCATTTACACCCTATAACTCTTATTTGAACAATTTTTTTCTAGTTTACTTGGTTTAGAAGTTATTGACCAACCAGCACACATATTAGTAATAACAATGAGTATCACTATGACAACTCATTATTAATTGTAATTATTTCGTAACGATAGTAATGAAACAGTTCGTTTTGTAAATGTCCACGTAGAAGAATGTAGTGAGTGCTCAGTTCTCATATCGTTTGCCATTACCCGCTTTCTGGGTATTAGATGATATTTTATTGACTTTCTTACTGATTGTAAGGTAAGACGGTTGATGCAACGATAATAATCAATTATTAAAAACTGTCTTTGTTATTTTAGAAATGAAGAGATATGATAAAAATGTAATACTCCTGTACAACGCTATGTGCGGCCGCTGGTGGTGTCGATCTGTTAGAGAAGTGGTGATCTCACATTTATTGTTATTTTATTAAGAAACAATCAAAAACAATCAACTACATTCAGATATAGTACAAAAATTACTATTTAAATGTATTTCACAAAATTTTCTTGTCAATATTGGGATGCGGACTGCTAACAATATATAATATTCAATATCTTTTAAACGAATAAAGATATAAAAAAAAACTTTTAAACACAAATTGTTTCCCATTAAATTTCCTACAATCGGTATTTGAACAAATTTTCTCAATCTAAATCGGTTTCAGAGATATTTTAAAATCAAAACTTCTTTTTGCTATAACTTCTAAACTAGAAACAATTTTTTTGTCAAAATTGCCACCATTCGATGCGCCTAAAAATTCTCTACAATTTATATTTAAATAATTTTTTTCTAACTTGCTTGGTTCAGCAGTTATTTACAATTAAAAAATTACACTTTTTTTTTTATTTAAAAAAATTCATTGTATATTAATTGAAGGACGTTAAATACACTCGTCTAAACCGCACTTTAATATCTTTTTTAGTTTTGCAGATATTTTTATTTCAATATTTCATTTCGTTATAACTTCTAAACCGTAAACATTTTGTGGCCCCATTTACACCCTATAACTCTTATTTGAACAATTTTTTTCTAGTTTACTTGGTTTAGAAGTTATTGACCAACCAGCACACATATTAGTAATAACAATGAGTATCACTATGACAACTCATTATTAATTGTAATTATTTCGTAACGATAGTAATGAAACAGTTCGTTTTGTAAATGTCCACGTAGAAGAATGTAGTGAGTGCTCAGTTCTCATATCGTTTGCCATTACCCGCTTTCTGGGTATTAGATGATATTTTATTGACTTTCTTACTGATTGTAAGGTAAGACGGTTGATGCAACGATAATAATCAATTATTAAAAACTGTCTTTGTTATTTTAGAAATGAAGAGATATGATAAAAATGTAATACTCCTGTACAACGCTATGTGCGGCCGCTGGTGGTGTCGAGCTGTTTGAGAAGTAGCGATCTCACGTTCCTGAGCTACGCAGAAGGAGGGACACGTGGGGGGTGGACGCACTCTTTGCGAAATCTACCTAGCCAGAACTCTGGGTCTGGCAATCCCACGTCTCCAGCTACGTAGGTTAGGTTATATTTGGTTAAGTTAGATTTAGTTCCCGGGGTTTGGGCTGACTACCGGGCGCGTCCCCAGGTGGCGGATAGGGGAGTGACCATGTTTCTAGCGAGACATGGCCAGTAGCAGCCATAAGCAGTGGCACTGGAACTAAAACCCCGGCTTGTTTCTGCAAAAGCTGTTGCCGCGGACCAACCTACGCAGGAGGAGGGACACCTGTGTGGAAGACGCGCTCTTTGCGAACTCTACCTAGGCAGAACTCTGGGTGTGGCAATCCCACGTCTCCAGCTACGTAGGGAGCAGTGAGACATCTCCATCGGACGCTATGTGCGGCCGCTGGTGGTGTCGATCTGTTAGAGAAGTGGTGATCTCACATTTATTGTTATTTTATTAAGAAACAATCAAAAACAATCAACTACATTCAGATATAGTACAAAAATTACTATTTAAATGTATTTCACAAAATTTTCTTGTCAATATTGGGATGCGGACTGCTAACAATATATAATATTCAATATCTTTTAAACGAATAAAGATATAAAAAAAAACTTTTAAACACAAATTGTTTCCCATTAAATTTCCTACAATCGGTATTTGAACAAATTTTCTCAATCTAAATCGGTTTCAGAGATATTTTAAAATCAAAACTTCTTTTTGCTATAACTTCTAAACTAGAAACAATTTTTTTGTCAAAATTGCCACCATTCGATGCGCCTAAAAATTCTCTACAATTTATATTTAAATAATTTTTTTCTAACTTGCTTGGTTCAGCAGTTATTTACAATTAAAAAATTACACTTTTTTTTTTATTTAAAAAAATTCATTGTATATTAATTGAAGGACGTTAAATACACTCGTCTAAACCGCACTTTAATATCTTTTTTAGTTTTGCAGATATTTTTAATTCAATATTTCATTTCGTTATAACTTCTAAACCGTAAACATTTTGTGGCCCCATTTACACCCTATAACTCTTATTTGAACAATTTTTTTCTAGTTTACTTGGTTTAGAAGTTATTGACCAACCAGCACACATATTAGTAATAACAATGAGTATCACTATGACAACTCATTATTAATTGTAATTATTTCGTAACGATAGTAATGAAACAGTTCGTTTTGTAAATGTCCACGTAGAAGAATGTAGTGAGTGCTCAGTTCTCATATCGTTTGCCATTACCCGCTTTCTGGGTATTAGATGATATTTTATTGACTTTCTTACTGATTGTAAGGTAAGACGGTTGATGCAACGATAATAATCAATTATTAAAAACTGTCTTTGTTATTTTAGAAATGAAGAGATATGATAAAAATGTAATACTCCTGTACAACGCTATGTGCGACCGCTGGTGGTGTCGAGCTGTTTGAGAAGTAGCGATCTCACGTGCCTGAGCTACGCAGAAGGAGGGACACGTGGGGGGTGGACGCACTCTTTGCGAAATCTACCTAGCCAGAACTCTGGGTCTGGCAATCCCACGTCTCCAGCTACGTAGGTTAGGTTATATTTGGTTAAGTTAGATTTAGTTCCCGGGGTTTGGGCTGACTACCGGGCGCGTCCCCAGGTGGCGGATAGGGGAGTGACCATGTTTCTAGCGAGACATGGCCAGTAGCAGCCATAAGCAGTGGCACTGGAACTAAAACCCCGGCTTGTTTCTGCAAAAGCTGTTGCCGCGGACCAACCTACGCAGGAGGAGGGACACCTGTGTGGAAGACGCGCTCTTTGCGAACTCTACCTAGGCAGAACTCTGGGTGTGGCAATCCCACGTCTCCAGCTACGTAGGGAGCAGTGAGACATCTCCATCGGACGCTATGTGCGGCCGCTGGTGGTGTCGATCTGTTAGAGAAGTGGTGATCTCACATTTATTGTTATTTTATTAAGAAACAATCAAAAACAATCAACTACATTCAGATATAGTACAAAAATTACTATTTAAATGTATTTCACAAAATTTTCTTGTCAATATTGGGATACGGACTGCTAACAATATATAATATTCAATATCTTTTAAACGAATAAAGATATAAAAAAAAACTTTTAAACACAAATTGTTTCCCATTAAATTTCCTACAATCGGTATTTGAACAAATTTTCTCAATCTAAATCGGTTTCAGAGATATTTTAAAATCAAAACTTCTTTTTGCTATAACTTCTAAACTAGAAACAAGTTTTTTGTCAAAATTGCCACCATTCGATGCGCCTAAAAATTCTCTACAATTTATATTTAAATAATTTTTTTCTAACTTGCTTGGTTCAGCAGTTATTTACAATTAAAAAATTACACTTTTTTTTTTATTTAAAAAAATTCATTGTATATTAATTGAAGGACGTTAAATACACTCGTCTAAACCGCACTTTAATATCTTTTTTAGTTTTGCAGATATTTTTATTTCAATATTTCATTTCGTTATAACTTCTAAACCGTAAACATTTTGTGGCCCCATTTACACCCTATAACTCTTATTTGAACAATTTTTTTCTAGTTTACTTGGTTTAGAAGTTATTGACCAACCAGCACACATATTAGTAATAACAATGAGTATCACTATGACAACTCATTATTAATTGTAATTATTTCGTAACGATAGTAATGAAACAGTTCGTTTTGTAAATGTCCACGTAGAAGAATGTAGTGAGTGCTCAGTTCTCATATCGTTTGCCATTACCCGCTTTCTGGGTATTAGATGATATTTTATTGACTTTCTTACTGATTGTAAGGTAAGACGGTTGATGCAACGATAATAATCAATTATTAAAAACTGTCTTTGTTATTTTAGAAATGAAGAGATATGATAAAAATGTAATACTCCTGTACAACGCTATGTGCGGCCGCTGGTGGTGTCGAGCTGTTTGAGAAGTAGCGATCTCACGTCCCTGAGCTACGCAGAAGGAGGGACACGTGGGGGGTGGACGCACTCTTTGCGAAATCTACCTAGCCAGAACTCTGGGTCTGGCAATCCCACGTCTCCAGCTACGTAGGTTAGGTTATATTTGGTTAAGTTAGATTTAGTTCCCGGGGTTTGGGCTGACTACCGGGCGCGTCCCCAGGTGGCGGATAGGGGAGTGACCATGTTTCTAGCGAGACATGGCCAGTAGCAGCCATAAGCAGTGGCACTGGAACTAAAACCCCGGCTTGTTTCTGCAAAAGCTGTTGCCGCGGACCAACCTACGCAGGAGGAGGGACACCTGTGTGGAAGACGCGCTCTTTGCGAACTCTACCTAGGCAGAACTCTGGGTGTGGCAATCCCACGTCTCCAGCTACGTAGGGAGCAGTGAGACATCTCCGTCGGACGCTATGTGCGGCCGCTGGTGGTGTCGATCTGTTAGAGAAGTGGTGATCTCACATTTATTGTTATTTTATTAAGAAACAATCAAAAACAATCAACTACATTCAGATATAGTACAAAAATTACTATTTAAATGTATTTCACAAAATTTTCTTGTCAATATTGGGATGCGGACTGCTAACAATATATAATATTCAATATCTTTTAAACGAATAAAGATATAAAAAAAACTTTTAAACACAAATTGTTTCCCATTAAATTTCCTACAATCGGTATTTGAACAAATTTTCTCAATCTAAATCGGTTTCAGAGATATTTTAAAATCAAAACTTCTTTTTGCTATAACTTCTAAACTAGAAACAATTTTTTTGTCAAAATTGCCACCATTCGATGCGCCTAAAAATTCTCTACAATTTATATTTAAATAATTTTTTTCTAACTTGCTTGGTTCAGCAGTTATTTACAATTAAAAAATTACACTTTTTTTTTTATTTAAAAAAATTCATTGTATATTAATTGAAGGACGTTAAATACACTCGTCTAAACCGCACTTTAATATCTTTTTTAGTTTTGCAGATATTTTTAATTCAATATTTCATTTCGTTATAACTTCTAAACCGTAAACATTTTGTGGCCCCATTTACACCCTATAACTCTTATTTGAACAATTTTTTTCTAGTTTACTTGGTTTAGAAGTTATTGACCAACCAGCACACATATTAGTAATAACAATGAGTATCACTATGACAACTCATTATTAATTGTAATTATTTCGTAACGATAGTAATGAAACAGTTCGTTTTGTAAATGTCCACGTAGAAGAATGTAGTGAGTGCTCAGTTCTCATATCGTTTGCCATTACCCGCTTTCTGGGTATTAGATGATATTTTATTGACTTTCTTACTGATTGTAAGGTAAGACGGTTGATGCAACGATAATAATCAATTATTAAAAACTGTCTTTGTTATTTTAGAAATGAAGAGATATGATAAAAATGTAATACTCCTGTACAACGCTATGTGCGGCCGCTGGTGGTGTCGAGCTGTTTGAGAAGTAGCGATCTCACGTTCCTGAGCTACGCAGAAGGAGGGACACGTGGGGGGTGGACGCACTCTTTGCGAAATCTACCTAGCCAGAACTCTGGGTCTGGCAATCCCACGTCTCCAGCTACGTAGGTTAGGTTATATTTGGTTAAGTTAGATTTAGTTCCCGGGGTTTGGGCTGACCTACCGGGCGCGTCCCCAGGTGGCGGATAGGGGAGTGACCATGTTTCTAGCGAGACATGGCCAGTAGCAGCCATAAGCAGTGGCACTGGAACTAAAACCCCGGCTTGTTTCTGCAAAAGCTGTTGCCGCGGACCAACCTACGCAGGAGGAGGGACACCTGTGTGGAAGACGCGCTCTTTGCGAACTCTACCTAGGCAGAACTCTGGGTGTGGCAATCCCACGTCTCCAGCTACGTAGGGAGCAGTGAGACATCTCCGTCGGACGCTATATGCGGCCGCTGGTGGTGTCGATCTGTTAGAGAAGTGGTGATCTCACATTTATTGTTATTTTATTAAGAAACAAACAAAAACAATCAACTACATTCAGATATAGTACAAAAATTACTATTTAAATGTATTTCACAAAATTTTCTTGTCAATATTGGGATGCGGACTGCTAACAATATATAATATTCAATATCTTTTAAACGAATAAAGATATAAAAAAAAAACTTTTAAACACAAATTGTTTCCCATTAAATTTCCTACAATCGGTATTTGAACAAATTTTCTCAATCTAAATCGGTTTCAGAGATATTTTAAAATCAAAACTTCTTTTTGCGATAACTTCTAAACTAGAAACTAGTTTTTTGTCAAAATTGCCACCATTCGATGCGCCTAAAAATTCTCTACAATTTATATTTAAATAATTTTTTTCTAACTTGCTTGGTTCAGCAGTTATTACAATTAAAAAATTACACTTTTTTTTTTATTTAAAAAAATTCATTGTATATTAATTGAAGGACGTTAAATACACTCGTCTAAACCGCACTTTAATATCTTTTTTAGTTTTGCACCCTATAACTCTTATTTGAACAATTTTTTTCTAGTTTACTTGGTTTAGAAGTTATTGACCAACCAGCACACATATTAGTAATAACAATGAGTATCACTATGACAACTCATTATTAATTGTAATTATTTCGTAACGATAGTAATGAAACAGTTCGTTTTGTAAATGTCCACGTAGAAGAATGTAGTGAGTGCTCAGTTCTCATATCGTTTGCCATTACCCGCTTTCTGGGTATTAGATGATATTTTATTGACTTTCTTACTGATTGTAAGGTAAGACGGTTGATGCAACGATAATAATCAATTATTAAAAACTGTCTTTGTTATTTTAGAAATGAAGAGATATGATAAAAATGTAATACTCCTGTACAACGCTATGTGCGGCCGCTGGTGGTGTCGAGCTGTTTAAGAAGTAGCGATCTCACGTTCCTGAGCTACGCAGAAGGAGGGACACGTGGGGGGTGGACGCACTCTTTGCGAAATCTACCTAGCCAGAACTCTGGGTCTGGCAATCCCACGTCTCCAGCTACGTAGGTTAGGTTATATTTGGTTAAGTTAGATTTAGTTCCCGGGGTTTGGGCTGACTACCGGGCGCGTCCCCAGGTGGCGGATAGGGGAGTGACCATGTTTCTAGCGAGACATGGCCAGTAGCAGCCATAAGCAGTGGCACTGGAACTAAAACCCCGGCTTGTTTCTGCAAAAGCTGTTGCCGCGGACCAACCTACGCAGGAGGAGGGACACCTGTGTGGAAGACGCGCTCTTTGCGAACTCTACCTAGGCAGAACTCTGGGTGTGGCAATCCCACGTCTCCAGCTACGTAGGGAGCAGTGAGACATCTCCATCGGACGCTATGTGCGGCCGCTGGTGGTGTCGATCTGTTAGAGAAGTGGTGATCTCACATTTATTGTTATTTTATTAAGAAACAATCAAAAACAATCAACTACATTCAGATATAGTACAAAAATTACTATTTAAATGTATTTCACAAAATTTTCTTGTCAATATTGGGATGCGGACTGCTAACAATATATAATATTCAATATCTTTTAAACGAATAAAGATATAAAAAAAAACTTTTAAACACAAATTGTTTCCCATTAAATTTCCTACAATCGGTATTTGAACAAATTTTCTCAATCTAAATCGGTTTCAGAGATATTTTAAAATCAAAATTTCTTTTTGCTATAACTTCTAAACGAGAAACAATTTTTTTGTCAAAAATGCCACCATTCGATGCGCCTAAAAATTCTCTACAATTTATATTTAAATAATTTTTTTCTAACTTGCTTGGTTCAGCAGTTATTTACAATTAAAAAATTACACTTTTTTTTTTATTTAAAAAAATTCATTGTATATTAATTGAAGGACGTTAAATACACTCGTCTAAACCGCACTTTAATATCTTTTTTAGTTTTGCAGATATTTTTAATTCAATATTTCATTTCGTTATAACTTCTAAACCGTAAACATTTTGTGGCCCCATTTACACCCTATAACTCTTATTTGAACAATTTTTTTCTAGTTTACTTGGTTTAGAAGTTATTGACCAACCAGCACACATATTAGTAATAACAATGAGTATCACTATGACAACTCATTATTAATTGTAATTATTTCGTAACGATAGTAATGAAACAGTTCGTTTTGTAAATGTCCACGTAGAAGAATGTAGTGAGTGCTCAGTTCTCATATCGTTTGCCATTACCCGCTTTCTGGGTATTAGATGATATTTTATTGACTTTCTTACTGATTGTAAGGTAAGACGGTTGATGCAACGATAATAATCAATTATTAAAAACTGTCTTTGTTATTTTAGAAATGAAGAGATATGATAAAAATGTAATACTCCTGTACAACGCTATGTGCGGCCGCTGGTGGTGTCGAGCTGTTTAAGAAGTAGCGATCTCACGTTCCTGAGCTACGCAGAAGGAGGGACACGTGGGGGGTGGACGCACTCTTTGCGAAATCTACCTAGCCAGAACTCTGGGTCTGGCAATCCCACGTCTCCAGCTACGTAGGTTAGGTTATATTTGGTTAAGTTAGATTTAGTTCCCGGGGTTTGGGCTGACTACCGGGCGCGTCCCCAGGTGGCGGATAGGGGAGTGACCATGTTTCTAGCGAGACATGGCCAGTAGCAGCCATAAGCAGTGGCACTGGAACTAAAACCCCGGCTTGTTTCTGCAAAAGCTGTTGCCGCGGACCAACCTACGCAGGAGGAGGGACACCTGTGTGGAAGACGCGCTCTTTGCGAACTCTACCTAGGCAGAACTCTGGGTGTGGCAATCCCACGTCTCCAGCTACGTAGGGAGCAGTGAGACATCTCCGTCGGACGCTATGTGCGGCCGCTGGTGGTGTCGATCTGTTAGAGAAGTGGTGATCTCACATTTATTGTTATTTTATTAAGAAACAATCAAAAACAATCAACTACATTCAGATATAGTACAAAAATTACTATTTAAATGTATTTCACAAAATTTTCTTGTCAATATTGGGATGCGGACTGCTAACAATATATAATATTCAATATCTTTTAAACGAATAAAGATATAAAAAAAAACTTTTAAACACAAATTGTTTCCCATTAAATTTCCTACAATCGGTATTTGAACAAATTTTCTCAATCTAAATCGGTTTCAGAGATATTTTAAAATCAAAATTTCTTTTTGCTATAACTTCTAAACGAGAAACAATTTTTTTGTCAAAATTGCCACCATTCGATGCGCCTAAAAATTCTCTACAATTTATATTTAAATAATTTTTTTCTAACTTGCTTGGTTCAGCAGTTATTTACAATTAAAAAATTACACTTTTTTTTTTATTTAAAAAAATTCATTGTATATTAATTGAAGGACGTTAAATACACTCGTCTAAACCGCACTTTAATATCTTTTTTAGTTTTGCAGATATTTTTAATTCAATATTTCATTTCGTTATAACTTCTAAACCGTAAACATTTTGTGGCCCCATTTACACCCTATAACTCTTATTTGAACAATTTTTTTCTAGTTTACTTGGTTTAGAAGTTATTGACCAACCAGCACACATATTAGTAATAACAATGAGTATCACTATGACAACTCATTATTAATTGTAATTATTTCGTAACGATAGTAATGAAACAGTTCGTTTTGTAAATGTCCACGTAGAAGAATGTAGTGAGTGCTCAGTTCTCATATCGTTTGCCATTACCCGCTTTCTGGGTATTAGATGATATTTTATTGACTTTCTTACTGATTGTAAGGTAAGACGGTTGATGCAACGATAATAATCAATTATTAAAAACTGTCTTTGTTATTTTAGAAATGAAGAGATATGATAAAAATGTAATACTCCTGTACAACGCTATGTGCGGCCGCTGGTGGTGTCGAGCTGTTTGAGAAGTAGCGATCTCACGTTCCTGAGCTACGCAGAAGGAGGGACACGTGGGGGGTGGACGCACTCTTTGCGAAATCTACCTAGCCAGAACTCTGGGTCTGGCAATCCCACGTCTCCAGCTACGTAGGTTAGGTTATATTTGGTTAAGTTAGATTTAGTTCCCGGGGTTTGGGCTGACTACCGGGCGCGTCCCCAGGTGGCGGATAGGGGAGTGACCATGTTTCTAGCGAGACATGGCCAGTAGCAGCCATAAGCAGTGGCACTGGAACTAAAACCCCGGCTTGTTTCTGCAAAAGCTGTTGCCGCGGACCAACCTACGCAGGAGGAGGGACACCTGTGTGGAAGACGCGCTCTTTGCGAACTCTACCTAGGCAGAACTCTGGGTGTGGCAATCCCACGTCTCCAGCTACGTAGGGAGCAGTGAGACATCTCCGTCGGACGCTATATGCGGCCGCTGGTGGTGTCGATCTGTTAGAGAAGTGGTGATCTCACATTTATTGTTATTTTATTAAGAAACAAACAAAAACAATCAACTACATTCAGATATAGTACAAAAATTACTATTTAAATGTATTTCACAAAATTTTCTTGTCAATATTGGGATGCGGACTGCTAACAATATATAATATTCAATATCTTTTAAACGAATAAAGATATAAAAAAAAACTTTTAAACACAAATTGTTTCCCATTAAATTTCCTACAATCGGTATTTGAACAAATTTTCTCAATCTAAATCGGTTTCAGAGATATTTTAAAATCAAAACTTCTTTTTGCTATAACTTCTAAACTAGAAACTAGTTTTTTGTCAAAATTGCCACCATTCGATGCGCCTAAAAATTCTCTACAATTTATATTTAAATAATTTTTTTCTAACTTGCTTGGTTCAGCAGTTATTTACAATTAAAAAATTACACTTTTTTTTTTATTTAAAAAAATTCATTGTATATTAATTGAAGGACGTTAAATACACTCGTCTAAACCGCACTTTAATATCTTTTTTAGTTTTGCACCCTATAACTCTTATTTGAACAATTTTTTTCTAGTTTACTTGGTTTAGAAGTTATTGACCAACCAGCACACATATTAGTAATAACAATGAGTATCACTATGACAACTCATTATTAATTGTAATTATTTCGTAACGATAGTAATGAAACAGTTCGTTTTGTAAATGTCCACGTAGAAGAATGTAGTGAGTGCTCAGTTCTCATATCGTTTGCCATTACCCGCTTTCTGGGTATTAGATGATATTTTATTGACTTTCTTACTGATTGTAAGGTAAGACGGTTGATGCAACGATAATAATCAATTATTAAAAACTGTCTTTGTTATTTTAGAAATGAAGAGATATGATAAAAATGTAATACTCCTGTACAACGCTATGTGCGGCCGCTGGTGGTGTCGAGCTGTTTAAGAAGTAGCGATCTCACGTTCCTGAGCTACGCAGAAGGAGGGACACGTGGGGGGTGGACGCACTCTTTGCGAAATCTACCTAGCCAGAACTCTGGGTCTGGCAATCCCACGTCTCCAGCTACGTAGGTTAGGTTATATTTGGTTAAGTTAGATTTAGTTCCCGGGGTTTGGGCTGACTACCGGGCGCGTCCCCAGGTGGCGGATAGGGGAGTGACCATGTTTCTAGCGAGACATGGCCAGTAGCAGCCATAAGCAGTGGCACTGGAACTAAAACCCCGGCTTGTTTCTGCAAAAGCTGTTGCCGCGGACCAACCTACGCAGGAGGAGGGACACCTGTGTGGAAGACGCGCTCTTTGCGAACTCTACCTAGGCAGAACTCTGGGTGTGGCAATCCCACGTCTCCAGCTACGTAGGGAGCAGTGAGACATCTCCATCGGACGCTATGTGCGGCCGCTGGTGGTGTCGATCTGTTAGAGAAGTGGTGATCTCACATTTATTGTTATTTTATTAAGAAACAATCAAAAACAATCAACTACATTCAGATATAGTACAAAAATTACTATTTAAATGTATTTCACAAAATTTTCTTGTCAATATTGGGATGCGGACTGCTAACAATATATAATATTCAATATCTTTTAAACGAATAAAGATATAAAAAAAAACTTTTAAACACAAATTGTTTCCCATTAAATTTCCTACAATCGGTATTTGAACAAATTTTCTCAATCTAAATCGGTTTCAGAGATATTTTAAAATCAAAATTTCTTTTTGCTATAACTTCTAAACGAGAAACAATTTTTTTGTCAAAATTGCCACCATTCGATGCGCCTAAAAATTCTCTACAATTTATATTTAAATAATTTTTTTCTAACTTGCTTGGTTCAGCAGTTATTTACAATTAAAAAATTACACTTTTTTTTTTATTTAAAAAAATTCATTGTATATTAATTGAAGGACGTTAAATACACTCGTCTAAACCGCACTTTAATATCTTTTTTAGTTTTGCAGATATTTTTAATTCAATATTTCATTTCGTTATAACTTCTAAACCGTAAACATTTTGTGGCCCCATTTACACCCTATAACTCTTATTTGAACAATTTTTTTCTAGTTTACTTGGTTTAGAAGTTATTGACCAACCAGCACACATATTAGTAATAACAATGAGTATCACTATGACAACTCATTATTAATTGTAATTATTTCGTAACGATAGTAATGAAACAGTTCGTTTTGTAAATGTCCACGTAGAAGAATGTAGTGAGTGCTCAGTTCTCATATCGTTTGCCATTACCCGCTTTCTGGGTATTAGATGATATTTTATTGACTTTCTTACTGATTGTAAGGTAAGACGGTTGATGCAACGATAATAATCAATTATTAAAAACTGTCTTTGTTATTTTAGAAATGAAGAGATATGATAAAAATGTAATACTCCTGTACAACGCTATGTGCGGCCGCTGGTGGTGTCGAGCTGTTTAAGAAGTAGCGATCTCACGTTCCTGAGCTACGCAGAAGGAGGGACACGTGGGGGGTGGACGCACTCTTTGCGAAATCTACCTAGCCAGAACTCTGGGTCTGGCAATCCCACGTCTCCAGCTACGTAGGTTAGGTTATATTTGGTTAAGTTAGATTTAGTTCCCGGGGTTTGGGCTGACTACCGGGCGCGTCCCCAGGTGGCGGATAGGGGAGTGACCATGTTTCTAGCGAGACATGGCCAGTAGCAGCCATAAGCAGTGGCACTGGAACTAAAACCCCGGCTTGTTTCTGCAAAAGCTGTTGCCGCGGACCAACCTACGCAGGAGGAGGGACACCTGTGTGGAAGACGCGCTCTTTGCGAACTCTACCTAGGCAGAACTCTGGGTGTGGCAATCCCACGTCTCCAGCTACGTAGGGAGCAGTGAGACATCTCCGTCGGACGCTATGTGCGGCCGCTGGTGGTGTCGATCTGTTAGAGAAGTGGTGATCTCACATTTATTGTTATTTTATTAAGAAACAATCAAAAACAATCAACTACATTCAGATATAGTACAAAAATTACTATTTAAATGTATTTCACAAAATTTTCTTGTCAATATTGGGATGCGGACTGCTAACAATATATAATATTCAATATCTTTTAAACGAATAAAGATATAAAAAAAAACTTTTAAACACAAATTGTTTCCCATTAAATTTCCTACAATCGGTATTTGAACAAATTTTCTCAATCTAAATCGGTTTCAGAGATATTTTAAAATCAAAACTTCTTTTTGCTATAACTTCTAAACGAGAAACAATTTTTTTGTCAAAATTGCCACCATTCGATGCGCCTAAAAATTCTCTACAATTTATATTTAAATAATTTTTTTCTAACTTGCTTGGTTCAGCAGTTATTTACAATTAAAAAATTACACTTTTTTTTTTATTTAAAAAAATTCATTGTATATTAATTGAAGGACGTTAAATACACTCGTCTAAACCGCACTTTAATATCTTTTTTAGTTTTGCAGATATTTTTAATTCAATATTTCATTTCGTTATAACTTCTAAACCGTAAACATTTTGTGGCCCCATTTACACCCTATAACTCTTATTTGAACAATTTTTTTCTAGTTTACTTGGTTTAGAAGTTATTGACCAACCAGCACACATATTAGTAATAACAATGAGTAACACTATGACAACTCATTATTAATTGTAATTATTTCGTAACGATAGTAATGAAACAGTTCGTTTTGTAAATGTCCACGTAGAAGAATGTAGTGAGTGCTCAGTTCTCATATCGTTTGCCATTACCCGCTTTCTGGGTATTAGATGATATTTTATTGACTTTCTTACTGATTGTAAGGTAAGACGGTTGATGCAACGATAATAATCAATTATTAAAAACTGTCTTTGTTATTTTAGAAATGAAGAGATATGATAAAAATGTAATACTCCTGTACAACGCTATGTGCGGCCGCTGGTGGTGTCGAGCTGTTTAAGAAGTAGCGATCTCACGTTCCTGAGCTACGCAGAAGGAGGGACACGTGGGGGGTGTACGCACTCTTTGCGAAATCTACCTAGCCAGAACTCTGGGTCTGGCAATCCCACGTCTCCAGCTACGTAGGTTAGGTTATATTTGGTTAAGTTAGATTTAGTTCCCGGGGTTTGGGCTGACTACCGGGCGCGTCCCCAGGTGGCGGATAGGGGAGTGACCATGTTTCTAGCGAGACATGGCCAGTAGCAGCCATAAGCAGTGGCACTGGAACTAAAACCCCGGCTTGTTTCTGCAAAAGCTGTTGCCGCGGACCAACCTACGCAGGAGGAGGGACACCTGTGTGGAAGACGCGCTCTTTGCGAACTCTACCTAGGCAGAACTCTGGGTGTGGCAATCCCACGTCTCCAGCTACGTAGGGAGCAGTGAGACATCTCCGTCGGACGCTATGTGCGGCCGCTGGTGGTGTCGATCTGTTAGAGAAGTGGTGATCTCACATTTATTGTTATTTTATTAAGAAACAATCAAAAACAATCAACTACATTCAGATATAGTACAAAAATTACTATTTAAATGTATTTCACAAAATTTTCTTGTCAATATTGGGATGCGGACTGCTAACAATATATAATATTCAATATCTTTTAAACGAATAAAGATATAAAAAAAAACTTTTAAACACAAATTGTTTCCCATTAAATTTCCTACAATCGGTATTTGAACAAATTTTCTCAATCTAAATCGGTTTCAGAGATATTTTAAAATCAAAACTTCTTTTTGCTATAACTTCTAAACGAGAAACAATTTTTTTGTCAAAATTGCCACCATTCGATGCGCCTAAAAATTCTCTACAATTTATATTTAAATAATTTTTTTCTAACTTGCTTGGTTCAGCAGTTATTTACAATTAAAAAATTACACTTTTTTTTTTATTTAAAAAAATTCATTGTATATTAATTGAAGGACGTTAAATACACTCGTCTAAACCGCACTTTAATATCTTTTTTAGTTTTGCAGATATTTTTAATTCAATATTTCATTTCGTTATAACTTCTAAACCGTAAACATTTTGTGGCCCCATTTACACCCTATAACTCTTATTTGAACAATTTTTTTCTAGTTTACTTGGTTTAGAAGTTATTGACCAACCAGCACACATATTAGTAATAACAATGAGTAACACTATGACAACTCATTATTAATTGTAATTATTTCGTAACGATAGTAATGAAACAGTTCGTTTTGTAAATGTCCACGTAGAAGAATGTAGTGAGTGCTCAGTTCTCATATCGTTTGCCATTACCCGCTTTCTGGGTATTAGATGATATTTTATTGACTTTCTTACTGATTGTAAGGTAAGACGGTTGATGCAACGATAATAATCAATTATTAAAAACTGTCTTTGTTATTTTAGAAATGAAGAGATATGATAAAAATGTAATACTCCTGTACAACGCTATGTGCGGCCGCTGGTGGTGTCGAGCTGTTTAAGAAGTAGCGATCTCACGTTCCTGAGCTACGCAGAAGGAGGGACACGTGGGGGGTGTACGCACTCTTTGCGAAATCTACCTAGCCAGAACTCTGGGTCTGGCAATCCCACGTCTCCAGCTACGTAGGTTAGGTTATATTTGGTTAAGTTAGATTTAGTTCCCGGGGTTTGGGCTGACTACCGGGCGCGTCCCCAGGTGGCGGATAGGGGAGTGACCATGTTTCTAGCGAGACATGGCCAGTAGCAGCCATAAGCAGTGGCACTGGAACTAAAACCCCGGCTTGTTTCTGCAAAAGCTGTTGCCGCGGACCAACCTACGCAGGAGGAGGGACACCTGTGTGGAAGACGCGCTCTTTGCGAACTCTACCTAGGCAGAACTCTGGGTGTGGCAATCCCACGTCTCCAGCTACGTAGGGAGCAGTGAGACATCTCCGTCGGACGCTATGTGCGGCCGCTGGTGGTGTCGATCTGTTAGAGAAGTGGTGATCTCACATTTATTGTTATTTTATTAAGAAACAATCAAAAACAATCAACTACATTCAGATATAGTACAAAAATTACTATTTAAATGTATTTCACAAAATTTTCTTGTCAATATTGGGATGCGGACTGCTAACAATATATAATATTCAATATCTTTTAAACGAATAAAGATATAAAAAAAAACTTTTAAACACAAATTGTTTCCCATTAAATTTCCTACAATCGGTATTTGAACAAATTTTCTCAATCTAAATCGGTTTCAGAGATATTTTAAAATCAAAACTTCTTTTTGCTATAACTTCTAAACGAGAAACAATTTTTTTGTCAAAATTGCCACCATTCGATGCGCCTAAAAATTCTCTACAATTTATATTTAAATAATTTTTTTCTAACTTGCTTGGTTCAGCAGTTATTTACAATTAAAAAATTACACTTTTTTTTTATTTAAAAAAATTCATTGTATATTAATTGAAGGACGTTAAATACACTCGTCTAAACCGCACTTTAATATCTTTTTTAGTTTTGCAGATATTTTTAATTCAATATTTCATTTCGTTATAACTTCTAAACCGTAAACATTTTGTGGCCCCATTTACACCCTATAACTCTTATTTGAACAATTTTTTTCTAGTTTACTTGGTTTAGAAGTTATTGACCAACCAGCACACATATTAGTAATAACAATGAGTAACACTATGACAACTCATTATTAATTGTAATTATTTCGTAACGATAGTAATGAAACAGTTCGTTTTGTAAATGTCCACGTAGAAGAATGTAGTGAGTGCTCAGTTCTCATATCGTTTGCCATTACCCGCTTTCTGGGTATTAGATGATATTTTATTGACTTTCTTACTGATTGTAAGGTAAGACGGTTGATGCAACGATAATAATCAATTATTAAAAACTGTCTTTGTTATTTTAGAAATGAAGAGATATGATAAAAATGTAATACTCCTGTACAACGCTATGTGCGGCCGCTGGTGGTGTCGAGCTGTTTAAGAAGTAGCGATCTCACGTTCCTGAGCTACGCAGAAGGAGGGACACGTGGGGGGTGTACGCACTCTTTGCGAAATCTACCTAGCCAGAACTCTGGGTCTGGCAATCCCACGTCTCCAGCTACGTAGGTTAGGTTATATTTGGTTAAGTTAGATTTAGTTCCCGGGGTTTGGGCTGACTACCGGGCGCGTCCCCAGGTGGCGGATAGGGGAGTGACCATGTTTCTAGCGAGACATGGCCAGTAGCAGCCATAAGCAGTGGCACTGGAACTAAAACCCCGGCTTGTTTCTGCAAAAGCTGTTGCCGCGGACCAACCTACGCAGGAGGAGGGACACCTGTGTGGAAGACGCGCTCTTTGCGAACTCTACCTAGGCAGAACTCTGGGTGTGGCAATCCCACGTCTCCAGCTACGTAGGGAGCAGTGAGACATCTCCGTCGGACGCTATGTGCGGCCGCTGGTGGTGTCGATCTGTTAGAGAAGTGGTGATCTCACATTTATTGTTATTTTATTAAGAAACAATCAAAAACAATCAACTACATTCAGATATAGTACAAAAATTACTATTTAAATGTATTTCACAAAATTTTCTTGTCAATATTGGGATGCGGACTGCTAACAATATATAATATTCAATATCTTTTAAACGAATAAAGATATAAAAAAAAACTTTTAAACACAAATTGTTTCCCATTAAATTTCCTACAATCGGTATTTGAACAAATTTTCTCAATCTAAATCGGTTTCAGAGATATTTTAAAATCAAAACTTCTTTTTGCTATAACTTCTAAACGAGAAACAATTTTTTTGTCAAAATTGCCACCATTCGATGCGCCTAAAAATTCTCTACAATTTATATTTAAATAATTTTTTTCTAACTTGCTTGGTTCAGCAGTTATTTACAATTAAAAAATTACACTTTTTTTTTATTTAAAAAAATTCATTGTATATTAATTGAAGGACGTTAAATACACTCGTCTAAACCGCACTTTAATATCTTTTTTAGTTTTGCAGATATTTTTAATTCAATATTTCATTTCGTTATAACTTCTAAACCGTAAACATTTTGTGGCCCCATTTACACCCTATAACTCTTATTTGAACAATTTTTTTCTAGTTTACTTGGTTTAGAAGTTATTGACCAACCAGCACACATATTAGTAATAACAATGAGTAACACTATGACAACTCATTATTAATTGTAATTATTTCGTAACGATAGTAATGAAACAGTTCGTTTTGTAAATGTCCACGTAGAAGAATGTAGTGAGTGCTCAGTTCTCATATCGTTTGCCATTACCCGCTTTCTGGGTATTAGATGATATTTTATTGACTTTCTTACTGATTGTAAGGTAAGACGGTTGATGCAACGATAATAATCAATTATTAAAAACTGTCTTTGTTATTTTAGAAATGAAGAGATATGATAAAAATGTAATACTCCTGTACAACGCTATGTGCGGCCGCTGGTGGTGTCGAGCTGTTTAAGAAGTAGCGATCTCACGTTCCTGAGCTACGCAGAAGGAGGGACACGTGGGGGGTGTACGCACTCTTTGCGAAATCTACCTAGCCAGAACTCTGGGTCTGGCAATCCCACGTCTCCAGCTACGTAGGTTAGGTTATATTTGGTTAAGTTAGATTTAGTTCCCGGGGTTTGGGCTGACTACCGGGCGCGTCCCCAGGTGGCGGATAGGGGAGTGACCATGTTTCTAGCGAGACATGGCCAGTAGCAGCCATAAGCAGTGGCACTGGAACTAAAACCCCGGCTTGTTTCTGCAAAAGCTGTTGCCGCGGACCAACCTACGCAGGAGGAGGGACACCTGTGTGGAAGACGCGCTCTTTGCGAACTCTACCTAGGCAGAACTCTGGGTGTGGCAATCCCACGTCTCCAGCTACGTAGGGAGCAGTGAGACATCTCCATCGGACGCTATGTGCGGCCGCTGGTGGTGTCGATCTGTTAGAGAAGTGGTGATCTCACATTTATTGTTATTTTATTAAGAAACAATCAAAAACAATCAACTACATTCAGATATAGTACAAAAATTACTATTTAAATGTATTTCACAAAATTTTCTTGTCAATATTGGGATGCGGACTGCTAACAATATATAATATTCAATATCTTTTAAACGAATAAAGATATAAAAAAAAACTTTTAAACACAAATTGTTTCCCATTAAATTTCCTACAATCGGTATTTGAACAAATTTTCTCAATCTAAATCGGTTTCAGAGATATTTTAAAATCAAAACTTCTTTTTGCTATAACTTCTAAACGAGAAACAATTTTTGTGTCAAAATTGCCACCATTCGATGCGCCTAAAAATTCTCTACAATTTATATTTAAATAATTTTTTTCTAACTTGCTTGGTTCAGCAGTTATTTACAATTAAAAAATTACACTTTTTTTTTTATTTAAAAAAATTCATTGTATATTAATTGAAGGACGTTAAATACACTCGTCTAAACCGCACTTTAATATCTTTTTTAGTTTTGCAGATATTTTTAATTCAATATTTCATTTCGTTATAACTTCTAAACCGTAAACATTTTGTGGCCCCATTTACACCCTATAACTCTTATTTGAACAATTTTTTTCTAGTTTACTTGGTTTAGAAGTTATTGACCAACCAGCACACATATTAGTAATAACAATGAGTATCACTATGACAACTCATTATTAATTGTAATTATTTCGTAACGATAGTAATGAAACAGTTCGTTTTGTAAATGTCCACGTAGAAGAATGTAGTGAGTGCTCAGTTCTCATATCGTTTGCCATTACCCGCTTTCTGGGTATTAGATGATATTTTATTGACTTTCTTACTGATTGTAAGGTAAGACGGTTGATGCAACGATAATAATCAATTATTAAAAACTGTCTTTGTTATTTTAGAAATGAAGAGATATGATAAAAATGTAATACTCCTGTACAACGCTATGTGCGGCCGCTGGTGGTGTCGAGCTGTTTAAGAAGTAGCGATCTCACGTTCCTGAGCTACGCAGAAGGAGGGACACGTGGGGGGTGGACGCACTCTTTGCGAAATCTACCTAGCCAGAACTCTGGGTCTGGCAATCCCACGTCTCCAGCTACGTAGGTTAGGTTATATTTGGTTAAGTTAGATTTAGTTCCCGGGGTTTGGGCTGACTACCGGGCGCGTCCCCAGGTTGCGGATAGGGGAGTGACCATGTTTCTAGCGAGACATGGCCAGTAGCAGCCATAAGCAGTGGCACTGGAACTAAAACCCCGGCTTGTTTCTGCAAAAGCTGTTGCCGCGGACCAACCTACGCAGGAGGAGGGACACCTGTGTGGAAGACGCGCTCTTTGCGAACTCTACCTAGGCAGAACTCTGGGTGTGGCAATCCCACGTCTCCAGCTACGTAGGGAGCAGTGAGACATCTCCATCGGACGCTATGTGCGGCCGCTGGTGGTGTCGATCTGTTAGAGAAGTGGTGATCTCACATTTATTGTTATTTTATTAAGAAACAATCAAAAACAATCAACTACATTCAGATATAGTACAAAAATTACTATTTAAATGTATTTCACAAAATTTTCTTGTCAATATTGGGATGCGGACTGCTAACAATATATAATATTCAATATCTTTTAAACGAATAAAGATATAAAAAAAAACTTTTAAACACAAATTGTTTCCCATTAAATTTCCTACAATCGGTATTTGAACAAATTTTCTCAATCTAAATCGGTTTCAGAGATATTTTAAAATCAAAACTTCTTTTTGCTATAACTTCTAAACGAGAAACAATTTTTGTGTCAAAATTGCCACCATTCGATGCGCCTAAAAATTCTCTACAATTTATATTTAAATAATTTTTTTCTAACTTGCTTGGTTCAGCAGTTATTTACAATTAAAAAATTACACTTTTTTTTTTATTTAAAAAAATTCATTGTATATTAATTGAAGGACGTTAAATACACTCGTCTAAACCGCACTTTAATATCTTTTTTAGTTTTGCAGATATTTTTAATTCAATATTTCATTTCGTTATAACTTCTAAACCGTAAACATTTTGTGGCCCCATTTACACCCTATAACTCTTATTTGAACAATTTTTTTCTAGTTTACTTGGTTTAGAAGTTATTGACCAACCAGCACACATATTAGTAATAACAATGAGTATCACTATGACAACTCATTATTAATTGTAATTATTTCGTAACGATAGTAATGAAACAGTTCGTTTTGTAAATGTCCACGTAGAAGAATGTAGTGAGTGCTCAGTTCTCATATCGTTTGCCATTACCCGCTTTCTGGGTATTAGATGATATTTTATTGACTTTCTTACTGATTGTAAGGTAAGACGGTTGATGCAACGATAATAATCAATTATTAAAAACTGTCTTTGTTATTTTAGAAATGAAGAGATATGATAAAAATGTAATACTCCTGTACAACGCTATGTGCGGCCGCTGGTGGTGTCGAGCTGTTTAAGAAGTAGCGATCTCACGTTCCTGAGCTACGCAGAAGGAGGGACACGTGGGGGGTGGACGCACTCTTTGCGAAATCTACCTAGCCAGAACTCTGGGTCTGGCAATCCCACGTCTCCAGCTACGTAGGTTAGGTTATATTTGGTTAAGTTAGATTTAGTTCCCGGGGTTTGGGCTGACTACCGGGCGCGTCCCCAGGTTGCGGATAGGGGAGTGACCATGTTTCTAGCGAGACATGGCCAGTAGCAGCCATAAGCAGTGGCACTGGAACTAAAACCCCGGCTTGTTTCTGCAAAAGCTGTTGCCGCGGACCAACCTACGCAGGAGGAGGGACACCTGTGTGGAAGACGCGCTCTTTGCGAACTCTACCTAGGCAGAACTCTGGGTGTGGCAATCCCACGTCTCCAGCTACGTAGGGAGCAGTGAGACATCTCCATCGGACGCTATGTGCGGCCGCTGGTGGTGTCGATCTGTTAGAGAAGTGGTGATCTCACATTTATTGTTATTTTATTAAGAAACAATCAAAAACAATCAACTACATTCAGATATAGTACAAAAATTACTATTTAAATGTATTTCACAAAATTTTCTTGTCAATATTGGGATGCGGACTGCTAACAATATATAATATTCAATATCTTTTAAACGAATAAAGATATAAAAAAAAACTTTTAAACACAAATTGTTTCCCATTAAATTTCCTACAATCGGTATTTGAACAAATTTTCTCAATCTAAATCGGTTTCAGAGATATTTTAAAATCAAAACTTCTTTTTGCTATAACTTCTAAACGAGAAACAATTTTTGTGTCAAAATTGCCACCATTCGATGCGCCTAAAAATTCTCTACAATTTATATTTAAATAATTTTTTTCTAACTTGCTTGGTTCAGCAGTTATTTACAATTAAAAAATTACACTTTTTTTTTTATTTAAAAAAATTCATTGTATATTAATTGAAGGACGTTAAATACACTCGTCTAAACCGCACTTTAATATCTTTTTTAGTTTTGCAGATATTTTTAATTCAATATTTCATTTCGTTATAACTTCTAAACCGTAAACATTTTGTGGCCCCATTTACACCCTATAACTCTTATTTGAACAATTTTTTTCTAGTTTACTTGGTTTAGAAGTTATTGACCAACCAGCACACATATTAGTAATAACAATGAGTATCACTATGACAACTCATTATTAATTGTAATTATTTCGTAACGATAGTAATGAAACAGTTCGTTTTGTAAATGTCCACGTAGAAGAATGTAGTGAGTGCTCAGTTCTCATATCGTTTGCCATTACCCGCTTTCTGGGTATTAGATGATATTTTATTGACTTTCTTACTGATTGTAAGGTAAGACGGTTGATGCAACGATAATAATCAATTATTAAAAACTGTCTTTGTTATTTTAGAAATGAAGAGATATGATAAAAATGTAATACTCCTGTACAACGCTATGTGCGGCCGCTGGTGGTGTCGAGCTGTTTAAGAAGTAGCGATCTCACGTTCCTGAGCTACGCAGAAGGAGGGACACGTGGGGGGTGGACGCACTCTTTGCGAAATCTACCTAGCCAGAACTCTGGGTCTGGCAATCCCACGTCTCCAGCTACGTAGGTTAGGTTATATTTGGTTAAGTTAGATTTAGTTCCCGGGGTTTGGGCTGACTACCGGGCGCGTCCCCAGGTGGCGGATAGGGGAGTGACCATGTTTCTAGCGAGACATGGCCAGTAGCAGCCATAAGCAGTGGCACTGGAACTAAAACCCCGGCTTGTTTCTGCAAAAGCTGTTGCCGCGGACCAACCTACGCAGGAGGAGGGACACCTGTGTGGAAGACGCGCTCTTTGCGAACTCTACCTAGGCAGAACTCTGGGTGTGGCAATCCCACGTCTCCAGCTACGTAGGGAGCAGTGAGACATCTCCATCGGACGCTATGTGCGGCCGCTGGTGGTGTCGATCTGTTAGAGAAGTGGTGATCTCACATTTATTGTTATTTTATTAAGAAACAATCAAAAACAATCAACTACATTCAGATATAGTACAAAAATTACTATTTAAATGTATTTCACAAAATTTTCTTGTCAATATTGGGATGCAGACTGCTAACAATATATAATATTCAATATCTTTTAAACGAATAAAGATATAAAAAAAAACTTTTAAACACAAATTGTTTCCCATTAAATTTCCTACAATCGGTATTTGAACAAATTTTCTCAATCTAAATCGGTTTCAGAGATATTTTAAAATCAAAACTTCTTTTTGCTATAACTTCTAAACGAGAAACAATTTTTTTGTCAAAATTGCCACCATTCGATGCGCCTAAAAATTCTCTACAATTTATATTTAAATAATTTTTTTCTAACTTGCTTGGTTCAGCAGTTATTTACAATTAAAAAATTACACTTTTTTTTTTATTTAAAAAAATTCATTGTATATTAATTGAAGGACGTTAAATACACTCGTCTAAACCGCACTTTAATATCTTTTTTAGTTTTGCAGATATTTTTAATTCAATATTTCATTTCGTTATAACTTCTAAACCGTAAACATTTTGTGGCCCCATTTACACCCTATAACTCTTATTTGAACAATTTTTTTCTAGTTTACTTGGTTTAGAAGTTATTGACCAACCAGCACACATATTAGTAATAACAATGAGTATCACTATGACAACTCATTATTAATTGTAATTATTTCGTAACGATAGTAATGAAACAGTTCGTTTTGTAAATGTCCACGTAGAAGAATGTAGTGAGTGCTCAGTTCTCATATCGTTTGCCATTACCCGCTTTCTGGGTATTAGATGATATTTTATTGACTTTCTTACTGATTGTAAGGTAAGACGGTTGATGCAACGATAATAATCAATTATTAAAAACTGTCTTTGTTATTTTAGAAATGAAGAGATATGATAAAAATGTAATACTCCTGTACAACGCTATGTGCGGCCGCTGGTGGTGTCGAGCTGTTTAAGAAGTAGCGATCTCACGTTCCTGAGCTACGCAGAAGGAGGGACACGTGGGGGGTGGACGCACTCTTTGCGAAATCTACCTAGCCAGAACTCTGGGTCTGGCAATCCCACGTCTCCAGCTACGTAGGTTAGGTTATATTTGGTTAAGTTAGATTTAGTTCCCGGGGTTTGGGCTGACTACCGGGCGCGTCCCCAGGTGGCGGATAGGGGAGTGACCATGTTTCTAGCGAGACATGGCCAGTAGCAGCCATAAGCAGTGGCACTGGAACTAAAACCCCGGCTTGTTTCTGCAAAAGCTGTTGCCGCGGACCAACCTACGCAGGAGGAGGGACACCTGTGTGGAAGACGCGCTCTTTGCGAACTCTACCTAGGCAGAACTCTGGGTGTGGCAATCCCACGTCTCCAGCTACGTAGGGAGCAGTGAGACATCTCCATCGGACGCTATGTGCGGCCGCTGGTGGTGTCGATCTGTTAGAGAAGTGGTGATCTCACATTTATTGTTATTTTATTAAGAAACAATCAAAAACAATCAACTACATTCAGATATAGTACAAAAATTACTATTTAAATGTATTTCACAAAATTTTCTTGTCAATATTGGGATGCGGACTGCTAACAATATATAATATTCAATATCTTTTAAACGAATAAAGATATAAAAAAAAACTTTTAAACACAAATTGTTTCCCATTAAATTTCCTACAATCGGTATTTGAACAAATTTTCTCAATCTAAATCGGTTTCAGAGATATTTTAAAATCAAAACTTCTTTTTGCTATAACTTCTAAACGAGAAACAATTTTTGTGTCAAAATTGCCACCATTCGATGCGCCTAAAAATTCTCTACAATTTATATTTAAATAATTTTTTTCTAACTTGCTTGGTTCAGCAGTTATTTACAATTAAAAAATTACACTTTTTTTTTATTTAAAAAAATTCATTGTATATTAATTGAAGGACGTTAAATACACTCGTCTAAACCGCACTTTAATATCTTTTTTAGTTTTGCAGATATTTTTAATTCAATATTTCATTTCGTTATAACTTCTAAACCGTAAACATTTTGTGGCCCCATTTACACCCTATAACTCTTATTTGAACAATTTTTTTCTAGTTTACTTGGTTTAGAAGTTATTGACCAACCAGCACACATATTAGTAATAACAATGAGTATCACTATGACAACTCATTATTAATTGTAATTATTTCGTAACGATAGTAATGAAACAGTTCGTTTTGTAAATGTCCACGTAGAAGAATGTAGTGAGTGCTCAGTTCTCATATCGTTTGCCATTACCCGCTTTCTGGGTATTAGATGATATTTTATTGACTTTCTTACTGATTGTAAGGTAAGACGGTTGATGCAACGATAATAATCAATTATTAAAAACTGTCTTTGTTATTTTAGAAATGAAGAGATATGATAAAAATGTAATACTCCTGTACAACGCTATGTGCGGCCGCTGGTGGTGTCGAGCTGTTTAAGAAGTAGCGATCTCACGTTCCTGAGCTACGCAGAAGGAGGGACACGTGGGGGGTGGACGCACTCTTTGCGAAATCTACCTAGCCAGAACTCTGGGTCTGGCAATCCCACGTCTCCAGCTACGTAGGTTAGGTTATATTTGGTTAAGTTAGATTTAGTTCCCGGGGTTTGGGCTGACTACCGGGCGCGTCCCCAGGTGGCGGATAGGGGAGTGACCATGTTTCTAGCGAGACATGGCCAGTAGCAGCCATAAGCAGTGGCACTGGAACTAAAACCCCGGCTTGTTTCTGCAAAAGCTGTTGCCGCGGACCAACCTACGCAGGAGGAGGGACACCTGTGTGGAAGACGCGCTCTTTGCGAACTCTACCTAGGCAGAACTCTGGGTGTGGCAATCCCACGTCTCCAGCTACGTAGGGAGCAGTGAGACATCTCCGTCGGACGCTATGTGCGGCCGCTGGTGGTGTCGATCTGTTAGAGAAGTGGTGATCTCACATTTATTGTTATTTTATTAAGAAACAATCAAAAACAATCAACTACATTCAGATATAGTACAAAAATTACTATTTAAATGTATTTCACAAAATTTTCTTGTCAATATTGGGATGCGGACTGCTAACAATATATAATATTCAATATCTTTTAAACGAATAAAGATATAAAAAAAAACTTTTAAACACAAATTGTTTCCCATTAAATTTCCTACAATCGGTATTTGAACAAATTTTCTCAATCTAAATCGGTTTCAGAGATATTTTAAAATCAAAACTTCTTTTTGCTATAACTTCTAAACTAGAAACAAGTTTTTTGTCAAAATTGCCACCATTCGATGCGCCTAAAAATTCTCTACAATTTATATTTAAATAATTTTTTTCTAACTTGCTTGGTTCAGCAGTTATTTACAATTAAAAAATTACACTTTTTTTTTTATTTAAAAAAATTCATTGTATATTAATTGAAGGACGTTAAATACACTCGTCTAAACCGCACTTTAATATCTTTTTTAGTTTTGCAGATATTTTTATTTCAATATTTCATTTCGTTATAACTTCTAAACCGTAAACATTTTGTGGCCCCATTTACACCCTATAACTCTTATTTGAACAATTTTTTTCTAGTTTACTTGGTTTAGAAGTTATTGACCAACCAGCACACATATTAGTAATAACAATGAGTATCACTATGACAACTCATTATTAATTGTAATTATTTCGTAACGATAGTAATGAAACAGTTCGTTTTGTAAATGTCCACGTAGAAGAATGTAGTGAGTGCTCAGTTCTCATATCGTTTGCCATTACCCGCTTTCTGGGTATTAGATGATATTTTATTGACTTTCTTACTGATTGTAAGGTAAGACGGTTGATGCAACGATAATAATCAATTATTAAAAACTGTCTTTGTTATTTTAGAAATGAAGAGATATGATAAAAATGTAATACTCCTGTACAACGCTATGTGCGGCCGCTGGTGGTGTCGAGCTGTTTGAGAAGTAGCGATCTCACGTTCCTGAGCTACGCAGAAGGAGGGACACGTGGGGGGTGGACGCACTCTTTGCGAAATCTACCTAGCCAGAACTCTGGGTCTGGCAATCCCACGTCTCCAGCTACGTAGGTTAGGTTATATTTGGTTAAGTTAGATTTAGTTCCCGGGGTTTGGGCTGACTACCGGGCGCGTCCCCAGGTGGCGGATAGGGGAGTGACCATGTTTCTAGCGAGACATGGCCAGTAGCAGCCATAAGCAGTGGCACTGGAACTAAAACCCCGGCTTGTTTCTGCAAAAGCTGTTGCCGCGGACCAACCTACGCAGGAGGAGGGACACCTGTGTGGAAGACGCGCTCTTTGCGAACTCTACCTAGGCAGAACTCTGGGTGTGGCAATCCCACGTCTCCAGCTACGTAGGGAGCAGTGAGACATCTCCGTCGGACGCTATGTGCGGCCGCTGGTGGTGTCGATCTGTTAGAGAAGTGGTGATCTCACATTTATTGTTATTTTATTAAGAAACAATCAAAAACAATCAACTACATTCAGATATAGTACAAAAATTACTATTTAAATGTATTTCACAAAATTTTCTTGTCAATATTGGGATGCGGACTGCTAACAATATATAATATTCAATATCTTTTAAACGAATAAAGATATAAAAAAAAACTTTTAAACACAAATTGTTTCCCATTAAATTTCCTACAATCGGTATTTGAACAAATTTTCTCAATCTAAATCGGTTTCAGAGATATTTTAAAATCAAAACTTCTTTTTGCTATAACTTCTAAACTAGAAACAAGTTTTTTGTCAAAATTGCCACCATTCGATGCGCCTAAAAATTCTCTACAATTTATATTTAAATAATTTTTTTCTAACTTGCTTGGTTCAGCAGTTATTTACAATTAAAAAATTACACTTTTTTTTTTATTTAAAAAAATTCATTGTATATTAATTGAAGGACGTTAAATACACTCGTCTAAACCGCACTTTAATATCTTTTTTAGTTTTGCAGATATTTTTATTTCAATATTTCATTTCGTTATAACTTCTAAACCGTAAACATTTTGTGGCCCCATTTACACCCTATAACTCTTATTTGAACAATTTTTTTCTAGTTTACTTGGTTTAGAAGTTATTGACCAACCAGCACACATATTAGTAATAACAATGAGTATCACTATGACAACTCATTATTAATTGTAATTATTTCGTAACGATAGTAATGAAACAGTTCGTTTTGTAAATGTCCACGTAGAAGAATGTAGTGAGTGCTCAGTTCTCATATCGTTTGCCATTACCCGCTTTCTGGGTATTAGATGATATTTTATTGACTTTCTTACTGATTGTAAGGTAAGACGGTTGATGCAACGATAATAATCAATTATTAAAAACTGTCTTTGTTATTTTAGAAATGAAGAGATATGATAAAAATGTAATACTCCTGTACAACGCTATGTGCGGCCGCTGGTGGTGTCGAGCTGTTTGAGAAGTAGCGATCTCACGTTCCTGAGCTACGCAGAAGGAGGGACACGTGGGGGGTGGACGCACTCTTTGCGAAATCTACCTAGCCAGAACTCTGGGTCTGGCAATCCCACGTCTCCAGCTACGTAGGTTAGGTTATATTTGGTTAAGTTAGATTTAGTTCCCGGGGTTTGGGCTGACTACCGGGCGCGTCCCCAGGTGGCGGATAGGGGAGTGACCATGTTTCTAGCGAGACATGGCCAGTAGCAGCCATAAGCAGTGGCACTGGAACTAAAACCCCGGCTTGTTTCTGCAAAAGCTGTTGCCGCGGACCAACCTACGCAGGAGGAGGGACACCTGTGTGGAAGACGCGCTCTTTGCGAACTCTACCTAGGCAGAACTCTGGGTGTGGCAATCCCACGTCTCCAGCTACGTAGGGAGCAGTGAGACATCTCCGTCGGACGCTATGTGCGGCCGCTGGTGGTGTCGATCTGTTAGAGAAGTGGTGATCTCACATTTATTGTTATTTTATTAAGAAACAATCAAAAACAATCAACTACATTCAGATATAGTACAAAAATTACTATTTAAATGTATTTCACAAAATTTTCTTGTCAATATTGGGATGCGGACTGCTAACAATATATAATATTCAATATCTTTTAAACGAATAAAGATATAAAAAAAAACTTTTAAACACAAATTGTTTCCCATTAAATTTCCTACAATCGGTATTTGAACAAATTTTCTCAATCTAAATCGGTTTCAGAGATATTTTAAAATCAAAACTTCTTTTTGCTATAACTTCTAAACTAGAAACAATTTTTTTGTCAAAATTGCCACCATTCGATGCGCCTAAAAATTCTCTACAATTTATATTTAAATAATTTTTTTCTAACTTGCTTGGTTCAGCAGTTATTTACAATTAAAAAATTACACTTTTTTTTTTATTTAAAAAAATTCATTGTATATTAATTGAAGGACGTTAAATACACTCGTCTAAACCGCACTTTAATATCTTTTTTAGTTTTGCAGATATTTTTAATTCAATATTTCATTTCGTTATAACTTCTAAACCGTAAACATTTTGTGGCCCCATTTACACCCTATAACTCTTATTTGAACAATTTTTTTCTAGTTTACTTGGTTTAGAAGTTATTGACCAACCAGCACACATATTAGTAATAACAATGAGTATCACTATGACAACTCATTATTAATTGTAATTATTTCGTAACGATAGTAATGAAACAGTTCGTTTTGTAAATGTCCACGTAGAAGAATGTAGTGAGTGCTCAGTTCTCATATCGTTTGCCATTACCCGCTTTCTGGGTATTAGATGATATTTTATTGACTTTCTTACTGATTGTAAGGTAAGACGGTTGATGCAACGATAATAATCAATTATTAAAAACTGTCTTTGTTATTTTAGAAATGAAGAGATATGATAAAAATGTAATACTCCTGTACAACGCTATGTGCGGCCGCTGGTGGTGTCGAGCTGTTTGAGAAGTAGCGATCTCACGTTCCTGAGCTACGCAGAAGGAGGGACACGTGGGGGGTGGACGCACTCTTTGCGAAATCTACCTAGCCAGAACTCTGGGTCTGGCAATCCCACGTCTCCAGCTACGTAGGTTAGGTTATATTTGGTTAAGTTAGATTTAGTTCCCGGGGTTTGGGCTGACTACCGGGCGCGTCCCCAGGGGGCGGATAGGGGAGTGACCATGTTTCTAGCGAGACATGGCCAGTAGCAGCCATAAGCAGTGGCACTGGAACTAAAACCCCGGCTTGTTTCTGCAAAAGCTGTTGCCGCGGACCAACCTACGCAGGAGGAGGGACACCTGTGTGGAAGACGCGCTCTTTGCGAACTCTACCTAGGCAGAACTCTGGGTGTGGCAATCCCACGTCTCCAGCTACGTAGGGAGCAGTGAGACATCTCCGTCGGACGCTATATGCGGCCGCTGGTGGTGTCGATCTGTTAGAGAAGTGGTGATCTCACATTTATTGTTATTTTATTAAGAAACAAACAAAAACAATCAACTACATTCAGATATAGTACAAAAATTACTATTTAAATGTATTTCACAAAATTTTCTTGTCAATATTGGGATGCGGACTGCTAACAATATATAATATTCAATATCTTTTAAACGAATAAAGATATAAAAAAAAACTTTTAAACACAAATTGTTTCCCATTAAATTTCCTACAATCGGTATTTGAACAAATTTTCTCAATCTAAATCGGTTTCAGAGATATTTTAAAATCAAAACTTCTTTTTGCTATAACTTCTAAACTAGAAACAATTTTTTTGTCAAAATTGCCACCATTCGATGCGCCTAAAAATTCTCTACAATTTATATTTAAATAATTTTTTTCTAACTTGCTTGGTTCAGCAGTTATTTACAATTAAAAAATTACACTTTTTTTTTTATTTAAAAAAATTCATTGTATATTAATTGAAGGACGTTAAATACACTCGTCTAAACCGCACTTTAATATCTTTTTTAGTTTTGCAGATATTTTTAATTCAATATTTCATTTCGTTATAACTTCTAAACCGTAAACATTTTGTGGCCCCATTTACACCCTATAACTCTTATTTGAACAATTTTTTTCTAGTTTACTTGGTTTAGAAGTTATTGACCAACCAGCACACATATTAGTAATAACAATGAGTATCACTATGACAACTCATTATTAATTGTAATTATTTCGTAACGATAGTAATGAAACAGTTCGTTTTGTAAATGTCCACGTAGAAGAATGTAGTGAGTGCTCAGTTCTCATATCGTTTGCCATTACCCGCTTTCTGGGTATTAGATGATATTTTATTGACTTTCTTACTGATTGTAAGGTAAGACGGTTGATGCAACGATAATAATCAATTATTAAAAACTGTCTTTGTTATTTTAGAAATGAAGAGATATGATAAAAATGTAATACTCCTGTACAACGCTATGTGCGGCCGCTGGTGGTGTCGATCTGTTAGAGAAGTGGTGATCTCACATTTATTGTTATTTTATTAAGAAACAATCAAAAACAATCAACTACATTCAGATATAGTACAAAAATTACTATTTAAATGTATTTCACAAAATTTTCTTGTCAATATTGGGATGCGGACTGCTAACAATATATAATATTCAATATCTTTTAAACGAATAAAGATATAAAAAAAAACTTTTAAACACAAATTGTTTCCCATTAAATTTCCTACAATCGGTATTTGAACAAATTTTCTCAATCTAAATCGGTTTCAGAGATATTTTAAAATCAAAACTTCTTTTTGCTATAACTTCTAAACTAGAAACAATTTTTTTGTCAAAATTGCCACCATTCGATGCGCCTAAAAATTCTCTACAATTTATATTTAAATAATTTTTTTCTAACTTGCTTGGTTCAGCAGTTATTTACAATTAAAAAATTACACTTTTTTTTTTATTTAAAAAAATTCATTGTATATTAATTGAAGGACGTTAAATACACTCGTCTAAACCGCACTTTAATATCTTTTTTAGTTTTGCACCCTATAACTCTTATTTGAACAATTTTTTTCTAGTTTACTTGGTTTAGAAGTTATTGACCAACCAGCACACATATTAGTAATAACAATGAGTATCACTATGACAACTCATTATTAATTGTAATTATTTCGTAACGATAGTAATGAAACAGTTCGTTTTGTAAATGTCCACGTAGAAGAATGTAGTGAGTGCTCAGTTCTCATATCGTTTGCCATTACCCGCTTTCTGGGTATTAGATGATATTTTATTGACTTTCTTACTGATTGTAAGGTAAGACGGTTGATGCAACGATAATAATCAATTATTAAAAACTGTCTTTGTTATTTTAGAAATGAAGAGATATGATAAAAATGTAATACTCCTGTACAACGCTATGTGCGGCCGCTGGTGGTGTCGAGCTGTTTAAGAAGTAGCGATCTCACGTTCCTGAGCTACGCAGAAGGAGGGACACGTGGGGGGTGGACGCACTCTTTGCGAAATCTACCTAGCCAGAACTCTGGGTCTGGCAATCCCACGTCTCCAGCTACGTAGGTTAGGTTATATTTGGTTAAGTTAGATTTAGTTCCCGGGGTTTGGGCTGACTACCGGGCGCGTCCCCAGGTGGCGGATAGGGGAGTGACCATGTTTCTAGCGAGACATGGCCAGTAGCAGCCATAAGCAGTGGCACTGGAACTAAAACCCCGGCTTGTTTCTGCAAAAGCTGTTGCCGCGGACCAACCTACGCAGGAGGAGGGACACCTGTGTGGAAGACGCGCTCTTTGCGAACTCTACCTAGGCAGAACTCTGGGTGTGGCAATCCCACGTCTCCAGCTACGTAGGGAGCAGTGAGACATCTCCGTCGGACGCTATGTGCGGCCGCTGGTGGTGTCGATCTGTTAGAGAAGTGGTGATCTCACATTTATTGTTATTTTATTAAGAAACAATCAAAAACAATCAACTACATTCAGATATAGTACAAAAATTACTATTTAAATGTATTTCACAAAATTTTCTTGTCAATATTGGGATGCGGACTGCTAACAATATATAATATTCAATATCTTTTAAACGAATAAAGATATAAAAAAAAACTTTTAAACACAAATTGTTTCCCATTTAATTTCCTACAATCGGTATTTGAACAAATTTTCTCAATCTAAATCGGTTTCAGAGATATTTTAAAATCAAAACTTCTTTTTGCTATAACTTCTAAACGAGAAACAATTTTTGTGTCAAAATTGCCACCATTCGATGCGCCTAAAAATTCTCTACAATTTATATTTAAATAATTTTTTTCTAACTTGCTTGGTTCAGCAGTTATTTACAATTAAAAAATTACACTTTTTTTTTTATTTAAAAAAATTCATTGTATATTAATTGAAGGACGTTAAATACACTCGTCTAAACCGCACTTTAATATCTTTTTTAGTTTTGCAGATATTTTTAATTCAATATTTCATTTCGTTATAACTTCTAAACCGTAAACATTTTGTGGCCCCATTTACACCCTATAACTCTTATTTGAACAATTTTTTTCTAGTTTACTTGGTTTAGAAGTTATTGACCAACCAGCACACATATTAGTAATAACAATGAGTAACACTATGACAACTCATTATTAATTGTAATTATTTCGTAACGATAGTAATGAAACAGTTCGTTTTGTAAATGTCCACGTAGAAGAATGTAGTGAGTGCTCAGTTCTCATATCGTTTGCCATTACCCGCTTTCTGGGTATTAGATGATATTTTATTGACTTTCTTACTGATTGTAAGGTAAGACGGTTGATGCAACGATAATAATCAATTATTAAAAACTGTCTTTGTTATTTTAGAAATGAAGAGATATGATAAAAATGTAATACTCCTGTACAACGCTATGTGCGGCCGCTGGTGGTGTCGAGCTGTTTAAGAAGTAGCGATCTCACGTTCCTGAGCTACGCAGAAGGAGGGACACGTGGGGGGTGTACGCACTCTTTGCGAAATCTACCTAGCCAGAACTCTGGGTCTGGCAATCCCACGTCTCCAGCTACGTAGGTTAGGTTATATTTGGTTAAGTTAGATTTAGTTCCCGGGGTTTGGGCTGACTACCGGGCGCGTCCCCAGGTGGCGGATAGGGGAGTGACCATGTTTCTAGCGAGACATGGCCAGTAGCAGCCATAAGCAGTGGCACTGGAACTAAAACCCCGGCTTGTTTCTGCAAAAGCTGTTGCCGCGGACCAACCTACGCAGGAGGAGGGACACCTGTGTGGAAGACGCGCTCTTTGCGAACTCTACCTAGGCAGAACTCTGGGTGTGGCAATCCCACGTCTCCAGCTACGTAGGGAGCAGTGAGACATCTCCGTCGGACGCTATGTGCGGCCGCTGGTGGTGTCGATCTGTTAGAGAAGTGGTGATCTCACATTTATTGTTATTTTATTAAGAAACAATCAAAAACAATCAACTACATTCAGATATAGTACAAAAATTACTATTTAAATGTATTTCACAAAATTTTCTTGTCAATATTGGGATGCGGACTGCTAACAATATATAATATTCAATATCTTTTAAACGAATAAAGATATAAAAAAAAACTTTTAAACACAAATTGTTTCCCATTAAATTTCCTACAATCGGTATTTGAACAAATTTTCTCAATCTAAATCGGTTTCAGAGATATTTTAAAATCAAAACTTCTTTTTGCTATAACTTCTAAACGAGAAACAATTTTTTTGTCAAAATTGCCACCATTCGATGCGCCTAAAAATTCTCTACAATTTATATTTAAATAATTTTTTTCTAACTTGCTTGGTTCAGCAGTTATTTACAATTAAAAAATTACACTTTTTTTTTATTTAAAAAAATTCATTGTATATTAATTGAAGGACGTTAAATACACTCGTCTAAACCGCACTTTAATATCTTTTTTAGTTTTGCAGATATTTTTAATTCAATATTTCATTTCGTTATAACTTCTAAACCGTAAACATTTTGTGGCCCCATTTACACCCTATAACTCTTATTTGAACAATTTTTTTCTAGTTTACTTGGTTTAGAAGTTATTGACCAACCAGCACACATATTAGTAATAACAATGAGTAACACTATGACAACTCATTATTAATTGTAATTATTTCGTAACGATAGTAATGAAACAGTTCGTTTTGTAAATGTCCACGTAGAAGAATGTAGTGAGTGCTCAGTTCTCATATCGTTTGCCATTACCCGCTTTCTGGGTATTAGATGATATTTTATTGACTTTCTTACTGATTGTAAGGTAAGACGGTTGATGCAACGATAATAATCAATTATTAAAAACTGTCTTTGTTATTTTAGAAATGAAGAGATATGATAAAAATGTAATACTCCTGTACAACGCTATGTGCGGCCGCTGGTGGTGTCGAGCTGTTTAAGAAGTAGCGATCTCACGTTCCTGAGCTACGCAGAAGGAGGGACACGTGGGGGGTGTACGCACTCTTTGCGAAATCTACCTAGCCAGAACTCTGGGTCTGGCAATCCCACGTCTCCAGCTACGTAGGTTAGGTTATATTTGGTTAAGTTAGATTTAGTTCCCGGGGTTTGGGCTGACTACCGGGCGCGTCCCCAGGTGGCGGATAGGGGAGTGACCATGTTTCTAGCGAGACATGGCCAGTAGCAGCCATAAGCAGTGGCACTGGAACTAAAACCCCGGCTTGTTTCTGCAAAAGCTGTTGCCGCGGACCAACCTACGCAGGAGGAGGGACACCTGTGTGGAAGACGCGCTCTTTGCGAACTCTACCTAGGCAGAACTCTGGGTGTGGCAATCCCACGTCTCCAGCTACGTAGGGAGCAGTGAGACATCTCCGTCGGACGCTATGTGCGGCCGCTGGTGGTGTCGATCTGTTAGAGAAGTGGTGATCTCACATTTATTGTTATTTTATTAAGAAACAATCAAAAACAATCAACTACATTCAGATATAGTACAAAAATTACTATTTAAATGTATTTCACAAAATTTTCTTGTCAATATTGGGATGCGGACTGCTAACAATATATAATATTCAATATCTTTTAAACGAATAAAGATATAAAAAAAAACTTTTAAACACAAATTGTTTCCCATTTAATTTCCTACAATCGGTATTTGAACAAATTTTCTCAATCTAAATCGGTTTCAGAGATATTTTAAAATCAAAACTTCTTTTTGCTATAACTTCTAAACGAGAAACAATTTTTTTGTCAAAATTGCCACCATTCGATGCGCCTAAAAATTCTCTACAATTTATATTTAAATAATTTTTTTCTAACTTGCTTGGTTCAGCAGTTATTTACAATTAAAAAATTACACTTTTTTTTTATTTAAAAAAATTCATTGTATATTAATTGAAGGACGTTAAATACACTCGTCTAAACCGCACTTTAATATCTTTTTTAGTTTTGCAGATATTTTTAATTCAATATTTCATTTCGTTATAACTTCTAAACCGTAAACATTTTGTGGCCCCATTTACACCCTATAACTCTTATTTGAACAATTTTTTTCTAGTTTACTTGGTTTAGAAGTTATTGACCAACCAGCACACATATTAGTAATAACAATGAGTAACACTATGACAACTCATTATTAATTGTAATTATTTCGTAACGATAGTAATGAAACAGTTCGTTTTGTAAATGTCCACGTAGAAGAATGTAGTGAGTGCTCAGTTCTCATATCGTTTGCCATTACCCGCTTTCTGGGTATTAGATGATATTTTATTGACTTTCTTACTGATTGTAAGGTAAGACGGTTGATGCAACGATAATAATCAATTATTAAAAACTGTCTTTGTTATTTTAGAAATGAAGAGATATGATAAAAATGTAATACTCCTGTACAACGCTATGTGCGGCCGCTGGTGGTGTCGAGCTGTTTAAGAAGTAGCGATCTCACGTTCCTGAGCTACGCAGAAGGAGGGACACGTGGGGGGTGTACGCACTCTTTGCGAAATCTACCTAGCCAGAACTCTGGGTCTGGCAATCCCACGTCTCCAGCTACGTAGGTTAGGTTATATTTGGTTAAGTTAGATTTAGTTCCCGGGGTTTGGGCTGACTACCGGGCGCGTCCCCAGGTGGCGGATAGGGGAGTGACCATGTTTCTAGCGAGACATGGCCAGTAGCAGCCATAAGCAGTGGCACTGGAACTAAAACCCCGGCTTGTTTCTGCAAAAGCTGTTGCCGCGGACCAACCTACGCAGGAGGAGGGACACCTGTGTGGAAGACGCGCTCTTTGCGAACTCTACCTAGGCAGAACTCTGGGTGTGGCAATCCCACGTCTCCAGCTACGTAGGGAGCAGTGAGACATCTCCGTCGGACGCTATGTGCGGCCGCTGGTGGTGTCGATCTGTTAGAGAAGTGGTGATCTCACATTTATTGTTATTTTATTAAGAAACAATCAAAAACAATCAACTACATTCAGATATAGTACAAAAATTACTATTTAAATGTATTTCACAAAATTTTCTTGTCAATATTGGGATGCGGACTGCTAACAATATATAATATTCAATATCTTTTAAACGAATAAAGATATAAAAAAAAACTTTTAAACACAAATTGTTTCCCATTAAATTTCCTACAATCGGTATTTGAACAAATTTTCTCAATCTAAATCGGTTTCAGAGATATTTTAAAATCAAAACTTCTTTTTGCTATAACTTCTAAACGAGAAACAATTTTTGTGTCAAAATTGCCACCATTCGATGCGCCTAAAAATTCTCTACAATTTATATTTAAATAATTTTTTTCTAACTTGCTTGGTTCAGCAGTTATTTACAATTAAAAAATTACACTTTTTTTTTTATTTAAAAAAATTCATTGTATATTAATTGAAGGACGTTAAATACACTCGTCTAAACCGCACTTTAATATCTTTTTTAGTTTTGCAGATATTTTTAATTCAATATTTCATTTCGTTATAACTTCTAAACCGTAAACATTTTGTGGCCCCATTTACACCCTATAACTCTTATTTGAACAATTTTTTTCTAGTTTACTTGGTTTAGAAGTTATTGACCAACCAGCACACATATTAGTAATAACAATGAGTAACACTATGACAACTCATTATTAATTGTAATTATTTCGTAACGATAGTAATGAAACAGTTCGTTTTGTAAATGTCCACGTAGAAGAATGTAGTGAGTGCTCAGTTCTCATATCGTTTGCCATTACCCGCTTTCTGGGTATTAGATGATATTTTATTGACTTTCTTACTGATTGTAAGGTAAGACGGTTGATGCAACGATAATAATCAATTATTAAAAACTGTCTTTGTTATTTTAGAAATGAAGAGATATGATAAAAATGTAATACTCCTGTACAACGCTATGTGCGGCCGCTGGTGGTGTCGAGCTGTTTAAGAAGTAGCGATCTCACGTTCCTGAGCTACGCAGAAGGAGGGACACGTGGGGGGTGTACGCACTCTTTGCGAAATCTACCTAGCCAGAACTCTGGGTCTGGCAATCCCACGTCTCCAGCTACGTAGGTTAGGTTATATTTGGTTAAGTTAGATTTAGTTCCCGGGGTTTGGGCTGACTACCGGGCGCGTCCCCAGGTGGCGGATAGGGGAGTGACCATGTTTCTAGCGAGACATGGCCAGTAGCAGCCATAAGCAGTGGCACTGGAACTAAAACCCCGGCTTGTTTCTGCAAAAGCTGTTGCCGCGGACCAACCTACGCAGGAGGAGGGACACCTGTGTGGAAGACGCGCTCTTTGCGAACTCTACCTAGGCAGAACTCTGGGTGTGGCAATCCCACGTCTCCAGCTACGTAGGGAGCAGTGAGACATCTCCGTCGGACGCTATGTGCGGCCGCTGGTGGTGTCGATCTGTTAGAGAAGTGGTGATCTCACATTTATTGTTATTTTATTAAGAAACAATCAAAAACAATCAACTACATTCAGATATAGTACAAAAATTACTATTTAAATGTATTTCACAAAATTTTCTTGTCAATATTGGGATGCGGACTGCTAACAATATATAATATTCAATATCTTTTAAACGAATAAAGATATAAAAAAAAACTTTTAAACACAAATTGTTTCCCATTAAATTTCCTACAATCGGTATTTGAACAAATTTTCTCAATCTAAATCGGTTTCAGAGATATTTTAAAATCAAAACTTCTTTTTGCTATAACTTCTAAACGAGAAACAATTTTTTTGTCAAAATTGCCACCATTCGATGCGCCTAAAAATTCTCTACAATTTATATTTAAATAATTTTTTTCTAACTTGCTTGGTTCAGCAGTTATTTACAATTAAAAAATTACACTTTTTTTTTATTTAAAAAAATTCATTGTATATTAATTGAAGGACGTTAAATACACTCGTCTAAACCGCACTTTAATATCTTTTTTAGTTTTGCAGATATTTTTAATTCAATATTTCATTTCGTTATAACTTCTAAACCGTAAACATTTTGTGGCCCCATTTACACCCTATAACTCTTATTTGAACAATTTTTTTCTAGTTTACTTGGTTTAGAAGTTATTGACCAACCAGCACACATATTAGTAATAACAATGAGTAACACTATGACAACTCATTATTAATTGTAATTATTTCGTAACGATAGTAATGAAACAGTTCGTTTTGTAAATGTCCACGTAGAAGAATGTAGTGAGTGCTCAGTTCTCATATCGTTTGCCATTACCCGCTTTCTGGGTATTAGATGATATTTTATTGACTTTCTTACTGATTGTAAGGTAAGACGGTTGATGCAACGATAATAATCAATTATTAAAAACTGTCTTTGTTATTTTAGAAATGAAGAGATATGATAAAAATGTAATACTCCTGTACAACGCTATGTGCGGCCGCTGGTGGTGTCGAGCTGTTTAAGAAGTAGCGATCTCACGTTCCTGAGCTACGCAGAAGGAGGGACACGTGGGGGGTGTACGCACTCTTTGCGAAATCTACCTAGCCAGAACTCTGGGTCTGGCAATCCCACGTCTCCAGCTACGTAGGTTAGGTTATATTTGGTTAAGTTAGATTTAGTTCCCGGGGTTTGGGCTGACTACCGGGCGCGTCCCCAGGTGGCGGATAGGGGAGTGACCATGTTTCTAGCGAGACATGGCCAGTAGCAGCCATAAGCAGTGGCACTGGAACTAAAACCCCGGCTTGTTTCTGCAAAAGCTGTTGCCGCGGACCAACCTACGCAGGAGGAGGGACACCTGTGTGGAAGACGCGCTCTTTGCGAACTCTACCTAGGCAGAACTCTGGGTGTGGCAATCCCACGTCTCCAGCTACGTAGGGAGCAGTGAGACATCTCCGTCGGACGCTATGTGCGGCCGCTGGTGGTGTCGATCTGTTAGAGAAGTGGTGATCTCACATTTATTGTTATTTTATTAAGAAACAATCAAAAACAATCAACTACATTCAGATATAGTACAAAAATTACTATTTAAATGTATTTCACAAAATTTTCTTGTCAATATTGGGATGCGGACTGCTAACAATATATAATATTCAATATCTTTTAAACGAATAAAGATATAAAAAAAAACTTTTAAACACAAATTGTTTCCCATTAAATTTCCTACAATCGGTATTTGAACAAATTTTCTCAATCTAAATCGGTTTCAGAGATATTTTAAAATCAAAACTTCTTTTTGCTATAACTTCTAAACGAGAAACAATTTTTGTGTCAAAATTGCCACCATTCGATGCGCCTAAAAATTCTCTACAATTTATATTTAAATAATTTTTTTCTAACTTGCTTGGTTCAGCAGTTATTTACAATTAAAAAATTACACTTTTTTTTTTATTTAAAAAAATTCATTGTATATTAATTGAAGGACGTTAAATACACTCGTCTAAACCGCACTTTAATATCTTTTTTAGTTTTGCAGATATTTTTAATTCAATATTTCATTTCGTTATAACTTCTAAACCGTAAACATTTTGTGGCCCCATTTACACCCTATAACTCTTATTTGAACAATTTTTTTCTAGTTTACTTGGTTTAGAAGTTATTGACCAACCAGCACACATATTAGTAATAACAATGAGTATCACTATGACAACTCATTATTAATTGTAATTATTTCGTAACGATAGTAATGAAACAGTTCGTTTTGTAAATGTCCACGTAGAAGAATGTAGTGAGTGCTCAGTTCTCATATCGTTTGCCATTACCCGCTTTCTGGGTATTAGATGATATTTTATTGACTTTCTTACTGATTGTAAGGTAAGACGGTTGATGCAACGATAATAATCAATTATTAAAAACTGTCTTTGTTATTTTAGAAATGAAGAGATATGATAAAAATGTAATACTCCTGTACAACGCTATGTGCGGCCGCTGGTGGTGTCGAGCTGTTTAAGAAGTAGCGATCTCACGTTCCTGAGCTACGCAGAAGGAGGGACACGTGGGGGGTGGACGCACTCTTTGCGAAATCTACCTAGCCAGAACTCTGGGTCTGGCAATCCCACGTCTCCAGCTACGTAGGTTAGGTTATATTTGGTTAAGTTAGATTTAGTTCCCGGGGTTTGGGCTGACTACCGGGCGCGTCCCCAGGTGGCGGATAGGGGAGTGACCATGTTTCTAGCGAGACATGGCCAGTAGCAGCCATAAGCAGTGGCACTGGAACTAAAACCCCGGCTTGTTTCTGCAAAAGCTGTTGCCGCGGACCAACCTACGCAGGAGGAGGGACACCTGTGTGGAAGACGCGCTCTTTGCGAACTCTACCTAGGCAGAACTCTGGGTGTGGCAATCCCACGTCTCCAGCTACGTAGGGAGCAGTGAGACATCTCCATCGGACGCTATGTGCGGCCGCTGGTGGTGTCGATCTGTTAGAGAAGTGGTGATCTCACATTTATTGTTATTTTATTAAGAAACAATCAAAAACAATCAACTACATTCAGATATAGTACAAAAATTACTATTTAAATGTATTTCACAAAATTTTCTTGTCAATATTGGGATGCAGACTGCTAACAATATATAATATTCAATATCTTTTAAACGAATAAAGATATAAAAAAAAACTTTTAAACACAAATTGTTTCCCATTAAATTTCCTACAATCGGTATTTGAACAAATTTTCTCAATCTAAATCGGTTTCAGAGATATTTTAAAATCAAAACTTCTTTTTGCTATAACTTCTAAACGAGAAACAATTTTTTTGTCAAAATTGCCACCATTCGATGCGCCTAAAAATTCTCTACAATTTATATTTAAATAATTTTTTTCTAACTTGCTTGGTTCAGCAGTTATTTACAATTAAAAAATTACACTTTTTTTTTTATTTAAAAAAATTCATTGTATATTAATTGAAGGACGTTAAATACACTCGTCTAAACCGCACTTTAATATCTTTTTTAGTTTTGCAGATATTTTTAATTCAATATTTCATTTCGTTATAACTTCTAAACCGTAAACATTTTGTGGCCCCATTTACACCCTATAACTCTTATTTGAACAATTTTTTTCTAGTTTACTTGGTTTAGAAGTTATTGACCAACCAGCACACATATTAGTAATAACAATGAGTATCACTATGACAACTCATTATTAATTGTAATTATTTCGTAACGATAGTAATGAAACAGTTCGTTTTGTAAATGTCCACGTAGAAGAATGTAGTGAGTGCTCAGTTCTCATATCGTTTGCCATTACCCGCTTTCTGGGTATTAGATGATATTTTATTGACTTTCTTACTGATTGTAAGGTAAGACGGTTGATGCAACGATAATAATCAATTATTAAAAACTGTCTTTGTTATTTTAGAAATGAAGAGATATGATAAAAATGTAATACTCCTGTACAACGCTATGTGCGGCCGCTGGTGGTGTCGAGCTGTTTAAGAAGTAGCGATCTCACGTTCCTGAGCTACGCAGAAGGAGGGACACGTGGGGGGTGGACGCACTCTTTGCGAAATCTACCTAGCCAGAACTCTGGGTCTGGCAATCCCACGTCTCCAGCTACGTAGGTTAGGTTATATTTGGTTAAGTTAGATTTAGTTCCCGGGGTTTGGGCTGACTACCGGGCGCGTCCCCAGGTGGCGGATAGGGGAGTGACCATGTTTCTAGCGAGACATGGCCAGTAGAAGCCATAAGCAGTGGCACTGGAACTAAAACCCCGGCTTGTTTCTGCAAAAGCTGTTGCCGCGGACCAACCTACGCAGGAGGAGGGACACCTGTGTGGAAGACGCGCTCTTTGCGAACTCTACCTAGGCAGAACTCTGGGTGTGGCAATCCCACGTCTCCAGCTACGTAGGGAGCAGTGAGACATCTCCGTCGGACGCTATGTGCGGCCGCTGGTGGTGTCGATCTGTTAGAGAAGTGGTGATCTCACATTTATTGTTATTTTATTAAGAAACAATCAAAAACAATCAACTACATTCAGATATAGTACAAAAATTACTATTTAAATGTATTTCACAAAATTTTCTTGTCAATATTGGGATGCGGACTGCTAACAATATATAATATTCAATATCTTTTAAACGAATAAAGATATAAAAAAAAACTTTTAAACACAAATTGTTTCCCATTAAATTTCCTACAATCGGTATTTGAACAAATTTTCTCAATCTAAATCGGTTTCAGAGATATTTTAAAATCTAAACTTCTTTTTGCTATAACTTCTAAACGAGAAACAATTTTTGTGTCAAAATTGCCACCATTCGATGCGCCTAAAAATTCTCTACAATTTATATTTAAATAATTTTTTTCTAACTTGCTTGGTTCAGCAGTTATTTACAATTAAAAAATTACACTTTTTTTTTTATTTAAAAAAATTCATTGTATATTAATTGAAGGACGTTAAATACACTCGTCTAAACCGCACTTTAATATCTTTTTTAGTTTTGCAGATATTTTTAATTCAATATTTCATTTCGTTATAACTTCTAAACCGTAAACATTTTGTGGCCCCATTTACACCCTATAACTCTTATTTGAACAATTTTTTTCTAGTTTACTTGGTTTAGAAGTTATTGACCAACCAGCACACATATTAGTAATAACAATGAGTATCACTATGACAACTCATTATTAATTGTAATTATTTCGTAACGATAGTAATGAAACAGTTCGTTTTGTAAATGTCCACGTAGAAGAATGTAGTGAGTGCTCAGTTCTCATATCGTTTGCCATTACCCGCTTTCTGGGTATTAGATGATATTTTATTGACTTTCTTACTGATTGTAAGGTAAGACGGTTGATGCAACGATAATAATCAATTATTAAAAACTGTCTTTGTTATTTTAGAAATGAAGAGATATGATAAAAATGTAATACTCCTGTACAACGCTATGTGCGGCCGCTGGTGGTGTCGAGCTGTTTAAGAAGTAGCGATCTCACGTTCCTGAGCTACGCAGAAGGAGGGACACGTGGGGGGTGGACGCACTCTTTGCGAAATCTACCTAGCCAGAACTCTGGGTCTGGCAATCCCACGTCTCCAGCTACGTAGGTTAGGTTATATTTGGTTAAGTTAGATTTAGTTCCCGGGGTTTGGGCTGACTACCGGGCGCGTCCCCAGGTGGCGGATAGGGGAGTGACCATGTTTCTAGCGAGACATGGCCAGTAGCAGCCATAAGCAGTGGCACTGGAACTAAAACCCCGGCTTGTTTCTGCAAAAGCTGTTGCCGCGGACCAACCTACGCAGGAGGAGGGACACCTGTGTGGAAGACGCGCTCTTTGCGAACTCTACCTAGGCAGAACTCTGGGTGTGGCAATCCCACGTCTCCAGCTACGTAGGGAGCAGTGAGACATCTCCGTCGGACGCTATGTGCGGCCGCTGGTGGTGTCGATCTGTTAGAGAAGTGGTGATCTCACATTTATTGTTATTTTATTAAAATATCTCTGAAACCGATTTAGATTGAGAAAATTTGTTCAAATACCGATTGTAGGAAATTTAATGGGAAACAATTTGTGTTTAAAAGTTTTTTTTTATATCTTTATTCGTTTAAAAGATATTGAATATTATATATTGTTAGCAGTCCGCATCCCAATATTGACAAGAAAATTTTGTGAAATACATTTAAATAGTAATTTTTGTACTATATCTGAATGTAGTTGATTGTTTTTGATTGTTTCTTAATAAAATAACAATAAATGTGAGATCACCACTTCTCTAACAGATCGACACCACCAGCGGCCGCACATAGCGTCCGATGGAGATGTCTCACTGCTCCCTACGTAGCTGGAGACGTGGGATTGCCACACCCAGAGTTCTGCCTAGGTAGAGTTCGCAAAGAGCGCGTCTTCCACACAGGTGTCCCTCCTCCTGCGTAGGTTGGTCCGCGGCAACAGCTTTTGCAGAAACAAGCCGGGGTTTTAGTTCCAGTGCCACTGCTTATGGCTGCTACTGGCCATGTCTCGCTAGAAACATGGTCACTCCCCTATCCGCCACCTGGGGACGCGCCCGGTAGTCAGCCCAAACCCCGGGAACTAAATCTAACTTAACCAAATATAACCTAACCTACGTAGCTGGAGACGTGGGATTGCCAGACCCAGAGTTCTGGCTAGGTAGATTTCGCAAAGAGTGCGTCCACCCCCCACGTGTCCCTCCTTCTGCGTAGCTCAGGAACGTGAGATCGCTACTTCTTAAACAGCTCGACACCACCAGCGGCCGCACATAGCGTTGTACAGGAGTATTACATTTTTATCATATCTCTTCATTTCTAAAATAACAAAGACAGTTTTTAATAATTGATTATTATCGTTGCATCAACCGTCTTACCTTACAATCAGTAAGAAAGTCAATAAAATATCATCTAATACCCAGAAAGCGGGTAATGGCAAACGATATGAGAACTGAGCACTCACTACATTCTTCTACGTGGACATTTACAAAACGAACTGTTTCATTACTATCGTTACGAAATAATTACAATTAATAATGAGTTGTCATAGTGATACTCATTGTTATTACTAATATGTGTGCTGGTTGGTCAATAACTTCTAAACCAAGTAAACTAGAAAAAAATTGTTCAAATAAGAGTTATAGGGTGTAAATGGGGCCACAAAATGTTTACGGTTTAGAAGTTATAACGAAATGAAATATTGAATTAAAAATATCTGCAAAACTAAAAAAGATATTAAAGTGCGGTTTAGACGAGTGTATTTAACGTCCTTCAATTAATATACAATGAATTTTTTTAAATAAAAAAAAAAAGTGTAATTTTTTAATTGTAAATAACTGCTGAACCAAGCAAGTTAGAAAAAAATTATTTAAATATAAATTGTAGAGAATTTTTAGGCGCATCGAATGGTGGCAATTTTGACAAAAAAATTGTTTCTAGTTTAGAAGTTATAGCAAAAAGAAGTTTTGATTTTAAAATATCTCTGAAACCGATTTAGATTGAGAAAATTTGTTCAAATACCGATTGTAGGAAATTTAATGGGAAACAATTTGTGTTTAAAAGTTTTTTTTTATATCTTTATTCGTTTAAAAGATATTGAATATTATATATTGTTAGCAGTCCGCATCCCAATATTGACAAGAAAATTTTGTGAAATACATTTAAATAGTAATTTTTGTACTATATCTGAATGTAGTTGATTGTTTTTGATTGTTTCTTAATAAAATAACAATAAATGTGAGATCACCACTTCTCTAACAGATCGACACCACCAGCGGCCGCACATAGCGTCCGACGGAGATGTCTCACTGCTCCCTACGTAGCTGGAGACGTGGGATTGCCACACCCAGAGTTCTGCCTAGGTAGAGTTCGCAAAGAGCGCGTCTTCCACACAGGTGTCCCTCCTCTTGCGTAGGTTGGTCCGCGGCAACAGCTTTTGCAGAAACAAGCCGGGGTTTTAGTTCCAGTGCCACTGCTTATGGCTGCTACTGGCCATGTCTCGCTAGAAACATGGTCACTCCCCTATCCGCCACCTGGGGACGCGCCCGGTAGTCAGCCCAAACCCCGGGAACTAAATCTAACTTAACCAAATATAACCTAACCTACGTAGCTGGAGACGTGGGATTGCCAGACCCAGAGTTCTGGCTAGGTAGATTTCGCAAAGAGTGCGTCCACCCCCCACGTGTCCCTCCTTCTGCGTAGCTCAGGAACGTGAGATCGCTACTTCTCAAACAGCTCGACACCACCAGCGGCCGCACATAGCGTTGTACAGGAGTATTACATTTTTATCATATCTCTTCATTTCTAAAATAACAAAGACAGTTTTTAATAATTGATTATTATCGTTGCATCAACCGTCTTACCTTACAATCAGTAAGAAAGTCAATAAAATATCATCTAATACCCAGAAAACGGGTAATGGCAAACGATATGAGAACTGAGCACTCACTACATTCTTCTACGTGGACATTTACAAAACGAACTGTTTCATTACTATCGTTACGAAATAATTACAATTAATAATGAGTTGTCATAGTGATACTCATTGTTATTACTAATATGTGTGCTGGTTGGTCAATAACTTCTAAACCAAGTAAACTAGAAAAAAATTGTTCAAATAAGAGTTATAGGGTGTAAATGGGGCCACAAAATGTTTACGGTTTAGAAGTTATAACGAAATGAAATATTGAAATAAAAATATCTGCAAAACTAAAAAAGATATTAAAGTGCGGTTTAGACGAGTGTATTTAACGTCCTTCAATTAATATACAATGAATTTTTTTAAATAAAAAAAAAAGTGTAATTTTTTAATTGTAAATAACTGCTGAACCAAGCAAGTTAGAAAAAAATTATTTAAATATAAATTGTAGAGAATTTTTAGGCGCATCGAATGGTGGCAATTTTGACAAAAAAATTGTTTCTCGTTTAGAAGTTATAGCAAAAAGAAGTTTTGATTTTAAAATATCTCTGAAACCGATTTAGATTGAGAAAATTTGTTCAAATACCGATTGTAGGAAATTTAATGGGAAACAATTTGTGTTTAAAAGTTTTTTTTTATATCTTTATTCGTTTAAAAGATATTGAATATTATATATTGTTAGCAGTCCGTATCCCAATATTGACAAGAAAATTTTGTGAAATACATTTAAATAGTAATTTTTGTACTATATCTGAATGTAGTTGATTGTTTTTGATTGTTTCTTAATAAAATAACAATAAATGTGAGATCACCACTTCTCTAACAGATCGACACCACCAGCGGCCGCACATAGCGTCCGATGGAGATGTCTCACTGCTCCCTACGTAGCTGGAGACGTGGGATTGCCACACCCAGAGTTCTGCCTAGGTAGAGTTCGCAAAGAGCGCGTCTTCCACACAGGTGTCCCTCCTCCTGCGTAGGTTGGTCCGCGGCAACAGCTTTTGCAGAAACAAGCCGGGGTTTTAGTTCCAGTGCCACTGCTTATGGCTGCTACTGGCCATGTCTCGCTAGAAACATGGTCACTCCCCTATCCGCCACCTGGGGACGCGCCCGGTAGTCAGCCCAAACCCCGGGAACTAAATCTAACTTAACCAAATATAACCTAACCTACGTAGCTGGAGACGTGGGATTGCCAGACCCAGAGTTCTGGCTAGGTAGATTTCGCAAAGAGTGCGTCCACCCCCCACGTGTCCCTCCTTCTGCGTAGCTCAGGAACGTGAGATCGCTACTTCTTAAACAGCTCGACACCACCAGCGGCCGCACATAGCGTTGTACAGGAGTATTACATTTTTATCATATCTCTTCATTTCTAAAATAACAAAGACAGTTTTTAATAATTGATTATTATCATTGCATCAACCGTCTTACCTTACAATCAGTAAGAAAGTCAATAAAATATTATCTAATACCCAGAAAGCGGGTAATGGCAAACGATATGAGAACTGAGCACTCACTACATTCTTCTACGTGGACATTTACAAAACGAACTGTTTCATTACTATCGTTACGAAATAATTACAATTAATAATGAGTTGTCATAGTGATACTCATTGTTATTACTAATATGTGTGCTGGTTGGTCAATAACTTCTAAACCAAGTAAACTAGAAAAAAATTGTTCAAATAAGAGTTATAGGGTGTAAATGGGGCCACAAAATGTTTACGGTTTAGAAGTTATAACGAAATGAAATATTGAATTAAAAATATCTGCAAAACTAAAAAAGATATTAAAGTGCGGTTTAGACGAGTGTATTTAACGTCCTTCAATTAATATACAATGAATTTTTTTAAATAAAAAAAAAAGTGTATTTTTTTAATTGTAAATAACTGCTGAACCAAGCAAGTTAGAAAAAAATTATTTAAATATAAATTGTAGAGAATTTTTAGGCGCATCGAATGGTGGCAATTTTGACAAAAAAATTGTTTCTCGTTTAGAAGTTATAGCAAAAAGAAGTTTTGATTTTAAAATATCTCTGAAACCGATTTAGATTGAGAAAATTTGTTCAAATACCGATTGTAGGAAATTTAATGGGAAACAATTTGTGTTTAAAAGTTTTTTTTTATATCTTTATTCGTTTAAAAGATATTGAATATTATATATTGTTAGCAGTCCGCATCCCAATATTGACAAGAAAATTTTGTGAAATACATTTAAATAGTAATTTTTGTACTATATCTGAATGTAGTTGATTGTTTTTGATTGTTTCTTAATAAAATAACAATAAATGTGAGATCACCACTTCTCTAACAGATCGACACCACCAGCGGCCGCACATAGCGTCCGACGGAGATGTCTCACTGCTCCCTACGTAGCTGGAGACGTGGGATTGCCACACCCAGAGTTCTGCCTAGGTAGAGTTCGCAAAGAGCGCGTCTTCCACACAGGTGTCCCTCCTCCTGCGTAGGTTGGTCCGCGGCAACAGCTTTTGCAGAAACAAGCCGGGGTTTTAGTTCCAGTGCCACTGCTTATGGCTGCTACTGGCCATGTCTCGCTAGAAACATGGTCACTCCCCTATCCGCCACCTGGGGACGCGCCCGGTAGTCAGCCCAAACCCCGGGAACTAAATCTAACTTAACCAAATATAACCTAACCTACGTAGCTGGAGACGTGGGATTGCCAGACCCAGAGTTCTGGCTAGGTAGATTTCGCAAAGAGTGCGTCCACCCCCCACGTGTCCCTCCTTCTGCGTAGCTCAGGAACGTGAGATCGCTACTTCTTAAACAGCTCGACACCACCAGCGGCCGCACATAGCGTTGTACAGGAGTATTACATTTTTATCATATCTCTTCATTTCTAAAATAACAAAGACAGTTTTTAATAATTGATTATTATCGTTGCATCAACCGTCTTACCTTACAATCAGTAAGAAAGTCAATAAAATATTATCTAATACCCAGAAAGCGGGTAATGGCAAACGATATGAGAACTGAGCACTCACTACATTCTTCTACGTGGACATTTACAAAACGAACTGTTTCATTACTATCGTTACGAAATAATTACAATTAATAATGAGTTGTCATAGTGATACTCATTGTTATTACTAATATGTGTGCTGGTTGGTCAATAACTTCTAAACCAAGTAAACTAGAAAAAAATTGTTCAAATAAGAGTTATAGGGTGTAAATGGGGCCACAAAATGTTTACGGTTTAGAAGTTATAACGAAATGAAATATTGAATTAAAAATATCTGAAAAACTAAAAAAGATATTAAAGTGCGGTTTAGACGAGTGTATTTAACGTCCTTCAATTAATATACAATGAATTTTTTTAAATAAAAAAAAAAGTGTATTTTTTTAATTGTAAATAACTGCTGAACCAAGCAAGTTAGAAAAAAATTATTTAAATATAAATTGTAGAGAATTTTTAGGCGCATCGAATGGTGGCAATTTTGACAAAAAAATTGTTTCTCGTTTAGAAGTTATAGCAAAAAGAAGTTTTGATTTTAAAATATCTCTGAAACCGATTTAGATTGAGAAAATTTGTTCAAATACCGATTGTAGGAAATTTAATGGGAAACAATTTGTGTTTAAAAGTTTTTTTTTATATCTTTATTCGTTTAAAAGATATTGAATATTATATATTGTTAGCAGTCCGCATCCCAATATTGACAAGAAAATTTTGTGAAATACATTTAAATAGTAATTTTTGTACTATATCTGAATGTAGTTGATTGTTTTTGATTGTTTCTTAATAAAATAACAATAAATGTGAGATCACCACTTCTCTAACAGATCGACACCACCAGCGGCCGCACATAGCGTCCGACGGAGATGTCTCACTGCTCCCTACGTAGCTGGAGACGTGGGATTGCCACACCCAGAGTTCTGCCTAGGTAGAGTTCGCAAAGAGCGCGTCTTCCACACAGGTGTCCCTCCTCCTGCGTAGGTTGGTCCGCGGCAACAGCTTTTGCAGAAACAAGCCGGGGTTTTAGTTCCAGTGCCACTGCTTATGGCTGCTACTGGCCATGTCTCGCTAGAAACATGGTCACTCCCCTATCCGCCACCTGGGGACGCGCCCGGTAGTCAGCCCAAACCCCGGGAACTAAATCTAACTTAACCAAATATAACCTAACCTACGTAGCTGGAGACGTGGGATTGCCAGACCCAGAGTTCTGGCTAGGTAGATTTCGCAAAGAGTGCGTCCACCCCCCACGTGTCCCTCCTTCTGCGTAGCTCAGGAACGTGAGATCGCTACTTCTTAAACAGCTCGACACCACCAGCGGCCGCACATAGCGTTGTACAGGAGTATTACATTTTTATCATATCTCTTCATTTCTAAAATAACAAAGACAGTTTTTAATAATTGATTATTATCGTTGCATCAACCGTCTTACCTTACAATCAGTAAGAAAGTCAATAAAATATCATCTAATACCCAGAAAGCGGGTAATGGCAAACGATATGAGAACTGAGCACTCACTACATTCTTCTACGTGGACATTTACAAAACGAACTGTTTCATTACTATCGTTACGAAATAATTACAATTAATAATGAGTTGTCATAGTGATACTCATTGTTATTACTAATATGTGTGCTGGTTGGTCAATAACTTCTAAACCAAGTAAACTAGAAAAAAATTGTTCAAATAAGAGTTATAGGGTGTAAATGGGGCCACAAAATGTTTACGGTTTAGAAGTTATAACGAAATGAAATATTGAATTAAAAATATCTGCAAAACTAAAAAAGATATTAAAGTGCGGTTTAGACGAGTGTATTTAACGTCCTTCAATTAATATACAATGAATTTTTTTAAATAAAAAAAAAAGTGTAATTTTTTAATTGTAAATAACTGCTGAACCAAGCAAGTTAGAAAAAAATTATTTAAATATAAATTGTAGAGAATTTTTAGGCGCATCGAATGGTGGCAATTTTGACAAAAAAATTGTTTCTCGTTTAGAAGTTATAGCAAAAAGAAGTTTTGATTTTAAAATATCTCTGAAACCGATTTAGATTGAGAAAATTTGTTCAAATACCGATTGTAGGAAATTTAATGGGAAACAATTTGTGTTTAAAAGTTTTTTTTTATATCTTTATTCGTTTAAAAGATATTGAATATTATATATTGTTAGCAGTCCGCATCCCAATATTGACAAGAAAATTTTGTGAAATACATTTAAATAGTAATTTTTGTACTATATCTGAATGTAGTTGATTGTTTTTGATTGTTTCTTAATAAAATAACAATAAATGTGAGATCACCACTTCTCTAACAGATCGACACCACCAGCGGCCGCACATAGCGTCCGACGGAGATGTCTCACTGCTCCCTACGTAGCTGGAGACGTGGGATTGCCACACCCAGAGTTCTGCCTAGGTAGAGTTCGCAAAGAGCGCGTCTTCCACACAGGTGTCCCTCCTCCTGCGTAGGTTGGTCCGCGGCAACAGCTTTTGCAGAAACAAGCCGGGGTTTTAGTTCCAGTGCCACTGCTTATGGCTGCTACTGGCCATGTCTCGCTAGAAACATGGTCACTCCCCTATCCGCCACCTGGGGACGCGCCCGGTAGTCAGCCCAAACCCCGGGAACTAAATCTAACTTAACCAAATATAACCTAACCTACGTAGCTGGAGACGTGGGATTGCCAGACCCAGAGTTCTGGCTAGGTAGATTTCGCAAAGAGTGCGTCCACCCCCCACGTGTCCCTCCTTCTGCGTAGCTCAGGAACGTGAGATCGCTACTTCTTAAACAGCTCGACACCACCAGCGGCCGCACATAGCGTTGTACAGGAGTATTACATTTTTATCATATCTCTTCATTTCTAAAATAACAAAGACAGTTTTTAATAATTGATTATTATCGTTGCATCAACCGTCTTACCTTACAATCAGTAAGAAAGTCAATAAAATATCATCTAATACCCAGAAAGCGGGTAATGGCAAACGATATGAGAACTGAGCACTCACTACATTCTTCTACGTGGACATTTACAAAACGAACTGTTTCATTACTATCGTTACGAAATAATTACAATTAATAATGAGTTGTCATAGTGATACTCATTGTTATTACTAATATGTGTGCTGGTTGGTCAATAACTTCTAAACCAAGTAAACTAGAAAAAAATTGTTCAAATAAGAGTTATAGGGTGTAAATGGGGCCACAAAATGTTTACGGTTTAGAAGTTATAACGAAATGAAATATTGAATTAAAAATATCTGCAAAACTAAAAAAGATATTAAAGTGCGGTTTAGACGAGTGTATTTAACGTCCTTCAATTAATATACAATGAATTTTTTTAAATAAAAAAAAAAGTGTAATTTTTTAATTGTAAATAACTGCTGAACCAAGCAAGTTAGAAAAAAATTATTTAAATATAAATTGTAGAGAATTTTTAGGCGCATCGAATGGTGGCAATTTTGACAAAAAAATTGTTTCTCGTTTAGAAGTTATAGCAAAAAGAAGTTTTGATTTTAAAATATCTCTGAAACCGATTTAGATTGAGAAAATTTGTTCAAATACCGATTGTAGGAAATTTAATGGGAAACAATTTGTGTTTAAAAGTTTTTTTTTATATCTTTATTCGTTTAAAAGATATTGAATATTATATATTGTTAGCAGTCCGCATCCCAATATTGACAAGAAAATTTTGTGAAATACATTTAAATAGTAATTTTTGTACTATATCTGAATGTAGTTGATTGTTTTTGATTGTTTCTTAATAAAATAACAATAAATGTGAGATCACCACTTCTCTAACAGATCGACACCACCAGCGGCCGCACATAGCGTCCGACGGAGATGTCTCACTGCTCCCTACGTAGCTGGAGACGTGGGATTGCCACACCCAGAGTTCTGCCTAGGTAGAGTTCGCAAAGAGCGCGTCTTCCACACAGGTGTCCCTCCTCCTGCGTAGGTTGGTCCGCGGCAACAGCTTTTGCAGAAACAAGCCGGGGTTTTAGTTCCAGTGCCACTGCTTATGGCTGCTACTGGCCATGTCTCGCTAGAAACATGGTCACTCCCCTATCCGCCACCTGGGGACGCGCCCGGTAGTCAGCCCAAACCCCGGGAACTAAATCTAACTTAACCAAATATAACCTAACCTACGTAGCTGGAGACGTGGGATTGCCAGACCCAGAGTTCTGGCTAGGTAGATTTCGCAAAGAGTGCGTCCACCCCCCACGTGTCCCTCCTTCTGCGTAGCTCAGGAACGTGAGATCGCTACTTCTTAAACAGCTCGACACCACCAGCGGCCGCACATAGCGTTGTACAGGAGTATTACATTTTTATCATATCTCTTCATTTCTAAAATAACAAAGACAGTTTTTAATAATTGATTATTATCGTTGCATCAACCGTCTTACCTTACAATCAGTAAGAAAGTCAATAAAATATCATCTAATACCCAGAAAGCGGGTAATGGCAAACGATATGAGAACTGAGCACTCACTACATTCTTCTACGTGGACATTTACAAAACGAACTGTTTCATTACTATCGTTACGAAATAATTACAATTAATAATGAGTTGTCATAGTGATACTCATTGTTATTACTAATATGTGTGCTGGTTGGTCAATAACTTCTAAACCAAGTAAACTAGAAAAAAATTGTTCAAATAAGAGTTATAGGGTGTAAATGGGGCCACAAAATGTTTACGGTTTAGAAGTTATAACGAAATGAAATATTGAATTAAAAATATCTGCAAAACTAAAAAAGATATTAAAGTGCGGTTTAGACGAGTGTATTTAACGTCCTTCAATTAATATACAATGAATTTTTTTAAATAAAAAAAAAAGTGTAATTTTTTAATTGTAAATAACTGCTGAACCAAGCAAGTTAGAAAAAAATTATTTAAATATAAATTGTAGAGAATTTTTAGGCGCATCGAATGGTGGCAATTTTGACAAAAAAATTGTTTCTCGTTTAGAAGTTATAGCAAAAAGAAGTTTTGATTTTAAAATATCTCTGAAACCGATTTAGATTGAGAAAATTTGTTCAAATACCGATTGTAGGAAATTTAATGGGAAACAATTTGTGTTTAAAAGTTTTTTTTTATATCTTTATTCGTTTAAAAGATATTGAATATTATATATTGTTAGCAGTCCGCATCCCAATATTGACAAGAAAATTTTGTGAAATACATTTAAATAGTAATTTTTGTACTATATCTGAATGTAGTTGATTGTTTTTGATTGTTTCTTAATAAAATAACAATAAATGTGAGATCACCACTTCTCTAACAGATCGACACCACCAGCGGCCGCACATAGCGTCCGACGGAGATGTCTCACTGCTCCCTACGTAGCTGGAGACGTGGGATTGCCACACCCAGAGTTCTGCCTAGGTAGAGTTCGCAAAGAGCGCGTCTTCCACACAGGTGTCCCTCCTCCTGCGTAGGTTGGTCCGCGGCAACAGCTTTTGCAGAAACAAGCCGGGGTTTTAGTTCCAGTGCCACTGCTTATGGCTGCTACTGGCCATGTCTCGCTAGAAACATGGTCACTCCCCTATCCGCCACCTGGGGACGCGCCCGGTAGTCAGCCCAAACCCCGGGAACTAAATCTAACTTAACCAAATATAACCTAACCTACGTAGCTGGAGACGTGGGATTGCCAGACCCAGAGTTCTGGCTAGGTAGATTTCGCAAAGAGTGCGTCCACCCCCCACGTGTCCCTCCTTCTGCGTAGCTCAGGAACGTGAGATCGCTACTTCTTAAACAGCTCGACACCACCAGCGGCCGCACATAGCGTTGTACAGGAGTATTACATTTTTATCATATCTCTTCATTTCTAAAATAACAAAGACAGTTTTTAATAATTGATTATTATCGTTGCATCAACCGTCTTACCTTACAATCAGTAAGAAAGTCAATAAAATATCATCTAATACCCAGAAAGCGGGTAATGGCAAACGATATGAGAACTGAGCACTCACTACATTCTTCTACGTGGACATTTACAAAACGAACTGTTTCATTACTATCGTTACGAAATAATTACAATTAATAATGAGTTGTCATAGTGATACTCATTGTTATTACTAATATGTGTGCTGGTTGGTCAATAACTTCTAAACCAAGTAAACTAGAAAAAAATTGTTCAAATAAGAGTTATAGGGTGTAAATGGGGCCACAAAATGTTTACGGTTTAGAAGTTATAACGAAATGAAATATTGAATTAAAAATATCTGCAAAACTAAAAAAGATATTAAAGTGCGGTTTAGACGAGTGTATTTAACGTCCTTCAATTAATATACAATGAATTTTTTTAAATAAAAAAAAAAGTGTAATTTTTTAATTGTAAATAACTGCTGAACCAAGCAAGTTAGAAAAAAATTATTTAAATATAAATTGTAGAGAATTTTTAGGCGCATCGAATGGTGGCAATTTTGACAAAAAAATTGTTTCTCGTTTAGAAGTTATAGCAAAAAGAAGTTTTGATTTTAAAATATCTCTGAAACCGATTTAGATTGAGAAAATTTGTTCAAATACCGATTGTAGGAAATTTAATGGGAAACAATTTGTGTTTAAAAGTTTTTTTTTATATCTTTATTCGTTTAAAAGATATTGAATATTATATATTGTTAGCAGTCCGCATCCCAATATTGACAAGAAAATTTTGTGAAATACATTTAAATAGTAATTTTTGTACTATATCTGAATGTAGTTGATTGTTTTTGATTGTTTCTTAATAAAATAACAATAAATGTGAGATCACCACTTCTCTAACAGATCGACACCACCAGCGGCCGCACATAGCGTCCGACGGAGATGTCTCACTGCTCCCTACGTAGCTGGAGACGTGGGATTGCCACACCCAGAGTTCTGCCTAGGTAGAGTTCGCAAAGAGCGCGTCTTCCACACAGGTGTCCCTCCTCCTGCGTAGGTTGGTCCGCGGCAACAGCTTTTGCAGAAACAAGCCGGGGTTTTAGTTCCAGTGCCACTGCTTATGGCTGCTACTGGCCATGTCTCGCTAGAAACATGGTCACTCCCCTATCCGCCACCTGGGGACGCGCCCGGTAGTCAGCCCAAACCCCGGGAACTAAATCTAACTTAACCAAATATAACCTAACCTACGTAGCTGGAGACGTGGGATTGCCAGACCCAGAGTTCTGGCTAGGTAGATTTCGCAAAGAGTGCGTCCACCCCCCACGTGTCCCTCCTTCTGCGTAGCTCAGGAACGTGAGATCGCTACTTCTTAAACAGCTCGACACCACCAGCGGCCGCACATAGCGTTGTACAGGAGTATTACATTTTTATCATATCTCTTCATTTCTAAAATAACAAAGACAGTTTTTAATAATTGATTATTATCGTTGCATCAACCGTCTTACCTTACAATCAGTAAGAAAGTCAATAAAATATCATCTAATACCCAGAAAACGGGTAATGGCAAACGATATGAGAACTGAGCACTCACTACATTCTTCTACGTGGACATTTACAAAACGAACTGTTTCATTACTATCGTTACGAAATAATTACAATTAATAATGAGTTGTCATAGTGATACTCATTGTTATTACTAATATGTGTGCTGGTTGGTCAATAACTTCTAAACCAAGTAAACTAGAAAAAAATTGTTCAAATAAGAGTTATAGGGTGTAAATGGGGCCACAAAATGTTTACGGTTTAGAAGTTATAACGAAATGAAATATTGAATTAAAAATATCTGCAAAACTAAAAAAGATATTAAAGTGCGGTTTAGACGAGTGTATTTAACGTCCTTCAATTAATATACAATGAATTTTTTTAAATAAAAAAAAAAGTGTAATTTTTTAATTGTAAATAACTGCTGAACCAAGCAAGTTAGAAAAAAATTATTTAAATATAAATTGTAGAGAATTTTTAGGCGCATCGAATGGTGGCAATTTTGACAAAAAAATTGTTTCTCGTTTAGAAGTTATAGCAAAAAGAAGTTTTGATTTTAAAATATCTCTGAAACCGATTTAGATTGAGAAAATTTGTTCAAATACCGATTGTAGGAAATTTAATGGGAAACAATTTGTGTTTAAAAGTTTTTTTTTATATCTTTATTCGTTTAAAAGATATTGAATATTATATATTGTTAGCAGTCCGCATCCCAATATTGACAAGAAAATTTTGTGAAATACATTTAAATAGTAATTTTTGTACTATATCTGAATGTAGTTGATTGTTTTTGATTGTTTCTTAATAAAATAACAATAAATGTGAGATCACCACTTCTCTAACAGATCGACACCACCAGCGGCCGCACATAGCGTCCGACGGAGATGTCTCACTGCTCCCTACGTAGCTGGAGACGTGGGATTGCCACACCCAGAGTTCTGCCTAGGTAGAGTTCGCAAAGAGCGCGTCTTCCACACAGGTGTCCCTCCTCCTGCGTAGGTTGGTCCGCGGCAACAGCTTTTGCAGAAACAAGCCGGGGTTTTAGTTCCAGTGCCACTGCTTATGGCTGCTACTGGCCATGTCTCGCTAGAAACATGGTCACTCCCCTATCCGCCACCTGGGGACGCGCCCGGTAGTCAGCCCAAACCCCGGGAACTAAATCTAACTTAACCAAATATAACCTAACCTACGTAGCTGGAGACGTGGGATTGCCAGACCCAGAGTTCTGGCTAGGTAGATTTCGCAAAGAGTGCGTCCACCCCCCACGTGTCCCTCCTTCTGCGTAGCTCAGGAACGTGAGATCGCTACTTCTTAAACAGCTCGACACCACCAGCGGCCGCACATAGCGTTGTACAGGAGTATTACATTTTTATCATATCTCTTCATTTCTAAAATAACAAAGACAGTTTTTAATAATTGATTATTATCGTTGCATCAACCGTCTTACCTTACAATCAGTAAGAAAGTCAATAAAATATCATCTAATACCCAGAAAGCGGGTAATGGCAAACGATATGAGAACTGAGCACTCACTACATTCTTCTACGTGGACATTTACAAAACGAACTGTTTCATTACTATCGTTACGAAATAATTACAATTAATAATGAGTTGTCATAGTGATACTCATTGTTATTACTAATATGTGTGCTGGTTGGTCAATAACTTCTAAACCAAGTAAACTAGAAAAAAATTGTTCAAATAAGAGTTATAGGGTGTAAATGGGGCCACAAAATGTTTACGGTTTAGAAGTTATAACGAAATGAAATATTGAATTAAAAATATCTGCAAAACTAAAAAAGATATTAAAGTGCGGTTTAGACGAGTGTATTTAACGTCCTTCAATTAATATACAATGAATTTTTTTAAATAAAAAAAAAAGTGTAATTTTTTAATTGTAAATAACTGCTGAACCAAGCAAGTTAGAAAAAAATTATTTAAATATAAATTGTAGAGAATTTTTAGGCGCATCGAATGGTGGCAATTTTGACAAAAAAATTGTTTCTCGTTTAGAAGTTATAGCAAAAAGAAGTTTTGATTTTAAAATATCTCTGAAACCGATTTAGATTGAGAAAATTTGTTCAAATACCGATTGTAGGAAATTTAATGGGAAACAATTTGTGTTTAAAAGTTTTTTTTTATATCTTTATTCGTTTAAAAGATATTGAATATTATATATTGTTAGCAGTCCGCATCCCAATATTGACAAGAAAATTTTGTGAAATACATTTAAATAGTAATTTTTGTACTATATCTGAATGTAGTTGATTGTTTTTGATTGTTTCTTAATAAAATAACAATAAATGTGAGATCACCACTTCTCTAACAGATCGACACCACCAGCGGCCGCACATAGCGTCCGACGGAGATGTCTCACTGCTCCCTACGTAGCTGGAGACGTGGGATTGCCACACCCAGAGTTCTGCCTAGGTAGAGTTCGCAAAGAGCGCGTCTTCCACACAGGTGTCCCTCCTCCTGCGTAGGTTGGTCCGCGGCAACAGCTTTTGCAGAAACAAGCCGGGGTTTTAGTTCCAGTGCCACTGCTTATGGCTGCTACTGGCCATGTCTCGCTAGAAACATGGTCACTCCCCTATCCGCCACCTGGGGACGCGCCCGGTAGTCAGCCCAAACCCCGGGAACTAAATCTAACTTAATCAAATATAACCTAACCTACGTAGCTGGAGACGTGGGATTGCCAGACCCAGAGTTCTGGCTAGGTAGATTTCGCAAAGAGTGCGTCCACCCCCCACGTGTCCCTCCTTCTGCGTAGCTCAGGAACGTGAGATCGCTACTTCTTAAACAGCTCGACACCACCAGCGGCCGCACATAGCGTTGTACAGGAGTATTACATTTTTATCATATCTCTTCATTTCTAAAATAACAAAGACAGTTTTTAATAATTGATTATTATCGTTGCATCAACCGTCTTACCTTACAATCAGTAAGAAAGTCAATAAAATATCATCTAATACCCAGAAAGCGGGTAATGGCAAACGATATGAGAACTGAGCACTCACTACATTCTTCTACGTGGACATTTACAAAACGAACTGTTTCATTACTATCGTTACGAAATAATTACAATTAATAATGAGTTGTCATAGTGATACTCATTGTTATTACTAATATGTGTGCTGGTTGGTCAATAACTTCTAAACCAAGTAAACTAGAAAAAAATTGTTCAAATAAGAGTTATAGGGTGTAAATGGGGCCACAAAATGTTTACGGTTTAGAAGTTATAACGAAATGAAATATTGAATTAAAAATATCTGCAAAACTAAAAAAGATATTAAAGTGCGGTTTAGACGAGTGTATTTAACGTCCTTCAATTAATATACAATGAATTTTTTTAAATAAAAAAAAAAGTGTAATTTTTTAATTGTAAATAACTGCTGAACCAAGCAAGTTAGAAAAAAATTATTTAAATATAAATTGTAGAGAATTTTTAGGCGCATCGAATGGTGGCAATTTTGACAAAAAAATTGTTTCTCGTTTAGAAGTTATAGCAAAAAGAAGTTTTGATTTTAAAATATCTCTGAAACCGATTTAGATTGAGAAAATTTGTTCAAATACCGATTGTAGGAAATTTAATGGGAAACAATTTGTGTTTAAAAGTTTTTTTTTATATCTTTATTCGTTTAAAAGATATTGAATATTATATATTGTTAGCAGTCCGCATCCCAATATTGACAAGAAAATTTTGTGAAATACATTTAAATAGTAATTTTTGTACTATATCTGAATGTAGTTGATTGTTTTTGATTGTTTCTTAATAAAATAACAATAAATGTGAGATCACCACTTCTCTAACAGATCGACACCACCAGCGGCCGCACATAGCGTCCGACGGAGATGTCTCACTGCTCCCTACGTAGCTGGAGACGTGGGATTGCCACACCCAGAGTTCTGCCTAGGTAGAGTTCGCAAAGAGCGCGTCTTCCACACAGGTGTCCCTCCTCCTGCGTAGGTTGGTCCGCGGCAACAGCTTTTGCAGAAACAAGCCGGGGTTTTAGTTCCAGTGCCACTGCTTATGGCTGCTACTGGCCATGTCTCGCTAGAAACATGGTCACTCCCCTATCCGCCACCTGGGGACGCGCCCGGTAGTCAGCCCAAACCCCGGGAACTAAATCTAACTTAATCAAATATAACCTAACCTACGTAGCTGGAGACGTGGGATTGCCAGACCCAGAGTTCTGGCTAGGTAGATTTCGCAAAGAGTGCGTCCACCCCCCACGTGTCCCTCCTTCTGCGTAGCTCAGGAACGTGAGATCGCTACTTCTTAAACAGCTCGACACCACCAGCGGCCGCACATAGCGTTGTACAGGAGTATTACATTTTTATCATATCTCTTCATTTCTAAAATAACAAAGACAGTTTTTAATAATTGATTATTATCGTTGCATCAACCGTCTTACCTTACAATCAGTAAGAAAGTCAATAAAATATCATCTAATACCCAGAAAGCGGGTAATGGCAAACGATATGAGAACTGAGCACTCACTACATTCTTCTACGTGGACATTTACAAAACGAACTGTTTCATTACTATCGTTACGAAATAATTACAATTAATAATGAGTTGTCATAGTGATACTCATTGTTATTACTAATATGTGTGCTGGTTGGTCAATAACTTCTAAACCAAGTAAACTAGAAAAAAATTGTTCAAATAAGAGTTATAGGGTGTAAATGGGGCCACAAAATGTTTACGGTTTAGAAGTTATAACGAAATGAAATATTGAATTAAAAATATCTGCAAAACTAAAAAAGATATTAAAGTGCGGTTTAGACGAGTGTATTTAACGTCCTTCAATTAATATACAATGAATTTTTTTAAATAAAAAAAAAAGTGTAATTTTTTAATTGTAAATAACTGCTGAACCAAGCAAGTTAGAAAAAAATTATTTAAATATAAATTGTAGAGAATTTTTAGGCGCATCGAATGGTGGCAATTTTGACAAAAAAATTGTTTCTCGTTTAGAAGTTATAGCAAAAAGAAGTTTTGATTTTAAAATATCTCTGAAACCGATTTAGATTGAGAAAATTTGTTCAAATACCGATTGTAGGAAATTTAATGGGAAACAATTTGTGTTTAAAAGTTTTTTTTTATATCTTTATTCGTTTAAAAGATATTGAATATTATATATTGTTAGCAGTCCGCATCCCAATATTGACAAGAAAATTTTGTGAAATACATTTAAATAGTAATTTTTGTACTATATCTGAATGTAGTTGATTGTTTTTGATTGTTTCTTAATAAAATAACAATAAATGTGAGATCACCACTTCTCTAACAGATCGACACCACCAGCGGCCGCACATAGCGTCCGACGGAGATGTCTCACTGCTCCCTACGTAGCTGGAGACGTGGGATTGCCACACCCAGAGTTCTGCCTAGGTAGAGTTCGCAAAGAGCGCGTCTTCCACACAGGTGTCCCTCCTCCTGCGTAGGTTGGTCCGCGGCAACAGCTTTTGCAGAAACAAGCCGGGGTTTTAGTTCCAGTGCCACTGCTTATGGCTGCTACTGGCCATGTCTCGCTAGAAACATGGTCACTCCCCTATCCGCCACCTGGGGACGCGCCCGGTAGTCAGCCCAAACCCCGGGAACTAAATCTAACTTAATCAAATATAACCTAACCTACGTAGCTGGAGACGTGGGATTGCCAGACCCAGAGTTCTGGCTAGGTAGATTTCGCAAAGAGTGCGTCCACCCCCCACGTGTCCCTCCTTCTGCGTAGCTCAGGAACGTGAGATCGCTACTTCTTAAACAGCTCGACACCACCAGCGGCCGCACATAGCGTTGTACAGGAGTATTACATTTTTATCATATCTCTTCATTTCTAAAATAACAAAGACAGTTTTTAATAATTGATTATTATCGTTGCATCAACCGTCTTACCTTACAATCAGTAAGAAAGTCAATAAAATATCATCTAATACCCAGAAAGCGGGTAATGGCAAACGATATGAGAACTGAGCACTCACTACATTCTTCTACGTGGACATTTACAAAACGAACTGTTTCATTACTATCGTTACGAAATAATTACAATTAATAATGAGTTGTCATAGTGATACTCATTGTTATTACTAATATGTGTGCTGGTTGGTCAATAACTTCTAAACCAAGTAAACTAGAAAAAAATTGTTCAAATAAGAGTTATAGGGTGTAAATGGGGCCACAAAATGTTTACGGTTTAGAAGTTATAACGAAATGAAATATTGAATTAAAAATATCTGCAAAACTAAAAAAGATATTAAAGTGCGGTTTAGACGAGTGTATTTAACGTCCTTCAATTAATATACAATGAATTTTTTTAAATAAAAAAAAAAGTGTAATTTTTTAATTGTAAATAACTGCTGAACCAAGCAAGTTAGAAAAAAATTATTTAAATATAAATTGTAGAGAATTTTTAGGCGCATCGAATGGTGGCAATTTTGACAAAAAAATTGTTTCTCGTTTAGAAGTTATAGCAAAAAGAAGTTTTGATTTTAAAATATCTCTGAAACCGATTTAGATTGAGAAAATTTGTTCAAATACCGATTGTAGGAAATTTAATGGGAAACAATTTGTGTTTAAAAGTTTTTTTTTATATCTTTATTCGTTTAAAAGATATTGAATATTATATATTGTTAGCAGTCCGCATCCCAATATTGACAAGAAAATTTTGTGAAATACATTTAAATAGTAATTTTTGTACTATATCTGAATGTAGTTGATTGTTTTTGATTGTTTCTTAATAAAATAACAATAAATGTGAGATCACCACTTCTCTAACAGATCGACACCACCAGCGGCCGCACATAGCGTCCGACGGAGATGTCTCACTGCTCCCTACGTAGCTGGAGACGTGGGATTGCCACACCCAGAGTTCTGCCTAGGTAGAGTTCGCAAAGAGCGCGTCTTCCACACAGGTGTCCCTCCTCCTGCGTAGGTTGGTCCGCGGCAACAGCTTTTGCAGAAACAAGCCGGGGTTTTAGTTCCAGTGCCACTGCTTATGGCTGCTACTGGCCATGTCTCGCTAGAAACATGGTCACTCCCCTATCCGCCACCTGGGGACGCGCCCGGTAGTCAGCCCAAACCCCGGGAACTAAATCTAACTTAACCAAATATAACCTAACCTACGTAGCTGGAGACGTGGGATTGCCAGACCCAGAGTTCTGGCTAGGTAGATTTCGCAAAGAGTGCGTCCACCCCCCACGTGTCCCTCCTTCTGCGTAGCTCAGGAACGTGAGATCGCTACTTCTTAAACAGCTCGACACCACCAGCGGCCGCACATAGCGTTGTACAGGAGTATTACATTTTTATCATATCTCTTCATTTCTAAAATAACAAAGACAGTTTTTAATAATTGATTATTATCGTTGCATCAACCGTCTTACCTTACAATCAGTAAGAAAGTCAATAAAATATCATCTAATACCCAGAAAGCGGGTAATGGCAAACGATATGAGAACTGAGCACTCACTACATTCTTCTACGTGGACATTTACAAAACGAACTGTTTCATTACTATCGTTACGAAATAATTACAATTAATAATGAGTTGTCATAGTGATACTCATTGTTATTACTAATATGTGTGCTGGTTGGTCAATAACTTCTAAACCAAGTAAACTAGAAAAAAATTGTTCAAATAAGAGTTATAGGGTGTAAATGGGGCCACAAAATGTTTACGGTTTAGAAGTTATAACGAAATGAAATATTGAATTAAAAATATCTGCAAAACTAAAAAAGATATTAAAGTGCGGTTTAGACGAGTGTATTTAACGTCCTTCAATTAATATACAATGAATTTTTTTAAATAAAAAAAAAAGTGTAATTTTTTAATTGTAAATAACTACTGAACCAAGCAAGTTAGAAAAAAATTATTTAAATATAAATTGTAGAGAATTTTTAGGCGCATCGAATGGTGGCAATTTTGACAAAAAAATTGTTTCTCGTTTAGAAGTTATAGCAAAAAGAAGTTTTGATTTTAAAATATCTCTGAAACCGATTTAGATTGAGAAAATTTGTTCAAATACCGATTGTAGGAAATTTAATGGGAAACAATTTGTGTTTAAAAGTTTTTTTTTATATCTTTATTCGTTTAAAAGATATTGAATATTATATATTGTTAGCAGTCCGCATCCCAATATTGACAAGAAAATTTTGTGAAATACATTTAAATAGTAATTTTTGTACTATATCTGAATGTAGTTGATTGTTTTTGATTGTTTCTTAATAAAATAACAATAAATGTGAGATCACCACTTCTCTAACAGATCGACACCACCAGCGGCCGCACATAGCGTCCGATGGAGATGTCTCACTGCTCCCTACGTAGCTGGAGACGTGGGATTGCCACACCCAGAGTTCTGCCTAGGTAGAGTTCGCAAAGAGCGCGTCTTCCACACAGGTGTCCCTCCTCCTGCGTAGGTTGGTCCGCGGCAACAGCTTTTGCAGAAACAAGCCGGGGTTTTAGTTCCAGTGCCACTGCTTATGGCTGCTACTGGCCATGTCTCGCTAGAAACATGGTCACTCCCCTATCCGCCACCTGGGGACGCGCCCGGTAGTCAGCCCAAACCCCGGGAACTAAATCTAACTTAACCAAATATAACCTAACCTACGTAGCTGGAGACGTGGGATTGCCAGACCCAGAGTTCTGGCTAGGTAGATTTCGCAAAGAGTGCGTCCACCCCCCACGTGTCCCTCCTTCTGCGTAGCTCAGGAACGTGAGATCGCTACTTCTCAAACAGCTCGACACCACCAGCGGCCGCACATAGCGTTGTACAGGAGTATTACATTTTTATCATATCTCTTCATTTCTAAAATAACAAAGACAGTTTTTAATAATTGATTATTATCGTTGCATCAACCGTCTTACCTTACAATCAGTAAGAAAGTCAATAAAATATCATCTAATACCCAGAAAACGGGTAATGGCAAACGATATGAGAACTGAGCACTCACTACATTCTTCTACGTGGACATTTACAAAACGAACTGTTTCATTACTATCGTTACGAAATAATTACAATTAATAATGAGTTGTCATAGTGATACTCATTGTTATTACTAATATGTGTGCTGGTTGGTCAATAACTTCTAAACCAAGTAAACTAGAAAAAAATTGTTCAAATAAGAGTTATAGGGTGTAAATGGGGCCACAAAATGTTTACGGTTTAGAAGTTATAACGAAATGAAATATTGAAATAAAAATATCTGCAAAACTAAAAAAGATATTAAAGTGCGGTTTAGACGAGTGTATTTAACGTCCTTCAATTAATATACAATGAATTTTTTTAAATAAAAAAAAAAAGTGTAATTTTTTAATTGTAAATAACTACTGAACCAAGCAAGTTAGAAAAAAATTATTTAAATATAAATTGTAGAGAATTTTTAGGCGCATCGAATGGTGGCAATTTTGACAAAAAACTTGTTTCTAGTTTAGAAGTTATAGCAAAAAGAAGTTTTGATTTTAAAATATCTCTGAAACCGATTTAGATTGAGAAAATTTGTTCAAATACCGATTGTAGGAAATTTAATGGGAAACAATTTGTGTTTAAAAGTTTTTTTTTATATCTTTATTCGTTTAAAAGATATTGAATATTATATATTGTTAGCAGTCCGTATCCCAATATTGACAAGAAAATTTTGTGAAATACATTTAAATAGTAATTTTTGTACTATATCTGAATGTAGTTGATTGTTTTTGATTGTTTCTTAATAAAATAACAATAAATGTGAGATCACCACTTCTCTAACAGATCGACACCACCAGCGGCCGCACATAGCGTCCGACGGAGATGTCTCACTGCTCCCTACGTAGCTGGAGACGTGGGATTGCCACACCCAGAGTTCTGCCTAGGTAGAGTTCGCAAAGAGCGCGTCTTCCACCCAGGTGTCCCTCCTCCTGCGTAGGTTGGTCCGCGGCAACAGCTTTTGCAGAAACAAGCCGGGGTTTTAGTTCCAGTGCCACTGCTTATGGCTGCTACTGGCCATGTCTCGCTAGAAACATGGTCACTCCCCTATCCGCCACCTGGGGACGCGCCCGGTAGTCAGCCCAAACCCCCGGAACTAAATCTAACTTAACCAAATATAACCTAACCTACGTAGCTGGAGACGTGGGATTGCCAGACCCAGAGTTCTGGCTAGGTAGATTTCGCAAAGAGTGCGTCCACCCCCCACGTGTCCCTCCTTCTGCGTAGCTCAGGGACGTGAGATCGCTACTTCTCAAACAGCTCGACACCACCAGCGGCCGCACATAGCGTTGTACAGGAGTATTACATTTTTATCATATCTCTTCATTTCTAAAATAACAAAGACAGTTTTTAATAATTGATTATTATCGTTGCATCAACCGTCTTACCTTACAATCAGTAAGAAAGTCAATAAAATATCATCTAATACCCAGAAAGCGGGTAATGGCAAACGATATGAGAACTGAGCACTCACTACATTCTTCTACGTGGACATTTACAAAACGAACTGTTTCATTACTATCGTTACGAAATAATTACAATTAATAATGAGTTGTCATAGTGATACTCATTGTTATTACTAATATGTGTGCTGGTTGGTCAATAACTTCTAAACCAAGTAAACTAGAAAAAAATTGTTCAAATAAGAGTTATAGGGTGTAATGGGGCCACAAAATGTTTACGGTTTAGAAGTTATAACGAAATGAAATATTGAATTAAAAATATCTGCAAAACTAAAAAAGATATTAAAGTGCGGTTTAGACGAGTGTATTTAACGTCCTTCAATTAATATACAATGAATTTTTTTAAATAAAAAAAAAGTGTAATTTTTTAATTGTAAATAACTGCTGAACCAAGCAAGTTAGAAAAAAATTATTTAAATATAAATTGTAGAGAATTTTTAGGCGCATCGAATGGTGGCAATTTTGACAAAAAAATTGTTTCTCGTTTAGAAGTTATAGCAAAAGAAGTTTTGATTTTAAAATATCTCTGAAACCGATTTAGATTGAGAAAATTTGTTCAAATACCGATTGTAGGAAATTTAATGGGAAACAATTTGTGTTTAAAAGTTTTTTTTTATATCTTTATTCGTTTAAAAGATATTGAATATTATATATTGTTAGCAGTCCGCATCCCAATATTGACAAGAAAATTTTGTGAAATACATTTAAATAGTAATTTTTGTACTATATCTGAATGTAGTTGATTGTTTTTGATTGTTTCTTAACCTTCCGTCGGGCGCGGGGTCTAGAGTAACGAGAAAGCGCGCGGTGTATCAAAATGATCACGCTACGAAAATGTTGATTTCCTGGCAGGATTTTCTAAATAAATTGTCTATTTAACTTGGAAAGTGAATTATATTACGAAAAGATTGGAAGGAAATAATAATAAAATTCATAAGTACATGAAATAACGCAAAAAATATTTATTCAAATAAAATAACAAAATCATATTTTCTTTACAAAATTTGGACCCTCTTAATAAATTCTTATAATAAATTAACAGAAAAATAAACAGAATACTTATAAAAACATGAAATGGACATTATAAGATAAAATATAGTTATAAAGGTACTCAATTATTGTTCGCAGCCTTGTTCCGTTGCAGTAAATTCTTCAAAAATTCACTGCATTTTGAACAGAAAGGTTCAATATGCATCAAACAAACTGAATCCTTGCATTTGTTGCAATTATATTTTGTCAGCCGAGGTTTTACAGTGCATACCTGACACCGTTTTCTTTTTGTTTCACGTTGTCCTCTTCTACGTCATCTGATAAATTTTGCTGTCTGTATTTGCTTAGCCTCTGTACAAGGTCATGATGCAATCCTGCAGTATTTATACTTCTCCGAACGATGTGAGGTAAAACTAGCTCTTGAGAAAAATATGACCATTGGCCATCGTCGCACGTTCCTTGCGACATTGTAGGAAGAACCTAATTTGCAGTGGTGTCGACTCCCTTTGGTCTGATTATAAAAAGTTATAATTGATGATTTTTGTTTATCCGCACTGTTGGGATCTATTTCGTTATTACCGTGTAAACTAGATGCTAAAATAACATTCTCCTGAATCTTCTGGATTTTCTACGTGGTCTTCACCATCCGTGTCGCTCTCGTTTTGAAAGTACTCTAGTAATTCGTCGTCATCTTCTTCTAAAAGCAGTCTTCGTAACTTTTCATCATCACTGTCTTTATCTACATTATATTTTTTTGTGTATTTCGTCATAATCAGGGTATGATAAAATGTAAACATAAAAAACAAAATTACAGTCATAGACGGACGCGATATGTATCTAATTGATATTTGTTCAAAAGTAACGTCTGAATTATTATATAAGTAAAAAATACGAATTTTACATGTATAACTACAGTAAATGTACTCACCAAAATAAGTAGAAGCCAATATTTAAATATTACTAAATTATTACGGGAACGGGCGCGGTGTATCAGAATGATCAATCTTGACCTGTCGTGACCATCACACTGCTGATCGAATGGTAACTGTTGGCTACGTACAGGGGAACGGAAGTTAGGAAGCTACTATGACAGGCGCATGGATACGTCTAGTTTTAAAAAAATGCGGAAACAAAATATGAGCGTTGTATCAATTTGATCGACCGCGCCCGACGGAAGGTTAAAATCAAAACTTCTTTTTGCTATAACTTCTAAACTAGAAACAATTTTTTTGTCAAAATTGCCACCATTCGATGCGCCTAAAAATTCTCTACAATTTATATTTAAATAATTTTTTTCTAACTTGCTTGGTTCAGCAGTTATTTACAATTAAAAAATTACACTTTTTTTTTTATTTAAAAAAATTCATTGTATATTAATTGAAGGACGTTAAATACACTCGTCTAAACCGCACTTTAATATCTTTTTTAGTTTTGCAGATATTTTTAATTCAATATTTCATTTCGTTATAACTTCTAAACCGTAAACATTTTGTGGCCCCATTTACACCCTATAACTCTTATTTGAACAATTTTTTTCTAGTTTACTTGGTTTAGAAGTTATTGACCAACCAGCACACATATTAGTAATAACAATGAGTATCACTATGACAACTCATTATTAATTGTAATTATTTCGTAACGATAGTAATGAAACAGTTCGTTTTGTAAATGTCCACGTAGAAGAATGTAGTGAGTGCTCAGTTCTCATATCGTTTGCCATTACCCGCTTTCTGGGTATTAGATGATATTTTATTGACTTTCTTACTGATTGTAAGGTAAGACGGTTGATGCAACGATAATAATCAATTATTAAAAACTGTCTTTGTTATTTTAGAAATGAAGAGATATGATAAAAATGTAATACTCCTGTACAACGCTATGTGCGGCCGCTGGTGGTGTCGAGCTGTTTAAGAAGTAGCGATCTCACGTTCCTGAGCTACGCAGAAGGAGGGACACGTGGGGGGTGGACGCACTCTTTGCGAAATCTACCTAGCCAGAACTCTGGGTCTGGCAATCCCACGTCTCCAGCTACGTAGGTTAGGTTATATTTGGTTAAGTTAGATTTAGTTCCCGGGGTTTGGGCTGACTACCGGGCGCGTCCCCAGGTGGCGGATAGGGGAGTGACCATGTTTCTAGCGAGACATGGCCAGTAGCAGCCATAAGCAGTGGCACTGGAACTAAAACCCCGGCTTGTTTCTGCAAAAGCTGTTGCCGCGGACCAACCTACGCAGGAGGAGGGACACCTGTGTGGAAGACGCGCTCTTTGCGAACTCTACCTAGGCAGAACTCTGGGTGTGGCAATCCCACGTCTCCAGCTACGTAGGGAGCAGTGAGACATCTCCATCGGACGCTATGTGCGGCCGCTGGTGGTGTCGATCTGTTAGAGAAGTGGTGATCTCACATTTATTGTTATTTTATTAAGAAACAATCAAAAACAATCAACTACATTCAGATATAGTACAAAAATTACTATTTAAATGTATTTCACAAAATTTTCTTGTCAATATTGGGATGCGGACTGCTAACAATATATAATATTCAATATCTTTTAAACGAATAAAGATATAAAAAAAAACTTTTAAACACAAATTGTTTCCCATTAAATTTCCTACAATCGGTATTTGAACAAATTTTCTCAATCTAAATCGGTTTCAGAGATATTTTAAAATCAAAACTTCTTTTTGCTATAACTTCTAAACGAGAAACAATTTTTTTGTCAAAATTGCCACCATTCGATGCGCCTAAAAATTCTCTACAATTTATATTTAAATAATTTTTTTCTAACTTGCTTGGTTCAGCAGTTATTTACAATTAAAAAAATACACTTTTTTTTTTATTTAAAAAAATTCATTGTATATTAATTGAAGGACGTTAAATACACTCGTCTAAACCGCACTTTAATATCTTTTTTAGTTTTGCAGATATTTTTAATTCAATATTTCATTTCGTTATAACTTCTAAACCGTAAACATTTTGTGGCCCCATTTACACCCTATAACTCTTATTTGAACAATTTTTTTCTAGTTTACTTGGTTTAGAAGTTATTGACCAACCAGCACACATATTAGTAATAACAATGAGTATCACTATGACAACTCATTATTAATTGTAATTATTTCGTAACGATAGTAATGAAACAGTTCGTTTTGTAAATGTCCACGTAGAAGAATGTAGTGAGTGCTCAGTTCTCATATCGTTTGCCATTACCCGCTTTCTGGGTATTAGATAATATTTTATTGACTTTCTTACTGATTGTAAGGTAAGACGGTTGATGCAACGATAATAATCAATTATTAAAAACTGTCTTTGTTATTTTAGAAATGAAGAGATATGATAAAAATGTAATACTCCTGTACAACGCTATGTGCGGCCGCTGGTGGTGTCGAGCTGTTTAAGAAGTAGCGATCTCACGTTCCTGAGCTACGCAGAAGGAGGGACACGTGGGGGGTGGACGCACTCTTTGCGAAATCTACCTAGCCAGAACTCTGGGTCTGGCAATCCCACGTCTCCAGCTACGTAGGTTAGGTTATATTTGGTTAAGTTAGATTTAGTTCCCGGGGTTTGGGCTGACTACCGGGCGCGTCCCCAGGTGGCGGATAGGGGAGTGACCATGTTTCTAGCGAGACATGGCCAGTAGCAGCCATAAGCAGTGGCACTGGAACTAAAACCCCGGCTTGTTTCTGCAAAAGCTGTTGCCGCGGACCAACCTACGCAGGAGGAGGGACACCTGTGTGGAAGACGCGCTCTTTGCGAACTCTACCTAGGCAGAACTCTGGGTGTGGCAATCCCACGTCTCCAGCTACGTAGGGAGCAGTGAGACATCTCCATCGGACGCTATGTGCGGCCGCTGGTGGTGTCGATCTGTTAGAGAAGTGGTGATCTCACATTTATTGTTATTTTATTAAGAAACAATCAAAAACAATCAACTACATTCAGATATAGTACAAAAATTACTATTTAAATGTATTTCACAAAATTTTCTTGTCAATATTGGGATACGGACTGCTAACAATATATAATATTCAATATCTTTTAAACGAATAAAGATATAAAAAAAAACTTTTAAACACAAATTGTTTCCCATTAAATTTCCTACAATCGGTATTTGAACAAATTTTCTCAATCTAAATCGGTTTCAGAGATATTTTAAAATCAAAACTTCTTTTTGCTATAACTTCTAAACGAGAAACAATTTTTTTGTCAAAATTGCCACCATTCGATGCGCCTAAAAATTCTCTACAATTTATATTTAAATAATTTTTTTCTAACTTGCTTGGTTCAGCAGTTATTTACAATTAAAAAATTACACTTTTTTTTTTATTTAAAAAAATTCATTGTATATTAATTGAAGGACGTTAAATACACTCGTCTAAACCGCACTTTAATATCTTTTTTAGTTTTGCAGATATTTTTATTTCAATATTTCATTTCGTTATAACTTCTAAACCGTAAACATTTTGTGGCCCCATTTACACCCTATAACTCTTATTTGAACAATTTTTTTCTAGTTTACTTGGTTTAGAAGTTATTGACCAACCAGCACACATATTAGTAATAACAATGAGTATCACTATGACAACTCATTATTAATTGTAATTATTTCGTAACGATAGTAATGAAACAGTTCGTTTTGTAAATGTCCACGTAGAAGAATGTAGTGAGTGCTCAGTTCTCATATCGTTTGCCATTACCCGCTTTCTGGGTATTAGATGATATTTTATTGACTTTCTTACTGATTGTAAGGTAAGACGGTTGATGCAACGATAATAATCAATTATTAAAAACTGTCTTTGTTATTTTAGAAATGAAGAGATATGATAAAAATGTAATACTCCTGTACAACGCTATGTGCGGCCGCTGGTGGTGTCGAGCTGTTTGAGAAGTAGCGATCTCACGTTCCTGAGCTACGCAGAAGGAGGGACACGTGGGGGGTGGACGCACTCTTTGCGAAATCTACCTAGCCAGAACTCTGGGTCTGGCAATCCCACGTCTCCAGCTACGTAGGTTAGGTTATATTTGGTTAAGTTAGATTTAGTTCCCGGGGTTTGGGCTGACTACCGGGCGCGTCCCCAGGTGGCGGATAGGGGAGTGACCATGTTTCTAGCGAGACATGGCCAGTAGCAGCCATAAGCAGTGGCACTGGAACTAAAACCCCGGCTTGTTTCTGCAAAAGCTGTTGCCGCGGACCAACCTACGCAAGAGGAGGGACACCTGTGTGGAAGACGCGCTCTTTGCGAACTCTACCTAGGCAGAACTCTGGGTGTGGCAATCCCACGTCTCCAGCTACGTAGGGAGCAGTGAGACATCTCCGTCGGACGCTATGTGCGGCCGCTGGTGGTGTCGATCTGTTAGAGAAGTGGTGATCTCACATTTATTGTTATTTTATTAAGAAACAATCAAAAACAATCAACTACATTCAGATATAGTACAAAAATTACTATTTAAATGTATTTCACAAAATTTTCTTGTCAATATTGGGATGCGGACTGCTAACAATATATAATATTCAATATCTTTTAAACGAATAAAGATATAAAAAAAAACTTTTAAACACAAATTGTTTCCCATTAAATTTCCTACAATCGGTATTTGAACAAATTTTCTCAATCTAAATCGGTTTCAGAGATATTTTAAAATCAAAACTTCTTTTTGCTATAACTTCTAAACTAGAAACAAGTTTTTTGTCAAAATTGCCACCATTCGATGCGCCTAAAAATTCTCTACAATTTATATTTAAATAATTTTTTTCTAACTTGCTTGGTTCAGCAGTTATTTACAATTAAAAAATTACACTTTTTTTTTTATTTAAAAAAATTCATTGTATATTAATTGAAGGACGTTAAATACACTCGTCTAAACCGCACTTTAATATCTTTTTTAGTTTTGCAGATATTTTTATTTCAATATTTCATTTCGTTATAACTTCTAAACCGTAAACATTTTGTGGCCCCATTTACACCCTATAACTCTTATTTGAACAATTTTTTTCTAGTTTACTTGGTTTAGAAGTTATTGACCAACCAGCACACATATTAGTAATAACAATGAGTATCACTATGACAACTCATTATTAATTGTAATTATTTCGTAACGATAGTAATGAAACAGTTCGTTTTGTAAATGTCCACGTAGAAGAATGTAGTGAGTGCTCAGTTCTCATATCGTTTGCCATTACCCGCTTTCTGGGTATTAGATGATATTTTATTGACTTTCTTACTGATTGTAAGGTAAGACGGTTGATGCAACGATAATAATCAATTATTAAAAACTGTCTTTGTTATTTTAGAAATGAAGAGATATGATAAAAATGTAATACTCCTGTACAACGCTATGTGCGGCCGCTGGTGGTGTCGAGCTGTTTGAGAAGTAGCGATCTCACGTTCCTGAGCTACGCAGAAGGAGGGACACGTGGGGGGTGGACGCACTCTTTGCGAAATCTACCTAGCCAGAACTCTGGGTCTGGCAATCCCACGTCTCCAGCTACGTAGGTTAGGTTATATTTGGTTAAGTTAGATTTAGTTCCCGGGGTTTGGGCTGACTACCGGGCGCGTCCCCAGGTGGCGGATAGGGGAGTGACCATGTTTCTAGCGAGACATGGCCAGTAGCAGCCATAAGCAGTGGCACTGGAACTAAAACCCCGGCTTGTTTCTGCAAAAGCTGTTGCCGCGGACCAACCTACGCAGGAGGAGGGACACCTGTGTGGAAGACGCGCTCTTTGCGAACTCTACCTAGGCAGAACTCTGGGTGTGGCAATCCCACGTCTCCAGCTACGTAGGGAGCAGTGAGACATCTCCGTCGGACGCTATGTGCGGCCGCTGGTGGTGTCGATCTGTTAGAGAAGTGGTGATCTCACATTTATTGTTATTTTATTAAGAAACAATCAAAAACAATCAACTACATTCAGATATAGTACAAAAATTACTATTTAAATGTATTTCACAAAATTTTCTTGTCAATATTGGGATGCGGACTGCTAACAATATATAATATTCAATATCTTTTAAACGAATAAAGATATAAAAAAAAACTTTTAAACACAAATTGTTTCCCATTAAATTTCCTACAATCGGTATTTGAACAAATTTTCTCAATCTAAATCGGTTTCAGAGATATTTTAAAATCAAAACTTCTTTTTGCTATAACTTCTAAACTAGAAACAAGTTTTTTGTCAAAATTGCCACCATTCGATGCGCCTAAAAATTCTCTACAATTTATATTTAAATAATTTTTTTCTAACTTGCTTGGTTCAGCAGTTATTTACAATTAAAAAATTACACTTTTTTTTTTATTTAAAAAAATTCATTGTATATTAATTGAAGGACGTTAAATACACTCGTCTAAACCGCACTTTAATATCTTTTTTAGTTTTGCAGATATTTTTATTTCAATATTTCATTTCGTTATAACTTCTAAACCGTAAACATTTTGTGGCCCCATTTACACCCTATAACTCTTATTTGAACAATTTTTTTCTAGTTTACTTGGTTTAGAAGTTATTGACCAACCAGCACACATATTAGTAATAACAATGAGTATCACTATGACAACTCATTATTAATTGTAATTATTTCGTAACGATAGTAATGAAACAGTTCGTTTTGTAAATGTCCACGTAGAAGAATGTAGTGAGTGCTCAGTTCTCATATCGTTTGCCATTACCCGCTTTCTGGGTATTAGATGATATTTTATTGACTTTCTTACTGATTGTAAGGTAAGACGGTTGATGCAACGATAATAATCAATTATTAAAAACTGTCTTTGTTATTTTAGAAATGAAGAGATATGATAAAAATGTAATACTCCTGTACAACGCTATGTGCGGCCGCTGGTGGTGTCGAGCTGTTTGAGAAGTAGCGATCTCACGTTCCTGAGCTACGCAGAAGGAGGGACACGTGGGGGGTGGACGCACTCTTTGCGAAATCTACCTAGCCAGAACTCTGGGTCTGGCAATCCCACGTCTCCAGCTACGTAGGTTAGGTTATATTTGGTTAAGTTAGATTTAGTTCCCGGGGTTTGGGCTGACTACCGGGCGCGTCCCCAGGTGGCGGATAGGGGAGTGACCATGTTTCTAGCGAGACATGGCCAGTAGCAGCCATAAGCAGTGGCACTGGAACTAAAACCCCGGCTTGTTTCTGCAAAAGCTGTTGCCGCGGACCAACCTACGCAGGAGGAGGGACACCTGTGTGGAAGACGCGCTCTTTGCGAACTCTACCTAGGCAGAACTCTGGGTGTGGCAATCCCACGTCTCCAGCTACGTAGGGAGCAGTGAGACATCTCCGTCGGACGCTATGTGCGGCCGCTGGTGGTGTCGATCTGTTAGAGAAGTGGTGATCTCACATTTATTGTTATTTTATTAAGAAACAATCAAAAACAATCAACTACATTCAGATATAGTACAAAAATTACTATTTAAATGTATTTCACAAAATTTTCTTGTCAATATTGGGATGCGGACTGCTAACAATATATAATATTCAATATCTTTTAAACGAATAAAGATATAAAAAAAAACTTTTAAACACAAATTGTTTCCCATTAAATTTCCTACAATCGGTATTTGAACAAATTTTCTCAATCTAAATCGGTTTCAGAGATATTTTAAAATCAAAACTTCTTTTTGCTATAACTTCTAAACTAGAAACAATTTTTTTGTCAAAATTGCCACCATTCGATGCGCCTAAAAATTCTCTACAATTTATATTTAAATAATTTTTTTCTAACTTGCTTGGTTCAGCAGTTATTTACAATTAAAAAATTACACTTTTTTTTTTATTTAAAAAAATTCATTGTATATTAATTGAAGGACGTTAAATACACTCGTCTAAACCGCACTTTAATATCTTTTTTAGTTTTGCAGATATTTTTAATTCAATATTTCATTTCGTTATAACTTCTAAACCGTAAACATTTTGTGGCCCCATTTACACCCTATAACTCTTATTTGAACAATTTTTTTCTAGTTTACTTGGTTTAGAAGTTATTGACCAACCAGCACACATATTAGTAATAACAATGAGTATCACTATGACAACTCATTATTAATTGTAATTATTTCGTAACGATAGTAATGAAACAGTTCGTTTTGTAAATGTCCACGTAGAAGAATGTAGTGAGTGCTCAGTTCTCATATCGTTTGCCATTACCCGCTTTCTGGGTATTAGATGATATTTTATTGACTTTCTTACTGATTGTAAGGTAAGACGGTTGATGCAACGATAATAATCAATTATTAAAAACTGTCTTTGTTATTTTAGAAATGAAGAGATATGATAAAAATGTAATACTCCTGTACAACGCTATGTGCGACCGCTGGTGGTGTCGAGCTGTTTGAGAAGTAGCGATCTCACGTGCCTGAGCTACGCAGAAGGAGGGACACGTGGGGGGTGGACGCACTCTTTGCGAAATCTACCTAGCCAGAACTCTGGGTCTGGCAATCCCACGTCTCCAGCTACGTAGGTTAGGTTATATTTGGTTAAGTTAGATTTAGTTCCCGGGGTTTGGGCTGACTACCGGGCGCGTCCCCAGGTGGCGGATAGGGGAGTGACCATGTTTCTAGCGAGACATGGCCAGTAGCAACCATAAGCAGTGGCACTGGAACTAAAACCCCGGCTTGTTTCTGCAAAAGCTGTTGCCGCGGACCAACCTACGCAGGAGGAGGGACACCTGTGTGGAAGACGCGCTCTTTGCGAACTCTACCTAGGCAGAACTCTGGGTGTGGCAATCCCACGTCTCCAGCTACGTAGGGAGCAGTGAGACATCTCCATCGGACGCTATGTGCGGCCGCTGGTGGTGTCGATCTGTTAGAGAAGTGGTGATCTCACATTTATTGTTATTTTATTAAGAAACAATCAAAAACAATCAACTACATTCAGATATAGTACAAAAATTACTATTTAAATGTATTTCACAAAATTTTCTTGTCAATATTGGGATACGGACTGCTAACAATATATAATATTCAATATCTTTTAAACGAATAAAGATATAAAAAAAAACTTTTAAACACAAATTGTTTCCCATTAAATTTCCTACAATCGGTATTTGAACAAATTTTCTCAATCTAAATCGGTTTCAGAGATATTTTAAAATCAAAACTTCTTTTTGCTATAACTTCTAAACTAGAAACAATTTTTTTGTCAAAATTGCCACCATTCGATGCGCCTAAAAATTCTCTACAATTTATATTTAAATAATTTTTTTCTAACTTGCTTGGTTCAGCAGTTATTTACAATTAAAAAATTACACTTTTTTTTTTATTTAAAAAAATTCATTGTATATTAATTGAAGGACGTTAAATACACTCGTCTAAACCGCACTTTAATATCTTTTTTAGTTTTGCAGATATTTTTAATTCAATATTTCATTTCGTTATAACTTCTAAACCGTAAACATTTTGTGGCCCCATTTACACCCTATAACTCTTATTTGAACAATTTTTTTCTAGTTTACTTGGTTTAGAAGTTATTGACCAACCAGCACACATATTAGTAATAACAATGAGTATCACTATGACAACTCATTATTAATTGTAATTATTTCGTAACGATAGTAATGAAACAGTTCGTTTTGTAAATGTCCACGTAGAAGAATGTAGTGAGTGCTCAGTTCTCATATCGTTTGCCATTACCCGCTTTCTGGGTATTAGATGATATTTTATTGACTTTCTTACTGATTGTAAGGTAAGACGGTTGATGCAACGATAATAATCAATTATTAAAAACTGTCTTTGTTATTTTAGAAATGAAGAGATATGATAAAAATGTAATACTCCTGTACAACGCTATGTGCGACCGCTGGTGGTGTCGAGCTGTTTGAGAAGTAGCGATCTCACGTGCCTGAGCTACGCAGAAGGAGGGACACGTGGGGGGTGGACGCACTCTTTGCGAAATCTACCTAGCCAGAACTCTGGGTCTGGCAATCCCACGTCTCCAGCTACGTAGGTTAGGTTATATTTGGTTAAGTTAGATTTAGTTCCCGGGGTTTGGGCTGACTACCGGGCGCGTCCCCAGGTGGCGGATAGGGGAGTGACCATGTTTCTAGCGAGACATGGCCAGTAGCAACCATAAGCAGTGGCACTGGAACTAAAACCCCGGCTTGTTTCTGCAAAAGCTGTTGCCGCGGACCAACCTACGCAGGAGGAGGGACACCTGTGTGGAAGACGCGCTCTTTGCGAACTCTACCTAGGCAGAACTCTGGGTGTGGCAATCCCACGTCTCCAGCTACGTAGGGAGCAGTGAGACATCTCCATCGGACGCTATGTGCGGCCGCTGGTGGTGTCGATCTGTTAGAGAAGTGGTGATCTCACATTTATTGTTATTTTATTAAGAAACAATCAAAAACAATCAACTACATTCAGATATAGTACAAAAATTACTATTTAAATGTATTTCACAAAATTTTCTTGTCAATATTGGGATACGGACTGCTAACAATATATAATATTCAATATCTTTTAAACGAATAAAGATATAAAAAAAAACTTTTAAACACAAATTGTTTCCCATTAAATTTCCTACAATCGGTATTTGAACAAATTTTCTCAATCTAAATCGGTTTCAGAGATATTTTAAAATCAAAACTTCTTTTTGCTATAACTTCTAAACTAGAAACAAGTTTTTTGTCAAAATTGCCACCATTCGATGCGCCTAAAAATTCTCTACAATTTATATTTAAATAATTTTTTTCTAACTTGCTTGGTTCAGCAGTTATTTACAATTAAAAAATTACACTTTTTTTTTTATTTAAAAAAATTCATTGTATATTAATTGAAGGACGTTAAATACACTCGTCTAAACCGCACTTTAATATCTTTTTTAGTTTTGCAGATATTTTTATTTCAATATTTCATTTCGTTATAACTTCTAAACCGTAAACATTTTGTGGCCCCATTTACACCCTATAACTCTTATTTGAACAATTTTTTTCTAGTTTACTTGGTTTAGAAGTTATTGACCAACCAGCACACATATTAGTAATAACAATGAGTATCACTATGACAACTCATTATTAATTGTAATTATTTCGTAACGATAGTAATGAAACAGTTCGTTTTGTAAATGTCCACGTAGAAGAATGTAGTGAGTGCTCAGTTCTCATATCGTTTGCCATTACCCGCTTTCTGGGTATTAGATGATATTTTATTGACTTTCTTACTGATTGTAAGGTAAGACGGTTGATGCAACGATAATAATCAATTATTAAAAACTGTCTTTGTTATTTTAGAAATGAAGAGATATGATAAAAATGTAATACTCCTGTACAACGCTATGTGCGGCCGCTGGTGGTGTCGAGCTGTTTGAGAAGTAGCGATCTCACGTTCCTGAGCTACGCAGAAGGAGGGACACGTGGGGGGTGGACGCACTCTTTGCGAAATCTACCTAGCCAGAACTCTGGGTCTGGCAATCCCACGTCTCCAGCTACGTAGGTTAGGTTATATTTGGTTAAGTTAGATTTAGTTCCCGGGGTTTGGGCTGACTACCGGGCGCGTCCCCAGGTGGCGGATAGGGGAGTGACCATGTTTCTAGCGAGACATGGCCAGTAGCAGCCATAAGCAGTGGCACTGGAACTAAAACCCCGGCTTGTTTCTGCAAAAGCTGTTGCCGCGGACCAACCTACGCAGGAGGAGGGACACCTGTGTGGAAGACGCGCTCTTTGCGAACTCTACCTAGGCAGAACTCTGGGTGTGGCAATCCCACGTCTCCAGCTACGTAGGGAGCAGTGAGACATCTCCATCGGACGCTATGTGCGGCCGCTGGTGGTGTCGATCTGTTAGAGAAGTGGTGATCTCACATTTATTGTTATTTTATTAAGAAACAATCAAAAACAATCAACTACATTCAGATATAGTACAAAAATTACTATTTAAATGTATTTCACAAAATTTTCTTGTCAATATTGGGATACGGACTGCTAACAATATATAATATTCAATATCTTTTAAACGAATAAAGATATAAAAAAAAACTTTTAAACACAAATTGTTTCCCATTAAATTTCCTACAATCGGTATTTGAACAAATTTTCTCAATCTAAATCGGTTTCAGAGATATTTTAAAATCAAAACTTCTTTTTGCTATAACTTCTAAACTAGAAACAAGTTTTTTGTCAAAATTGCCACCATTCGATGCGCCTAAAAATTCTCTACAATTTATATTTAAATAATTTTTTTCTAACTTGCTTGGTTCAGCAGTTATTTACAATTAAAAAATTACACTTTTTTTTTTATTTAAAAAAATTCATTGTATATTAATTGAAGGACGTTAAATACACTCGTCTAAACCGCACTTTAATATCTTTTTTAGTTTTGCAGATATTTTTATTTCAATATTTCATTTCGTTATAACTTCTAAACCGTAAACATTTTGTGGCCCCATTTACACCCTATAACTCTTATTTGAACAATTTTTTTCTAGTTTACTTGGTTTAGAAGTTATTGACCAACCAGCACACATATTAGTAATAACAATGAGTATCACTATGACAACTCATTATTAATTGTAATTATTTCGTAACGATAGTAATGAAACAGTTCGTTTTGTAAATGTCCACGTAGAAGAATGTAGTGAGTGCTCAGTTCTCATATCGTTTGCCATTACCCGCTTTCTGGGTATTAGATGATATTTTATTGACTTTCTTACTGATTGTAAGGTAAGACGGTTGATGCAACGATAATAATCAATTATTAAAAACTGTCTTTGTTATTTTAGAAATGAAGAGATATGATAAAAATGTAATACTCCTGTACAACGCTATGTGCGGCCGCTGGTGGTGTCGAGCTGTTTGAGAAGTAGCGATCTCACGTTCCTGAGCTACGCAGAAGGAGGGACACGTGGGGGGTGGACGCACTCTTTGCGAAATCTACCTAGCCAGAACTCTGGGTCTGGCAATCCCACGTCTCCAGCTACGTAGGTTAGGTTATATTTGGTTAAGTTAGATTTAGTTCCCGGGGTTTGGGCTGACTACCGGGCGCGTCCCCAGGTGGCGGATAGGGGAGTGACCATGTTTCTAGCGAGACATGGCCAGTAGCAGCCATAAGCAGTGGCACTGGAACTAAAACCCCGGCTTGTTTCTGCAAAAGCTGTTGCCGCGGACCAACCTACGCAGGAGGAGGGACACCTGTGTGGAAGACGCGCTCTTTGCGAACTCTACCTAGGCAGAACTCTGGGTGTGGCAATCCCACGTCTCCAGCTACGTAGGGAGCAGTGAGACATCTCCGTCGGACGCTATGTGCGGCCGCTGGTGGTGTCGATCTGTTAGAGAAGTGGTGATCTCACATTTATTGTTATTTTATTAAGAAACAATCAAAAACAATCAACTACATTCAGATATAGTACAAAAATTACTATTTAAATGTATTTCACAAAATTTTCTTGTCAATATTGGGATGCGGACTGCTAACAATATATAATATTCAATATCTTTTAAACGAATAAAGATATAAAAAAAAACTTTTAAACACAAATTGTTTCCCATTAAATTTCCTACAATCGGTATTTGAACAAATTTTCTCAATCTAAATCGGTTTCAGAGATATTTTAAAATCAAAACTTCTTTTTGCTATAACTTCTAAACTAGAAACAAGTTTTTTGTCAAAATTGCCACCATTCGATGCGCCTAAAAATTCTCTACAATTTATATTTAAATAATTTTTTTCTAACTTGCTTGGTTCAGCAGTTATTTACAATTAAAAAATTACACTTTTTTTTTTATTTAAAAAAATTCATTGTATATTAATTGAAGGACGTTAAATACACTCGTCTAAACCGCACTTTAATATCTTTTTTAGTTTTGCAGATATTTTTATTTCAATATTTCATTTCGTTATAACTTCTAAACCGTAAACATTTTGTGGCCCCATTTACACCCTATAACTCTTATTTGAACAATTTTTTTCTAGTTTACTTGGTTTAGAAGTTATTGACCAACCAGCACACATATTAGTAATAACAATGAGTATCACTATGACAACTCATTATTAATTGTAATTATTTCGTAACGATAGTAATGAAACAGTTCGTTTTGTAAATGTCCACGTAGAAGAATGTAGTGAGTGCTCAGTTCTCATATCGTTTGCCATTACCCGCTTTCTGGGTATTAGATGATATTTTATTGACTTTCTTACTGATTGTAAGGTAAGACGGTTGATGCAACGATAATAATCAATTATTAAAAACTGTCTTTGTTATTTTAGAAATGAAGAGATATGATAAAAATGTAATACTCCTGTACAACGCTATGTGCGGCCGCTGGTGGTGTCGAGCTGTTTGAGAAGTAGCGATCTCACGTTCCTGAGCTACGCAGAAGGAGGGACACGTGGGGGGTGGACGCACTCTTTGCGAAATCTACCTAGCCAGAACTCTGGGTCTGGCAATCCCACGTCTCCAGCTACGTAGGTTAGGTTATATTTGGTTAAGTTAGATTTAGTTCCCGGGGTTTGGGCTGACTACCGGGCGCGTCCCCAGGTGGCGGATAGGGGAGTGACCATGTTTCTAGCGAGACATGGCCAGTAGCAGCCATAAGCAGTGGCACTGGAACTAAAACCCCGGCTTGTTTCTGCAAAAGCTGTTGCCGCGGACCAACCTACGCAGGAGGAGGGACACCTGTGTGGAAGACGCGCTCTTTGCGAACTCTACCTAGGCAGAACTCTGGGTGTGGCAATCCCACGTCTCCAGCTACGTAGGGAGCAGTGAGACATCTCCGTCGGACGCTATGTGCGGCCGCTGGTGGTGTCGATCTGTTAGAGAAGTGGTGATCTCACATTTATTGTTATTTTATTAAGAAACAATCAAAAACAATCAACTACATTCAGATATAGTACAAAAATTACTATTTAAATGTATTTCACAAAATTTTCTTGTCAATATTGGGATGCGGACTGCTAACAATATATAATATTCAATATCTTTTAAACGAATAAAGATATAAAAAAAAACTTTTAAACACAAATTGTTTCCCATTAAATTTCCTACAATCGGTATTTGAACAAATTTTCTCAATCTAAATCGGTTTCAGAGATATTTTAAAATCAAAACTTCTTTTTGCTATAACTTCTAAACTAGAAACAAGTTTTTTGTCAAAATTGCCACCATTCGATGCGCCTAAAAATTCTCTACAATTTATATTTAAATAATTTTTTTCTAACTTGCTTGGTTCAGCAGTTATTTACAATTAAAAAATTACACTTTTTTTTTTATTTAAAAAAATTCATTGTATATTAATTGAAGGACGTTAAATACACTCGTCTAAACCGCACTTTAATATCTTTTTTAGTTTTGCAGATATTTTTATTTCAATATTTCATTTCGTTATAACTTCTAAACCGTAAACATTTTGTGGCCCCATTTACACCCTATAACTCTTATTTGAACAATTTTTTTCTAGTTTACTTGGTTTAGAAGTTATTGACCAACCAGCACACATATTAGTAATAACAATGAGTATCACTATGACAACTCATTATTAATTGTAATTATTTCGTAACGATAGTAATGAAACAGTTCGTTTTGTAAATGTCCACGTAGAAGAATGTAGTGAGTGCTCAGTTCTCATATCGTTTGCCATTACCCGCTTTCTGGGTATTAGATGATATTTTATTGACTTTCTTACTGATTGTAAGGTAAGACGGTTGATGCAACGATAATAATCAATTATTAAAAACTGTCTTTGTTATTTTAGAAATGAAGAGATATGATAAAAATGTAATACTCCTGTACAACGCTATGTGCGGCCGCTGGTGGTGTCGAGCTGTTTGAGAAGTAGCGATCTCACGTTCCTGAGCTACGCAGAAGGAGGGACACGTGGGGGGTGGACGCACTCTTTGCGAAATCTACCTAGCCAGAACTCTGGGTCTGGCAATCCCACGTCTCCAGCTACGTAGGTTAGGTTATATTTGGTTAAGTTAGATTTAGTTCCCGGGGTTTGGGCTGACTACCGGGCGCGTCCCCAGGTGGCGGATAGGGGAGTGACCATGTTTCTAGCGAGACATGGCCAGTAGCAGCCATAAGCAGTGGCACTGGAACTAAAACCCCGGCTTGTTTCTGCAAAAGCTGTTGCCGCGGACCAACCTACGCAGGAGGAGGGACACCTGTGTGGAAGACGCGCTCTTTGCGAACTCTACCTAGGCAGAACTCTGGGTGTGGCAATCCCACGTCTCCAGCTACGTAGGGAGCAGTGAGACATCTCCGTCGGACGCTATGTGCGGCCGCTGGTGGTGTCGATCTGTTAGAGAAGTGGTGATCTCACATTTATTGTTATTTTATTAAGAAACAATCAAAAACAATCAACTACATTCAGATATAGTACAAAAATTACTATTTAAATGTATTTCACAAAATTTTCTTGTCAATATTGGGATGCGGACTGCTAACAATATATAATATTCAATATCTTTTAAACGAATAAAGATATAAAAAAAAACTTTTAAACACAAATTGTTTCCCATTAAATTTCCTACAATCGGTATTTGAACAAATTTTCTCAATCTAAATCGGTTTCAGAGATATTTTAAAATCAAAACTTCTTTTTGCTATAACTTCTAAACTAGAAACAAGTTTTTTGTCAAAATTGCCACCATTCGATGCGCCTAAAAATTCTCTACAATTTATATTTAAATAATTTTTTTCTAACTTGCTTGGTTCAGCAGTTATTTACAATTAAAAAATTACACTTTTTTTTTTATTTAAAAAAATTCATTGTATATTAATTGAAGGACGTTAAATACACTCGTCTAAACCGCACTTTAATATCTTTTTTAGTTTTGCAGATATTTTTATTTCAATATTTCATTTCGTTATAACTTCTAAACCGTAAACATTTTGTGGCCCCATTTACACCCTATAACTCTTATTTGAACAATTTTTTTCTAGTTTACTTGGTTTAGAAGTTATTGACCAACCAGCACACATATTAGTAATAACAATGAGTATCACTATGACAACTCATTATTAATTGTAATTATTTCGTAACGATAGTAATGAAACAGTTCGTTTTGTAAATGTCCACGTAGAAGAATGTAGTGAGTGCTCAGTTCTCATATCGTTTGCCATTACCCGCTTTCTGGGTATTAGATGATATTTTATTGACTTTCTTACTGATTGTAAGGTAAGACGGTTGATGCAACGATAATAATCAATTATTAAAAACTGTCTTTGTTATTTTAGAAATGAAGAGATATGATAAAAATGTAATACTCCTGTACAACGCTATGTGCGGCCGCTGGTGGTGTCGAGCTGTTTGAGAAGTAGCGATCTCACGTTCCTGAGCTACGCAGAAGGAGGGACACGTGGGGGGTGGACGCACTCTTTGCGAAATCTACCTACCAGAACTCTGGGTCTGGCAATCCCACGTCTCCAGCTACGTAGGTTAGGTTATATTTGGTTAAGTTAGATTTAGTTCCCGGGGTTTGGGCTGACTACCGGGCGCGTCCCCAGGTGGCGGATAGGGGAGTGACCATGTTTCTAGCGAGACATGGCCAGTAGCAGCCATAAGCAGTGGCACTGGAACTAAAACCCCGGCTTGTTTCTGCAAAAGCTGTTGCCGCGGACCAACCTACGCAGGAGGAGGGACACCTGTGTGGAAGACGCGCTCTTTGCGAACTCTACCTAGGCAGAACTCTAGGTGTGGCAATCCCACGTCTCCAGCTACGTAGGGAGCAGTGAGACATCTCCGTCGGACGCTATGTGCGGCCGCTGGTGGTGTCGATCTGTTAGAGAAGTGGTGATCTCACATTTATTGTTATTTTATTAAGAAACAATCAAAAACAATCAACTACATTCAGATATAGTACAAAAATTACTATTTAAATGTATTTCACAAAATTTTCTTGTCAATATTGGGATGCGGACTGCTAACAATATATAATATTCAATATCTTTTAAACGAATAAAGATATAAAAAAAAACTTTTAAACACAAATTGTTTCCCATTAAATTTCCTACAATCGGTATTTGAACAAATTTTCTCAATCTAAATCGGTTTCAGAGATATTTTAAAATCAAAACTTCTTTTTGCTATAACTTCTAAACTAGAAACAAGTTTTTTGTCAAAATTGCCACCATTCGATGCGCCTAAAAATTCTCTACAATTTATATTTAAATAATTTTTTTCTAACTTGCTTGGTTCAGCAGTTATTTACAATTAAAAAATTACACTTTTTTTTTTATTTAAAAAAATTCATTGTATATTAATTGAAGGACGTTAAATACACTCGTCTAAACCGCACTTTAATATCTTTTTTAGTTTTGCAGATATTTTTATTTCAATATTTCATTTCGTTATAACTTCTAAACCGTAAACATTTTGTGGCCCCATTTACACCCTATAACTCTTATTTGAACAATTTTTTTCTAGTTTACTTGGTTTAGAAGTTATTGACCAACCAGCACACATATTAGTAATAACAATGAGTATCACTATGACAACTCATTATTAATTGTAATTATTTCGTAACGATAGTAATGAAACAGTTCGTTTTGTAAATGTCCACGTAGAAGAATGTAGTGAGTGCTCAGTTCTCATATCGTTTGCCATTACCCGCTTTCTGGGTATTAGATGATATTTTATTGACTTTCTTACTGATTGTAAGGTAAGACGGTTGATGCAACGATAATAATCAATTATTAAAAACTGTCTTTGTTATTTTAGAAATGAAGAGATATGATAAAAATGTAATACTCCTGTACAACGCTATGTGCGGCCGCTGGTGGTGTCGAGCTGTTTGAGAAGTAGCGATCTCACGTTCCTGAGCTACGCAGAAGGAGGGACACGTGGGGGGTGGACGCACTCTTTGCGAAATCTACCTAGCCAGAACTCTGGGTCTGGCAATCCCACGTCTCCAGCTACGTAGGTTAGGTTATATTTGGTTAAGTTAGATTTAGTTCCCGGGGTTTGGGCTGACTACCGGGCGCGTCCCCAGGTGGCGGATAGGGGAGTGACCATGTTTCTAGCGAGACATGGCCAGTAGCAGCCATAAGCAGTGGCACTGGAACTAAAACCCCGGCTTGTTTCTGCAAAAGCTGTTGCCGCGGACCAACCTACGCAGGAGGAGGGACACCTGTGTGGAAGACGCGCTCTTTGCGAACTCTACCTAGGCAGAACTCTGGGTGTGGCAATCCCACGTCTCCAGCTACGTAGGGAGCAGTGAGACATCTCCGTCGGACGCTATGTGCGGCCGCTGGTGGTGTCGATCTGTTAGAGAAGTGGTGATCTCACATTTATTGTTATTTTATTAAGAAACAATCAAAAACAATCAACTACATTCAGATATAGTACAAAAATTACTATTTAAATGTATTTCACAAAATTTTCTTGTCAATATTGGGATGCGGACTGCTAACAATATATAATATTCAATATCTTTTAAACGAATAAAGATATAAAAAAAAACTTTTAAACACAAATTGTTTCCCATTAAATTTCCTACAATCGGTATTTGAACAAATTTTCTCAATCTAAATCGGTTTCAGAGATATTTTAAAATCAAAACTTCTTTTTGCTATAACTTCTAAACTAGAAACAATTTTTTTGTCAAAATTGCCACCATTCGATGCGCCTAAAAATTCTCTACAATTTATATTTAAATAATTTTTTTCTAACTTGCTTGGTTCAGCAGTTATTTACAATTAAAAAATTACACTTTTTTTTTTATTTAAAAAAATTCATTGTATATTAATTGAAGGACGTTAAATACACTCGTCTAAACCGCACTTTAATATCTTTTTTAGTTTTGCAGATATTTTTAATTCAATATTTCATTTCGTTATAACTTCTAAACCGTAAACATTTTGTGGCCCCATTTACACCCTATAACTCTTATTTGAACAATTTTTTTCTAGTTTACTTGGTTTAGAAGTTATTGACCAACCAGCACACATATTAGTAATAACAATGAGTATCACTATGACAACTCATTATTAATTGTAATTATTTCGTAACGATAGTAATGAAACAGTTCGTTTTGTAAATGTCCACGTAGAAGAATGTAGTGAGTGCTCAGTTCTCATATCGTTTGCCATTACCCGCTTTCTGGGTATTAGATGATATTTTATTGACTTTCTTACTGATTGTAAGGTAAGACGGTTGATGCAACGATAATAATCAATTATTAAAAACTGTCATTGTTATTTTAGAAATGAAGAGATATGATAAAAATGTAATACTCCTGTACAACGCTATGTGCGACCGCTGGTGGTGTCGAGCTGTTTGAGAAGTAGCGATCTCACGTGCCTGAGCTACGCAGAAGGAGGGACACGTGGGGGGTGGACGCACTCTTTGCGAAATCTACCTAGCCAGAACTCTGGGTCTGGCAATCCCACGTCTCCAGCTACGTAGGTTAGGTTATATTTGGTTAAGTTAGATTTAGTTCCCGGGGTTTGGGCTGACTACCGGGCGCGTCCCCAGGTGGCGGATAGGGGAGTGACCATGTTTCTAGCGAGACATGGCCAGTAGCAACCATAAGCAGTGGCACTGGAACTAAAACCCCGGCTTGTTTCTGCAAAAGCTGTTGCCGCGGACCAACCTACGCAGGAGGAGGGACACCTGTGTGGAAGACGCGCTCTTTGCGAACTCTACCTAGGCAGAACTCTGGGTGTGGCAATCCCACGTCTCCAGCTACGTAGGGAGCAGTGAGACATCTCCATCGGACGCTATGTGCGGCCGCTGGTGGTGTCGATCTGTTAGAGAAGTGGTGATCTCACATTTATTGTTATTTTATTAAGAAACAATCAAAAACAATCAACTACATTCAGATATAGTACAAAAATTACTATTTAAATGTATTTCACAAAATTTTCTTGTCAATATTGGGATACGGACTGCTAACAATATATAATATTCAATATCTTTTAAACGAATAAAGATATAAAAAAAAACTTTTAAACACAAATTGTTTCCCATTAAATTTCCTACAATCGGTATTTGAACAAATTTTCTCAATCTAAATCGGTTTCAGAGATATTTTAAAATCAAAACTTCTTTTTGCTATAACTTCTAAACTAGAAACAATTTTTTTGTCAAAATTGCCACCATTCGATGCGCCTAAAAATTCTCTACAATTTATATTTAAATAATTTTTTTCTAACTTGCTTGGTTCAGCAGTTATTTACAATTAAAAAATTACACTTTTTTTTTTATTTAAAAAAATTCATTGTATATTAATTGAAGGACGTTAAATACACTCGTCTAAACCGCACTTTAATATCTTTTTTAGTTTTGCAGATATTTTTAATTCAATATTTCATTTCGTTATAACTTCTAAACCGTAAACATTTTGTGGCCCCATTTACACCCTATAACTCTTATTTGAACAATTTTTTTCTAGTTTACTTGGTTTAGAAGTTATTGACCAACCAGCACACATATTAGTAATAACAATGAGTATCACTATGACAACTCATTATTAATTGTAATTATTTCGTAACGATAGTAATGAAACAGTTCGTTTTGTAAATGTCCACGTAGAAGAATGTAGTGAGTGCTCAGTTCTCATATCGTTTGCCATTACCCGCTTTCTGGGTATTAGATGATATTTTATTGACTTTCTTACTGATTGTAAGGTAAGACGGTTGATGCAACGATAATAATCAATTATTAAAAACTGTCTTTGTTATTTTAGAAATGAAGAGATATGATAAAAATGTAATACTCCTGTACAACGCTATGTGCGACCGCTGGTGGTGTCGAGCTGTTTGAGAAGTAGCGATCTCACGTGCCTGAGCTACGCAGAAGGAGGGACACGTGGGGGGTGGACGCACTCTTTGCGAAATCTACCTAGCCAGAACTCTGGGTCTGGCAATCCCACGTCTCCAGCTACGTAGGTTAGGTTATATTTGGTTAAGTTAGATTTAGTTCCCGGGGTTTGGGCTGACTACCGGGCGCGTCCCCAGGTGGCGGATAGGGGAGTGACCATGTTTCTAGCGAGACATGGCCAGTAGCAACCATAAGCAGTGGCACTGGAACTAAAACCCCGGCTTGTTTCTGCAAAAGCTGTTGCCGCGGACCAACCTACGCAGGAGGAGGGACACCTGTGTGGAAGACGCGCTCTTTGCGAACTCTACCTAGGCAGAACTCTGGGTGTGGCAATCCCACGTCTCCAGCTACGTAGGGAGCAGTGAGACATCTCCATCGGACGCTATGTGCGGCCGCTGGTGGTGTCGATCTGTTAGAGAAGTGGTGATCTCACATTTATTGTTATTTTATTAAGAAACAATCAAAAACAATCAACTACATTCAGATATAGTACAAAAATTACTATTTAAATGTATTTCACAAAATTTTCTTGTCAATATTGGGATACGGACTGCTAACAATATATAATATTCAATATCTTTTAAACGAATAAAGATATAAAAAAAAACTTTTAAACACAAATTGTTTCCCATTAAATTTCCTACAATCGGTATTTGAACAAATTTTCTCAATCTAAATCGGTTTCAGAGATATTTTAAAATCAAAACTTCTTTTTGCTATAACTTCTAAACTAGAAACAAGTTTTTTGTCAAAATTGCCACCATTCGATGCGCCTAAAAATTCTCTACAATTTATATTTAAATAATTTTTTTCTAACTTGCTTGGTTCAGCAGTTATTTACAATTAAAAAATTACACTTTTTTTTTTATTTAAAAAAATTCATTGTATATTAATTGAAGGACGTTAAATACACTCGTCTAAACCGCACTTTAATATCTTTTTTAGTTTTGCAGATATTTTTATTTCAATATTTCATTTCGTTATAACTTCTAAACCGTAAACATTTTGTGGCCCCATTTACACCCTATAACTCTTATTTGAACAATTTTTTTCTAGTTTACTTGGTTTAGAAGTTATTGACCAACCAGCACACATATTAGTAATAACAATGAGTATCACTATGACAACTCATTATTAATTGTAATTATTTCGTAACGATAGTAATGAAACAGTTCGTTTTGTAAATGTCCACGTAGAAGAATGTAGTGAGTGCTCAGTTCTCATATCGTTTGCCATTACCCGCTTTCTGGGTATTAGATGATATTTTATTGACTTTCTTACTGATTGTAAGGTAAGACGGTTGATGCAACGATAATAATCAATTATTAAAAACTGTCTTTGTTATTTTAGAAATGAAGAGATATGATAAAAATGTAATACTCCTGTACAACGCTATGTGCGGCCGCTGGTGGTGTCGAGCTGTTTGAGAAGTAGCGATCTCACGTTCCTGAGCTACGCAGAAGGAGGGACACGTGGGGGGTGGACGCACTCTTTGCGAAATCTACCTAGCCAGAACTCTGGGTCTGGCAATCCCACGTCTCCAGCTACGTAGGTTAGGTTATATTTGGTTAAGTTAGATTTAGTTCCCGGGGTTTGGGCTGACTACCGGGCGCGTCCCCAGGTGGCGGATAGGGGAGTGACCATGTTTCTAGCGAGACATGGCCAGTAGCAGCCATAAGCAGTGGCACTGGAACTAAAACCCCGGCTTGTTTCTGCAAAAGCTGTTGCCGCGGACCAACCTACGCAGGAGGAGGGACACCTGTGTGGAAGACGCGCTCTTTGCGAACTCTACCTAGGCAGAACTCTGGGTGTGGCAATCCCACGTCTCCAGCTACGTAGGGAGCAGTGAGACATCTCCATCGGACGCTATGTGCGGCCGCTGGTGGTGTCGATCTGTTAGAGAAGTGGTGATCTCACATTTATTGTTATTTTATTAAGAAACAATCAAAAACAATCAACTACATTCAGATATAGTACAAAAATTACTATTTAAATGTATTTCACAAAATTTTCTTGTCAATATTGGGATACGGACTGCTAACAATATATAATATTCAATATCTTTTAAACGAATAAAGATATAAAAAAAAACTTTTAAACACAAATTGTTTCCCATTAAATTTCCTACAATCGGTATTTGAACAAATTTTCTCAATCTAAATCGGTTTCAGAGATATTTTAAAATCAAAACTTCTTTTTGCTATAACTTCTAAACTAGAAACAAGTTTTTTGTCAAAATTGCCACCATTCGATGCGCCTAAAAATTCTCTACAATTTATATTTAAATAATTTTTTTCTAACTTGCTTGGTTCAGCAGTTATTTACAATTAAAAAATTACACTTTTTTTTTTATTTAAAAAAATTCATTGTATATTAATTGAAGGACGTTAAATACACTCGTCTAAACCGCACTTTAATATCTTTTTTAGTTTTGCAGATATTTTTATTTCAATATTTCATTTCGTTATAACTTCTAAACCGTAAACATTTTGTGGCCCCATTTACACCCTATAACTCTTATTTGAACAATTTTTTTCTAGTTTACTTGGTTTAGAAGTTATTGACCAACCAGCACACATATTAGTAATAACAATGAGTATCACTATGACAACTCATTATTAATTGTAATTATTTCGTAACGATAGTAATGAAACAGTTCGTTTTGTAAATGTCCACGTAGAAGAATGTAGTGAGTGCTCAGTTCTCATATCGTTTGCCATTACCCGCTTTCTGGGTATTAGATGATATTTTATTGACTTTCTTACTGATTGTAAGGTAAGACGGTTGATGCAACGATAATAATCAATTATTAAAAACTGTCTTTGTTATTTTAGAAATGAAGAGATATGATAAAAATGTAATACTCCTGTACAACGCTATGTGCGGCCGCTGGTGGTGTCGAGCTGTTTGAGAAGTAGCGATCTCACGTTCCTGAGCTACGCAGAAGGAGGGACACGTGGGGGGTGGACGCACTCTTTGCGAAATCTACCTAGCCAGAACTCTGGGTCTGGCAATCCCACGTCTCCAGCTACGTAGGTTAGGTTATATTTGGTTAAGTTAGATTTAGTTCCCGGGGTTTGGGCTGACTACCGGGCGCGTCCCCAGGTGGCGGATAGGGGAGTGACCATGTTTCTAGCGAGACATGGCCAGTAGCAGCCATAAGCAGTGGCACTGGAACTAAAACCCCGGCTTGTTTCTGCAAAAGCTGTTGCCGCGGACCAACCTACGCAGGAGGAGGGACACCTGTGTGGAAGACGCGCTCTTTGCGAACTCTACCTAGGCAGAACTCTGGGTGTGGCAATCCCACGTCTCCAGCTACGTAGGGAGCAGTGAGACATCTCCGTCGGACGCTATGTGCGGCCGCTGGTGGTGTCGATCTGTTAGAGAAGTGGTGATCTCACATTTATTGTTATTTTATTAAGAAACAAACAAAAACAATGAACTACATTCAGATATAGTACAAAAATTACTATTTAAATGTATTTCACAAAATTTTCTTGTCAATATTGGGATGCGGACTGCTAACAATATATAATATTCAATATCTTTTAAACGAATAAAGATATAAAAAAAAACTTTTAAACACAAATTGTTTCCCATTAAATTTCCTACAATCGGTATTTGAACAAATTTTCTCAATCTAAATCGGTTTCAGAGATATTTTAAAATCAAAACTTCTTTTTGCTATAACTTCTAAACTAGAAACAAGTTTTTTGTCAAAATTGCCACCATTCGATGCGCCTAAAAATTCTCTACAATTTATATTTAAATAATTTTTTTCTAACTTGCTTGGTTCAGCAGTTATTTACAATTAAAAAATTACACTTTTTTTTTTATTTAAAAAAATTCATTGTATATTAATTGAAGGACGTTAAATACACTCGTCTAAACCGCACTTTAATATCTTTTTTAGTTTTGCAGATATTTTTATTTCAATATTTCATTTCGTTATAACTTCTAAACCGTAAACATTTTGTGGCCCCATTTACACCCTATAACTCTTATTTGAACAATTTTTTTCTAGTTTACTTGGTTTAGAAGTTATTGACCAACCAGCACACATATTAGTAATAACAATGAGTATCACTATGACAACTCATTATTAATTGTAATTATTTCGTAACGATAGTAATGAAACAGTTCGTTTTGTAAATGTCCACGTAGAAGAATGTAGTGAGTGCTCAGTTCTCATATCGTTTGCCATTACCCGCTTTCTGGGTATTAGATGATATTTTATTGACTTTCTTACTGATTGTAAGGTAAGACGGTTGATGCAACGATAATAATCAATTATTAAAAACTGTCTTTGTTATTTTAGAAATGAAGAGATATGATAAAAATGTAATACTCCTGTACAACGCTATGTGCGGCCGCTGGTGGTGTCGAGCTGTTTAAGAAGTAGCGATCTCACGTTCCTGAGCTACGCAGAAGGAGGGACACGTGGGGGGTGGACGCACTCTTTGCGAAATCTACCTAGCCAGAACTCTGGGTCTGGCAATCCCACGTCTCCAGCTACGTAGGTTAGGTTATATTTGGTTAAGTTAGATTTAGTTCCCGGGGTTTGGGCTGACTACCGGGCGCGTCCCCAGGTGGCGGATAGGGGAGTGACCATGTTTCTAGCGAGACATGGCCAGTAGCAGCCATAAGCAGTGGCACTGGAACTAAAACCCCGGCTTGTTTCTGCAAAAGCTGTTGCCGCGGACCAACCTACGCAGGAGGAGGGACACCTGTGTGGAAGACGCGCTCTTTGCGAACTCTACCTAGGCAGAACTCTGGGTGTGGCAATCCCACGTCTCCAGCTACGTAGGGAGCAGTGAGACATCTCCATCGGACGCTATGTGCGGCCGCTGGTGGTGTCGATCTGTTAGAGAAGTGGTGATCTCACATTTATTGTTATTTTATTAAGAAACAATCAAAAACAATCAACTACATTCAGATATAGTACAAAAATTACTATTTAAATGTATTTCACAAAATTTTCTTGTCAATATTGGGATACGGACTGCTAACAATATATAATATTCAATATCTTTTAAACGAATAAAGATATAAAAAAAAACTTTTAAACACAAATTGTTTCCCATTAAATTTCCTACAATCGGTATTTGAACAAATTTTCTCAATCTAAATCGGTTTCAGAGATATTTTAAAATCAAAACTTCTTTTTGCTATAACTTCTAAACTAGAAACAAGTTTTTTGTCAAAATTGCCACCATTCGATGCGCCTAAAAATTCTCTACAATTTATATTTAAATAATTTTTTTCTAACTTGCTTGGTTCAGCAGTTATTTACAATTAAAAAATTACACTTTTTTTTTTATTTAAAAAAATTCATTGTATATTAATTGAAGGACGTTAAATACACTCGTCTAAACCGCACTTTAATATCTTTTTTAGTTTTGCAGATATTTTTATTTCAATATTTCATTTCGTTATAACTTCTAAACCGTAAACATTTTGTGGCCCCATTTACACCCTATAACTCTTATTTGAACAATTTTTTTCTAGTTTACTTGGTTTAGAAGTTATTGACCAACCAGCACACATATTAGTAATAACAATGAGTATCACTATGACAACTCATTATTAATTGTAATTATTTCGTAACGATAGTAATGAAACAGTTCGTTTTGTAAATGTCCACGTAGAAGAATGTAGTGAGTGCTCAGTTCTCATATCGTTTGCCATTACCCGCTTTCTGGGTATTAGATGATATTTTATTGACTTTCTTACTGATTGTAAGGTAAGACGGTTGATGCAACGATAATAATCAATTATTAAAAACTGTCTTTGTTATTTTAGAAATGAAGAGATATGATAAAAATGTAATACTCCTGTACAACGCTATGTGCGGCCGCTGGTGGTGTCGAGCTGTTTGAGAAGTAGCGATCTCACGTTCCTGAGCTACGCAGAAGGAGGGACACGTGGGGGGTGGACGCACTCTTTGCGAAATCTACCTAGCCAGAACTCTGGGTCTGGCAATCCCACGTCTCCAGCTACGTAGGTTAGGTTATATTTGGTTAAGTTAGATTTAGTTCCCGGGGTTTGGGCTGACTACCGGGCGCGTCCCCAGGTGGCGGATAGGGGAGTGACCATGTTTCTAGCGAGACATGGCCAGTAGCAGCCATAAGCAGTGGCACTGGAACTAAAACCCCGGCTTGTTTCTGCAAAAGCTGTTGCCGCGGACCAACCTACGCAGGAGGAGGGACACCTGTGTGGAAGACGCGCTCTTTGCGAACTCTACCTAGGCAGAACTCTGGGTGTGGCAATCCCACGTCTCCAGCTACGTAGGGAGCAGTGAGACATCTCCGTCGGACGCTATGTGCGGCCGCTGGTGGTGTCGATCTGTTAGAGAAGTGGTGATCTCACATTTATTGTTATTTTATTAAGAAACAATCAAAAACAATCAACTACATTCAGATATAGTACAAAAATTACTATTTAAATGTATTTCACAAAATTTTCTTGTCAATATTGGGATGCGGACTGCTAACAATATATAATATTCAATATCTTTTAAACGAATAAAGATATAAAAAAAAACTTTTAAACACAAATTGTTTCCCATTAAATTTCCTACAATCGGTATTTGAACAAATTTTCTCAATCTAAATCGGTTTCAGAGATATTTTAAAATCAAAACTTCTTTTTGCTATAACTTCTAAACTAGAAACAAGTTTTTTGTCAAAATTGCCACCATTCGATGCGCCTAAAAATTCTCTACAATTTATATTTAAATAATTTTTTTCTAACTTGCTTGGTTCAGCAGTTATTTACAATTAAAAAATTACACTTTTTTTTTTATTTAAAAAAATTCATTGTATATTAATTGAAGGACGTTAAATACACTCGTCTAAACCGCACTTTAATATCTTTTTTAGTTTTGCAGATATTTTTATTTCAATATTTCATTTCGTTATAACTTCTAAACCGTAAACATTTTGTGGCCCCATTTACACCCTATAACTCTTATTTGAACAATTTTTTTCTAGTTTACTTGGTTTAGAAGTTATTGACCAACCAGCACACATATTAGTAATAACAATGAGTATCACTATGACAACTCATTATTAATTGTAATTATTTCGTAACGATAGTAATGAAACAGTTCGTTTTGTAAATGTCCACGTAGAAGAATGTAGTGAGTGCTCAGTTCTCATATCGTTTGCCATTACCCGCTTTCTGGGTATTAGATGATATTTTATTGACTTTCTTACTGATTGTAAGGTAAGACGGTTGATGCAACGATAATAATCAATTATTAAAAACTGTCTTTGTTATTTTAGAAATGAAGAGATATGATAAAAATGTAATACTCCTGTACAACGCTATGTGCGGCCGCTGGTGGTGTCGAGCTGTTTGAGAAGTAGCGATCTCACGTTCCTGAGCTACGCAGAAGGAGGGACACGTGGGGGGTGGACGCACTCTTTGCGAAATCTACCTAGCCAGAACTCTGGGTCTGGCAATCCCACGTCTCCAGCTACGTAGGTTAGGTTATATTTGGTTAAGTTAGATTTAGTTCCCGGGGTTTGGGCTGACTACCGGGCGCGTCCCCAGGTGGCGGATAGGGGAGTGACCATGTTTCTAGCGAGACATGGCCAGTAGCAGCCATAAGCAGTGGCACTGGAACTAAAACCCCGGCTTGTTTCTGCAAAAGCTGTTGCCGCGGACCAACCTACGCAGGAGGAGGGACACCTGTGTGGAAGACGCGCTCTTTGCGAACTCTACCTAGGCAGAACTCTGGGTGTGGCAATCCCACGTCTCCAGCTACGTAGGGAGCAGTGAGACATCTCCGTCGGACGCTATGTGCGGCCGCTGGTGGTGTCGATCTGTTAGAGAAGTGGTGATCTCACATTTATTGTTATTTTATTAAGAAACAATCAAAAACAATCAACTACATTCAGATATAGTACAAAAATTACTATTTAAATGTATTTCACAAAATTTTCTTGTCAATATTGGGATGCGGACTGCTAACAATATATAATATTCAATATCTTTTAAACGAATAAAGATATAAAAAAAAACTTTTAAACACAAATTGTTTCCCATTAAATTTCCTACAATCGGTATTTGAACAAATTTTCTCAATCTAAATCGGTTTCAGAGATATTTTAAAATCAAAACTTCTTTTTGCTATAACTTCTAAACTAGAAACAAGTTTTTTGTCAAAATTGCCACCATTCGATGCGCCTAAAAATTCTCTACAATTTATATTTAAATAATTTTTTTCTAACTTGCTTGGTTCAGCAGTTATTTACAATTAAAAAATTACACTTTTTTTTTTATTTAAAAAAATTCATTGTATATTAATTGAAGGACGTTAAATACACTCGTCTAAACCGCACTTTAATATCTTTTTTAGTTTTGCAGATATTTTTATTTCAATATTTCATTTCGTTATAACTTCTAAACCGTAAACATTTTGTGGCCCCATTTACACCCTATAACTCTTATTTGAACAATTTTTTTCTAGTTTACTTGGTTTAGAAGTTATTGACCAACCAGCACACATATTAGTAATAACAATGAGTATCACTATGACAACTCATTATTAATTGTAATTATTTCGTAACGATAGTAATGAAACAGTTCGTTTTGTAAATGTCCACGTAGAAGAATGTAGTGAGTGCTCAGTTCTCATATCGTTTGCCATTACCCGCTTTCTGGGTATTAGATGATATTTTATTGACTTTCTTACTGATTGTAAGGTAAGACGGTTGATGCAACGATAATAATCAATTATTAAAAACTGTCTTTGTTATTTTAGAAATGAAGAGATATGATAAAAATGTAATACTCCTGTACAACGCTATGTGCGGCCGCTGGTGGTGTCGAGCTGTTTGAGAAGTAGCGATCTCACGTTCCTGAGCTACGCAGAAGGAGGGACACGTGGGGGGTGGACGCACTCTTTGCGAAATCTACCTACCAGAACTCTGGGTCTGGCAATCCCACGTCTCCAGCTACGTAGGTTAGGTTATATTTGGTTAAGTTAGATTTAGTTCCCGGGGTTTGGGCTGACTACCGGGCGCGTCCCCAGGTGGCGGATAGGGGAGTGACCATGTTTCTAGCGAGACATGGCCAGTAGCAGCCATAAGCAGTGGCACTGGAACTAAAACCCCGGCTTGTTTCTGCAAAAGCTGTTGCCGCGGACCAACCTACGCAGGAGGAGGGACACCTGTGTGGAAGACGCGCTCTTTGCGAACTCTACCTAGGCAGAACTCTGGGTGTGGCAATCCCACGTCTCCAGCTACGTAGGGAGCAGTGAGACATCTCCGTCGGACGCTATGTGCGGCCGCTGGTGGTGTCGATCTGTTAGAGAAGTGGTGATCTCACATTTATTGTTATTTTATTAAGAAACAATCAAAAACAATCAACTACATTCAGATATAGTACAAAAATTACTATTTAAATGTATTTCACAAAATTTTCTTGTCAATATTGGGATGCGGACTGCTAACAATATATAATATTCAATATCTTTTAAACGAATAAAGATATAAAAAAAAACTTTTAAACACAAATTGTTTCCCATTAAATTTCCTACAATCGGTATTTGAACAAATTTTCTCAATCTAAATCGGTTTCAGAGATATTTTAAAATCAAAACTTCTTTTTGCTATAACTTCTAAACTAGAAACAATTTTTTTGTCAAAATTGCCACCATTCGATGCGCCTAAAAATTCTCTACAATTTATATTTAAATAATTTTTTTCTAACTTGCTTGGTTCAGCAGTTATTTACAATTAAAAAATTACACTTTTTTTTTTATTTAAAAAAATTCATTGTATATTAATTGAAGGACGTTAAATACACTCGTCTAAACCGCACTTTAATATCTTTTTTAGTTTTGCAGATATTTTTAATTCAATATTTCATTTCGTTATAACTTCTAAACCGTAAACATTTTGTGGCCCCATTTACACCCTATAACTCTTATTTGAACAATTTTTTTCTAGTTTACTTGGTTTAGAAGTTATTGACCAACCAGCACACATATTAGTAATAACAATGAGTATCACTATGACAACTCATTATTAATTGTAATTATTTCGTAACGATAGTAATGAAACAGTTCGTTTTGTAAATGTCCACGTAGAAGAATGTAGTGAGTGCTCAGTTCTCATATCGTTTGCCATTACCCGCTTTCTGGGTATTAGATGATATTTTATTGACTTTCTTACTGATTGTAAGGTAAGACGGTTGATGCAACGATAATAATCAATTATTAAAAACTGTCTTTGTTATTTTAGAAATGAAGAGATATGATAAAAATTTAATACTCCTGTACAACGCTATGTGCGGCCGCTGGTGGTGTCGAGCTGTTTGAGAAGTAGCGATCTCACGTTCCTGAGCTACGCAGAAGGAGGGACACGTGGGGGGTGGACGCACTCTTTGCGAAATCTACCTAGCCAGAACTCTGGGTCTGGCAATCCCACGTCTCCAGCTACGTAGGTTAGGTTATATTTGGTTAAGTTAGATTTAGTTCCCGGGGTTTGGGCTGACTACCGGGCGCGTCCCCAGGTGGCGGATAGGGGAGTGACCATGTTTCTAGCGAGACATGGCCAGTAGCAGCCATAAGCAGTGGCACTGGAACTAAAACCCCGGCTTGTTTCTGCAAAAGCTGTTGCCGCGGACCAACCTACGCAGGAGGAGGGACACCTGTGTGGAAGACGCGCTCTTTGCGAACTCTACCTAGGCAGAACTCTGGGTGTGGCAATCCCACGTCTCCAGCTACGTAGGGAGCAGTGAGACATCTCCGTCGGACGCTATGTGCGGCCGCTGGTGGTGTCGATCTGTTAGAGAAGTGGTGATCTCACATTTATTGTTATTTTATTAAGAAACAATCAAAAACAATCAACTACATTCAGATATAGTACAAAAATTACTATTTAAATGTATTTCACAAAATTTTCTTGTCAATATTGGGATGCGGACTGCTAACAATATATAATATTCAATATCTTTTAAACGAATAAAGATATAAAAAAAAACTTTTAAACACAAATTGTTTCCCATTAAATTTCCTACAATCGGTATTTGAACAAATTTTCTCAATCTAAATCGGTTTCAGAGATATTTTAAAATCAAAACTTCTTTTTGCTATAACTTCTAAACGAGAAACAATTTTTTTGTCAAAATTGCCACCATTCGATGCGCCTAAAAATTCTCTACAATTTATATTTAAATAATTTTTTTCTAACTTGCTTGGTTCAGCAGTTATTTACAATTAAAAAATTACACTTTTTTTTTTATTTAAAAAAATTCATTGTATATTAATTGAAGGACGTTAAATACACTCGTCTAAACCGCACTTTAATATCTTTTTTAGTTTTGCAGATATTTTTAATTCAATATTTCATTTCGTTATAACTTCTAAACCGTAAACATTTTGTGGCCCCATTTACACCCTATAACTCTTATTTGAACAATTTTTTTCTAGTTTACTTGGTTTAGAAGTTATTGACCAACCAGCACACATATTAGTAATAACAATGAGTATCACTATGACAACTCATTATTAATTGTAATTATTTCGTAACGATAGTAATGAAACAGTTCGTTTTGTAAATGTCCACGTAGAAGAATGTAGTGAGTGCTCAGTTCTCATATCGTTTGCCATTACCCGCTTTCTGGGTATTAGATGATATTTTATTGACTTTCTTACTGATTGTAAGGTAAGACGGTTGATGCAACGATAATAATCAATTATTAAAAACAGTCTTTGTTATTTTAGAAATGAAGAGATATGATAAAAATGTAATACTCCTGTACAACGCTATGTGCGGCCGCTGGTGGTGTCGAGCTGTTTGAGAAGTAGCGATCTCACGTTCCTGAGCTACGCAGAAGGAGGGACACGTGGGGGGTGGACGCACTCTTTGCGAAATCTACCTAGCCAGAACTCTGGGTCTGGCAATCCCACGTCTCCAGCTACGTAGGTTAGGTTATATTTGGTTAAGTTAGATTTAGTTCCCGGGGTTTGGGCTGACTACCGGGCGCGTCCCCAGGTGGCGGATAGGGGAGTGACCATGTTTCTAGCGAGACATGGCCAGTAGCAGCCATAAGCAGTGGCACTGGAACTAAAACCCCGGCTTGTTTCTGCAAAAGCTGTTGCCGCGGACCAACCTACGCAGGAGGAGGGACACCTGTGTGGAAGACGCGCTCTTTGCGAACTCTACCTAGGCAGAACTCTGGGTGTGGCAATCCCACGTCTCCAGCTACGTAGGGAGCAGTGAGACATCTCCGTCGGACGCTATGTGCGGCCGCTGGTGGTGTCGATCTGTTAGAGAAGTGGTGATCTCACATTTATTGTTATTTTATTAAGAAACAATCAAAAACAATCAACTACATTCAGATATAGTACAAAAATTACTATTTAAATGTATTTCACAAAATTTTCTTGTCAATATTGGGATGCGGACTGCTAACAATATATAATATTCAATATCTTTTAAACGAATAAAGATATAAAAAAAAACTTTTAAACACAAATTGTTTCCCATTAAATTTCCTACAATCGGTATTTGAACAAATTTTCTCAATCTAAATCGGTTTCAGAGATATTTTAAAATCAAAACTTCTTTTTGCTATAACTTCTAAACGAGAAACAATTTTTTTGTCAAAATTGCCACCATTCGATGCGCCTAAAAATTCTCTACAATTTATATTTAAATAATTTTTTTCTAACTTGCTTGGTTCAGCAGTTATATACAATTAAAAAATTACACTTTTTTTTTTATTTAAAAAAATTCATTGTATATTAATTGAAGGACGTTAAATACACTCGTCTAAACCGCACTTTAATATCTTTTTTAGTTTTGCAGATATTTTTAATTCAATATTTCATTTCGTTATAACTTCTAAACCGTAAACATTTTGTGGCCCCATTTACACCCTATAACTCTTATTTGAACAATTTTTTTCTAGTTTACTTGGTTTAGAAGTTATTGACCAACCAGCACACATATTAGTAATAACAATGAGTATCACTATGACAACTCATTATTAATTGTAATTATTTCGTAACGATAGTAATGAAACAGTTCGTTTTGTAAATGTCCACGTAGAAGAATGTAGTGAGTGCTCAGTTCTCATATCGTTTGCCATTACCCGCTTTCTGGGTATTAGATGATATTTTATTGACTTTCTTACTGATTGTAAGGTAAGACGGTTGATGCAACGATAATAATCAATTATTAAAAACAGTCTTTGTTATTTTAGAAATGAAGAGATATGATAAAAATGTAATACTCCTGTACAACGCTATGTGCGGTCGCTGGTGGTGTCGAGCTGTTTGAGAAGTAGCGATCTCACGTTCCTGAGCTACGCAGAAGGAGGGACACGTGGGGGGTGGACGCACTCTTTGCGAAATCTACCTAGCCAGAACTCTGGGTCTGGCAATCCCACGTCTCCAGCTACGTAGGTTAGGTTATATTTGGTTAAGTTAGATTTAGTTCCCGGGGTTTGGGCTGACTACCGGGCGCGTCCCCAGGTGGCGGATAGGGGAGTGACCATGTTTCTAGCGAGACATGGCCAGTAGCAGCCATAAGCAGTGGCACTGGAACTAAAACCCCGGCTTGTTTCTGCAAAAGCTGTTGCCGCGGACCAACCTACGCAGGAGGAGGGACACCTGTGTGGAAGACGCGCTCTTTGCGAACTCTACCTAGGCAGAACTCTGGATGTGGCAATCCCATGTCTCCAGCTACGTAGGGAGCAGTGAGACATCTCCGTCGGACGCTATGTGCGGCCGCTGGTGGTGTCGATCTGTTAGAGAAGTGGTGATCTCACATTTATTGTTATTTTATTAAGAAACAATCAAAAACAATCAACTACATTCAGATATAGTACAAAAATTACTATTTAAATGTATTTCACAAAATTTTCTTGTCAATATTGGGATGCGGACTGCTAACAATATATAATATTCAATATCTTTTAAACGAATAAAGATATAAAAAAAAACTTTTAAACACAAATTGTTTCCCATTAAATTTCCTACAATCGGTATTTGAACAAATTTTCTCAATCTAAATCGGTTTCAGAGATATTTTAAAATCAAAACTTCTTTTTGCTATAACTTCTAAACGAGAAACAATTTTTTTGTCAAAATTGCCACCATTCGATGCGCCTAAAAATTCTCTACAATTTATATTTAAATAATTTTTTTCTAACTTGCTTGGTTCAGCAGTTATTTACAATTAAAAAATTACACTTTTTTTTTTATTTAAAAAAATTCATTGTATATTAATTGAAGGACGTTAAATACACTCGTCTAAACCGCACTTTAATATCTTTTTTAGTTTTGCAGATATTTTTAATTCAATATTTCATTTCGTTATAACTTCTAAACCGTAAACATTTTGTGGCCCCATTTACACCCTATAACTCTTATTTGAACAATTTTTTTCTAGTTTACTTGGTTTAGAAGTTATTGACCAACCAGCACACATATTAGTAATAACAATGAGTATCACTATGACAACTCATTATTAATTGTAATTATTTCGTAACGATAGTAATGAAACAGTTCGTTTTGTAAATGTCCACGTAGAAGAATGTAGTGGGTGCTCAGTTCTCATATCGTTTGCCATTACCCGCTTTCTGGGTATTAGATGATATTTTATTGACTTTCTTACTGATTGTAAGGTAAGACGGTTGATGCAACGATAATAATCAATTATTAAAAACTGTCTTTGTTATTTTAGAAATGAAGAGATATGATAAAAATGTAATACTCCTGTACAACGCTATGTGCGGCCGCTGGTGGTGTCGATCTGTTAGAGAAGTGGTGATCTCACATTTATTGTTATTTTATTAAGAAACAAACAAAAACAATCAACTACATTCAGATATAGTACAAAAGTTACTATTTAAATGTATTTCACAAAATTTTCTTGTCAATATTGGGATGCGGACTGCTAACAATATATAATATTCAATATCTTTTAAACGAATAAAGATATAAAAAAAAACTTTTAAACACAAATTGTTTCCCATTAAATTTCCTACAATCGGTATTTGAACAAATTTTCTCAATCTAAATCGGTTTCAGAGATATTTTAAAATCAAAACTTCTTTTTGCTATAACTTCTAAACTAGAAACAATTTTTTTGTCAAAATTGCCACCATTCGATGCGCCTAAAAATTCTCTACAATTTATATTTAAATAATTTTTTTCTAACTTGCTTGGTTCAGTAGTTATTTCCAATTAAAAAATTACACTTTTTTTTTTATTTAAAAAAAATCATTGTATATTAATTGAAGGACGTTAAATACACTCGTCTAAACCGCACTTTAATATCTTTTTTAGTTTTGCAGATATTTTTAATTCAATATTTCATTTCGTTATAACTTCTAAACCGTAAACATTTTGTGGCCCCATTTACACCCTATAACTCTTATTTGAACAATTTTTTTCTAGTTTACTTGGTTTAGAAGTTATTGACCAACCAGCACACATATTAGTAATAACAATGAGTATCACTATGACAACTCATTATTAATTGTAATTATTTCGTAACGATAGTAATGAAACAGTTCGTTTTGTAAATGTCCACGTAGAAGAATGTAGTGAGTGCTCAGTTCTCATATCGTTTGCCATTACCCGCTTTCTGGGTATTAGATGATATTTTATTGACTTTCTTACTGATTGTAAGGTAAGACGGTTGATGCAACGATAATAATCAATTATTAAAAACTGTCTTTGTTATTTTAGAAATGAAGAGATATGATAAAAATTTAATACTCCTGTACAACGCTATGTGCGGCCGCTGGTGGTGTCGAGCTGTTTGAGAAGTAGCGATCTCACGTTCCTGAGCTACGCAGAAGGAGGGACACGTGGGTGGTGGACGCACTCTTTGCGAAATCTACCTAGCCAGAACTCTGGGTCTGGCAATCCCACGTCTCCAGCTACGTAGGTTAGGTTATATTTGGTTAAGTTAGATTTAGTTCCCGGGGTTTGGGCTGACTACCGGGCGCGTCCCCAGGTGGCGGATAGGGGAGTGACCATGTTTCTAGCGAGACATGGCCAGTAGCAGCCATAAGCAGTGGCTCTGGAACTAAAACCCCGGCTTGTTTCTGCAAAAGCTGTTGCCGCGGACCAACCTACGCAGGAGGAGGGACACCTGGGTGGAAGACGCGCTCTTTGCGAACTCTACCTAGGCAGAACTCTGGGTGTGGCAATCCCACGTCTCCAGCTACGTAGGGAGCAGTGAGACATCTCCGTCGGACGCTATGTGCGGCCGCTGGTGGTGTCGATCTGTTAGAGAAGTGGTGATCTCACATTTATTGTTATTTTATTAAGAAACAAACAAAAACAATGAACTACATTCAGATATAGTACAAAAATTACTATTTAAATGTATTTCACAAAATTTTCTTGTCAATATTGGGATGCGGACTGCTAACAATATATAATATTCAATATCTTTTAAACGAATAAAGATATAAAAAAAAACTTTTAAACACAAATTGTTTCCCATTAAATTTCCTACAATCGGTATTTGAACAAATTTTCTCAATCTAAATCGGTTTCAGAGATATTTTAAAATCAAAACTTCTTTTTGCTATAACTTCTAAACGAGAAACAATTTTTTTGTCAAAATTGCCACCATTCGATGCGCCTAAAAATTCTCTACAATTTATATTTAAATAATTTTTTTCTAACTTGCTTGGTTCAGCAGTTATTTACAATTAAAAAATTACACTTTTTTTTTTATTTAAAAAAATTCATTGTATATTAATTGAAGGACGTTAAATACACTCGTCTAAACCGCACTTTAATATCTTTTTTAGTTTTGCAGATATTTTTAATTCAATATTTCATTTCGTTATAACTTCTAAACCGTAAACATTTTGTGGCCCCATTTACACCCTATAACTCTTATTTGAACAATTTTTTTCTAGTTTACTTGGTTTAGAAGTTATTGACCAACCAGCACACATATTAGTAATAACAATGAGTATCACTATGACAACTCATTATTAATTGTAATTATTTCGTAACGATAGTAATGAAACAGTTCGTTTTGTAAATGTCCACGTAGAAGAATGTAGTGAGTGCTCAGTTCTCATATCGTTTGCCATTACCCGCTTTCTGGGTATTAGATGATATTTTATTGACTTTCTTACTGATTGTAAGGTAAGACGGTTGATGCAACGATAATAATCAATTATTAAAAACAGTCTTTGTTATTTTAGAAATGAAGAGATATGATAAAAATGTAATACTCCTGTACAACGCTATGTGCGGCCGCTGGTGGTGTCGAGCTGTTTGAGAAGTAGCGATCTCACGTTCCTGAGCTACGCAGAAGGAGGGACACGTGGGGGGTGGACGCACTCTTTGCGAAATCTACCTAGCCAGAACTCTGGGTCTGGCAATCCCACGTCTCCAGCTACGTAGGTTAGGTTATATTTGGTTAAGTTAGATTTAGTTCCCGGGGTTTGGGCTGACTACCGGGCGCGTCCCCAGGTGGCGGATAGGGGAGTGACCATGTTTCTAGCGAGACATGGCCAGTAGCAGCCATAAGCAGTGGCACTGGAACTAAAACCCCGGCTTGTTTCTGCAAAAGCTGTTGCCGCGGACCAACCTACGCAGGAGGAGGGACACCTGTGTGGAAGACGCGCTCTTTGCGAACTCTACCTAGGCAGAACTCTGGATGTGGCAATCCCACGTCTCCAGCTACGTAGGGAGCAGTGAGACATCTCCGTCGGACGCTATGTGCGGCCGCTGGTGGTGTCGATCTGTTAGAGAAGTGGTGATCTCACATTTATTGTTATTTTATTAAGAAACAATCAAAAACAATCAACTACATTCAGATATAGTACAAAAATTACTATTTAAATGTATTTCACAAAATTTTCTTGTCAATATTGGGATGCGGACTGCTAACAATATATAATATTCAATATCTTTTAAACGAATAAAGATATAAAAAAAAACTTTTAAACACAAATTGTTTCCCATTAAATTTCCTACAATCGGTATTTGAACAAATTTTCTCAATCTAAATCGGTTTCAGAGATATTTTAAAATCAAAACTTCTTTTTGCTATAACTTCTAAACGAGAAACAATTTTTTTGTCAAAATTGCCACCATTCGATGCGCCTAAAAATTCTCTACAATTTATATTTAAATAATTTTTTTCTAACTTGCTTGGTTCAGCAGTTATTTACAATTAAAAAATTACACTTTTTTTTTTATTTAAAAAAATTCATTGTATATTAATTGAAGGACGTTAAATACACTCGTCTAAACCGCACTTTAATATCTTTTTTAGTTTTGCAGATATTTTTAATTCAATATTTCATTTCGTTATAACTTCTAAACCGTAAACATTTTGTGGCCCCATTTACACCCTATAACTCTTATTTGAACAATTTTTTTCTAGTTTACTTGGTTTAGAAGTTATTGACCAACCAGCACACATATTAGTAATAACAATGAGTATCACTATGACAACTCATTATTACATACATACATACATACATAACTTCACGCCATATCCCAACAAATGAGGTAGCACGAACCCTAAAATCACTCATAAAACATTCACTCAACACACCCATCAAACAACCAATCATCGTCAAACACTCTCATCCAAACACACCACCCTCACTTCAACCACCCTCAAAGATCACTCCATATAAACTCATTCATTTATACACTCGAAACTACTATCACACAACAAACCTTCAATCACATCACTCCCCCTCACCTACCACTCACTTTCCTTCTTCAACGCACACAACGCATGCATAAAAAATCTCAAATTACTCACGTTCACTCCCAACAACGAAAAAATAACGAAACTAACAACGAATCTACAAGATTAGAAAAGATGAAAGCGATAGTCTGCACTTATATATGAAAGAAAAGACCACACAATGCAGTAACTGAAAATGAAACAAAAAGATAAGAAAGGGAGGGAGCGTCGCCTTGCGCTTGTTTTTGAAAGTGAATTTCACACAATTGCAGTTAAACACTACGTAATAACTGAAAACGAATTAAAAGATAAGAAAGGAAGGGAGTGTCGCTCTACGCTTGTTTTTGGAAGTGAATTCCACACAATTGCAGTTAAACACTCAATGTAAGATCAGAAAAGAATAAAAAAGATAAGAAACGAAGGGAGTGTCGTCCCTGCGCTTGTTTTTGAAAGTGAATTTCACACAATTACAGGTAAACACTCTAATGAAATTACTAAACAACGAAACTAAAATTTAAAACCCTGCGCATTTCTGAAATCATCAGATTCATTCCGCAATTAATCTTCGCCAAACGTTCCTATCCTGACACACCACTTTTGCTTCATCCACATTCATAATTCCTTTCATACATGCACGTTTGTTCCTCGTACTCGGAAACTTTCGTTCACGCAACAATCCTTCTATCATATTCATCCATTTATTCATAGGTCGCCCACGCAATCTTTCACCCTCAATTTCACCAACATATACCTGTTTCACTAATCTCTCATTCGACATACGTTCAACATGCCCAAACCATCTCAACTGACTTATACCTACTTTTCTAACTACATTCTTCTCAATTTCACACTCATCATACACCAATGTATTCCGGACACGATCTCTTCTAGTATAACCACACACACCCCGCAAATACCTCATTTCCACAGTAGTTATACGACGTTCATGTTTCTTCATCCACACCCAACATTCACTACCATACATCAATGTAGGCACTAAAACACCATTATACACACTCAATCGAGCATCTCTGGATACATTCACATTTCGAGCAAAGGTTCCCAGAGCACCCAATACCTTGCGTCCCGCAGATACTCTTCTTTCAATCTCACAATCAATACGTCCATCCCTTGAAAACATACTACCCAAATATAAAAACTCATTCACTTGACCCAATCTCACACCATTCACCGAAACATTACAATCAGTCACCAAATCGCTCTTTTCAAACACTAACACTTTACATTTATCAACATTTAATAACAGATTTAAACCTTTTCCTACTTCATTTATACTTAGAATCATTCTTCTCAATTGCTCTTCAGATTCACCCATAACAACAACATCATCCGCATACGCTAACGCAGGCACTACACTACCACCAATATGTACACCATCCACCCCATTCAGCGCCGTTCGTAACAACACATCCATATACAAATTAAACAGCCACGGAGACATCCCACAACCTTGTTTCACACCAACATCTATACAAAACCAATCACTCAATCTACCATTAACTCTCACCGCAGCCTCACTACCTTCATACAGCGCACGAATTGCCCCCAACAAATTACCATTTATACCGTACTGTAACAGTACATTCCATAATGTCTCGCGATGAACACTATCATATGCTTTTTTAAGATCGAGAAAGCCACAGAACACCTTCTTGTTCTTAGCAAGTGACTTTTCAACAATCATACGAAGAGAAAACAATTGATCCACACATCCTCTCTCAGGCAAAAAACCACCTTGCATATCACTTAACTTGGAGATTGTTAAGGTTCGTACCTTATGAATAAGAATCTTCCCGTACAACTTCCCTACCACACTCAGCAAACTTATCGCACGAAAATTAGTACATTCACTCGAACTACCTTTACCTTTAAATAAAGGACAAATGATAGCACATTTCCAATCATCAGGAGCCACACACCGTTTTAAACAAAATCTAAACAAATAAACTAACCAGTCAAATAACCTCTCACCTCCATACTTCAACATCTCATTCGATATACCATCCAAACCAGGAGCCTTACCATTCTTCAGACGCATCAATGCGAAACTAACATCACTCTCATCTATATCCCATTCATCACCACTAACATTTTCGCTAACATTTTCACTACAACCATTCGGTCTATTAATGCTACCATATAAAGTCCTAAAGTACTCACACCATCTATTAGTAACATCTGATTCATTCCACAATAACTCACCATCCGCACTCTTAATCGCTTTCACTGCCCTGACATTACCACCTCTCAATCTCTTCACTCTCAACCAAAACATTCTTTTATTCATACTAAAATCATTAGTTAATCTTTCACTCATCAAATCATCAAAACGCGCCTTGCTTTCTCTCACTACTCTCTTAACACATTTATTTAACCTCTTGTATTCCAGCAAGCATTCATCACGTAAACTTCCAGGCACATCTTTCACATTTAGAAATCGCAAGTATGCTCTCTTTTTCACCTCAATCGCTTCTTTAACTTCTTTATTCCACCATGCATTTTTTGGACAAGAACCTAATCGACATTCACCACAAACTTCTTTTGCACATTTAAGAACTGTATCCTTAAATTTGAACCAAACATCATTTATGCTGCATTCAAAATTAAGTTCACATACAGGCAAAGATTCATTTATTTTCTCAACAAACAAATCTCTAACATCCTCATTCTGCAGTGCACTGGATTTCACACGAAACATTTTATTAGTATTTTTCACCCTCATTCTCCAACATTTATCTAGACGTATACGCGATACCACCAAATAATGGTCATTCGTACCCAATTCAGCACCACGCTTCACACGCGTATCTACAACTAAACTTCTCAATCGTTCATCATACAAAATAAAATCAATCATACTCCGTCTATTTTCACTAATATTCTCCCATGTATACAAATGAGCAAGTTTATGTTTAAAGATAGAGTTGGAAACAAAGAGATCACGCTCCAAACAGAAAGAAACTATTTTCCTACCGTTTTCATTCACTCTTGCATCACCAAACTTACCCAATACATTCCCAGACATGCTTCTCTTAACTCCCACCCAACCATTTAAATCACCACATACAATAACTTTCTCACCTGAATCACATGAATCAATAACACTATCTAACAAATTCCAAAATCTATCTTTTTCAAGATCATTTTCGGGTTCGGTTGGACCATAAACTGACACAACGAAGATTCTATGAAAGCCTACCTTTAATCTCAGCCAAAGAATTCTCGATGAAGTACAACCATATTCTCTCACAAACGGTTTCATTCGTTCACTAACAAGCACACCAACACCATGCTTCGCGTGTTCATTCTCAGCAACACCCGACCACAAGCAAAACAATCCATCCACTCCTTCCTCACTACATCCTTTCCTTTTAGTCTCACTGACACACAAAACATCTACATTATACATACGCATTACATTCATCAATTCATTTTCTTTACCAGTTATACCCCTAACATTCCACGTACCAAACTTACATTCATCAAATTTCACCCATTTATTTTTCATTTATCCAAAAGAAATAAAAGAAGGGTTCTCTCGGTAGAAGAGTAGAAGTTAAGGCAGCTTACCAGGCTTGTCCTTAACTATAAATAGAAAAAGAAAACAGTTACATTTACACAAGTGTCAAACGTCAACTGTCAAACGTCAATCACACCTAAAAACAAAACATAACTCAGCGTTTCTATACACGTAACCAATATAAACAAATAACGATATGAAAGAAAATATATATATAAAAAACTAAACTACTATAAAAATGAAAGATAACACTTATCTTAATAAAACGATACTCGAGAAGTCCAATGACAAACAGTATATTTTAATCCAACTCCAAAAACCCAGTCAAAAACCCAAATAAATTTCGCACTTGACGGGTGAGTTCTATTTATTCTGTTGTCTAGGTAATATATATACAACTCATTATTAATTGTAATTATTTCGTAACGATAGTAATGAAACAGTTCGTTTTGTAAATGTCCACGTAGAAGAATGTAGTGAGTGCTCAGTTCTCATATCGTTTGCCATTACCCGCTTTCTGGGTATTAGATGATATTTTATTGACTTTCTTACTGATTGTAAGGTAAGACGGTTGATGCAACGATAATAATCAATTATTAAAAACTGTCTTTGTTATTTTAGAAATGAAGAGATATGATAAAAATGTAATACTCCTGTACAACGCTATGTGCGGCCGCTGGTGGTGTCGATCTGTTAGAGAAGTGGTGATCTCACATTTATTGTTATTTTATTAAGAAACAAACAAAAACAATCAACTACATTCAGATATAGTACAAAAGTTACTATTTAAATGTATTTCACAAAATTTTCTTGTCAATATTGGGATGCGGACTGCTAACAATATATAATATTCAATATCTTTTAAACGAATAAAGATATAAAAAAAAACTTTTAAACACAAATTGTTTCCCATTAAATTTCCTACAATCGGTATTTGAACAAATTTTCTCAATCTAAATCGGTTTCAGAGATATTTTAAAATCAAAACTTCTTTTTGCTATAACTTCTAAACTAGAAACAATTTTTTTGTCAAAATTGCCACCATTCGATGCGCCTAAAAATTCTCTACAATTTATATTTAAATAATTTTTTTCTAACTTGCTTGGTTCAGTAGTTATTTCCAATTAAAAAATTACACTTTTTTTTTTATTTAAAAAAATTCATTGTATATTAATTGAAGGACGTTAAATACACTCGTCTAAACCGCACTTTAATATCTTTTTTAGTTTTGCAGATATTTTTAATTCAATATTTCATTTCGTTATAACTTCTAAACCGTAAACATTTTGTGGCCCCATTTACACCCTATAACTCTTATTTGAACAATTTTTTTCTAGTTTACTTGGTTTAGAAGTTATTGACCAACCAGCACACATATTAGTAATAACAATGAGTATCACTATGACAACTCATTATTAATTGTAATTATTTCGTAACGATAGTAATGAAACAGTTCGTTTTGTAAATGTCCACGTAGAAGAATGTAGTGAGTGCTCAGTTCTCATATCGTTTGCCATTACCCGCTTTCTGGGTATTAGATGATATTTTATTGACTTTCTTACTGATTGTAAGGTAAGACGGTTGATGCAACGATAATAATCAATTATTAAAAACTGTCTTTGTTATTTTAGAAATGAAGAGATATGATAAAAATTTAATACTCCTGTACAACGCTATGTGCGGCCGCTGGTGGTGTCGAGCTGTTTGAGAAGTAGCGATCTCACGTTCCTGAGCTACGCAGAAGGAGGGACACGTGGGTGGTGGACGCACTCTTTGCGAAATCTACCTAGCCAGAACTCTGGGTCTGGCAATCCCACGTCTCCAGCTACGTAGGTTAGGTTATATTTGGTTAAGTTAGATTTAGTTCCCGGGGTTTGGGCTGACTACCGGGCGCGTCCCCAGGTGGCGGATAGGGGAGTGACCATGTTTCTAGCGAGACATGGCCAGTAGCAGCCATAAGCAGTGGCACTGGAACTAAAACCCCGGCTTGTTTCTGCAAAAGCTGTTGCCGCGGACCAACCTACGCAGGAGGAGGGACACCTGGGTGGAAGACGCGCTCTTTGCGAACTCTACCTAGGCAGAACTCTGGGTGTGGCAATCCCACGTCTCCAGCTACGTAGGGAGCAGTGAGACATCTCCGTCGGACGCTATGTGCGGCCGCTGGTGGTGTCGATCTGTTAGAGAAGTGGTGATCTCACATTTATTGTTATTTTATTAAGAAACAAACAAAAACAATGAACTACATTCAGATATAGTACAAAAATTACTATTTAAATGTATTTCACAAAATTTTCTTGTCAATATTGGGATGCGGACTGCTAACAATATATAATATTCAATATCTTTTAAACGAATAAAGATATAAAAAAAAACTTTTAAACACAAATTGTTTCCCATTAAATTTCCTACAATCGGTATTTGAACAAATTTTCTCAATCTAAATCGGTTTCAGAGATATTTTAAAATCAAAACTTCTTTTTGCTATAACTTCTAAACTAGAAACAATTTTTTTGTCAAAATTGCCACCATTCGATGCGCCTAAAAATTCTCTACAATTTATATTTAAATAATTTTTTTCTAACTTGCTTGGTTCAGTAGTTATTTACAATTAAAAAATTACACTTTTTTTTTTATTTAAAAAAATTCATTGTATATTAATTGAAGGACGTTAAATACACTCGTCTAAACCGCACTTTAATATCTTTTTTAGTTTTGCAGATATTTTTAATTCAATATTTCATTTCGTTATAACTTCTAAACCGTAAACATTTTGTGGCCCCATTTACACCCTATAACTCTTATTTGAACAATTTTTTTCTAGTTTACTTGGTTTAGAAGTTATTGACCAACCAGCACACATATTAGTAATAACAATGAGTATCACTATGACAACTCATTATTAATTGTAATTATTTCGTAACGATAGTAATGAAACAGTTCGTTTTGTAAATGTCCACGTAGAAGAATGTAGTGAGTGCTCAGTTCTCATATCGTTTGCCATTACCCGCTTTCTGGGTATTAGATGATATTTTATTGAATTTCTTACTGATTGTAAGGTAAGACGGTTGATGCAACGATAATAATCAATTATTAAAAACTGTCTTTGTTATTTTAGAAATGAAGAGATATGATAAAAATTTAATACTCCTGTACAACGCTATGTGCGGCCGCTGGTGGTGTCGAGCTGTTTGAGAAGTAGCGATCTCACGTTCCTGAGCTACGCAGAAGGAGGGACACGTGGGTGGTGGACGCACTCTTTGCGAAATCTACCTAGCCAGAACTCTGGGTCTGGCAATCCCACGTCTCCAGCTACGTAGGTTAGGTTATATTTGGTTAAGTTAGATTTAGTTCCCGGGGTTTGGGCTGACTACCGGGCGCGTCCCCAGGTGGCGGATAGGGGAGTGACCATGTTTCTAGCGAGACATGGCCAGTAGCAGCCATAAGCAGTGGCACTGGAACTAAAACCCCGGCTTGTTTCTGCAAAAGCTGTTGCCGCGGACCAACCTACGCAGGAGGAGGAACACCTGGGTGGAAGACGCGCTCTTTGCGAACTCTACCTAGGCAGAACTCTGGGTGTGGCAATCCCACGTCTCCAGCTACGTAGGGAGCAGTGAGACATCTCCGTCGGACGCTATGTGCGGCCGCTGGTGGTGTCGATCTGTTAGAGAAGTGGTGATCTCACATTTATTGTTATTTTATTAAGAAACAAACAAAAACAATCAACTACATTCAGATATAGTACAAAAATTACTATTTAAATGTATTTCACAAAATTTTCTTGTCAATATTGGGATGCGGACTGCTAACAATATATAATATTCAATATCTTTTAAACGAATAAAGATATAAAAAAAAACTTTTAAACACAAATTGTTTCCCATTAAATTTCCTACAATCGGTATTTGAACAAATTTTCTCAATCTAAATCGGTTTCAGAGATATTTTAAAATCAAAACTTCTTTTTGCTATAACTTCTAAACTAGAAACAATTTTTTTGTCAAAATTGCCACCATTCGATGCGCCTAAAAATTCTCTACAATTTATATTTAAATAATTTTTTTCTAACTTGCTTGGTTCAGTAGTTATTTACAATTAAAAAATTACACTTTTTTTTTTATTTAAAAAAATTCATTGTATATTAATTGAAGGACGTTAAATACACTCGTCTAAACCGCACTTTAATATCTTTTTTAGTTTTGCAGATATTTTTAATTCAATATTTCATTTCGTTATAACTTCTAAACCGTAAACATTTTGTGGCCCCATTTACACCCTATAACTCTTATTTGAACAATTTTTTTCTAGTTTACTTGGTTTAGAAGTTATTGACCAACCAGCACACATATTAGTAATAACAATGAGTATCACTATGACAACTCATTATTAATTGTAATTATTTCGTAACGATAGTAATGAAACAGTTCGTTTTGTAAATGTCCACGTAGAAGAATGTAGTGAGTGCTCAGTTCTCATATCGTTTGCCATTACCCGCTTTCTGGGTATTAGATGATATTTTATTGACTTTCTTACTGATTGTAAGGTAAGACGGTTGATGCAACGATAATAATCAATTATTAAAAACTGTCTTTGTTATTTTAGAAATGAAGAGATATGATAAAAATTTAATACTCCTGTACAACGCTATGTGCGGCCGCTGGTGGTGTCGAGCTGTTTGAGAAGTAGCGATCTCACGTTCCTGAGCTACGCAGAAGGAGGGACACGTGGGTGGTGGACGCACTCTTTGCGAAATCTACCTAGCCAGAACTCTGGGTCTGGCAATCCCACGTCTCCAGCTACGTAGGTTAGGTTATATTTGGTTAAGTTAGATTTAGTTCCCGGGGTTTGGGCTGACTACCGGGCGCGTCCCCAGGTGGCGGATAGGGGAGTGACCATGTTTCTAGCGAGACATGGCCAGTAGCAGCCATAAGCAGTGGCACTGGAACTAAAACCCCGGCTTGTTTCTGCAAAAGCTGTTGCCGCGGACCAACCTACGCAGGAGGAGGGACACCTGGGTGGAAGACGCGCTCTTTGCGAACTCTACCTAGGCAGAACTCTGGGTGTGGCAATCCCACGTCTCCAGCTACGTAGGGAGCAGTGAGACATCTCCGTCGGACGCTACGTGCGGCCGCTGGTGGTGTCGATCTGTTAGAGAAGTGGTGATCTCACATTTATTGTTATTTTATTAAGAAACAAACAAAAACAATCAACTACATTCAGATATAGTACAAAAATTACTATTTAAATGTATTTCACAAAATTTTCTTGTCAATATTGGGATGCGGACTGCTAACAATATATAATATTCAATATCTTTTAAACGAATAAAGATATAAAAAAAAACTTTTAAACACAAATTGTTTCCCATTAAATTTCCTACAATCGGTATTTGAACAAATTTTCTCAATCTAAATCGGTTTCAGAGATATTTTAAAATCAAAACTTCTTTTTGCTATAACTTCTAAACTAGAAACAATTTTTTTGTCAAAATTGCCACCATTCGATGCGCCTAAAAATTCTCTACAATTTATATTTAAATAATTTTTTTCTAACTTGCTTGGTTCAGTAGTTATTTACAATTAAAAAATTACACTTTTTTTTTTATTTAAAAAAATTCATTGTATATTAATTGAAGGACGTTAAATACACTCGTCTAAACCGCACTTTAATATCTTTTTTAGTTTTGCAGATATTTTTAATTCAATATTTCATTTCGTTATAACTTCTAAACCGTAAACATTTTGTGGCCCCATTTACACCCTATAACTCTTATTTGAACAATTTTTTTCTAGTTTACTTGGTTTAGAAGTTATTGACCAACCAGCACACATATTAGTAATAACAATGAGTATCACTATGACAACTCATTATTAATTGTAATTATTTCGTAACGATAGTAATGAAACAGTTCGTTTTGTAAATGTCCACGTAGAAGAATGTAGTGAGTGCTCAGTTCTCATATCGTTTGCCATTACCCGCTTTCTGGGTATTAGATGATATTTTATTGACTTTCTTACTGATTGTAAGGTAAGACGGTTGATGCAACGATAATAATCAATTATTAAAAACTGTCTTTGTTATTTTAGAAATGAAGAGATATGATAAAAATGTAATACTCCTGTACAACGCTATGTGCGGCCGCTGGTGGTGTCGAGCTGTTTGAGAAGTAGCGATCTCACGTTCCTGAGCTACGCAGAAGGAGGGACACGTGGGTGGTGGACGCACTCTTTGCGAAATCTACCTAGCCAGAACTCTGGGTCTGGCAATCCCACGTCTCCAGCTACGTAGGTTAGGTTATATTTGGTTAAGTTAGATTTAGTTCCCGGGGTTTGGGCTGACTACCGGGCGCGTCCCCAGGTGGCGGATAGGGGAGTGACCATGTTTCTAGCGAGACATGGCCAGTAGCAGCCATAAGCAGTGGCACTGGAACTAAAACCCCGGCTTGTTTCTGCAAAAGCTGTTGTCGCGGACCAACCTACGCAGGAGGAGGGACACCTGGGTGGAAGACGCGCTCTTTGCGAACTCTACCTAGGCAGAACTCTGGGTGTGGCAATCCCACGTCTCCAGCTACGTAGGGAGCAGTGAGACATCTCCGTCGGACGCTATGTGCGGCCGCTGGTGGTGTCGATCTGTTAGAGAAGTGGTGATCTCACATTTATTGTTATTTTATTAAGAAACAATCAAAAACAATCAACTACATTCAGATATAGTACAAAAATTACTATTTAAATGTATTTCACAAAATTTTCTTGTCAATATTGGGATGCGGACTGCTAACAATATATAATATTCAATATCTTTTAAACGAATAAAGATATAAAAAAAAACTTTTAAACACAAATTGTTTCCCATTAAATTTCCTACAATCGGTATTTGAACAAATTTTCTCAATCTAAATCGGTTTCAGAGATATTTTAAAATCAAAACTTCTTTTTGCTATAACTTCTAAACTAGAAACAATTTTTTTGTCAAAATTGCCACCATTCGATGCGCCTAAAAATTCTCTACAATTTATATTTAAATAATTTTTTTCTAACTTGCTTGGTTCAGCAGTTATATACAATTAAAAAATTACACTTTTTTTTTTATTTAAAAAAATTCATTGTATATTAATTGAAGGACGTTAAATACACTCGTCTAAACCGCACTTTAATATCTTTTTTAGTTTTGCAGATATTTTTAATTCAATATTTCATTTCGTTATAACTTCTAAACCGTAAACATTTTGTGGCCCCATTTACACCCTATAACTCTTATTTGAACAATTTTTTTCTAGTTTACTTGGTTTAGAAGTTATTGACCAACCAGCACACATATTAGTAATAACAATGAGTATCACTATGACAACTCATTATTAATTGTAATTATTTCGTAACGATAGTAATGAAACAGTTCGTTTTGTAAATGTCCACGTAGAAGAATGTAGTGAGTGCTCAGTTCTCATATCGTTTGCCATTACCCGCTTTCTGGGTATTAGATGATATTTTATTGACTTTCTTACTGATTGTAAGGTAAGACGGTTGATGCAACGATAATAATCAATTATTAAAAACTGTCTTTGTTATTTTAGAAATGAAGAGATATGATAAAAATGTAATACTCCTGTACAACGCTATGTGCGGCCGCTGGTGGTGTCGAGCTGTTTGAGAAGTAGCGATCTCACGTTCCTGAGCTACGCAGAAGGAGGGACACGTGGGTGGTGGACGCACTCTTTGCGAAATCTACCTAGCCAGAACTCTGGGTCTGGCAATCCCACGTCTCCAGCTACGTAGGTTAGGTTATATTTGGTTAAGTTAGATTTAGTTCCCGGGGTTTGGGCTGACTACCGGGCGCGTCCCCAGGTGGCGGATAGGGGAGTGACCATGTTTCTAGCGAGACATGGCCAGTAGTAGCCATAAGCAGTGGCACTGGAACTAAAACCCCGGCTTGTTTCTGCAAAAGCTGTTGCCGCGGACCAACCTACGCAGGAGGAGGGACACCTGGGTGGAAGACGCGCTCTTTGCGAACTCTACCTAGGCAGAACTCTGGGTGTGGCAATCCCACGTCTCCAGCTACGTAGGGAGCAGTGAGACATCTCCGTCGGACGCTATGTGCGGCCGCTGGTGGTGTCGATCTGTTAGAGAAGTGGTGATCTCACATTTATTGTTATTTTATTAAGAAACAAACAAAAACAATCAACTACATTCAGATATAGTACAAAAATTACTATTTAAATGTATTTCACAAAATTTTCTTGTCAATATTGGGATGCGCACTGCTAACAATATATAATATTCAATATCTTTTAAACGAATAAAGATATAAAAAAAAACTTTTAAACACAAATTGTTTCCCATTAAATTTCCTACAATCGGTATTTGAACAAATTTTCTCAATCTAAATCGGTTTCAGAGATATTTTAAAATCAAAACTTCTTTTTGCTATAACTTCTAAACTAGAAACAATTTTTTTGTTAAAATTGCCACCATTCGATGCGCCTAAAAATTCTCTACAATTTATATTTAAATAATTTTTTTCTAACTTGCTTAGTTCAGTAGTTATTTACAATTAAAAAATTACACTTTTTTTTTTATTTAAAAAAATTCATTGTATATTAATTGAAGGACGTTAAATACACTCGTCTAAACCGCACTTTAATATCTTTTTTAGTTTTGCAGATATTTTTAATTCAATATTTCATTTCGTTATAACTTCTAAACCGTAAACATTTTGTGGCCCCATTTACACCCTATAACTCTTATTTGAACAATTTTTTTCTAGTTTACTTGGTTTAGAAGTTATTGACCAACCAGCACACATATTAGTAATAACAATGAGTATCACTATGACAACTCATTATTAATTGTAATTATTTCGTAACGATAATAATGAAACAGTTCGTTTTGTAAATGTCCACGTAGAAGAATGTAGTGAGTGCTCAGTTCTCATATCGTTTGCCATTACCCGCTTTCTGGGTATTAGATGATATTTTATTGACTTTCTTACTGATTGTAAGGTAAGACGGTTGATGCAACTATAATAATCAATTATTAAAAACTGTCTTTGTTATTTTAGAAATGAAGAGATATGATAAAAATTTAATACTCCTGTACAACGCTATGTGCGGCCGCTGGTGGTGTCGAGCTGTTTGAGAAGTAGCGATCTCACGTTCCTGAGCTACGCAGAAGGAGGGACACGTGGGTGGTGGACGCACTCTTTGCGAAATCTACCTAGCCAGAACTCTGGGTCTGGCAATCCCACGTCTCCAGCTACGTAGGTTAGGTTATATTTGGTTAAGTTAGATTTAGTTCCCGGGGTTTGGGCTGACTACCGGGCGCGTCTCCAGGTGGCGGATAGGGGAGTGACCATGTTTCTAGCGAGACATGGCCAGTAGCAGCCATAAGCAGTGGCACTGGAACTAAAACCCCGGCTTGTTTCTGCAAAAGCTGTTGCCGCGGACCAACCTACGCAGGAGGAGGGACACCTGGGTGGAAGACGCGCTCTTTGCGAACTCTACCTAGGCAGAACTCTGGGTGTGGCAATCCCACGTCTCCAGCTACGTAGGGAGCAGTGAGACATCTCCGTCGGACGCTATGTGCGGCCGCTGGTGGTGTCGATCTGTTAGAGAAGTGGTGATCTCACATTTATTGTTATTTTATTAAGAAACAATCAAAAACAATCAACTACATTCAGATATAGTACAAAAATTACTATTTAAATGTATTTCACAAAATTTTCTTGTCAATATTGGGATGCGGACTGCTAACAATATATAATATTCAATATCTTTTAAACGAATAAAGATATAAAAAAAAACTTTTAAACACAAATTGTTTCCCATTAAATTTCCTACAATCGGTATTTGAACAAATTTTCTCAATCTAAATCGGTTTCAGAGATATTTTAAAATCAAAACTTCTTTTTGCTATAACTTCTAAACTAGAAACAATTTTTTTGTCAAAATTGCCACCATTCGATGCGCCTAAAAATTCTCTACAATTTATATTTAAATAATTTTTTTCTAGCTTGCTTGGTTCAGTAGTTATTTACAATTAAAAAATTACACTTTTTTTTTTATTTAAAAAAATTCATTGTATATTAATTGAAGGACGTTAAATACACTCGTCTAAACCGCACTTTAATATCTTTTTTAGTTTTGCAGATATTTTTAATTCAATATTTCATTTCGTTATAACTTCTAAACCGTAAACATTTTGTGGCCCCATTTACACCCTATAACTCTTATTTGAACAATTTTTTTCTAGTTTACTTGGTTTAGAAGTTATTGACCAACCAGCACACATATTAGTAATAACAATGAGTATCACTATGACAACTCATTATTAATTGTAATTATTTCGTAACGATAGTAATGAAACAGTTCGTTTTGTAAATGTCCACGTAGAAGAATGAAGTGAGTGCTCAGTTCTCATATCGTTTGCCATTACCCGCTTTCTGGGTATTAGATGATATTTTATTGACTTTCTTACTGATTGTAAGGTAAGACGGTTGATGCAACGATAATAATCAATTATTAAAAACTGTCTTTGTTATTTTAGAAATGAAGAGATATGATAAAAATTTAATACTCCTGTACAACGCTATGTGCGGCCGCTGGTGGTGTCGAGCTGTTTGAGAAGTAGCGATCTCACGTTCCTGAGCTACGCAGAAGGAGGGACACGTGGGTGGTGGACGCACTCTTTGCGAAATCTACCTAGCCAGAACTCTGGGTCTGGCAATCCCACGTCTCCAGCTACGTAGGTTAGGTTATATTTGGTTAAGTTAGATTTAGTTCCCGGGGTTTGGGCTGACTACCGGGCGCGTCTCCAGGTGGCGGATAGGGGAGTGACCATGTTTCTAGCGAGACATGGCCAGTAGCAGCCATAAGCAGTGGCACTGGAACTAAAACCCCGGCTTGTTTCTGCAAAAGCTGTTGCCGCGGACCAACCTACGCAGGAGGAGGGACACCTGGGTGGAAAACGCGCTCTTTGCGAACTCTACCTAAGCAGAACTCTGAGTGTGGCAATCTCACGTCTCCAGCTACGTAGGGAGCAGTGAGACATCTCCGTCGGACGCTATGTGCGGCCGCTGGTGGTGTCGATCTGTTAGAGAAGTGGTGATCTCACATTTATTGTTATTTTATTAAGAAACAATCAAAAACAATCAACTACATTCAGATATAGTACAAAAATTACTATTTAAATGTATTTCACAAAATTTTCTTGTCAATATTGGGATGCGGACTGCTAACAATATATAATATTCAATATCTTTTAAACGAATAAAGATATAAAAAAAAACTTTTAAACACAAATTGTTTCCCATTAAATTTCCTACAATCGGTATTTGAACAAATTTTCTCAATCTAAATCGGTTTCAGAGATATTTTAAAATCAAAACTTCTTTTTGCTATAACTTCTAAACTAGAAACAATTTTTTTGTCAAAATTGCCACCATTCGATGCGCCTAAAAATTCTCTACAATTTATATTTAAATAATTTTTTTCTAACTTGCTTGGTTCAGCAGTTATTTACAATTAAAAAATTACACTTTTTTTTTTATTTAAAAAAATTCATTGTATATTAATTGAAGGACGTTAAATACACTCGTCTAAACCGCACTTTAATATCTTTTTTAGTTTTGCAGATATTTTTAATTCAATATTTCATTTCGTTATAACTTCTAAACCGTAAACATTTTGTGGCCCCATTTACACCCTATAACTCTTATTTGAACAATTTTTGTCTAGTTTACTTGGTTTAGAAGTTATTGACCAACCAGCACACATATTAGTAATAACAATGAGTATCACTATGACAACTCATTATTAATTGTAATTATTTCGTAACGATAGTAATGAAACAGTTCGTTTTGTAAATGTCCACGTAGAAGAATGTAGTGAGTGCTCAGTTCTCATATCGTTTGCCATTACCCGCTTTCTGGGTATTAGATGATATTTTATTGACTTTCTTACTGATTGTAAGGTAAGACGGTTGATGCAACGATAATAATCAATTATTAAAAACTGTCTTTGTTATTTTAGAAATGAAGAGATATGATAAAAATTTAATACTCCTGTACAACGATATGTGCGGCCGCTGGTGGTGTCGAGCTGTTTGAGAAGTAGCGATCTCACGTTCCTGAGCTACGCAGAAGGAGGGACACGTGGGTGGTGGACGCACTCTTTGCTAAATCTACCTAGCCAGAACTCTGGGTCTGGCAATCCCACGTCTCCAGCTACGTAGGTTAGGTTATATTTGGTTAAGTTAGATTTAGTTCCCGGGGTTTGGGCTGACTACCGGGCGCGTCCCCAGGTGGCGGATAGGGGAGTGACCATGTTTCTAGCGAGACATGGCCAGTAGTAGCCATAAGCAGTGGCACTGGAACTAAAACCCCGGCTTGTTTCTGCAAAAGCTGTTGCCGCGGACCAACCTACGCAGGAGGAGGGACACCTGGGTGGAAGACGCGCTCTTTGCGAACTCTACCTAGGCAGAACTCTGGGTGTGGCAATCCCACGTCTCCAGCTACGTAGGGAGCAGTGAGACATCTCCGTCGGACGCTATGTGCGGCCGCTGGTGGTGTCGATCTGTTAGAGAAGTGGTGATCTCACATTTATTGTTATTTTATTAAGAAACAATCAAAAACAATCAACTACATTCAGATATAGTACAAAAATTACTATTTAAATGTATTTCACAAAATTTTCTTGTCAATATTGGGATGCGGACTGCTAACAATATATAATATTCAATATCTTTTAAACGAATAAAGATATAAAAAAAAACTTTTAAACACAAATTGTTTCCCATTAAATTTCCTACAATCGGTATTTGAACAAATTTTCTCAATCTAAATCGGTTTCAGAGATATTTTAAAATCAAAACTTCTTTTTGCTATAACTTCTAAACTAGAAACAATTTTTTTGTTAAAATTGCCACCATTCGATGCGCCTAAAAATTCTCTACAATTTATATTTAAATAATTTTTTTCTAACTTGCTTGGTTCAGTAGTTATTTACAATTAAAAAATTACACTTTTTTTTTTATTTAAAAAAATTCATTGTATATTAATTGAAGGACGTTAAATACACTCGTCTAAACCGCACTTTAATATCTTTTTTAGTTTTGCAGATATTTTTAATTCAATATTTCATTTCGTTATAACTTCTAAACCGTAAACATTTTGTGGCCCCATTTACACCCTATAACTCTTATTTGAACAATTTTTTTCTAGTTTACTTGGTTTAGAAGTTATTGACCAACCAGCACACATATTAGTAATAACAATGAGTATCACTATGACAACTCATTATTAATTGTAATTATTTCGTAACGATAGTAATGAAACAGTTCGTTTTGTAAATGTCCACGTAGAAGAATGAAGTGAGTGCTCAGTTCTCATATCGTTTGCCATTACCCGCTTTCTGGGTATTAGATGATATTTTATTGACTTTCTTACTGATTGCAAGGTAAGACGGTTGATGCAACGATAATAATCAATTATTAAAAACTGTCTTTGTTATTTTAGAAATGAAGAGATATGATAAAAATTTAATACTCCTGTACAACGCTATGTGCGGCCGCTGGTGGTGTCGAGCTGTTTGAGAAGTAGCGATCTCACGTTCCTGAGCTACGCAGAAGGAGGGACACGTGGGTGGTGGACGCACTCTTTGCGAAATCTACCTAGCCAGAACTCTGGGTCTGGCAATCCCACGTCTCCAGCTACGTAGGTTAGGTTATATTTGGTTAAGTTAGATTTAGTTCCCGGGGTTTGGGCTGACTACCGGGCGCGTCTCCAGGTGGCGGATAGGGGAGTGACCATGTTTCTAGCGAGACATGGCCAGTAGCAGCCATAAGCAGTGGCACTGGAACTAAAACCCCGGCTTGTTTCTGCAAAAGCTGTTGCCGCGGACCAACCTACGCAGGAGGAGGGACACCTGGGTGGAAGACGCGCTCTTTGCGAACTCTACCTAAGCAGAACTCTGGGTGTGGCAATCCCACGTCTCCAGCTACGTAGGGAGCAGTGAGACATCTCCGTCGGACGCTATGTGCGGCCGCTGGTGGTGTCGATCTGTTAGAGAAGTGGTGATCTCACATTTATTGTTATTTTATTAAGAAACAAACAAAAACAATCAACTACATTCAGATATAGTACAAAAATTACTATTTAAATGTATTTCACAAAATTTTCTTGTCAATATTGGGATGCGGACTGCTAACAATATATAATATTCAATATCTTTTAAACGAATAAAGATATAAAAAAAAACTTTTAAACACAAATTGTTTCCCATTAAATTTCCTACAATCGGTATTTGAACAAATTTTCTCAATCTAAATCGGTTTCAGAGATATTTTAAAATCAAAACTTCTTTTTGCTATAACTTCTAAACTAGAAACAATTATTTTGTTAAAATTGCCACCATTCGATGCGCCTAAAAATTCTCTACAATTTATATTTAAATAATTTTTTTCTAACTTGCTTGGTTCAGTAGTTATTTACAATTAAAAAATTACACTTTTTTTTTTATTTAAAAAAATTCATTGTATATTAATTGAAGGACGTTAAATACACTCGTCTAAACCGCACTTTAATATCTTTTTTAGTTTTGCAGATATTTTTAATTCAATATTTCATTTCGTTATAACTTCTAAACCGTAAACATTTTGTGGCCCCATTTACACCCTATAACTCTTATTTGAACAATTTTTTTCTAGTTTACTTGGTTTAGAAGTTATTGACCAACCAGCACACATATTAGTAATAACAATGAGTATCACTATGACAACTCATTATTAATTGTAATTATTTCGTAACGATAGTAATGAAACAGTTCGTTTTGTAAATGTCCACGTAGAAGAATGTAGTGAGTGCTCAGTTCTCATATCGTTTGCCATTACCCGCTTTCTGGGTATTAGATGATATTTTATTGACTTTCTTACTGATTGTAAGGTAAGACGGTTGATGCAACGATAATAATCAATTATTAAAAACTGTCTTTGTTATTTTAGAAATGAAGAGATATGATAAAAATTTAATACTCCTGTACAACGATATGTGCGGCCGCTGGTGGTGTCGAGCTGTTTGAGAAGTAGCGATCTCACGTTCCTGAGCTACGCAGAAGGAGGGACACGTGGGTGGTGGACGCACTCTTTGCTAAATCTACCTAGCCAGAACTCTGGGTCTGGCAATCCCACGTCTCCAGCTACGTAGGTTAGGTTATATTTGGTTAAGTTAGATTTAGTTCCCGGGGTTTGGGCTGACTACCGGGCGCGTCCCCAGGTGGCGGATAGGGGAGTGACCATGTTTCTAGCGAGACATGGCCAGTAGTAGCCATAAGCAGTGGCACTGGAACTAAAACCCCGGCTTGTTTCTGCAAAAGCTGTTGCCGCGGACCAACCTACGCAGGAGGAGGGACACCTGGGTGGAAGACGCGCTCTTTGCGAACTCTACCTAGGCAGAACTCTGGGTGTGGCAATCCCACGTCTCCAGCTACGTAGGGAGCAGTGAGACATCTCCGTCGGACGCTATGTGCGGCCGCTGGTGGTGTCGATCTGTTAGAGAAGTGGTGATCTCACATTTATTGTTATTTTATTAAGAAACAAACAAAAACAATCAACTACATTCAGATATAGTACAAAAATTACTATTTAAATGTATTTCACAAAATTTTCTTGTCAATATTGGGATGCGGACTGCTAACAATATATAATATTCAATATCTTTTAAACGAATAAAGATATAAAAAAAAACTTTTAAACACAAATTGTTTCCCATTAAATTTCCTACAATCGGTATTTGAACAAATTTTCTCAATCTAAATCGGTTTCAGAGATATTTTAAAATCAAAACTTCTTTTTGCTATAACTTCTAAACTAGAAACAATTTTTTTGTTAAAATTGCCACCATTCGATGCGCCTAAAAATTCTCTACAATTTATATTTAAATAATTTTTTTCTAACTTGCTTGGTTCAGTAGTTATTTACAATTAAAAAATTACACTTTTTTTTTTATTTAAAAAAATTCATTGTATATTAATTGAAGGACGTTAAATACACTCGTCTAAACCGCACTTTAATATCTTTTTTAGTTTTGCAGATATTTTTAATTCAATATTTCATTTCGTTATAACTTCTAAACCGTAAACATTTTGTGGCCCCATTTACACCCTATAACTCTTATTTGAACAATTTTTTTCTAGTTTACTTGGTTTAGAAGTTATTGACCAACCAGCACACATATTAGTAATAACAATGAGTATCACTATGACAACTCATTATTAATTGTAATTATTTCGTAACGATAGTAATGAAACAGTTCGTTTTGTAAATGTCCACGTAGAAGAATGTAGTGAGTGCTCAGTTCTCATATCGTTTGCCATTACCCGCTTTCTGGGTATTAGATGATATTTTATTGACTTTCTTACTGATTGTAAGGTAAGACGGTTGATGCAACGATAATAATCAATTATTAAAAACTGTCTTTGTTATTTTAGAAATGAAGAGATATGATAAAAATTTAATACTCCTGTACAACGCTATGTGCGGCCGCTGGTGGTGTCGAGCTGTTTGAGAAGTAGCGATCTCACGTTCCTGAGCTACGCAGAAGGAGGGACACGTGGGTGGTGGACGCACTCTTTGCGAAATCTACCTAGCCAGAACTCTGGGTCTGGCAATCCCACGTCTCCAGCTACGTAGGTTAGGTTATATTTGGTTAAGTTAGATTTAGTTCCCGGGGTTTGGGCTGACTACCGGGCGCGTCCCCAGGTGGCGGATAGGGGAGTGACCATGTTTCTAGCGAGACATGGCCAGTAGTAGCAATAAGCAGTGGCACTGGAACTAAAACCCCGGCTTGTTTCTGCAAAAGCTGTTGCCGCGGACCAACCTACGCAGGAGGAGGGACACCTGGGTGGAAGACGCGCTCTTTGCGAACTCTACCTAGGCAGAACTCTGGGTGTGGCAATCCCACGTCTCCAGCTACGTAGGGAGCAGTGAGACATCTCCGTCGGACGCTATGTGCGGCCGCTGGTGGTGTCGATCTGTTAGAGAAGTGGTGATCTCACATTTATTGTTATTTTATTAAGAAACAAACAAAAACAATCAACTACATTCAGATGTAGTACAAAAATTACTATTTAAATGTATTTCACAAAATTTTCTTGTCAATATTGGGATGCGGACTGCTAACAATATATAATATTCAATATCTTTTAAACGAATAAAGATATAAAAAAAAACTTTTAAACACAAATTGTTTCCCATTAAATTTCCTACAATCGGTATTTGAACAAATTTTCTCAATCTAAATCGGTTTCAGAGATATTTTAAAATCAAAACTTCTTTTTGCTATAACTTCTAAACTAGAAACAATTTTTTTGTCAAAATTGCCACCATTCGATGCGCCTAAAAATTCTCTACAATTTATATTTAAATAATTTTTTTCTAGCTTGCTTGGTTCAGTAGTTATTTACAATTAAAAAATTACACTTTTTTTTTTATTTAAAAAAATTCATTGTATATTAATTGAAGGACGTTAAATACACTCGTCTAAACCGCACTTTAATATCTTTTTTAGTTTTGCAGATATTTTTAATTCAATATTTCATTTCGTTATAACTTCTAAACCGTAAACATTTTGTGGCCCCATTTACACCCTATAACTCTTATTTGAACAATTTTTTTCTAGTTTACTTGGTTTAGAGGTTATTGACCAACCAGCACACATATTAGTAATAACAATGAGTATCACTATGACAACTCATTATTAATTGTAATTATTTCGTAACGATAGTAATGAAACAGTTCGTTTTGTAAATGTCCACGTAGAAGAATGAAGTGAGTGCTCAGTTCTCATATCGTTTGCCATTACCCGCTTTCTGGGTATTAGATGATATTTTATTGACTTTCTTACTGATTGTAAGGTAAGACGGTTGATGCAACGATAATAATCAATTATTAAAAACTGTCTTTGTTATTTTAGAAATGAAGAGATATGATAAAAATTTAATACTCCTGTACAACGCTATGTGCGGCCGCTGGTGGTGTCGAGCTGTTTGAGAAGTAGCGATCTCACGTTCCTGAGCTACGCAGAAGGAGGGACACGTGGGTGGTGGACGCACTCTTTGCGAAATCTACCTAGCCAGAACTCTGGGTCTGGCAATCCCACGTCTCCAGCTACGTAGGTTAGGTTATATTTGGTTAAGTTAGATTTAGTTCCCGGGGTTTGGGCTGACTACCGGGCGCGTCTCCAGGTGGCGGATAGGGGAGTGACCATGTTTCTAGCGAGACATGGCCAGTAGCAGCCATAAGCAGTGGCACTGGAACTAAAACCCCGGCTTGTTTCTGCAAAAGCTGTTGCCGCGGACCAACCTACGCAGGAGGAGGGACACCTGGGTGGAAGACGCGCTCTTTGCGAACTCTACCTAAGCAGAACTCTGGGTGTGGCAATCCCACGTCTCCAGCTACGTAGGGAGCAGTGAGACATCTCCGTCGGACGCTATGTGCGGCCGCTGGTGGTGTCGATCTGTTAGAGAAGTGGTGATCTCACATTTATTGTTATTTTATTAAGAAACAATCAAAAACAATCAACTACATTCAGATATAGTACAAAAATTACTATTTAAATGTATTTCACAAAATTTTCTTGTCAATATTGGGATGCGGACTGCTAACAATATATAAGATTCAATATCTTTTAAACGAATAAAGATATAAAAAAAAACTTTTAAACACAAATTGTTTCCCATTAAATTTCCTACAATCGGTATTTGAACAAATTTTCTCAATCTAAATCGGTTTCAGAGATATTTTAAAATCAAAACTTCTTTTTGCTATAACTTCTAAACTAGAAACAATTTTTTTGTCAAAATTGCCACCATTCGATGCGCCTAAAAATTCTCTACAATTTATATTTAAATAATTTTTTTCTAACTTGCTTGGTTCAGTAGTTATTTACAATGAAAAAATTACACTTTTTTTTTTATTTAAAAAAATTCATTGTATATTAATTGAAGGACGTTAAATACACTCGTCTAAACCGCACTTTAATATCTTTTTTAGTTTTGCAGATATTTTTAATTCAATATTTCATTTCGTTATAACTTCTAAACCGTAAACATTTTGTGGCCCCATTTACACCCTATAACTCTTATTTGAACAATTTTTTTTCTAGTTTACTTGGTTTAGAAGTTATTGACCAACCAGCACACATATTAGTAATAACAATGAGTATCACTATGACAACTCATTATTAATTGTAATTATTTCGTAACGATAGTAATGAAACAGTTCGTTTTGTAAATGTCCACGTAGAAGAATGTAGTGAGTGCTCAGTTCTCATATCGTTTGCCATTACCCGCTTTCTGGGTATTAGATGATATTTTATTGACTTTCTTACTGATTGTAAGGTAAGACGGTTGATGCAACGATAATAATCAATTATTAAAAACTGTCTTTGTTATTTTAGAAATGAAGAGATATGATAAAAATGTAATACTCCTGTACAACGCTATGTGCGGCCGCTGGTGGTGTCGAGCTGTTTGAGAAGTAGCGATCTCACGTTCCTGAGCTACGCAGAAGGAGGGACACGTGGGTGGTGGACGCACTCTTTGCGAAATCTACCTAGCCAGAACTCTGGGTCTGGCAATCCCACGTCTCCAGCTACGTAGGTTAGGTTATATTTGGTTAAGTTAGATTTAGTTCCCGGGGTTTGGGCTGACTACCGGGCGCGTCCCCAGGTGGCGGATAGGGGAGTGACCATGTTTCTAGCGAGACATGGCCAGTAGCAGCCATAAGCAGTGGCACTGGAACTAAAACCCCGGCTTGTTTCTGCAAAAGCTGTTGCCGCGGACCAACCTACGCAGGAGGAGGGACACCTGGGTGGAAGACGCGCTCTTTGCGAACTCTACCTAAGCAGAACTCTGGGTGTGGCAATCCCACGTCTCCAGCTACGTAGGGAGCAGTGAGACATCTCCGTCGGACGCTATGTGCGGCCGCTGGTGGTGTCGATCTGTTAGAGAAGTGGTGATCTCACATTTATTGTTATTTTATTAAGAAACAATCAAAAACAATCAACTACATTCAGATATAGTACAAAAATTACTATTTAAATGTATTTCACAAAATTTTCTTGTCAATATTGGGATGCGGACTGCTAACAATATATAAGATTCAATATCTTTTAAACGAATAAAGATATAAAAAAAAACTTTTAAACACAAATTGTTTCCCATTAAATTTCCTACAATCGGTATTTGAACAAATTTTCTCAATCTAAATCGGTTTCAGAGATATTTTAAAATCAAAACTTCTTTTTGCTATAACTTCTAAACTAGAAACAATTTTTTTGTCAAAATTGCCACCATTCGATGCGCCTAAAAATTCTCTACAATTTATATTTAAATAATTTTTTTCTAGCTTGCTTGGTTCAGTAGTTATTTACAATTAAAAAATTACACTTTTTTTTTTATTTAAAAAAATTCATTGTATATTAATTGAAGGACGTTAAATACACTCGTCTAAACCGCACTTTAATATCTTTTTTAGTTTTGCAGATATTTTTAATTCAATATTTCATTTCGTTATAACTTCTAAACCGTAAACATTTTGTGGCCCCATTTACACCCTATAACTCTTATTTGAACAATTTTTTTCTAGTTTACTTGGTTTAGAAGTTATTGACCAACCAGCACACATATTAGTAATAACAATGAGTATCACTATGACAACTCATTATTAATTGTAATTATTTCGTAACGATAGTAATGAAACAGTTCGTTTTGTAAATGTCCACGTAGAAGAATGAAGTGAGTGCTCAGTTCTCATATCGTTTGCCATTACCCGCTTTCTGGGTATTAGATGATATTTTATTGACTTTCTTACTGATTGTAAGGTAAGACGGTTGATGCAACGATAATAATCAATTATTAAAAACTGTCTTTGTTATTTTAGAAATGAAGAGATATGATAAAAATTTAATACTCCTGTACAACGCTATGTGCGGCCGCTGGTGGTGTCGAGCTGTTTGAGAAGTAGCGATCTCACGTTCCTGAGCTACGCAGAAGGAGGGACACGTGGGTGGTGGACGCACTCTTTGCGAAATCTACCTAGCCAGAACTCTGGGTCTGGCAATCCCACGTCTCCAGCTACGTAGGTTAGGTTATATTTGGTTAAGTTAGATTTAGTTCCCGGGGTTTGGGCTGACTACCGGGCGCGTCTCCAGGTGGCGGATAGGGGAGTGACCATGTTTCTAGCGAGACATGGCCAGTAGCAGCCATAAGCAGTGGCACTGGAACTAAAACCCCGGCTTGTTTCTGCAAAAGCTGTTGCCGCGGACCAACCTACGCAGGAGGAGGGACACCTGGGTGGAAGACGCGCTCTTTGCGAACTCTACCTAAGCAGAACTCTGGGTGTGGCAATCCCACGTCTCCAGCTACGTAGGGAGCAGTGAGACATCTCCGTCGGACGCTATGTGCGGCCGCTGGTGGTGTCGATCTGTTAGAGAAGTGGTGATCTCACATTTATTGTTATTTTATTAAGAAACAATCAAAAACAATCAACTACATTCAGATATAGTACAAAAATTACTATTTAAATGTATTTCACAAAATTTTCTTGTCAATATTGGGATGCGGACTGCTAACAATATATAAGATTCAATATCTTTTAAACGAATAAAGATATAAAAAAAAACTTTTAAACACAAATTGTTTCCCATTAAATTTCCTACAATCGGTATTTGAACAAATTTTCTCAATCTAAATCGGTTTCAGAGATATTTTAAAATCAAAACTTCTTTTTGCTATAACTTCTAAACTAGAAACAATTTTTTTGTCAAAATTGCCACCATTCGATGCGCCTAAAAATTCTCTACAATTTATATTTAAATAATTTTTTTCTAACTTGCTTGGTTCAGTAGTTATTTACAATGAAAAAATTACACTTTTTTTTTTATTTAAAAAAATTCATTGTATATTAATTGAAGGACGTTAAATACACTCGTCTAAACCGCACTTTAATATCTTTTTTAGTTTTGCAGATATTTTTAATTCAATATTTCATTTCGTTATAACTTCTAAACCGTAAACATTTTGTGGCCCCATTTACACCCTATAACTCTTATTTGAACAATTTTTTTTCTAGTTTACTTGGTTTAGAAGTTATTGACCAACCAGCACACATATTAGTAATAACAATGAGTATCACTATGACAACTCATTATTAATTGTAATTATTTCGTAACGATAGTAATGAAACAGTTCGTTTTGTAAATGTCCACGTAGAAGAATGTAGTGAGTGCTCAGTTCTCATATCGTTTGCCATTACCCGCTTTCTGGGTATTAGATGATATTTTATTGACTTTCTTACTGATTGTAAGGTAAGACGGTTGATGCAACGATAATAATCAATTATTAAAAACTGTCTTTGTTATTTTAGAAATGAAGAGATATGATAAAAATGTAATACTCCTGTACAACGCTATGTGCGGCCGCTGGTGGTGTCGAGCTGTTTGAGAAGTAGCGATCTCACGTTCCTGAGCTACGCAGAAGGAGGGACACGTGGGTGGTGGACGCACTCTTTGCGAAATCTACCTAGCCAGAACTCTGGGTCTGGCAATCCCACGTCTCCAGCTACGTAGGTTAGGTTATATTTGGTTAAGTTAGATTTAGTTCCCGGGGTTTGGGCTGACTACCGGGCGCGTCCCCAGGTGGCGGATAGGGGAGTGACCATGTTTCTAGCGAGACATGGCCAGTAGCAGCCATAAGCAGTGGCACTGGAACTAAAACCCCGGCTTGTTTCTGCAAAAGCTGTTGCCGCGGACCAACCTACGCAGGAGGAGGGACACCTGGGTGGAAGACGCGCTCTTTGCGAACTCTACCTAAGCAGAACTCTGGGTGTGGCAATCCCACGTCTCCAGCTACGTAGGGAGCAGTGAGACATCTCCGTCGGACGCTATGTGCGGCCGCTGGTGGTGTCGATCTGTTAGAGAAGTGGTGATCTCACATTTATTGTTATTTTATTAAGAAACAATCAAAAACAATCAACTACATTCAGATATAGTACAAAAATTACTATTTAAATGTATTTCACAAAATTTTCTTGTCAATATTGGGATGCGGACTGCTAACAATATATAAGATTCAATATCTTTTAAACGAATAAAGATATAAAAAAAAACTTTTAAACACAAATTGTTTCCCATTAAATTTCCTACAATCGGTATTTGAACAAATTTTCTCAATCTAAATCGGTTTCAGAGATATTTTAAAATCAAAACTTCTTTTTGCTATAACTTCTAAACTAGAAACAATTTTTTTGTCAAAATTGCCACCATTCGATGCGCCTAAAAATTCTCTACAATTTATATTTAAATAATTTTTTTCTAACTTGCTTGGTTCAGTAGTTATTTACAATGAAAAAATTACACTTTTTTTTTTATTTAAAAAAATTCATTGTATATTAATTGAAGGACGTTAAATACACTCGTCTAAACCGCACTTTAATATCTTTTTTAGTTTTGCAGATATTTTTAATTCAATATTTCATTTCGTTATAACTTCTAAACCGTAAACATTTTGTGGCCCCATTTACACCCTATAACTCTTATTTGAACAATTTTTTTTCTAGTTTACTTGGTTTAGAAGTTATTGACCAACCAGCACACATATTAGTAATAACAATGAGTATCACTATGACAACTCATTATTAATTGTAATTATTTCGTAACGATAGTAATGAAACAGTTCGTTTTGTAAATGTCCACGTAGAAGAATGTAGTGAGTGCTCAGTTCTCATATCGTTTGCCATTACCCGCTTTCTGGGTATTAGATGATATTTTATTGACTTTCTTACTGATTGTAAGGTAAGACGGTTGATGCAACGATAATAATCAATTATTAAAAACTGTCTTTGTTATTTTAGAAATGAAGAGATATGATAAAAATGTAATACTCCTGTACAACGCTATGTGCGGCCGCTGGTGGTGTCGAGCTGTTTGAGAAGTAGCGATCTCACGTTCCTGAGCTACGCAGAAGGAGGGACACGTGGGTGGTGGACGCACTCTTTGCGAAATCTACCTAGCCAGAACTCTGGGTCTGGCAATCCCACGTCTCCAGCTACGTAGGTTAGGTTATATTTGGTTAAGTTAGATTTAGTTCCCGGGGTTTGGGCTGACTACCGGGCGCGTCCCCAGGTGGCGGATAGGGGAGTGACCATGTTTCTAGCGAGACATGGCCAGTAGCAGCCATAAGCAGTGGCACTGGAACTAAAACCCCGGCTTGTTTCTGCAAAAGCTGTTGCCGCGGACCAACCTACGCAGGAGGAGGGACACCTGGGTGGAAGACGCGCTCTTTGCGAACTCTACCTAGGCAGAACTCTGGGTGTGGCAATCCCACGTCTCCAGCTACGTAGGGAGCAGTGAGACATCTCCGTCTTACGCTATGTGCGGCCGCTGGTGGTGTCGATCTGTTAGAGAAGTGGTGATCTCACATTTATTGTTATTTTATTAAGAAACAAACAAAAACAATCAACTACATTCAGATATAGTACAAAAATTACTATTTAAATGTATTTCACAAAATTTTCTTGTCAATATTGGGATGCGGACTGCTAACAATATATAATATTCAATATCTTTTAAACGAATAAAGATATAAAAAAAAACTTTTAAACACAAATTGTTTCCCATTAAATTTCCTACAATCGGTATTTGAACAAATTTTCTCAATCTAAATCGGTTTCAGAGATATTTTAAAATCAAAACTTCTTTTTGCTATAACTTCTAAACTAGAAACAATTTTTTTGTTAAAATTGCCACCATTCGATGCGCCTAAAAATTCTCTACAATTTATATTTAAATAATTTTTTTCTAACTTGCTTGGTTCAGTAGTTATTTACAATTAAAAAATTACACTTTTTTTTTTATTTAAAAAAATTCATTGTATATTAATTGAAGGACGTTAAATACACTCGTCTAAACCGCACTTTAATATCTTTTTTAGTTTTGCAGATATTTTTAATTCAATATTTCATTTCGTTATAACTTCTAAACCGTAAACATTTTGTGGCCCCATTTACACCCTATAACTCTTATTTGAACAATTTTTTTCTAGTTTACTTGGTTTAGAAGTTATTGACCAACCAGCACACATATTAGTAATAACAATGAGTATCACTATGACAACTCATTATTAATTGTAATTATTTCGTAACGATAGTAATGAAACAGTTCGTTTTGTAAATGTCCACGTAGAAGAATGAAGTGAGTGCTCAGTTCTCATATCGTTTGCCATTACCCGCTTTCTGGGTATTAGATGATATTTTATTGACTTTCTTACTGATTGTAAGGTAAGACGGTTGATGCAACGATAATAATCAATTATTAAAAACTGTCTTTGTTATTTTAGAAATGAAGAGATATGATAAAAATTTAATACTCCTGTACAACGCTATGTGCGGCCGCTGGTGGTGTCGAGCTGTTTGAGAAGTAGCGATCTCACGTTCCTGAGCTACGCAGAAGGAGGGACACGTGGGTGGTGGACGCACTCTTTGCGAAATCTACCTAGCCAGAACTCTGGGTCTGGCAATCCCACGTCTCCAGCTACGTAGGTTAGGTTATATTTGGTTAAGTTAGATTTAGTTCCCGGGGTTTGGGCTGACTACCGGGCGCGTCTCCAGGTGGCGGATAGGGGAGTGACCATGTTTCTAGCGAGACATGGCCAGTAGCAGCCATAAGCAGTGGCACTGGAACTAAAACCCCGGCTTGTTTCTGCAAAAGCTGTTGCCGCGGACCAACCTACGCAGGAGGAGGGACACCTGGGTGGAAGACGCGCTCTTTGCGAACTCTACCTAAGCAGAACTCTGGGTGTGGCAATCCCACGTCTCCAGCTACGTAGGGAGCAGTGAGACATCTCCGTCGGACGCTATGTGCGGCCGCTGGTGGTGTCGATCTGTTAGAGAAGTGGTGATCTCACATTTATTGTTATTTTATTAAGAAACAATCAAAAACAATCAACTACATTCAGATATAGTACAAAAATTACTATTTAAATGTATTTCACAAAATTTTCTTGTCAATATTGGGATGCGGACTGCTAACAATATATAAGATTCAATATCTTTTAAACGAATAAAGATATAAAAAAAAACTTTTAAACACAAATTGTTTCCCATTAAATTTCCTACAATCGGTATTTGAACAAATTTTCTCAATCTAAATCGGTTTCAGAGATATTTTAAAATCAAAACTTCTTTTTGCTATAACTTCTAAACTAGAAACAATTTTTTTGTCAAAATTGCCACCATTCGATGCGCCTAAAAATTCTCTACAATTTATATTTAAATAATTTTTTTCTAACTTGCTTGGTTCAGTAGTTATTTACAATGAAAAAATTACACTTTTTTTTTTATTTAAAAAAATTCATTGTATATTAATTGAAGGACGTTAAATACACTCGTCTAAACCGCACTTTAATATCTTTTTTAGTTTTGCAGATATTTTTAATTCAATATTTCATTTCGTTATAACTTCTAAACCGTAAACATTTTGTGGCCCCATTTACACCCTATAACTCTTATTTGAACAATTTTTTTTCTAGTTTACTTGGTTTAGAAGTTATTGACCAACCAGCACACATATTAGTAATAACAATGAGTATCACTATGACAACTCATTATTAATTGTAATTATTTCGTAACGATAGTAATGAAACAGTTCGTTTTGTAAATGTCCACGTAGAAGAATGTAGTGAGTGCTCAGTTCTCATATCGTTTGCCATTACCCGCTTTCTGGGTATTAGATGATATTTTATTGACTTTCTTACTGATTGTAAGGTAAGACGGTTGATGCAACGATAATAATCAATTATTAAAAACTGTCTTTGTTATTTTAGAAATGAAGAGATATGATAAAAATGTAATACTCCTGTACAACGCTATGTGCGGCCGCTGGTGGTGTCGAGCTGTTTGAGAAGTAGCGATCTCACGTTCCTGAGCTACGCAGAAGGAGGGACACGTGGGTGGTGGACGCACTCTTTGCGAAATCTACCTAGCCAGAACTCTGGGTCTGGCAATCCCACGTCTCCAGCTACGTAGGTTAGGTTATATTTGGTTAAGTTAGATTTAGTTCCCGGGGTTTGGGCTGACTACCGGGCGCGTCCCCAGGTGGCGGATAGGGGAGTGACCATGTTTCTAGCGAGACATGGCCAGTAGCAGCCATAAGCAGTGGCACTGGAACTAAAACCCCGGCTTGTTTCTGCAAAAGCTGTTGCCGCGGACCAACCTACGCAGGAGGAGGGACACCTGGGTGGAAGACGCGCTCTTTGCGAACTCTACCTAGGCAGAACTCTGGGTGTGGCAATCCCACGTCTCCAGCTACGTAGGGAGCAGTGAGACATCTCCGTCGGACGCTATGTGCGGCCGCTGGTGGTGTCGATCTGTTAGAGAAGTGGTGATCTCACATTTATTGTTATTTTATTAAGAAACAAACAAAAACAATCAACTACATTCAGATATAGTACAAAAATTACTATTTAAATGTATTTCACAAAATTTTCTTGTCAATATTGGGATGCGGACTGCTAACAATATATAATATTCAATATCTTTTAAACGAATAAAGATATAAAAAAAAAACTTTTAAACACAAATTGTTTCCCATTAAATTTCCTACAATCGGTATTTGAACAAATTTTCTCAATCTAAATCGGTTTCAGAGATATTTTAAAATCAAAACTTCTTTTTGCTATAACTTCTAAACGAGAAACAATTTTTTTGTCAAAATTGCCACCATTCGATGCGCCTAAAAATTCTCTACAATTTATATTTAAATAATTTTTTTCTAACTTGCTTGGTTCAGTAGTTATTTACAATTAAAAAATTACACTTTTTTTTTTATTTAAAAAAATTCATTGTATATTAATTGAAGGACGTTAAATACACTCGTCTAAACCGCACTTTAATATCTTTTTTAGTTTTGCAGATATTTTTAATTCAATATTTCATTTCGTTATAACTTCTAAACCGTAAACATTTTGTGGCCCCATTTACACCCTATAACTCTTATTTGAACAATTTTTTTCTAGTTTACTTGGTTTAGAAGTTATTGACCAACCAGCACACATATTAGTAATAACAATGAGTATCACTATGACAACTCATTATTAATTGTAATTATTTCGTAACGATAGTAATGAAACAGTTCGTTTTGTAAATGTCCACGTAGAAGAATGAAGTGAGTGCTCAGTTCTCATATCGTTTGCCATTACCCGCTTTCTGGGTATTAGATGATATTTTATTGACTTTCTTACTGATTGTAAGGTAAGACGGTTGATGCAACGATAATAATCAATTATTAAAAACTGTCTTTGTTATTTTAGAAATGAAGAGATATGATAAAAATTTAATACTCCTGTACAACGCTATGTGCGGCCGCTGGTGGTGTCGAGCTGTTTGAGAAGTAGCGATCTCACGTTCCTGAGCTACGCAGAAGGAGGGACACGTGGGTGGTGGACGCACTCTTTGCGAAATCTACCTAGCCAGAACTCTGGGTCTGGCAATCCCACGTCTCCAGCTACGTAGGTTAGGTTATATTTGGTTAAGTTAGATTTAGTTCCCGGGGTTTGGGCTGACTACCGGGCGCGTCTCCAGGTGGCGGATAGGGGAGTGACCATGTTTCTAGCGAGACATGGCCAGTAGCAGCCATAAGCAGTGGCACTGGAACTAAAACCCCGGCTTGTTTCTGCAAAAGCTGTTGCCGCGGACCAACCTACGCAGGAGGAGGGACACCTGGGTGGAAGACGCGCTCTTTGCGAACTCTACCTAAGCAGAACTCTGGGTGTGGCAATCCCACGTCTCCAGCTACGTAGGGAGCAGTGAGACATCTCCGTCGGACGCTATGTGCGGCCGCTGGTGGTGTCGATCTGTTAGAGAAGTGGTGATCTCACATTTATTGTTATTTTATTAAGAAACAAACAAAAACAATCAACTACATTCAGATATAGTACAAAAATTACTATTTAAATGTATTTCACAAAATTTTCTTGTCAATATTGGGATGCGGACTGCTAACAATATATAATATTCAATATCTTTTAAACGAATAAAGATATAAAAAAAAACTTTTAAACACAAATTGTTTCCCATTAAATTTCCTACAATCGGTATTTGAACAAATTTTCTCAATCTAAATCGGTTTCAGAGATATTTTAAAATCAAAACTTCTTTTTGCTATAACTTCTAAACTAGAAACAATTTTTTTGTTAAAATTGCCACCATTCGATGCGCCTAAAAATTCTCTACAATTTATATTTAAATAATTTTTTTCTAACTTGCTTGGTTCAGTAGTTATTTACAATTAAAAAATTACACTTTTTTTTTTATTTAAAAAAATTCATTGTATATTAATTGAAGGACGTTAAATACACTCGTCTAAACCGCACTTTAATATCTTTTTTAGTTTTGCAGATATTTTTAATTCAATATTTCATTTCGTTATAACTTCTAAACCGTAAACATTTTGTGGCCCCATTTACACCCTATAACTCTTATTTGAACAATTTTTTTCTAGTTTACTTGGTTTAGAAGTTATTGACCAACCAGCACACATATTAGTAATAACAATGAGTATCACTATGACAACTCATTATTAATTGTAATTATTTCGTAACGATAGTAATGAAACAGTTCGTTTTGTAAATGTCCACGTAGAAGAATGTAGTGAGTGCTCAGTTCTCATATCGTTTGCCATTACCCGCTTTCTGGGTATTAGATGATATTTTATTGACTTTCTTACTGATTGTAAGGTAAGACGGTTGATGCAACGATAATAATCAATTATTAAAAACTGTCTTTGTTATTTTAGAAATGAAGAGATATGATAAAAATGTAATACTCCTGTACAACGCTATGTGCGACCGCTGGTGGTGTCGAGCTGTTTGAGAAGTAGCGATCTCACGTTCCTGAGCTACGCAGAAGGAGGGACACGTGGGGGGTGGACGCACTCTTTGCGAAATCTACCTAGCCAGAACTCTGGGTCTGGCAATCCCACGTCTCCAGCTACGTAGGTTAGGTTATATTTGGTTAAGTTAGATTTAGTTCCCGGGGTTTGGGCTGACTACCGGGCGCGTCCCCAGGTGGCGGATAGGGGAGTGACCATGTTTCTAGCGAGACATGGCCAGTAGCAGCCATAAGCAGTGGCACTGGAACTAAAACCCCGGCTTGTTTCTGCAAAAGCTGTTGCCGCGGACCAACCTACGTAGGAGGAGGGACACCTGTGTGGAAGACGCGCTCTTTGCGAACTCTACCTAGGCAGAACTCTGGGTGTGGCAATCCCACGTCTCCAGCTACGTAGGGAGCAGTGAGACATCTCCGTCGGACGCTATATGCGGCCGCTGGTGGTGTCGATCTGTTAGAGAAGTGGTGATCTCACATTTATTGTTATTTTATTAAGAAACAAACAAAAACAATCAACTACATTCAGATATAGTACAAAAATTACTATTTAAATGTATTTCACAAAATTTTCTTGTCAATATTGGGATGCGGACTGCTAACAATATATAATATTCAATATCTTTTAAACGAATAAAGATATAAAAAAAAACTTTTAAACACAAATTGTTTCCCATTAAATTTCCTACAATCGGTATTTGAACAAATTTTCTCAATCTAAATCGGTTTCAGAGATATTTTAAAATCAAAACTTCTTTTTGCTATAACTTCTAAACTAGAAACAATTTTTTTGTCAAAATTGCCACCATTCGATGCGCCTAAAAATTCTCTACAATTTATATTTAAATAATTTTTTTCTAACTTGCTTGGTTCAGCAGTTATTTACAATTAAAAAATTACACTTTTTTTTTTATTTAAAAAAATTCATTGTATATTAATTGAAGGACGTTAAATACACTCGTCTAAACCGCACTTTAATATCTTTTTTAGTTTTGCAGATATTTTTAATTCAATATTTCATTTCGTTATAACTTCTAAACCGTAAACATTTTGTGGCCCCATTTACACCCTATAACTCTTATTTGAACAATTTTTTTCTAGTTTACTTGGTTTAGAAGTTATTGACCAACCAGCACACATATTAGTAATAACAATGAGTATCACTATGACAACTCATTATTAATTGTAATTATTTCGTAACGATAGTAATGAAACAGTTCGTTTTGTAAATGTCCACGTAGAAGAATGTAGTGAGTGCTCAGTTCTCATATCGTTTGCCATTACCCGCTTTCTGGGTATTAGATGATATTTTATTGACTTTCTTACTGATTGTAAGGTAAGACGGTTGATGCAACGATAATAATCAATTATTAAAAACTGTCTTTGTTATTTTAGAAATGAAGAGATATGATAAAAATGTAATACTCCTGTACAACGCTATGTGCGGCCGCTGGTGGTGTCGAGCTGTTTGAGAAGTAGCGATCTCACGTTCCTGAGCTACGCAGAAGGAGGGACACGTGGGGGGTGGACGCACTCTTTGCGAAATCTACCTAGCCAGAACTCTGGGTCTGGCAATCCCACGTCTCCAGCTACGTAGGTTAGGTTATATTTGGTTAAGTTAGATTTAGTTCCCGGGGTTTGGGCTGACTACCGGGCGCGTCCCCAGGTGGCGGATAGGGGAGTGACCATGTTTCTAGCGAGACATGGCCAGTAGCAGCCATAAGCAGTGGCACTGGAACTAAAACCCCGGCTTGTTTCTGCAAAAGCTGTTGCCGCGGACCAACCTACGTAGGAGGAGGGACACCTGTGTGGAAGACGCGCTCTTTGCGAACTCTACCTAGGCAGAACTCTGGGTGTGGCAATCCCACGTCTCCAGCTACGTAGGGAGCAGTGAGACATCTCCGTCGGACGCTATATGCGGCCGCTGGTGGTGTCGATCTGTTAGAGAAGTGGTGATCTCACATTTATTGTTATTTTATTAAGAAACAAACAAAAACAATCAACTACATTCAGATATAGTACAAAAATTACTATTTAAATGTATTTCACAAAATTTTCTTGTCAATATTGGGATGCGGACTGCTAACAATATATAATATTCAATATCTTTTAAACGAATAAAGATATAAAAAAAAACTTTTAAACACAAATTGTTTCCCATTAAATTTCCTACAATCGGTATTTGAACAAATTTTCTCAATCTAAATCGGTTTCAGAGATATTTTAAAATCAAAACTTCTTTTTGCTATAACTTCTAAACTAGAAACAATTTTTTTGTCTAAATTGCCACCATTCGATGCGCCTAAAAATTCTCTACAATTTATATTTAAATAATTTTTTTCTAACTTGCTTGGTTCAGCAGTTATTTACAATTAAAAAATTACACTTTTTTTTTTATTTAAAAAAATTCATTGTATATTAATTGAAGGACGTTAAATACACTCGTCTAAACCGCACTTTAATATCTTTTTTAGTTTTGCAGATATTTTTAATTCAATATTTCATTTCGTTATAACTTCTAAACCGTAAACATTTTGTGGCCCCATTTACACCCTATAACTCTTATTTGAACAATTTTTTTCTAGTTTACTTGGTTTAGAAGTTATTGACCAACCAGCACACATATTAGTAATAACAATGAGTATCACTATGACAACTCATTATTAATTGTAATTATTTCGTAACGATAGTAATGAAACAGTTCGTTTTGTAAATGTCCACGTAGAAGAATGTAGTGAGTGCTCAGTTCTCATATCGTTTGCCATTACCCGCTTTCTGGGTATTAGATGATATTTTATTGACTTTCTTACTGATTGTAAGGTAAGACGGTTGATGCAACGATAATAATCAATTATTAAAAACTGTCTTTGTTATTTTAGAAATGAAGAGATATGATAAAAATGTAATACTCCTGTACAACGCTATGTGCGGCCGCTGGTGGTGTCGAGCTGTTTGAGAAGTAGCGATCTCACGTTCCTGAGCTACGCAGAAGGAGGGACACGTGGGGGGTGGACGCACTCTTTGCGAAATCTACCTAGCCAGAACTCTGGGTCTGGCAATCCCACGTCTCCAGCTACGTAGGTTAGGTTATATTTGGTTAAGTTAGATTTAGTTCCCGGGGTTTGGGCTGACTACCGGGCGCGTCCCCAGGTGGCGGATAGGGGAGTGACCATGTTTCTAGCGAGACATGGCCAGTAGCAGCCATAAGCAGTGGCACTGGAACTAAAACCCCGGCTTGTTTCTGCAAAAGCTGTTGCCGCGGACCAACCTACGTAGGAGGAGGGACACCTGTGTGGAAGACGCGCTCTTTGCGAACTCTACCTAGGCAGAACTCTGGGTGTGGCAATCCCACGTCTCCAGCTACGTAGGGAGCAGTGAGACATCTCCGTCGGACGCTATATGCGGCCGCTGGTGGTGTCGATCTGTTAGAGAAGTGGTGATCTCACATTTATTGTTATTTTATTAAGAAACAAACAAAAACAATCAACTACATTCAGATATAGTACAAAAATTACTATTTAAATGTATTTCACAAAATTTTCTTGTCAATATTGGGATGCGGACTGCTAACAATATATAATATTCAATATCTTTTAAACGAATAAAGATATAAAAAAAAACTTTTAAACACAAATTGTTTCCCATTAAATTTCCTACAATCGGTATTTGAACAAATTTTCTCAATCTAAATCGGTTTCAGAGATATTTTAAAATCAAAACTTCTTTTTGCTATAACTTCTAAACTAGAAACAATTTTTTTGTCTAAATTGCCACCATTCGATGCGCCTAAAAATTCTCTACAATTTATATTTAAATAATTTTTTTCTAACTTGCTTGGTTCAGCAGTTATTTACAATTAAAAAATTACACTTTTTTTTTTATTTAAAAAAATTCATTGTATATTAATTGAAGGACGTTAAATACACTCGTCTAAACCGCACTTTAATATCTTTTTTAGTTTTGCAGATATTTTTAATTCAATATTTCATTTCGTTATAACTTCTAAACCGTAAACATTTTGTGGCCCCATTTACACCCTATAACTCTTATTTGAACAATTTTTTTCTAGTTTACTTGGTTTAGAAGTTATTGACCAACCAGCACACATATTAGTAATAACAATGAGTATCACTATGACAACTCATTATTAATTGTAATTATTTCGTAACGATAGTAATGAAACAGTTCGTTTTGTAAATGTCCACGTAGAAGAATGTAGTGAGTGCTCAGTTCTCATATCGTTTGCCATTACCCGCTTTCTGGGTATTAGATGATATTTTATTGACTTTCTTACTGATTGTAAGGTAAGACGGTTGATGCAACGATAATAATCAATTATTAAAAACTGTCTTTGTTATTTTAGAAATGAAGAGATATGATAAAAATGTAATACTCCTGTACAACGCTATGTGCGGCCGCTGGTGGTGTCGAGCTGTTTGAGAAGTAGCGATCTCACGTTCCTGAGCTACGCAGAAGGAGGGACACGTGGGGGGTGGACGCACTCTTTGCGAAATCTACCTAGCCAGAACTCTGGGTCTGGCAATCCCACGTCTCCAGCTACGTAGGTTAGGTTATATTTGGTTAAGTTAGATTTAGTTCCCGGGGTTTGGGCTGACTACCGGGCGCGTCCCCAGGTGGCGGATAGGGGAGTGACCATGTTTCTAGCGAGACATGGCCAGTAGCAGCCATAAGCAGTGGCACTGGAACTAAAACCCCGGCTTGTTTCTGCAAAAGCTGTTGCCGCGGACCAACCTACGTAGGAGGAGGGACACCTGTGTGGAAGACGCGCTCTTTGCGAACTCTACCTAGGCAGAACTCTGGGTGTGGCAATCCCACGTCTCCAGCTACGTAGGGAGCAGTGAGACATCTCCGTCGGACGCTATATGCGGCCGCTGGTGGTGTCGATCTGTTAGAGAAGTGGTGATCTCACATTTATTGTTATTTTATTAAGAAACAAACAAAAACAATCAACTACATTCAGATATAGTACAAAAATTACTATTTAAATGTATTTCACAAAATTTTCTTGTCAATATTGGGATGCGGACTGCTAACAATATATAATATTCAATATCTTTTAAACGAATAAAGATATAAAAAAAAACTTTTAAACACAAATTGTTTCCCATTAAATTTCCTACAATCGGTATTTGAACAAATTTTCTCAATCTAAATCGGTTTCAGAGATATTTTAAAATCAAAACTTCTTTTTGCTATAACTTCTAAACTAGAAACAATTTTTTTGTCTAAATTGCCACCATTCGATGCGCCTAAAAATTCTCTACAATTTATATTTAAATAATTTTTTTCTAACTTGCTTGGTTCAGCAGTTATTTACAATTAAAAAATTACACTTTTTTTTTTATTTAAAAAAATTCATTGTATATTAATTGAAGGACGTTAAATACACTCGTCTAAACCGCACTTTAATATCTTTTTTAGTTTTGCAGATATTTTTAATTCAATATTTCATTTCGTTATAACTTCTAAACCGTAAACATTTTGTGGCCCCATTTACACCCTATAACTCTTATTTGAACAATTTTTTTCTAGTTTACTTGGTTTAGAAGTTATTGACCAACCAGCACACATATTAGTAATAACAATGAGTATCACTATGACAACTCATTATTAATTGTAATTATTTCGTAACGATAGTAATGAAACAGTTCGTTTTGTAAATGTCCACGTAGAAGAATGTAGTGAGTGCTCAGTTCTCATATCGTTTGCCATTACCCGCTTTCTGGGTATTAGATGATATTTTATTGACTTTCTTACTGATTGTAAGGTAAGACGGTTGATGCAACGATAATAATCAATTATTAAAAACTGTCTTTGTTATTTTAGAAATGAAGAGATATGATAAAAATGTAATACTCCTGTACAACGCTATGTGCGGCCGCTGGTGGTGTCGAGCTGTTTGAGAAGTAGCGATCTCACGTTCCTGAGCTACGCAGAAGGAGGGACACGTGGGGGGTGGACGCACTCTTTGCGAAATCTACCTAGCCAGAACTCTGGGTCTGGCAATCCCACGTCTCCAGCTACGTAGGTTAGGTTATATTTGGTTAAGTTAGATTTAGTTCCCGGGGTTTGGGCTGACTACCGGGCGCGTCCCCAGGTGGCGGATAGGGGAGTGACCATGTTTCTAGCGAGACATGGCCAGTAGCAGCCATAAGCAGTGGCACTGGAACTAAAACCCCGGCTTGTTTCTGCAAAAGCTGTTGCCGCGGACCAACCTACGCAGGAGGAGGGACACCTGTGTGGAAGACGCGCTCTTTGCGAACTCTACCTAGGCAGAACTCTGGGTGTGGCAATCCCACGTCTCCAGCTACGTAGGGAGCAGTGAGACATCTCCGTCGGACGCTATATGCGGCCGCTGGTGGTGTCGATCTGTTAGAGAAGTGGTGATCTCACATTTATTGTTATTTTATTAAGAAACAAACAAAAACAATCAACTACGTTCAGATATAGTACAAAAATTACTATTTAAATGTATTTCACAAAATTTTCTTGTCAATATTGGGATGCGGACTGCTAACAATATATAATATTCAATATCTTTTAAACGAATAAAGATATAAAAAAAAACTTTTAAACACAAATTGTTTCCCATTAAATTTCCTACAATCGGTATTTGAACAAATTTTCTCAATCTAAATCGGTTTCAGAGATATTTTAAAATCAAAACTTCTTTTTGCTATAACTTCTAAACGAGAAACAATTTTTTTGTCAAAATTGCCACCATTCGATGCGCCTAAAAATTCTCTACAATTTATATTTAAATAATTTTTTTCTAACTTGCTTGGTTCAGCAGTTATTTACAATTAAAAAATTACACTTTTTTTTTTATTTAAAAAAATTCATTGTATATTAATTGAAGGACGTTAAATACACTCGTCTAAACCGCACTTTAATATCTTTTTTAGTTTTGCAGATATTTTTAATTCAATATTTCATTTCGTTATAACTTCTAAACCGTAAACATTTTGTGGCCCCATTTACACCCTATAACTCTTATTTGAACAATTTTTTTCTAGTTTACTTGGTTTAGAAGTTATTGACCAACCAGCACACATATTAGTAATAACAATGAGTATCACTATGACAACTCATTATTAATTGTAATTATTTCGTAACGATAGTAATGAAACAGTTCGTTTTGTAAATGTCCACGTAGAAGAATGTAGTGAGTGCTCAGTTCTCATATCGTTTGCCATTACCCGCTTTCTGGGTATTAGATGATATTTTATTGACTTTCTTACTGATTGTAAGGTAAGACGGTTGATGCAACGATAATAATCAATTATTAAAAACTGTCTTTGTTATTTTAGAAATGAAGAGATATGATAAAAATGTAATACTCCTGTACAACGCTATGTGCGGCCGCTGGTGGTGTCGAGCTGTTTGAGAAGTAGCGATCTCACGTTCCTGAGCTACGCAGAAGGAGGGACACGTGGGGGGTGGACGCACTCTTTGCGAAATCTACCTAGCCAGAACTCTGGGTCTGGCAATCCCACGTCTCCAGCTACGTAGGTTAGGTTATATTTGGTTAAGTTAGATTTAGTTCCCGGGGTTTGGGCTGACTACCGGGCGCGTCCCCAGGTGGCGGATAGGGGAGTGACCATGTTTCTAGCGAGACATGGCCAGTAGCAGCCATAAGCAGTGGCACTGGAACTAAAACCCCGGCTTGTTTCTGCAAAAGCTGTTGCCGCGGACCAACCTACGCAGGAGGAGGGACACCTGTGTGGAAGACGCGCTCTTTGCGAACTCTACCTAGGCAGAACTCTGGGTGTGGCAATCCCACGTCTCCAGCTACGTAGGGAGCAGTGAGACATCTCCGTCGGACGCTATATGCGGCCGCTGGTGGTGTCGATCTGTTAGAGAAGTGGTGATCTCACATTTATTGTTATTTTATTAAGAAACAAACAAAAACAATCAACTACGTTCAGATATAGTACAAAAATTACTATTTAAATGTATTTCACAAAATTTTCTTGTCAATATTGGGATGCGGACTGCTAACAATATATAATATTCAATATCTTTTAAACGAATAAAGATATAAAAAAAAACTTTTAAACACAAATTGTTTCCCATTAAATTTCCTACAATCGGTATTTGAACAAATTTTCTCAATCTAAATCGGTTTCAGAGATATTTTAAAATCAAAACTTCTTTTTGCTATAACTTCTAAACGAGAAACAATTTTTTTGTCAAAATTGCCACCATTCGATGCGCCTAAAAATTCTCTACAATTTATATTTAAATAATTTTTTTCTAACTTGCTTGGTTCAGCAGTTATTTACAATTAAAAAATTACACTTTTTTTTTTATTTAAAAAAATTCATTGTATATTAATTGAAGGACGTTAAATACACTCGTCTAAACCGCACTTTAATATCTTTTTTAGTTTTGCAGATATTTTTAATTCAATATTTCATTTCGTTATAACTTCTAAACCGTAAACATTTTGTGGCCCCATTTACACCCTATAACTCTTATTTGAACAATTTTTTTCTAGTTTACTTGGTTTAGAAGTTATTGACCAACCAGCACACATATTAGTAATAACAATGAGTATCACTATGACAACTCATTATTAATTGTAATTATTTCGTAACGATAGTAATGAAACAGTTCGTTTTGTAAATGTCCACGTAGAAGAATGTAGTGAGTGCTCAGTTCTCATATCGTTTGCCATTACCCGCTTTCTGGGTATTAGATGATATTTTATTGACTTTCTTACTGATTGTAAGGTAAGACGGTTGATGCAACGATAATAATCAATTATTAAAAACTGTCTTTGTTATTTTAGAAATGAAGAGATATGATAAAAATGTAATACTCCTGTACAACGCTATGTGCGGCCGCTGGTGGTGTCGAGCTGTTTGAGAAGTAGCGATCTCACGTTCCTGAGCTACGCAGAAGGAGGGACACGTGGGGGGTGGACGCACTCTTTGCGAAATCTACCTAGCCAGAACTCTGGGTCTGGCAATCCCACGTCTCCAGCTACGTAGGTTAGGTTATATTTGGTTAAGTTAGATTTAGTTCCCGGGGTTTGGGCTGACTACCGGGCGCGTCCCCAGGTGGCGGATAGGGGAGTGACCATGTTTCTAGCGAGACATGGCCAGTAGCAGCCATAAGCAGTGGCACTGGAACTAAAACCCCGGCTTGTTTCTGCAAAAGCTGTTGCCGCGGACCAACCTACGCAGGAGGAGGGACACCTGTGTGGAAGACGCGCTCTTTGCGAACTCTACCTAGGCAGAACTCTGGGTGTGGCAATCCCACGTCTCCAGCTACGTAGGGAGCAGTGAGACATCTCCGTCGGACGCTATATGCGGCCGCTGGTGGTGTCGATCTGTTAGAGAAGTGGTGATCTCACATTTATTGTTATTTTATTAAGAAACAAACAAAAACAATCAACTACGTTCAGATATAGTACAAAAATTACTATTTAAATGTATTTCACAAAATTTTCTTGTCAATATTGGGATGCGGACTGCTAACAATATATAATATTCAATATCTTTTAAACGAATAAAGATATAAAAAAAAACTTTTAAACACAAATTGTTTCCCATTAAATTTCCTACAATCGGTATTTGAACAAATTTTCTCAATCTAAATCGGTTTCAGAGATATTTTAAAATCAAAACTTCTTTTTGCTATAACTTCTAAACGAGAAACAATTTTTTTGTCAAAATTGCCACCATTCGATGCGCCTAAAAATTCTCTACAATTTATATTTAAATAATTTTTTTCTAACTTGCTTGGTTCAGCAGTTATTTACAATTAAAAAATTACACTTTTTTTTTTATTTAAAAAAATTCATTGTATATTAATTGAAGGACGTTAAATACACTCGTCTAAACCGCACTTTAATATCTTTTTTAGTTTTGCAGATATTTTTAATTCAATATTTCATTTCGTTATAACTTCTAAACCGTAAACATTTTGTGGCCCCATTTACACCCTATAACTCTTATTTGAACAATTTTTTTCTAGTTTACTTGGTTTAGAAGTTATTGACCAACCAGCACACATATTAATAATAACAATGAGTATCACTATGACAACTCATTATTAATTGTAATTATTTCGTAACGATAGTAATGAAACAGTTCGTTTTGTAAATGTCCACGTAGAAGAATGTAGTGAGTGCTCAGTTCTCATATCGTTTGCCATTACCCGCTTTCTGGGTATTAGATGATATTTTATTGACTTTCTTACTGATTGTAAGGTAAGACGGTTGATGCAACGATAATAATCAATTATTAAAAACTGTCTTTGTTATTTTAGAAATGAAGAGATATGATAAAAATGTAATACTCCTGTACAACGCTATGTGCGGCCGCTGGTGGTGTCGAGCTGTTTGAGAAGTAGCGATCTCACGTTCCTGAGCTACGCAGAAGGAGGGACACGTGGGGGGTGGACGCACTCTTTGCGAAATCTACCTAGCCAGAACTCTGGGTCTGGCAATCCCACGTCTCCAGCTACGTAGGTTAGGTTATATTTGATTAAGTTAGATTTAGTTCCCGGGGTTTGGGCTGACTACCGGGCGCGTCCCCAGGTGGCGGATAGGGGAGTGACCATGTTTCTAGCGAGACATGGCCAGTAGCAGCCATAAGCAGTGGCACTGGAACTAAAACCCCGGCTTGTTTCTGCAAAAGCTGTTGCCGCGGACCAACCTACGCAGGAGGAGGGACACCTGTGTGGAAGACGCGCTCTTTGCGAACTCTACCTAGGCAGAACTCTGGGTGTGGCAATCCCACGTCTCCAGCTACGTAGGGAGCAGTGAGACATCTCCGTCGGACGCTATATGCGGCCGCTGGTGGTGTCGATCTGTTAGAGAAGTGGTGATCTCACATTTATTGTTATTTTATTAAGAAACAAACAAAAACAATCAACTACGTTCAGATATAGTACAAAAATTACTATTTAAATGTATTTCACAAAATTTTCTTGTCAATATTGGGATGCGGACTGCTAACAATATATAATATTCAATATCTTTTAAACGAATAAAGATATAAAAAAAAACTTTTAAACACAAATTGTTTCCCATTAAATTTCCTACAATCGGTATTTGAACAAATTTTCTCAATCTAAATCGGTTTCAGAGATATTTTAAAATCAAAACTTCTTTTTGCTATAACTTCTAAACGAGAAACAATTTTTTTGTCAAAATTGCCACCATTCGATGCGCCTAAAAATTCTCTACAATTTATATTTAAATAATTTTTTTCTAACTTGCTTGGTTCAGCAGTTATTTACAATTAAAAAATTACACTTTTTTTTTTATTTAAAAAAATTCATTGTATATTAATTGAAGGACGTTAAATACACTCGTCTAAACCGCACTTTAATATCTTTTTTAGTTTTGCAGATATTTTTAATTCAATATTTCATTTCGTTATAACTTCTAAACCGTAAACATTTTGTGGCCCCATTTACACCCTATAACTCTTATTTGAACAATTTTTTTCTAGTTTACTTGGTTTAGAAGTTATTGACCAACCAGCACACATATTAGTAATAACAATGAGTATCACTATGACAACTCATTATTAATTGTAATTATTTCGTAACGATAGTAATGAAACAGTTCGTTTTGTAAATGTCCACGTAGAAGAATGTAGTGAGTGCTCAGTTCTCATATCGTTTGCCATTACCCGCTTTCTGGGTATTAGATGATATTTTATTGACTTTCTTACTGATTGTAAGGTAAGACGGTTGATGCAACGATAATAATCAATTATTAAAAACTGTCTTTGTTATTTTAGAAATGAAGAGATATGATAAGAATGTAATACTCCTGTACAACGCTATGTGTGGCCGCTGGTGGTGTCGAGCTGTTTGAGAAGTAGCGATCTCACGTTCCTGAGCTACGCAGAAGGAGGGACACGTGGGGGGTGGACGCACTCTTTGCGAAATCTACCTAGCCAGAACTCTGGGTCTGGCAATCCCACGTCTCCAGCTACGTAGGTTAGGTTATATTTGATTAAGTTAGATTTAGTTCCCGGGGTTTGGGCTGACTACCGGGCGCGTCCCCAGGTGGCGGATAGGGGAGTGACCATGTTTCTAGCGAGACATGGCCAGTAGCAGCCATAAGCAGTGGCACTGGAACTAAAACCCCGGCTTGTTTCTGCAAAAGCTGTTGCCGCGGACCAACCTACGCAGGAGGAGGGACACCTGTGTGGAAGACGCGCTCTTTGCGAACTCTACCTAGGCAGAACTCTGGGTGTGGCAATCCCACGTCTCCAGCTACGTAGGGAGCAGTGAGACATCTCCGTCGGACGCTATATGCGGCCGCTGGTGGTGTCGATCTGTTAGAGAAGTGGTGATCTCACATTTATTGTTATTTTATTAAGAAACAATCAAAAACAATCAACTACATTCAGATATAGTACAAAAATTACTATTTAAATGTATTTCACAAAATTTTCTTGTCAATATTGGGATGCGGACTGCTAACAATATATAATATTCAATATCTTTTAAACGAATAAAGATATAAAAAAAAACTTTTAAACACAAATTGTTTCCCATTAAATTTCCTACAATCGGTATTTGAACAAATTTTCTCAATCTAAATCGGTTTCAGAGATATTTTAAAATCAAAACTTCTTTTTGCTATAACTTCTATACTAGAAACAATTTTTTTGTCTAAATTGCCACCATTCGATGCGCCTAAAAATTCTCTACAATTTATATTTAAATAATTTTTTTCTAACTTGCTTGGTTCAGCAGTTATTTACAATTAAAAAATTACACTTTTTTTTTTATTTAAAAAAATTCATTGTATATTAATTGAAGGACGTTAAATACACTCGTCTAAACCGCACTTTAATATCTTTTTTAGTTTTGCAGATATTTTTAATTCAATATTTCATTTCGTTATAACTTCTAAACCGTAAACATTTTGTGGCCCCATTTACACCCTATAACTCTTATTTGAACAATTTTTTTCTAGTTTACTTGGTTTAGAAGTTATTGACCAACCAGCACACATATTAGTAATAACAATGAGTATCACTATGACAACTCATTATTAATTGTAATTATTTCGTAACGATAGTAATGAAACAGTTCGTTTTGTAAATGTCCACGTAGAAGAATGTAGTGAGTGCTCAGTTCTCATATCGTTTGCCATTACCCGCTTTCTGGGTATTAGATGATATTTTATTGACTTTCTTACTGATTGTAAGGTAAGACGGTTGATGCAACGATAATAATCAATTATTAAAAACTGTCTTTGTTATTTTAGAAATGAAGAGATATGATAAAAATGTAATACTCCTGTACAACGCTATGTGCGGCCGCTGGTGGTGTCGAGCTGTTTGAGAAGTAGCGATCTCACGTTCCTGAGCTACGCAGAAGGAGGGACACGTGGGGGGTGGACGCACTCTTTGCGAAATCTACCTAGCCAGAACTCTGGGTCTGGCAATCCCACGTCTCCAGCTACGTAGGTTAGGTTATATTTGATTAAGTTAGATTTAGTTCCCGGGGTTTGGGCTGACTACCGGGCGCGTCCCCAGGTGGCGGATAGGGGAGTGACCATGTTTCTAGCGAGACATGGCCAGTAGCAGCCATAAGCAGTGGCACTGGAACTAAAACCCCGGCTTGTTTCTGCAAAAGCTGTTGCCGCGGACCAACCTACGCAGGAGGAGGGACACCTGTGTGGAAGACGCGCTCTTTGCGAACTCTACCTAGGCAGAACTCTGGGTGTGGCAATCCCACGTCTCCAGCTACGTAGGGAGCAGTGAGACATCTCCGTCGGACGCTATATGCGGCCGCTGGTGGTGTCGATCTGTTAGAGAAGTGGTGATCTCACATTTATTGTTATTTTATTAAGAAACAAACAAAAACAATCAACTACATTCAGATATAGTACAAAAATTACTATTTAAATGTATTTCACAAAATTTTCTTGTCAATATTGGGATGCGGACTGCTAACAATATATAATATTCAATATCTTTTAAACGAATAAAGATATAAAAAAAAACTTTTAAACACAAATTGTTTCCCATTAAATTTCCTACAATCGGTATTTGAACAAATTTTCTCAATCTAAATCGGTTTCAGAGATATTTTAAAATCAAAACTTCTTTTTGCTATAACTTCTAAACTAGAAACAATTTTTTTGTCTAAATTGCCACCATTCGATGCGCCTAAAAATTCTCTACAATTTATATTTAAATAATTTTTTTCTAACTTGCTTGGTTCAGCAGTTATTTACAATTAAAAAATTACACTTTTTTTTTTATTTAAAAAAATTCATTGTATATTAATTGAAGGACGTTAAATACACTCGTCTAAACCGCACTTTAATATCTTTTTTAGTTTTGCAGATATTTTAAATTCAATATTTCATTTCGTTATAACTTCTAAACCGTAAACATTTTGTGGCCCCATTTACACCCTATAACTCTTATTTGAACAATTTTTTTCTAGTTTACTTGGTTTAGAAGTTATTGACCAACCAGCACACATATTAGTAATAACAATGAGTATCACTATGACAACTCATTATTAATTGTAATTATTTCGTAACGATAGTAATGAAACAGTTCGTTTTGTAAATGTCCACGTAGAAGAATGTAGTGAATGCTCAGTTCTCATATCGTTTGCCATTACCCGCTTTCTGGGTATTAGATGATATTTTATTGACTTTCTTACTGATTGTAAGGTAAGACGGTTGATGCAACGATAATAATCAATTATTAAAAACTGTCTTTGTTATTTTAGAAATGAAGAGATATGATAAAAATGTAATACTCCTGTACAACGCTATGTGCGGCCGCTGGTGGTGTCGAGCTGTTTGAGAAGTAGCGATCTCACGTTCCTGAGCTACGCAGAAGGAGGGACACGTGGGGGGTGGACGCACTCTTTGCGAAATCTACCTAGCCAGAACTCTGGGTCTGGCAATCCCACGTCTCCAGCTACGTAGGTTAGGTTATATTTGGTTAAGTTAGATTTAGTTCCCGGGGTTTGGGCTGACTACCGGGCGCGTCCCCAGGTGGCGGATAGGGGAGTGACCATGTTTCTAGCGAGACATGGCCAGTAGCAGCCATAAGCAGTGGCACTGGAACTAAAACCCCGGCTTGTTTCTGCAAAAGCTGTTGCCGCGGACCAACCTACGCAGGAGGAGGGACACCTGTGTGGAAGACGCGCTCTTTGCGAACTCTACCTAGGCAGAACTCTGGGTGTGGCAATCCCACGTCTCCAGCTACGTAGGGAGCAGTGAGACATCTCCGTCGGACGCTATGTGCGGCCGCTGGTGGTGTCGATCTGTTAGAGAAGTGGTGATCTCACATTTATTGTTATTTTATTAAGAAACAATCAAAAACAATCAACTACATTCAGATATAGTACAATAATTACTATTTAAATGTATTTCACAAAATTTTCTTGTCAATATTGGGATGCGGACTGCTAACAATATATAATATTCAATATCTTTTAAACGAATAAAGATATAAAAAAAAACTTTTAAACACAAATTGTTTCCCATTAAATTTCCTACAATCGGTATTTGAACAAATTTTCTCAATCTAAATCGGTTTCAGAGATATTTTAAAATCAAAACTTCTTTTTGCTATAACTTCTAAACTAGAAACAATTTTTTTGTCAAAATTGCCACCATTCGATGCGCCTAAAAATTCTCTACAATTTATATTTAAATAATTTTTTTCTAACTTGCTTGGTTCAGCAGTTATTTACAATTAAAAAATTACACTTTTTTTTTTATTTAAAAAAATTCATTGTATATTAATTGAAGGACGTTAAATACACTCGTCTAAACCGCACTTTAATATCTTTTTTAGTTTTGCAGATATTTTTAATTCAATATTTCATTTCGTTATAACTTCTAAACCGTAAACATTTTGTGGCCCCATTTACACCCTATAACTCTTATTTGAACAATTTTTTTCTAGTTTACTTGGTTTAGAAGTTATTGACCAACCAGCACACATATTAGTAATAACAATGAGTATCACTATGACAACTCATTATTAATTGTAATTATTTCGTAACGATAGTAATGAAACAGTTCGTTTTGTAAATGTCCACGTAGAAGAATGTAGTGAGTGCTCAGTTCTCATATCGTTTGCCATTACCCGCTTTCTGGGTATTAGATGATATTTTATTGACTTTCTTACTGATTGTAAGGTAAGACGGTTGATGCAACGATAATAATCAATTATTAAAAACTGTCTTTGTTATTTTAGAAATGAAGAGATATGATAAAAATGTAATACTCCTGTACAACGCTATGTGCGGCCGCTGGTGGTGTCGAGCTGTTTAAGAAGTAGCGATCTCACGTTCCTGAGCTACGCAGAAGGAGGGACACGTGGGGGGTGGACGCACTCTTTGCGAAATCTACCTAGCCAGAACTCTGGGTCTGGCAATCCCACGTCTCCAGCTACGTAGGTTAGGTTATATTTGGTTAAGTTAGATTTAGTTCCCGGGGTTTGGGCTGACTACCGGGCGCGTCCCCAGGTGGCGGATAGGGGAGTGACCATGTTTCTAGCGAGACATGGCCAGTAGCAGCCATAAGCAGTGGCACTGGAACTAAAACCCCGGCTTGTTTCTGCAAAAGCTGTTGCCGCGGACCAACCTACGCAGGAGGAGGGACACCTGTGTGGAAGACGCGCTCTTTGCGAACTCTACCTAGGCAGAACTCTGGGTGTGGCAATCCCACGTCTCCAGCTACGTAGGGAGCAGTGAGACATCTCCATCGGACGCTATGTGCGGCCGCTGGTGGTGTCGATCTGTTAGAGAAGTGGTGATCTCACATTTATTGTTATTTTATTAAGAAACAATCAAAAACAATCAACTACATTCAGATATAGTACAAAAATTACTATTTAAATGTATTTCACAAAATTTTCTTGTCAATATTGGGATGCGGACTGCTAACAATATATAATATTCAATATCTTTTAAACGAATAAAGATATAAAAAAAAACTTTTAAACACAAATTGTTTCCCATTAAATTTCCTACAATCGGTATTTGAACAAATTTTCTCAATCTAAATCGGTTTCAGAGATATTTTAAAATCAAAACTTCTTTTTGCTATAACTTCTAAACTAGAAACAATTTTTTTGTCAAAATTGCCACCATTCGATGCGCCTAAAAATTCTCTACAATTTATATTTAAATAATTTTTTTCTAACTTGCTTGGTTCAGCAGTTATTTACAATTAAAAAATTACACTTTTTTTTTTATTTAAAAAAATTCATTGTATATTAATTGAAGGACGTTAAATACACTCGTCTAAACCGCACTTTAATATCTTTTTTAGTTTTGCAGATATTTTTAATTCAATATTTCATTTCGTTATAACTTCTAAACCGTAAACATTTTGTGGCCCCATTTACACCCTATAACTCTTATTTGAACAATTTTTTTCTAGTTTACTTGGTTTAGAAGTTATTGACCAACCAGCACACATATTAGTAATAACAATGAGTATCACTATGACAACTCATTATTAATTGTAATTATTTCGTAACGATAGTAATGAAACAGTTCGTTTTGTAAATGTCCACGTAGAAGAATGTAGTGAGTGCTCAGTTCTCATATCGTTTGCCATTACCCGCTTTCTGGGTATTAGATGATATTTTATTGACTTTCTTACTGATTGTAAGGTAAGACGGTTGATGCAACGATAATAATCAATTATTAAAAACTGTCTTTGTTATTTTAGAAATGAAGAGATATGATAAAAATGTAATACTCCTGTACAACGCTATGTGCGGCCGCTGGTGGTGTCGAGCTGTTTAAGAAGTAGCGATCTCACGTTCCTGAGCTACGCAGAAGGAGGGACACGTGGGGGGTGGACGCACTCTTTGCGAAATCTACCTAGCCAGAACTCTGGGTCTGGCAATCCCACGTCTCCAGCTACGTAGGTTAGGTTATATTTGGTTAAGTTAGATTTAGTTCCCGGGGTTTGGGCTGACTACCGGGCGCGTCCCCAGGTGGCGGATAGGGGAGTGACCATGTTTCTAGCGAGACATGGCCAGTAGCAGCCATAAGCAGTGGCACTGGAACTAAAACCCCGGCTTGTTTCTGCAAAAGCTGTTGCCGCGGACCAACCTACGCAGGAGGAGGGACACCTGTGTGGAAGACGCGCTCTTTGCGAACTCTACCTAGGCAGAACTCTGGGTGTGGCAATCCCACGTCTCCAGCTACGTAGGGAGCAGTGAGACATCTCCATCGGACGCTATGTGCGGCCGCTGGTGGTGTCGATCTGTTAGAGAAGTGGTGATCTCACATTTATTGTTATTTTATTAAGAAACAATCAAAAACAATCAACTACATTCAGATATAGTACAAAAATTACTATTTAAATGTATTTCACAAAATTTTCTTGTCAATATTGGGATGCGGACTGCTAACAATATATAATATTCAATATCTTTTAAACGAATAAAGATATAAAAAAAAACTTTTAAACACAAATTGTTTCCCATTAAATTTCCTACAATCGGTATTTGAACAAATTTTCTCAATCTAAATCGGTTTCAGAGATATTTTAAAATCAAAACTTCTTTTTGCTATAACTTCTAAACTAGAAACAATTTTTTTGTCAAAATTGCCACCATTCGATGCGCCTAAAAATTCTCTACAATTTATATTTAAATAATTTTTTTCTAACTTGCTTGGTTCAGCAGTTATTTACAATTAAAAAATTACACTTTTTTTTTTATTTAAAAAAATTCATTGTATATTAATTGAAGGACGTTAAATACACTCGTCTAAACCGCACTTTAATATCTTTTTTAGTTTTGCAGATATTTTTAATTCAATATTTCATTTCGTTATAACTTCTAAACCGTAAACATTTTGTGGCCCCATTTACACCCTATAACTCTTATTTGAACAATTTTTTTCTAGTTTACTTGGTTTAGAAGTTATTGACCAACCAGCACACATATTAGTAATAACAATGAGTATCACTATGACAACTCATTATTAATTGTAATTATTTCGTAACGATAGTAATGAAACAGTTCGTTTTGTAAATGTCCACGTAGAAGAATGTAGTGAGTGCTCAGTTCTCATATCGTTTGCCATTACCCGCTTTCTGGGTATTAGATGATATTTTATTGACTTTCTTACTGATTGTAAGGTAAGACGGTTGATGCAACGATAATAATCAATTATTAAAAACTGTCTTTGTTATTTTAGAAATGAAGAGATATGATAAAAATGTAATACTCCTGTACAACGCTATGTGCGGCCGCTGGTGGTGTCGAGCTGTTTAAGAAGTAGCGATCTCACGTTCCTGAGCTACGCAGAAGGAGGGACACGTGGGGGGTGGACGCACTCTTTGCGAAATCTACCTAGCCAGAACTCTGGGTCTGGCAATCCCACGTCTCCAGCTACGTAGGTTAGGTTATATTTGGTTAAGTTAGATTTAGTTCCCGGGGTTTGGGCTGACTACCGGGCGCGTCCCCAGGTGGCGGATAGGGGAGTGACCATGTTTCTAGCGAGACATGGCCAGTAGCAGCCATAAGCAGTGGCACTGGAACTAAAACCCCGGCTTGTTTCTGCAAAAGCTGTTGCCGCGGACCAACCTACGCAGGAGGAGGGACACCTGTGTGGAAGACGCGCTCTTTGCGAACTCTACCTAGGCAGAACTCTGGGTGTGGCAATCCCACGTCTCCAGCTACGTAGGGAGCAGTGAGACATCTCCATCGGACGCTATGTGCGGCCGCTGGTGGTGTCGATCTGTTAGAGAAGTGGTGATCTCACATTTATTGTTATTTTATTAAGAAACAATCAAAAACAATCAACTACATTCAGATATAGTACAAAAATTACTATTTAAATGTATTTCACAAAATTTTCTTGTCAATATTGGGATGCGGACTGCTAACAATATATAATATTCAATATCTTTTAAACGAATAAAGATATAAAAAAAAACTTTTAAACACAAATTGTTTCCCATTAAATTTCCTACAATCGGTATTTGAACAAATTTTCTCAATCTAAATCGGTTTCAGAGATATTTTAAAATCAAAACTTCTTTTTGCTATAACTTCTAAACGAGAAACAATTTTTTTGTCAAAATTGCCACCATTCGATGCGCCTAAAAATTCTCTACAATTTATATTTAAATAATTTTTTTCTAACTTGCTTGGTTCAGCAGTTATTTACAATTAAAAAATTACACTTTTTTTTTTATTTAAAAAAATTCATTGTATATTAATTGAAGGACGTTAAATACACTCGTCTAAACCGCACTTTAATATCTTTTTTAGTTTTGCAGATATTTTTAATTCAATATTTCATTTCGTTATAACTTCTAAACCGTAAACATTTTGTGGCCCCATTTACACCCTATAACTCTTATTTGAACAATTTTTTTCTAGTTTACTTGGTTTAGAAGTTATTGACCAACCAGCACACATATTAGTAATAACAATGAGTATCACTATGACAACTCATTATTAATTGTAATTATTTCGTAACGATAGTAATGAAACAGTTCGTTTTGTAAATGTCCACGTAGAAGAATGTAGTGAGTGCTCAGTTCTCATATCGTTTGCCATTACCCGCTTTCTGGGTATTAGATGATATTTTATTGACTTTCTTACTGATTGTAAGGTAAGACGGTTGATGCAACGATAATAATCAATTATTAAAAACTGTCTTTGTTATTTTAGAAATGAAGAGATATGATAAAAATGTAATACTCCTGTACAACGCTATGTGCGGCCGCTGGTGGTGTCGAGCTGTTTAAGAAGTAGCGATCTCACGTTCCTGAGCTACGCAGAAGGAGGGACACGTGGGGGGTGGACGCACTCTTTGCGAAATCTACCTAGCCAGAACTCTGGGTCTGGCAATCCCACGTCTCCAGCTACGTAGGTTAGGTTATATTTGGTTAAGTTAGATTTAGTTCCCGGGGTTTGGGCTGACTACCGGGCGCGTCCCCAGGTGGCGGATAGGGGAGTGACCATGTTTCTAGCGAGACATGGCCAGTAGCAGCCATAAGCAGTGGCACTGGAACTAAAACCCCGGCTTGTTTCTGCAAAAGCTGTTGCCGCGGACCAACCTACGCAGGAGGAGGGACACCTGTGTGGAAGACGCGCTCTTTGCGAACTCTACCTAGGCAGAACTCTGGGTGTGGCAATCCCACGTCTCCAGCTACGTAGGGAGCAGTGAGACATCTCCATCGGACGCTATGTGCGGCCGCTGGTGGTGTCGATCTGTTAGAGAAGTGGTGATCTCACATTTATTGTTATTTTATTAAGAAACAATCAAAAACAATCAACTACATTCAGATATAGTACAAAAATTACTATTTAAATGTATTTCACAAAATTTTCTTGTCAATATTGGGATGCGGACTGCTAACAATATATAATATTCAATATCTTTTAAACGAATAAAGATATAAAAAAAAACTTTTAAACACAAATTGTTTCCCATTAAATTTCCTACAATCGGTATTTGAACAAATTTTCTCAATCTAAATCGGTTTCAGAGATATTTTAAAATCAAAACTTCTTTTTGCTATAACTTCTAAACGAGAAACAATTTTTTTGTCAAAATTGCCACCATTCGATGCGCCTAAAAATTCTCTACAATTTATATTTAAATAATTTTTTTCTAACTTGCTTGGTTCAGCAGTTATTTACAATTAAAAAATTACACTTTTTTTTTTATTTAAAAAAATTCATTGTATATTAATTGAAGGACGTTAAATACACTCGTCTAAACCGCACTTTAATATCTTTTTTAGTTTTGCAGATATTTTTAATTCAATATTTCATTTCGTTATAACTTCTAAACCGTAAACATTTTGTGGCCCCATTTACACCCTATAACTCTTATTTGAACAATTTTTTTCTAGTTTACTTGGTTTAGAAGTTATTGACCAACCAGCACACATATTAGTAATAACAATGAGTATCACTATGACAACTCATTATTAATTGTAATTATTTCGTAACGATAGTAATGAAACAGTTCGTTTTGTAAATGTCCACGTAGAAGAATGTAGTGAGTGCTCAGTTCTCATATCGTTTGCCATTACCCGCTTTCTGGGTATTAGATGATATTTTATTGACTTTCTTACTGATTGTAAGGTAAGACGGTTGATGCAACGATAATAATCAATTATTAAAAACTGTCTTTGTTATTTTAGAAATGAAGAGATATGATAAAAATGTAATACTCCTGTACAACGCTATGTGCGGCCGCTGGTGGTGTCGAGCTGTTTAAGAAGTAGCGATCTCACGTTCCTGAGCTACGCAGAAGGAGGGACACGTGGGGGGTGGACGCACTCTTTGCGAAATCTACCTAGCCAGAACTCTGGGTCTGGCAATCCCACGTCTCCAGCTACGTAGGTTAGGTTATATTTGATTAAGTTAGATTTAGTTCCCGGGGTTTGGGCTGACTACCGGGTGCGTCCCCAGGTGGCGGATAGGGGAGTGACCATGTTTCTAGCGAGACATGGCCAGTAGCAGCCATAAGCAGTGGCACTGGAACTAAAACCCCGGCTTGTTTCTGCAAAAGCTGTTGCCGCGGACCAACCTACGCAGGAGGAGGGACACCTGTGTGGAAGACGCGCTCTTTGCGAACTCTACCTAGGCAGAACTCTGGGTGTGGCAATCCCACGTCTCCAGCTACGTAGGGAGCAGTGAGACATCTCCGTCGGACGCTATGTGCGGCCGCTGGTGGTGTCGATCTGTTAGAGAAGTGGTGATCTCACATTTATTGTTATTTTATTAAGAAACAATCAAAAACAATCAACTACATTCAGATATAGTACAAAAATTACTATTTAAATGTATTTCACAAAATTTTCTTGTCAATATTGGGATGCGGACTGCTAACAATATATAATATTCAATATCTTTTAAACGAATAAAGATATAAAAAAAAACTTTTAAACACAAATTGTTTCCCATTAAATTTCCTACAATCGGTATTTGAACAAATTTTCTCAATCTAAATCGGTTTCAGAGATATTTTAAAATCAAAACTTCTTTTTGCTATAACTTCTAAACTAGAAACAATTTTTTTGTCAAAATTGCCACCATTCGATGCGCCTAAAAATTCTCTACAATTTATATTTAAATAATTTTTTTCTAACTTGCTTGGTTCAGCAGTTATTTACAATTAAAAAATTACACTTTTTTTTTTATTTAAAAAAATTCATTGTATATTAATTGAAGGACGTTAAATACACTCGTCTAAACCGCACTTTAATATCTTTTTTAGTTTTGCAGATATTTTTAATTCAATATTTCATTTCGTTATAACTTCTAAACCGTAAACATTTTGTGGCCCCATTTACACCCTATAACTCTTATTTGAACAATTTTTTTCTAGTTTACTTGGTTTAGAAGTTATTGACCAACCAGCACACATATTAGTAATAACAATGAGTATCACTATGACAACTCATTATTAATTGTAATTATTTCGTAACGATAGTAATGAAACAGTTCGTTTTGTAAATGTCCACGTAGAAGAATGTAGTGAGTGCTCAGTTCTCATATCGTTTGCCATTACCCGCTTTCTGGGTATTAGATGATATTTTATTGACTTTCTTACTGATTGTAAGGTAAGACGGTTGATGCAACGATAATAATCAATTATTAAAAACTGTCTTTGTTATTTTAGAAATGAAGAGATATGATAAAAATGTAATACTCCTGTACAACGCTATGTGCGGCCGCTGGTGGTGTCGAGCTGTTTAAGAAGTAGCGATCTCACGTTCCTGAGCTACGCAGAAGGAGGGACACGTGGGGGGTGGACGCACTCTTTGCGAAATCTACCTAGCCAGAACTCTGGGTCTGGCAATCCCACGTCTCCAGCTACGTAGGTTAGGTTATATTTGGTTAAGTTAGATTTAGTTCCCGGGGTTTGGGCTGACTACCGGGCGCGTCCCCAGGTGGCGGATAGGGGAGTGACCATGTTTCTAGCGAGACATGGCCAGTAGCAGCCATAAGCAGTGGCACTGGAACTAAAACCCCGGCTTGTTTCTGCAAAAGCTGTTGCCGCGGACCAACCTACGCAGGAGGAGGGACACCTGTGTGGAAGACGCGCTCTTTGCGAACTCTACCTAGGCAGAACTCTGGGTGTGGCAATCCCACGTCTCCAGCTACGTAGGGAGCAGTGAGACATCTCCATCGGACGCTATGTGCGGCCGCTGGTGGTGTCGATCTGTTAGAGAAGTGGTGATCTCACATTTATTGTTATTTTATTAAGAAACAATCAAAAACAATCAACTACATTCAGATATAGTACAAAAATTACTATTTAAATGTATTTCACAAAATTTTCTTGTCAATATTGGGATGCGGACTGCTAACAATATATAATATTCAATATCTTTTAAACGAATAAAGATATAAAAAAAAACTTTTAAACACAAATTGTTTCCCATTAAATTTCCTACAATCGGTATTTGAACAAATTTTCTCAATCTAAATCGGTTTCAGAGATATTTTAAAATCAAAACTTCTTTTTGCTATAACTTCTAAACGAGAAACAATTTTTTTGTCAAAATTGCCACCATTCGATGCGCCTAAAAATTCTCTACAATTTATATTTAAATAATTTTTTTCTAACTTGCTTGGTTCAGCAGTTATTTACAATTAAAAAATTACACTTTTTTTTTTATTTAAAAAAATTCATTGTATATTAATTGAAGGACGTTAAATACACTCGTCTAAACCGCACTTTAATATCTTTTTTAGTTTTGCAGATATTTTTAATTCAATATTTCATTTCGTTATAACTTCTAAACCGTAAACATTTTGTGGCCCCATTTACACCCTATAACTCTTATTTGAACAATTTTTTTCTAGTTTACTTGGTTTAGAAGTTATTGACCAACCAGCACACATATTAATAATAACAATGAGTATCACTATGACAACTCATTATTAATTGTAATTATTTCGTAACGATAGTAATGAAACAGTTCGTTTTGTAAATGTCCACGTAGAAGAATGTAGTGAGTGCTCAGTTCTCATATCGTTTGCCATTACCCGCTTTCTGGGTATTAGATGATATTTTATTGACTTTCTTACTGATTGTAAGGTAAGACGGTTGATGCAACGATAATAATCAATTATTAAAAACTGTCTTTGTTATTTTAGAAATGAAGAGATATGATAAAAATGTAATACTCCTGTACAACGCTATGTGCGGCCGCTGGTGGTGTCGAGCTGTTTAAGAAGTAGCGATCTCACGTTCCTGAGCTACGCAGAAGGAGGGACACGTGGGGGGTGGACGCACTCTTTGCGAAATCTACCTAGCCAGAACTCTGGGTCTGGCAATCCCACGTCTCCAGCTACGTAGGTTAGGTTATATTTGATTAAGTTAGATTTAGTTCCCGGGGTTTGGGCTGACTACCGGGTGCGTCCCCAGGTGGCGGATAGGGGAGTGACCATGTTTCTAGCGAGACATGGCCAGTAGCAGCCATAAGCAGTGGCACTGGAACTAAAACCCCGGCTTGTTTCTGCAAAAGCTGTTGCCGCGGACCAACCTACGCAGGAGGAGGGACACCTGTGTGGAAGACGCGCTCTTTGCGAACTCTACCTAGGCAGAACTCTGGGTGTGGCAATCCCACGTCTCCAGCTACGTAGGGAGCAGTGAGACATCTCCGTCGGACGCTATGTGCGGCCGCTGGTGGTGTCGATCTGTTAGAGAAGTGGTGATCTCACATTTATTGTTATTTTATTAAGAAACAATCAAAAACAATCAACTACATTCAGATATAGTACAAAAATTACTATTTAAATGTATTTCACAAAATTTTCTTGTCAATATTGGGATGCGGACTGCTAACAATATATAATATTCAATATCTTTTAAACGAATAAAGATATAAAAAAAAACTTTTAAACACAAATTGTTTCCCATTAAATTTCCTACAATCGGTATTTGAACAAATTTTCTCAATCTAAATCGGTTTCAGAGATATTTTAAAATCAAAACTTCTTTTTGCTATAACTTCTAAACGAGAAACAATTTTTTTGTCAAAATTGCCACCATTCGATGCGCCTAAAAATTCTCTACAATTTATATTTAAATAATTTTTTTCTAACTTGCTTGGTTCAGCAGTTATTTACAATTAAAAAATTACACTTTTTTTTTTATTTAAAAAAATTCATTGTATATTAATTGAAGGACGTTAAATACACTCGTCTAAACCGCACTTTAATATCTTTTTTAGTTTTGCAGATATTTTTAATTCAATATTTCATTTCGTTATAACTTCTAAACCGTAAACATTTTGTGGCCCCATTTACACCCTATAACTCTTATTTGAACAATTTTTTTCTAGTTTACTTGGTTTAGAAGTTATTGACCAACCAGCACACATATTAGTAATAACAATGAGTATCACTATGACAACTCATTATTAATTGTAATTATTTCGTAACGATAGTAATGAAACAGTTCGTTTTGTAAATGTCCACGTAGAAGAATGTAGTGAGTGCTCAGTTCTCATATCGTTTGCCATTACCCGCTTTCTGGGTATTAGATGATATTTTATTGACTTTCTTACTGATTGTAAGGTAAGACGGTTGATGCAACGATAATAATCAATTATTAAAAACTGTCTTTGTTATTTTAGAAATGAAGAGATATGATAAAAATGTAATACTCCTGTACAACGCTATGTGCGGCCGCTGGTGGTGTCGAGCTGTTTAAGAAGTAGCGATCTCACGTTCCTGAGCTACGCAGAAGGAGGGACACGTGGGGGGTGGACGCACTCTTTGCGAAATCTACCTAGCCAGAACTCTGGGTCTGGCAATCCCACGTCTCCAGCTACGTAGGTTAGGTTATATTTGATTAAGTTAGATTTAGTTCCCGGGGTTTGGGCTGACTACCGGGTGCGTCCCCAGGTGGCGGATAGGGGAGTGACCATGTTTCTAGCGAGACATGGCCAGTAGCAGCCATAAGCAGTGGCACTGGAACTAAAACCCCGGCTTGTTTCTGCAAAAGCTGTTGCCGCGGACCAACCTACGCAGGAGGAGGGACACCTGTGTGGAAGACGCGCTCTTTGCGAACTCTACCTAGGCAGAACTCTGGGTGTGGCAATCCCACGTCTCCAGCTACGTAGGGAGCAGTGAGACATCTCCGTCGGACGCTATGTGCGGCCGCTGGTGGTGTCGATCTGTTAGAGAAGTGGTGATCTCACATTTATTGTTATTTTATTAAGAAACAATCAAAAACAATCAACTACATTCAGATATAGTACAAAAATTACTATTTAAATGTATTTCACAAAATTTTCTTGTCAATATTGGGATGCGGACTGCTAACAATATATAATATTCAATATCTTTTAAACGAATAAAGATATAAAAAAAAACTTTTAAACACAAATTGTTTCCCATTAAATTTCCTACAATCGGTATTTGAACAAATTTTCTCAATCTAAATCGGTTTCAGAGATATTTTAAAATCAAAACTTCTTTTTGCTATAACTTCTAAACTAGAAACAATTTTTTTGTCAAAATTGCCACCATTCGATGCGCCTAAAAATTCTCTACAATTTATATTTAAATAATTTTTTTCTAACTTGCTTGGTTCAGCAGTTATATACAATTAAAAAATTACACTTTTTTTTTTATTTAAAAAAATTCATTGTATATTAATTGAAGGACGTTAAATACACTCGTCTAAACCGCACTTTAATATCTTTTTTAGTTTTGCAGATATTTTTAATTCAATATTTCATTTCGTTATAACTTCTAAACCGTAAACATTTTGTGGCCCCACTTACACCCTATAACTCTTATTTGAACAATTTTTTTCTAGTTTACTTGGTTTAGAAGTTATTGACCAACCAGCACACATATTAGTAATAACAATGAGTATCACTATGACAACTCATTATTAATTGTAATTATTTCGTAACGATAGTAATGAAACAGTTCGTTTTGTAAATGTCCACGTAGAAGAATGTAGTGAGTGCTCAGTTCTCATATCGTTTGCCATTACCCGCTTTCTGGGTATTAGATGATATTTTATTGACTTTCTTACTGATTGTAAGGTAAGACGGTTGATGCAACGATAATAATCAATTATTAAAAACTGTCTTTGTTATTTTAGAAATGAAGAGATATGATAAAAATGTAATACTCCTGTACAACGCTATGTGCGGCCGCTGGTGGTGTCGAGCTGTTTAAGAAGTAGCGATCTCACGTTCCTGAGCTACGCAGAAGGAGGGACACGTGGGGGGTGGACGCACTCTTTGCGAAATCTACCTAGCCAGAACTCTGGGTCTGGCAATCCCACGTCTCCAGCTACGTAGGTTAGGTTATATTTGGTTAAGTTAGATTTAGTTCCCGGGGTTTGGGCTGACTACCGGGCGCGTCCCCAGGTGGCGGATAGGGGAGTGACCATGTTTCTAGCGAGACATGGCCAGTAGCAGCCATAAGCAGTGGCACTGGAACTAAAACCCCGGCTTGTTTCTGCAAAAGCTGTTGCCGCGGACCAACCTACGCAGGAGGAGGGACACCTGTGTGGAAGACGCGCTCTTTGCGAACTCTACCTAGGCAGAACTCTGGGTGTGGCAATCCCACGTCTCCAGCTACGTAGGGAGCAGTGAGACATCTCCATCGGACGCTATGTGCGGCCGCTGGTGGTGTCGATCTGTTAGAGAAGTGGTGATCTCACATTTATTGTTATTTTATTAAGAAACAATCAAAAACAATCAACTACATTCAGATATAGTACAAAAATTACTATTTAAATGTATTTCACAAAATTTTCTTGTCAATATTGGGATGCGGACTGCTAACAATATATAATATTCAATATCTTTTAAACGAATAAAGATATAAAAAAAAACTTTTAAACACAAATTGTTTCCCATTAAATTTCCTACAATCGGTATTTGAACAAATTTTCTCAATCTAAATCGGTTTCAGAGATATTTTAAAATCAAAACTTCTTTTTGCTATAACTTCTAAACGAGAAACAATTTTTTTGTCAAAATTGCCACCATTCGATGCGCCTAAAAATTCTCTACAATTTATATTTAAATAATTTTTTTCTAACTTGCTTGGTTCAGCAGTTATTTACAATTAAAAAATTACACTTTTTTTTTTATTTAAAAAAATTCATTGTATATTAATTGAAGGACGTTAAATACACTCGTCTAAACCGCACTTTAATATCTTTTTTAGTTTTGCAGATATTTTTAATTCAATATTTCATTTCGTTATAACTTCTAAACCGTAAACATTTTGTGGCCCCATTTACACCCTATAACTCTTATTTGAACAATTTTTTTCTAGTTTACTTGGTTTAGAAGTTATTGACCAACCAGCACACATATTAGTAATAACAATGAGTATCACTATGACAACTCATTATTAATTGTAATTATTTCGTAACGATAGTAATGAAACAGTTCGTTTTGTAAATGTCCACGTAGAAGAATGTAGTGAGTGCTCAGTTCTCATATCGTTTGCCATTACCCGCTTTCTGGGTATTAGATGATATTTTATTGACTTTCTTACTGATTGTAAGGTAAGACGGTTGATGCAACGATAATAATCAATTATTAAAAACTGTCTTTGTTATTTTAGAAATGAAGAGATATGATAAAAATGTAATACTCCTGTACAACGCTATGTGCGGCCGCTGGTGGTGTCGAGCTGTTTAAGAAGTAGCGATCTCACGTTCCTGAGCTACGCAGAAGGAGGGACACGTGGGGGGTGGACGCACTCTTTGCGAAATCTACCTAGCCAGAACTCTGGGTCTGGCAATCCCACGTCTCCAGCTACGTAGGTTAGGTTATATTTGGTTAAGTTAGATTTAGTTCCCGGGGTTTGGGCTGACTACCGGGCGCGTCCCCAGGTGGCGGATAGGGGAGTGACCATGTTTCTAGCGAGACATGGCCAGTAGCAGCCATAAGCAGTGGCACTGGAACTAAAACCCCGGCTTGTTTCTGCAAAAGCTGTTGCCGCGGACCAACCTACGCAGGAGGAGGGACACCTGTGTGGAAGACGCGCTCTTTGCGAACTCTACCTAGGCAGAACTCTGGGTGTGGCAATCCCACGTCTCCAGCTACGTAGGGAGCAGTGAGACATCTCCATCGGACGCTATGTGCGGCCGCTGGTGGTGTCGATCTGTTAGAGAAGTGGTGATCTCACATTTATTGTTATTTTATTAAGAAACAATCAAAAACAATCAACTACATTCAGATATAGTACAAAAATTACTATTTAAATGTATTTCACAAAATTTTCTTGTCAATATTGGGATGCGGACTGCTAACAATATATAATATTCAATATCTTTTAAACGAATAAAGATATAAAAAAAAACTTTTAAACACAAATTGTTTCCCATTAAATTTCCTACAATCGGTATTTGAACAAATTTTCTCAATCTAAATCGGTTTCAGAGATATTTTAAAATCAAAACTTCTTTTTGCTATAACTTCTAAACGAGAAACAATTTTTTGTCAAAATTGCCACCATTCGATGCGCCTAAAAATTCTCTACAATTTATATTTAAATAATTTTTTTCTAACTTGCTTGGTTCAGCAGTTATTTACAATTAAAAAATTACACTTTTTTTTTTATTTAAAAAAATTCATTGTATATTAATTGAAGGACGTTAAATACACTCGTCTAAACCGCACTTTAATATCTTTTTTAGTTTTGCAGATATTTTTAATTCAATATTTCATTTCGTTATAACTTCTAAACCGTAAACATTTTGTGGCCCCATTTACACCCTATAACTCTTATTTGAACAATTTTTTTCTAGTTTACTTGGTTTAGAAGTTATTGACCAACCAGCACACATATTAGTAATAACAATGAGTATCACTATGACAACTCATTATTAATTGTAATTATTTCGTAACGATAGTAATGAAACAGTTCGTTTTGTAAATGTCCACGTAGAAGAATGTAGTGAGTGCTCAGTTCTCATATCGTTTGCCATTACCCGCTTTCTGGGTATTAGATGATATTTTATTGACTTTCTTACTGATTGTAAGGTAAGACGGTTGATGCAACGATAATAATCAATTATTAAAAACTGTCTTTGTTATTTTAGAAATGAAGAGATATGATAAAAATGTAATACTCCTGTACAACGCTATGTGCGGCCGCTGGTGGTGTCGAGCTGTTTAAGAAGTAGCGATCTCACGTTCCTGAGCTACGCAGAAGGAGGGACACGTGGGGGGTGGACGCACTCTTTGCGAAATCTACCTAGCCAGAACTCTGGGTCTGGCAATCCCACGTCTCCAGCTACGTAGGTTAGGTTATATTTGGTTAAGTTAGATTTAGTTCCCGGGGTTTGGGCTGACTACCGGGCGCGTCCCCAGGTGGCGGATAGGGGAGTGACCATGTTTCTAGCGAGACATGGCCAGTAGCAGCCATAAGCAGTGGCACTGGAACTAAAACCCCGGCTTGTTTCTGCAAAAGCTGTTGCCGCGGACCAACCTACGCAGGAGGAGGGACACCTGTGTGGAAGACGCGCTCTTTGCGAACTCTACCTAGGCAGAACTCTGGGTGTGGCAATCCCACGTCTCCAGCTACGTAGGGAGCAGTGAGACATCTCCATCGGACGCTATGTGCGGCCGCTGGTGGTGTCGATCTGTTAGAGAAGTGGTGATCTCACATTTATTGTTATTTTATTAAGAAACAATCAAAAACAATCAACTACATTCAGATATAGTACAAAAATTACTATTTAAATGTATTTCACAAAATTTTCTTGTCAATATTGGGATGCGGACTGCTAACAATATATAATATTCAATATCTTTTAAACGAATAAAGATATAAAAAAAAACTTTTAAACACAAATTGTTTCCCATTAAATTTCCTACAATCGGTATTTGAACAAATTTTCTCAATCTAAATCGGTTTCAGAGATATTTTAAAATCAAAACTTCTTTTTGCTATAACTTCTAAACGAGAAACAATTTTTTTGTCAAAATTGCCACCATTCGATGCGCCTAAAAATTCTCTACAATTTATATTTAAATAATTTTTTTCTAACTTGCTTGGTTCAGCAGTTATTTACAATTAAAAAATTACACTTTTTTTTTTATTTAAAAAAATTCATTGTATATTAATTGAAGGACGTTAAATACACTCGTCTAAACCGCACTTTAATATCTTTTTTAGTTTTGCAGATATTTTTAATTCAATATTTCATTTCGTTATAACTTCTAAACCGTAAACATTTTGTGGCCCCATTTACACCCTATAACTCTTATTTGAACAATTTTTTTCTAGTTTACTTGGTTTAGAAGTTATTGACCAACCAGCACACATATTAGTAATAACAATGAGTATCACTATGACAACTCATTATTAATTGTAATTATTTCGTAACGATAGTAATGAAACAGTTCGTTTTGTAAATGTCCACGTAGAAGAATGTAGTGAGTGCTCAGTTCTCATATCGTTTGCCATTACCCGCTTTCTGGGTATTAGATGATATTTTATTGACTTTCTTACTGATTGTAAGGTAAGACGGTTGATGCAACGATAATAATCAATTATTAAAAACTGTCTTTGTTATTTTAGAAATGAAGAGATATGATAAAAATGTAATACTCCTGTACAACGCTATGTGCGGCCGCTGGTGGTGTCGAGCTGTTTAAGAAGTAGCGATCTCACGTTCCTGAGCTACGCAGAAGGAGGGACACGTGGGGGGTGGACGCACTCTTTGCGAAATCTACCTAGCCAGAACTCTGGGTCTGGCAATCCCACGTCTCCAGCTACGTAGGTTAGGTTATATTTGGTTAAGTTAGATTTAGTTCCCGGGGTTTGGGCTGACTACCGGGCGCGTCCCCAGGTGGCGGATAGGGGAGTGACCATGTTTCTAGCGAGACATGGCCAGTAGCAGCCATAAGCAGTGGCACTGGAACTAAAACCCCGGCTTGTTTCTGCAAAAGCTGTTGCCGCGGACCAACCTACGCAGGAGGAGGGACACCTGTGTGGAAGACGCGCTCTTTGCGAACTCTACCTAGGCAGAACTCTGGGTGTGGCAATCCCACGTCTCCAGCTACGTAGGGAGCAGTGAGACATCTCCATCGGACGCTATGTGCGGCCGCTGGTGGTGTCGATCTGTTAGAGAAGTGGTGATCTCACATTTATTGTTATTTTATTAAGAAACAATCAAAAACAATCAACTACATTCAGATATAGTACAAAAATTACTATTTAAATGTATTTCACAAAATTTTCTTGTCAATATTGGGATGCGGACTGCTAACAATATATAATATTCAATATCTTTTAAACGAATAAAGATATAAAAAAAAACTTTTAAACACAAATTGTTTCCCATTAAATTTCCTACAATCGGTATTTGAACAAATTTTCTCAATCTAAATCGGTTTCAGAGATATTTTAAAATCAAAACTTCTTTTTGCTATAACTTCTAAACTAGAAACAATTTTTTTGTCAAAATTGCCACCATTCGATGCGCCTAAAAATTCTCTACAATTTATATTTAAATAATTTTTTTCTAACTTGCTTGGTTCAGCAGTTATTTACAATTAAAAAATTACACTTTTTTTTTTATTTAAAAAAATTCATTGTATATTAATTGAAGGACGTTAAATACACTCGTCTAAACCGCACTTTAATATCTTTTTTAGTTTTGCAGATATTTTTAATTCAATATTTCATTTCGTTATAACTTCTAAACCGTAAACATTTTGTGGCCCCATTTACACCCTATAACTCTTATTTGAACAATTTTTTTCTAGTTTACTTGGTTTAGAAGTTATTGACCAACCAGCACACATATTAGTAATAACAATGAGTATCACTATGACAACTCATTATTAATTGTAATTATTTCGTAACGATAGTAATGAAACAGTTCGTTTTGTAAATGTCCACGTAGAAGAATGTAGTGAGTGCTCAGTTCTCATATCGTTTGCCATTACCCGCTTTCTGGGTATTAGATGATATTTTATTGACTTTCTTACTGATTGTAAGGTAAGACGGTTGATGCAACGATAATAATCAATTATTAAAAACTGTCTTTGTTATTTTAGAAATGAAGAGATATGATAAAAATGTAATACTCCTGTACAACGCTATGTGCGGCCGCTGGTGGTGTCGAGCTGTTTAAGAAGTAGCGATCTCACGTTCCTGAGCTACGCAGAAGGAGGGACACGTGGGGGGTGGACGCACTCTTTGCGAAATCTACCTAGCCAGAACTCTGGGTCTGGCAATCCCACGTCTCCAGCTACGTAGGTTAGGTTATATTTGGTTAAGTTAGATTTAGTTCCCGGGGTTTGGGCTGACTACCGGGCGCGTCCCCAGGTGGCGGATAGGGGAGTGACCATGTTTCTAGCGAGACATGGCCAGTAGCAGCCATAAGCAGTGGCACTGGAACTAAAACCCCGGCTTGTTTCTGCAAAAGCTGTTGCCGCGGACCAACCTACGCAGGAGGAGGGACACCTGTGTGGAAGACGCGCTCTTTGCGAACTCTACCTAGGCAGAACTCTGGGTGTGGCAATCCCACGTCTCCAGCTACGTAGGGAGCAGTGAGACATCTCCATCGGACGCTATGTGCGGCCGCTGGTGGTGTCGATCTGTTAGAGAAGTGGTGATCTCACATTTATTGTTATTTTATTAAGAAACAATCAAAAACAATCAACTACATTCAGATATAGTACAAAAATTACTATTTAAATGTATTTCACAAAATTTTCTTGTCAATATTGGGATGCGGACTGCTAACAATATATAATATTCAATATCTTTTAAACGAATAAAGATATAAAAAAAAACTTTTAAACACAAATTGTTTCCCATTAAATTTCCTACAATCGGTATTTGAACAAATTTTCTCAATCTAAATCGGTTTCAGAGATATTTTAAAATCAAAACTTCTTTTTGCTATAACTTCTAAACGAGAAACAATTTTTTGTCAAAATTGCCACCATTCGATGCGCCTAAAAATTCTCTACAATTTATATTTAAATAATTTTTTTCTAACTTGCTTGGTTCAGCAGTTATTTACAATTAAAAAATTACACTTTTTTTTTTATTTAAAAAAATTCATTGTATATTAATTGAAGGACGTTAAATACACTCGTCTAAACCGCACTTTAATATCTTTTTTAGTTTTGCAGATATTTTTAATTCAATATTTCATTTCGTTATAACTTCTAAACCGTAAACATTTTGTGGCCCCATTTACACCCTATAACTCTTATTTGAACAATTTTTTTCTAGTTTACTTGGTTTAGAAGTTATTGACCAACCAGCACACATATTAGTAATAACAATGAGTATCACTATGACAACTCATTATTAATTGTAATTATTTCGTAACGATAGTAATGAAACAGTTCGTTTTGTAAATGTCCACGTAGAAGAATGTAGTGAGTGCTCAGTTCTCATATCGTTTGCCATTACCCGCTTTCTGGGTATTAGATGATATTTTATTGACTTTCTTACTGATTGTAAGGTAAGACGGTTGATGCAACGATAATAATCAATTATTAAAAACTGTCTTTGTTATTTTAGAAATGAAGAGATATGATAAAAATGTAATACTCCTGTACAACGCTATGTGCGGCCGCTGGTGGTGTCGAGCTGTTTAAGAAGTAGCGATCTCACGTTCCTGAGCTACGCAGAAGGAGGGACACGTGGGGGGTGGACGCACTCTTTGCGAAATCTACCTAGCCAGAACTCTGGGTCTGGCAATCCCACGTCTCCAGCTACGTAGGTTAGGTTATATTTGATTAAGTTAGATTTAGTTCCCGGGGTTTGGGCTGACTACCGGGTGCGTCCCCAGGTGGCGGATAGGGGAGTGACCATGTTTCTAGCGAGACATGGCCAGTAGCAGCCATAAGCAGTGGCACTGGAACTAAAACCCCGGCTTGTTTCTGCAAAAGCTGTTGCCGCGGACCAACCTACGCAGGAGGAGGGACACCTGTGTGGAAGACGCGCTCTTTGCGAACTCTACCTAGGCAGAACTCTGGGTGTGGCAATCCCACGTCTCCAGCTACGTAGGGAGCAGTGAGACATCTCCGTCGGACGCTATGTGCGGCCGCTGGTGGTGTCGATCTGTTAGAGAAGTGGTGATCTCACATTTATTGTTATTTTATTAAGAAACAATCAAAAACAATCAACTACATTCAGATATAGTACAAAAATTACTATTTAAATGTATTTCACAAAATTTTCTTGTCAATATTGGGATGCGGACTGCTAACAATATATAATATTCAATATCTTTTAAACGAATAAAGATATAAAAAAAAACTTTTAAACACAAATTGTTTCCCATTAAATTTCCTACAATCGGTATTTGAACAAATTTTCTCAATCTAAATCGGTTTCAGAGATATTTTAAAATCAAAACTTCTTTTTGCTATAACTTCTAAACTAGAAACAATTTTTGTGTCAAAATTGCCACCATTCGATGCGCCTAAAAATTCTCTACAATTTATATTTAAATAATTTTTTTCTAACTTGCTTGGTTCAGCAGTTATTTACAATTAAAAAATTACACTTTTTTTTTATTTAAAAAAATTCATTGTATATTAATTGAAGGACGTTAAATACACTCGTCTAAACCGCACTTTAATATCTTTTTTAGTTTTGCAGATATTTTTAATTCAATATTTCATTTCGTTATAACTTCTAAACCGTAAACATTTTGTGGCCCCATTTACACCCTATAACTCTTATTTGAACAATTTTTTTCTAGTTTACTTGGTTTAGAAGTTATTGACCAACCAGCACACATATTAGTAATAACAATGAGTATCACTATGACAACTCATTATTAATTGTAATTATTTCGTAACGATAGTAATGAAACAGTTCGTTTTGTAAATGTCCACGTAGAAGAATGTAGTGAGTGCTCAGTTCTCATATCGTTTGCCATTACCCGCTTTCTGGGTATTAGATGATATTTTATTGACTTTCTTACTGATTGTAAGGTAAGACGGTTGATGCAACGATAATAATCAATTATTAAAAACTGTCTTTGTTATTTTAGAAATGAAGAGATATGATAAAAATGTAATACTCCTGTACAACGCTATGTGCGGCCGCTGGTGGTGTCGAGCTGTTTAAGAAGTAGCGATCTCACGTTCCTGAGCTACGCAGAAGGAGGGACACGTGGGGGGTGGACGCACTCTTTGCGAAATCTACCTAGCCAGAACTCTGGGTCTGGCAATCCCACGTCTCCAGCTACGTAGGTTAGGTTATATTTGGTTAAGTTAGATTTAGTTCCCGGGGTTTGGGCTGACTACCGGGCGCGTCCCCAGGTGGCGGATAGGGGAGTGACCATGTTTCTAGCGAGACATGGCCAGTAGCAGCCATAAGCAGTGGCACTGGAACTAAAACCCCGGCTTGTTTCTGCAAAAGCTGTTGCCGCGGACCAACCTACGCAGGAGGAGGGACACCTGGGTGGAAGACGCGCTCTTTGCGAACTCTACCTAGGCAGAACTCTGGGTGTGGCAATCCCACGTCTCCAGCTACGTAGGGAGCAGTGAGACATCTCCATCGGACGCTATGTGCGGCCGCTGGTGGTGTCGATCTGTTAGAGAAGTGGTGATCTCACATTTATTGTTATTTTATTAAGAAACAATCAAAAACAATCAACTACATTCAGATATAGTACAAAAATTACTATTTAAATGTATTTCACAAAATTTTCTTGTCAATATTGGGATGCGGACTGCTAACAATATATAATATTCAATATCTTTTAAACGAATAAAGATATAAAAAAAAACTTTTAAACACAAATTGTTTCCCATTAAATTTCCTACAATCGGTATTTGAACAAATTTTCTCAATCTAAATCGGTTTCAGAGATATTTTAAAATCAAAACTTCTTTTTGCTATAACTTCTAAACGAGAAACAATTTTTTTGTCAAAATTGCCACCATTCGATGCGCCTAAAAATTCTCTACAATTTATATTTAAATAATTTTTTTCTAACTTGCTTGGTTCAGCAGTTATTTACAATTAAAAAATTACACTTTTTTTTTTATTTAAAAAAATTCATTGTATATTAATTGAAGGACGTTAAATACACTCGTCTAAACCGCACTTTAATATCTTTTTTAGTTTTGCAGATATTTTTAATTCAATATTTCATTTCGTTATAACTTCTAAACCGTAAACATTTTGTGGCCCCATTTACACCCTATAACTCTTATTTGAACAATTTTTTTCTAGTTTACTTGGTTTAGAAGTTATTGACCAACCAGCACACATATTAGTAATAACAATGAGTATCACTATGACAACTCATTATTAATTGTAATTATTTCGTAACGATAGTAATGAAACAGTTCGTTTTGTAAATGTCCACGTAGAAGAATGTAGTGAGTGCTCAGTTCTCATATCGTTTGCCATTACCCGCTTTCTGGGTATTAGATGATATTTTATTGACTTTCTTACTGATTGTAAGGTAAGACGGTTGATGCAACGATAATAATCAATTATTAAAAACTGTCTTTGTTATTTTAGAAATGAAGAGATATGATAAAAATGTAATACTCCTGTACAACGCTATGTGCGGCCGCTGGTGGTGTCGAGCTGTTTAAGAAGTAGCGATCTCACGTTCCTGAGCTACGCAGAAGGAGGGACACGTGGGGGGTGGACGCACTCTTTGCGAAATCTACCTAGCCAGAACTCTGGGTCTGGCAATCCCACGTCTCCAGCTACGTAGGTTAGGTTATATTTGATTAAGTTAGATTTAGTTCCCGGGGTTTGGGCTGACTACCGGGTGCGTCCCCAGGTGGCGGATAGGGGAGTGACCATGTTTCTAGCGAGACATGGCCAGTAGCAGCCATAAGCAGTGGCACTGGAACTAAAACCCCGGCTTGTTTCTGCAAAAGCTGTTGCCGCGGACCAACCTACGCAGGAGGAGGGACACCTGTGTGGAAGACGCGCTCTTTGCGAACTCTACCTAGGCAGAACTCTGGGTGTGGCAATCCCACGTCTCCAGCTACGTAGGGAGCAGTGAGACATCTCCGTCGGACGCTATGTGCGGCCGCTGGTGGTGTCGATCTGTTAGAGAAGTGGTGATCTCACATTTATTGTTATTTTATTAAGAAACAATCAAAAACAATCAACTACATTCAGATATAGTACAAAAATTACTATTTAAATGTATTTCACAAAATTTTCTTGTCAATATTGGGATGCGGACTGCTAACAATATATAATATTCAATATCTTTTAAACGAATAAAGATATAAAAAAAAACTTTTAAACACAAATTGTTTCCCATTAAATTTCCTACAATCGGTATTTGAACAAATTTTCTCAATCTAAATCGGTTTCAGAGATATTTTAAAATCAAAACTTCTTTTTGCTATAACTTCTAAACTAGAAACAATTTTTGTGTCAAAATTGCCACCATTCGATGCGCCTAAAAATTCTCTACAATTTATATTTAAATAATTTTTTTCTAACTTGCTTGGTTCAGCAGTTATTTACAATTAAAAAATTACACTTTTTTTTTTATTTAAAAAAATTCATTGTATATTAATTGAAGGACGTTAAATACACTCGTCTAAACCGCACTTTAATATCTTTTTTAGTTTTGCAGATATTTTTAATTCAATATTTCATTTCGTTATAACTTCTAAACCGTAAACATTTTGTGGCCCCATTTACACCCTATAACTCTTATTTGAACAATTTTTTTCTAGTTTACTTGGTTTAGAAGTTATTGACCAACCAGCACACATATTAGTAATAACAATGAGTATCACTATGACAACTCATTATTAATTGTAATTATTTCGTAACGATAGTAATGAAACAGTTCGTTTTGTAAATGTCCACGTAGAAGAATGTAGTGAGTGCTCAGTTCTCATATCGTTTGCCATTACCCGCTTTCTGGGTATTAGATGATATTTTATTGACTTTCTTACTGATTGTAAGGTAAGACGGTTGATGCAACGATAATAATCAATTATTAAAAACTGTCTTTGTTATTTTAGAAATGAAGAGATATGATAAAAATGTAATACTCCTGTACAACGCTATGTGCGGCCGCTGGTGGTGTCGAGCTGTTTAAGAAGTAGCGATCTCACGTTCCTGAGCTACGCAGAAGGAGGGACACGTGGGGGGTGGACGCACTCTTTGCGAAATCTACCTAGCCAGAACTCTGGGTCTGGCAATCCCACGTCTCCAGCTACGTAGGTTAGGTTATATTTGATTAAGTTAGATTTAGTTCCCGGGGTTTGGGCTGACTACCGGGTGCGTCCCCAGGTGGCGGATAGGGGAGTGACCATGTTTCTAGCGAGACATGGCCAGTAGCAGCCATAAGCAGTGGCACTGGAACTAAAACCCCGGCTTGTTTCTGCAAAAGCTGTTGCCGCGGACCAACCTACGCAGGAGGAGGGACACCTGTGTGGAAGACGCGCTCTTTGCGAACTCTACCTAGGCAGAACTCTGGGTGTGGCAATCCCACGTCTCCAGCTACGTAGGGAGCAGTGAGACATCTCCGTCGGACGCTATGTGCGGCCGCTGGTGGTGTCGATCTGTTAGAGAAGTGGTGATCTCACATTTATTGTTATTTTATTAAGAAACAATCAAAAACAATCAACTACATCCAGATATAGTACAAAAATTACTATTTAAATGTATTTCACAAAATTTTCTTGTCAATATTGGGATGCGGACTGCTAACAATATATAATATTCAATATCTTTTAAACGAATAAAGATATAAAAAAAAACTTTTAAACACAAATTGTTTCCCATTAAATTTCCTACAATCGGTATTTGAACAAATTTTCTCAATCTAAATCGGTTTCAGAGATATTTTAAAATCAAAACTTCTTTTTGCTATAACTTCTAAACTAGAAACAATTTTTGTGTCAAAATTGCCACCATTCGATGCGCCTAAAAATTCTCTACAATTTATATTTAAATAATTTTTTTCTAACTTGCTTGGTTCAGCAGTTATTTACAATTAAAAAATTACACTTTTTTTTTTATTTAAAAAAATTCATTGTATATTAATTGAAGGACGTTAAATACACTCGTCTAAACCGCACTTTAATATCTTTTTTAGTTTTGCAGATATTTTTAATTCAATATTTCATTTCGTTATAACTTCTAAACCGTAAACATTTTGTGGCCCCATTTACACCCTATAACTCTTATTTGAACAATTTTTTTCTAGTTTACTTGGTTTAGAAGTTATTGACCAACCAGCACACATATTAGTAATAACAATGAGTATCACTATGACAACTCATTATTAATTGTAATTATTTCGTAACGATAGTAATGAAACAGTTCGTTTTGTAAATGTCCACGTAGAAGAATGTAGTGAGTGCTCAGTTCTCATATCGTTTGCCATTACCCGCTTTCTGGGTATTAGATGATATTTTATTGACTTTCTTACTGATTGTAAGGTAAGACGGTTGATGCAACGATAATAATCAATTATTAAAAACTGTCTTTGTTATTTTAGAAATGAAGAGATATGATAAAAATGTAATACTCCTGTACAACGCTATGTGCGGCCGCTGGTGGTGTCGAGCTGTTTGAGAAGTAGCGATCTCACGTTCCTGAGCTACGCAGAAGGAGGGACACGTGGGGGGTGGACGCACTCTTTGCGAAATCTACCTAGCCAGAACTCTGGGTCTGGCAATCCCACGTCTCCAGCTACGTAGGTTAGGTTATATTTGGTTAAGTTAGATTTAGTTCCCGGGGTTTGGGCTGACTACCGGGCGCGTCCCCAGGTGGCGGATAGGGGAGTGACCATGTTTCTAGCGAGACATGGCCAGTAGCAGCCATAAGCAGTGGCACTGGAACTAAAACCCCGGCTTGTTTCTGCAAAAGCTGTTGCCGCGGACCAACCTACGCAGGAGGAGGGACACCTGTGTGGAAGACGCGCTCTTTGCGAACTCTACCTAGGCAGAACTCTGGGTGTGGCAATCCCACGTCTCCAGCTACGTAGGGAGCAGTGAGACATCTCCGTCGGACGCTATGTGCGGCCGCTGGTGGTGTCGATCTGTTAGAGAAGTGGTGATCTCACATTTATTGTTATTTTATTAAGAAACAATCAAAAACAATCAACTACATTCAGATATAGTACAAAAATTACTATTTAAATGTATTTCACAAAATTTTCTTGTCAATATTGGGATGCGGACTGCTAACAATATATAATATTCAATATCTTTTAAACGAATAAAGATATAAAAAAAAACTTTTAAACACAAATTGTTTCCCATTAAATTTCCTACAATCGGTATTTGAACAAATTTTCTCAATCTAAATCGGTTTCAGAGATATTTTAAAATCAAAACTTCTTTTTGCTATAACTTCTAAACGAGAAACAATTTTTTTGTCAAAATTGCCACCATTCGATGCGCCTAAAAATTCTCTACAATTTATATTTAAATAATTTTTTTCTAACTTGCTTGGTTCAGCAGTTATTTACAATTAAAAAATTACACTTTTTTTTTTATTTAAAAAAATTCATTGTATATTAATTGAAGGACGTTAAATACACTCGTCTAAACCGCACTTTAATATCTTTTTTAGTTTTGCAGATATTTTTAATTCAATATTTCATTTCGTTATAACTTCTAAACCGTAAACATTTTGTGGCCCCATTTACACCCTATAACTCTTATTTGAACAATTTTTTTCTAGTTTACTTGGTTTAGAAGTTATTGACTAACCAGCACACATATTAGTAATAACAATGAGTATCACTATGACAACTCATTATTAATTGTAATTATTTCGTAACGATAGTAATGAAACAGTTCGTTTTGTAAATGTCCACGTAGAAGAATGTAGTGAGTGCTCAGTTCTCATATCGTTTGCCATTACCCGCTTTCTGGGTATTAGATGATATTTTATTGACTTTCTTACTGATTGTAAGGTAAGACGGTTGATGCAACGATAATAATCAATTATTAAAAACTGTCTTTGTTATTTTAGAAATGAAGAGATATGATAAAAATGTAATACTCCTGTACAACGCTATGTGCGGCCGCTGGTGGTGTCGAGCTGTTTGAGAAGTAGCGATCTCACGTTCCTGAGCTACGCAGAAGGAGGGACACGTGGGGGGTGGACGCACTCTTTGCGAAATCTACCTAGCCAGAACTCTGGGTCTGGCAATCCCACGTCTCCAGCTACGTAGGTTAGGTTATATTTGATTAAGTTAGATTTAGTTCCCGGGGTTTGGGCTGACTACCGGGCGCGTCCCCAGGTGGCGGATAGGGGAGTGACCATGTTTCTAGCGAGACATGGCCAGTAGCAGCCATAAGCAGTGGCACTGGAACTAAAACCCCGGCTTGTTTCTGCAAAAGCTGTTGCCGCGGACCAACCTACGCAGGAGGAGGGACACCTGTGTGGAAGACGCGCTCTTTGCGAACTCTACCTAGGCAGAACTCTGGGTGTGGCAATCCCACGTCTCCAGCTACGTAGGGAGCAGTGAGACATCTCCGTCGGACGCTATGTGCGGCCGCTGGTGGTGTCGATCTGTTAGAGAAGTGGTGATCTCACATTTATTGTTATTTTATTAAGAAACAATCAAAAACAATCAACTACATTCAGATATAGTACAAAAATTACTATTTAAATGTATTTCACAAAATTTTCTTGTCAATATTGGGATGCGGACTGCTAACAATATATAATATTCAATATCTTTTAAACGAATAAAGATATAAAAAAAAACTTTTAAACACAAATTGTTTCCCATTAAATTTCCTACAATCGGTATTTGAACAAATTTTCTCAATCTAAATCGGTTTCAGAGATATTTTAAAATCAAAACTTCTTTTTGCTATAACTTCTAAACTAGAAACAATTTTTGTGTCAAAATTGCCACCATTCGATGCGCCTAAAAATTCTCTACAATTTATATTTAAATAATTTTTTTCTAACTTGCTTGGTTCAGCAGTTATTTACAATTAAAAAATTACACTTTTTTTTTTATTTAAAAAAATTCATTGTATATTAATTGAAGGACGTTAAATACACTCGTCTAAACCGCACTTTAATATCTTTTTTAGTTTTGCAGATATTTTTAATTCAATATTTCATTTCGTTATAACTTCTAAACCGTAAACATTTTGTGGCCCCATTTACACCCTATAACTCTTATTTGAACAATTTTTTTCTAGTTTACTTGGTTTAGAAGTTATTGACCAACCAGCACACATATTAGTAATAACAATGAGTATCACTATGACAACTCATTATTAATTGTAATTATTTCGTAACGATAGTAATGAAACAGTTCGTTTTGTAAATGTCCACGTAGAAGAATGTAGTGAGTGCTCAGTTCTCATATCGTTTGCCATTACCCGCTTTCTGGGTATTAGATGATATTTTATTGACTTTCTTACTGATTGTAAGGTAAGACGGTTGATGCAACGATAATAATCAATTATTAAAAACTGTCTTTGTTATTTTAGAAATGAAGAGATATGATAAAAATGTAATACTCCTGTACAACGCTATGTGCGGCCGCTGGTGGTGTCGAGCTGTTTAAGAAGTGGTGATCTCACGTTCCTGAGCTACGCAGAAGGAGGGACACGTGGGGGGTGGACGCACTCTTTGCGAAATCTACCTAGCCAGAACTCTGGGTCTGGCAATCCCACGTCTCCAGCTACGTAGGTTAGGTTATATTTGATTAAGTTAGATTTAGTTCCCGGGGTTTGGGCTGACTACCGGGTGCGTCCCCAGGTGGCGGATAGGGGAGTGACCATGTTTCTAGCGAGACATGGCCAGTAGCAGCCATAAGCAGTGGCACTGGAACTAAAACCCCGGCTTGTTTCTGCAAAAGCTGTTGCCGCGGACCAACCTACGCAGGAGGAGGGACACCTGTGTGGAAGACGCGCTCTTTGCGAACTCTACCTAGGCAGAACTCTGGGTGTGGCAATCCCACGTCTCCAGCTACGTAGGGAGCAGTGAGACATCTCCGTCGGACGCTATGTGCGGCCGCTGGTGGTGTCGATCTGTTAGAGAAGTGGTGATCTCACATTTATTGTTATTTTATTAAGAAACAATCAAAAACAATCAACTACATTCAGATATAGTACAAAAATTACTATTTAAATGTATTTCACAAAATTTTCTTGTCAATATTGGGATGCGGACTGCTAACAATATATAATATTCAATATCTTTTAAACGAATAAAGATATAAAAAAAAACTTTTAAACACAAATTGTTTCCCATTAAATTTCCTACAATCGGTATTTGAACAAATTTTCTCAATCTAAATCGGTTTCAGAGATATTTTAAAATCAAAACTTCTTTTTGCTATAACTTCTAAACTAGAAACAATTTTTGTGTCAAAATTGCCACCATTCGATGCGCCTAAAAATTCTCTACAATTTATATTTAAATAATTTTTTTCTAACTTGCTTGGTTCAGCAGTTATTTACAATTAAAAAATTACACTTTTTTTTTTATTTAAAAAAATTCATTGTATATTAATTGAAGGACGTTAAATACACTCGTCTAAACCGCACTTTAATATCTTTTTTAGTTTTGCAGATATTTTTAATTCAATATTTCATTTCGTTATAACTTCTAAACCGTAAACATTTTGTGGCCCCATTTACACCCTATAACTCTTATTTGAACAATTTTTTTCTAGTTTACTTGGTTTAGAAGTTATTGACCAACCAGCACACATATTAGTAATAACAATGAGTATCACTATGACAACTCATTATTAATTGTAATTATTTCGTAACGATAGTAATGAAACAGTTCGTTTTGTAAATGTCCACGTAGAAGAATGTAGTGAGTGCTCAGTTCTCATATCGTTTGCCATTACCCGCTTTCTGGGTATTAGATGATATTTTATTGACTTTCTTACTGATTGTAAGGTAAGACGGTTGATGCAACGATAATAATCAATTATTAAAAACTGTCTTTGTTATTTTAGAAATGAAGAGATATGATAAAAATGTAATACTCCTGTACAACGCTATGTGCGGCCGCTGGTGGTGTCGAGCTGTTTGAGAAGTAGCGATCTCACGTTCCTGAGCTACGCAGAAGGAGGGACACGTGGGGGGTGGACGCACTCTTTGCGAAATCTACCTAGCCAGAACTCTGGGTCTGGCAATCCCACGTCTCCAGCTACGTAGGTTAGGTTATATTTGGTTAAGTTAGATTTAGTTCCCGGGGTTTGGGCTGACTACCGGGCGCGTCCCCAGGTGGCGGATAGGGGAGTGACCATGTTTCTAGCGAGACATGGCCAGTAGCAGCCATAAGCAGTGGCACTGGAACTAAAACCCCGGCTTGTTTCTGCAAAAGCTGTTGCCGCGGACCAACCTACGCAGGAGGAGGGACACCTGTGTGGAAGACGCGCTCTTTGCGAACTCTACCTAGGCAGAACTCTGGGTGTGGCAATCCCACGTCTCCAGCTACGTAGGGAGCAGTGAGACATCTCCGTCGGACGCTATGTGCGGCCGCTGGTGGTGTCGATCTGTTAGAGAAGTGGTGATCTCACATTTATTGTTATTTTATTAAGAAACAATCAAAAACAATCAACTACATTCAGATATAGTACAAAAATTACTATTTAAATGTATTTCACAAAATTTTCTTGTCAATATTGGGATGCGGACTGCTAACAATATATAATATTCAATATCTTTTAAACGAATAAAGATATAAAAAAAAACTTTTAAACACAAATTGTTTCCCATTAAATTTCCTACAATCGGTATTTGAACAAATTTTCTCAATCTAAATCGGTTTCAGAGATATTTTAAAATCAAAACTTCTTTTTGCTATAACTTCTAAACGAGAAACAATTTTTTTGTCAAAATTGCCACCATTCGATGCGCCTAAAAATTCTCTACAATTTATATTTAAATAATTTTTTTCTAACTTGCTTGGTTCAGCAGTTATTTACAATTAAAAAATTACACTTTTTTTTTTATTTAAAAAAATTCATTGTATATTAATTGAAGGACGTTAAATACACTCGTCTAAACCGCACTTTAATATCTTTTTTAGTTTTGCAGATATTTTTAATTCAATATTTCATTTCGTTATAACTTCTAAACCGTAAACATTTTGTGGCCCCATTTACACCCTATAACTCTTATTTGAACAATTTTTTTCTAGTTTACTTGGTTTAGAAGTTATTGACTAACCAGCACACATATTAGTAATAACAATGAGTATCACTATGACAACTCATTATTAATTGTAATTATTTCGTAACGATAGTAATGAAACAGTTCGTTTTGTAAATGTCCACGTAGAAGAATGTAGTGAGTGCTCAGTTCTCATATCGTTTGCCATTACCCGCTTTCTGGGTATTAGATGATATTTTATTGACTTTCTTACTGATTGTAAGGTAAGACGGTTGATGCAACGATAATAATCAATTATTAAAAACTGTCTTTGTTATTTTAGAAATGAAGAGATATGATAAAAATGTAATACTCCTGTACAACGCTATGTGCGGCCGCTGGTGGTGTCGAGCTGTTTGAGAAGTAGCGATCTCACGTTCCTGAGCTACGCAGAAGGAGGGACACGTGGGGGGTGGACGCACTCTTTGCGAAATCTACCTAGCCAGAACTCTGGGTCTGGCAATCCCACGTCTCCAGCTACGTAGGTTAGGTTATATTTGGTTAAGTTAGATTTAGTTCCCGGGGTTTGGGCTGACTACCGGGCGCGTCCCCAGGTGGCGGATAGGGGAGTGACCATGTTTCTAGCGAGACATGGCCAGTAGCAGCCATAAGCAGTGGCACTGGAACTAAAACCCCGGCTTGTTTCTGCAAAAGCTGTTGCCGCGGACCAACCTACGCAGGAGGAGGGACACCTGTGTGGAAGACGCGCTCTTTGCGAACTCTACCTAGGCAGAACTCTGGGTGTGGCAATCCCACGTCTCCAGCTACGTAGGGAGCAGTGAGACATCTCCGTCGGACGCTATGTGCGGCCGCTGGTGGTGTCGATCTGTTAGAGAAGTGGTGATCTCACATTTATTGTTATTTTATTAAGAAACAATCAAAAACAATCAACTACATTCAGATATAGTACAAAAATTACTATTTAAATGTATTTCACAAAATTTTCTTGTCAATATTGGGATGCGGACTGCTAACAATATATAATATTCAATATCTTTTAAACGAATAAAGATATAAAAAAAAACTTTTAAACACAAATTGTTTCCCATTAAATTTCCTACAATCGGTATTTGAACAAATTTTCTCAATCTAAATCGGTTTCAGAGATATTTTAAAATCAAAACTTCTTTTTGCTATAACTTCTAAACGAGAAACAATTTTTTTGTCAAAATTGCCACCATTCGATGCGCCTAAAAATTCTCTACAATTTATATTTAAATAATTTTTTTCTAACTTGCTTGGTTCAGCAGTTATTTACAATTAAAAAATTACACTTTTTTTTTTATTTAAAAAAATTCATTGTATATTAATTGAAGGACGTTAAATACACTCGTCTAAACCGCACTTTAATATCTTTTTTAGTTTTGCAGATATTTTTAATTCAATATTTCATTTCGTTATAACTTCTAAACCGTAAACATTTTGTGGCCCCATTTACACCCTATAACTCTTATTTGAACAATTTTTTTCTAGTTTACTTGGTTTAGAAGTTATTGACCAACCAGCACACATATTAGTAATAACAATGAGTATCACTATGACAACTCATTATTAATTGTAATTATTTCGTAACGATAGTAATGAAACAGTTCGTTTTGTAAATGTCCACGTAGAAGAATGTAGTGAGTGCTCAGTTCTCATATCGTTTGCCATTACCCGCTTTCTGGGTATTAGATGATATTTTATTGACTTTCTTACTGATTGTAAGGTAAGACGGTTGATGCAACGATAATAATCAATTATTAAAAACTGTCTTTGTTATTTTAGAAATGAAGAGATATGATAAAAATGTAATACTCCTGTACAACGCTATGTGCGGCCGCTGGTGGTGTCGAGCTGTTTGAGAAGTAGCGATCTCACGTTCCTGAGCTACGCAGAAGGAGGGACACGTGGGGGGTGGACGCACTCTTTGCGAAATCTACCTAGCCAGAACTCTGGGTCTGGCAATCCCACGTCTCCAGCTACGTAGGTTAGGTTATATTTGGTTAAGTTAGATTTAGTTCCCGGGGTTTGGGCTGACTACCGGGCGCGTCCCCAGGTGGCGGATAGGGGAGTGACCATGTTTCTAGCGAGACATGGCCAGTAGCAGCCATAAGCAGTGGCACTGGAACTAAAACCCCGGCTTGTTTCTGCAAAAGCTGTTGCCGCGGACCAACCTACGCAGGAGGAGGGACACCTGTGTGGAAGACGCGCTCTTTGCGAACTCTACCTAGGCAGAACTCTGGGTGTGGCAATCCCACGTCTCCAGCTACGTAGGGAGCAGTGAGACATCTCCGTCGGACGCTATGTGCGGCCGCTGGTGGTGTCGATCTGTTAGAGAAGTGGTGATCTCACATTTATTGTTATTTTATTAAGAAACAATCAAAAACAATCAACTACATTCAGATATAGTACAAAAATTACTATTTAAATGTATTTCACAAAATTTTCTTGTCAATATTGGGATGCGGACTGCTAACAATATATAATATTCAATATCTTTTAAACGAATAAAGATATAAAAAAAAACTTTTAAACACAAATTGTTTCCCATTAAATTTCCTACAATCGGTATTTGAACAAATTTTCTCAATCTAAATCGGTTTCAGAGATATTTTAAAATCAAAACTTCTTTTTGCTATAACTTCTAAACGAGAAACAATTTTTTTGTCAAAATTGCCACCATTCGATGCGCCTAAAAATTCTCTACAATTTATATTTAAATAATTTTTTTCTAACTTGCTTGGTTCAGCAGTTATTTACAATTAAAAAATTACACTTTTTTTTTATTTAAAAAAATTCATTGTATATTAATTGAAGGACGTTAAATACACTCGTCTAAACCGCACTTTAATATCTTTTTTAGTTTTGCAGATATTTTTAATTCAATATTTCATTTCGTTATAACTTCTAAACCGTAAACATTTTGTGGCCCCATTTACACCCTATAACTCTTATTTGAACAATTTTTTTCTAGTTTACTTGGTTTAGAAGTTATTGACTAACCAGCACACATATTAGTAATAACAATGAGTATCACTATGACAACTCATTATTAATTGTAATTATTTCGTAACGATAGTAATGAAACAGTTCGTTTTGTAAATGTCCACGTAGAAGAATGTAGTGAGTGCTCAGTTCTCATATCGTTTGCCATTACCCGCTTTCTGGGTATTAGATGATATTTTATTGACTTTCTTACTGATTGTAAGGTAAGACGGTTGATGCAACGATAATAATCAATTATTAAAAACTGTCTTTGTTATTTTAGAAATGAAGAGATATGATAAAAATGTAATACTCCTGTACAACGCTATGTGCGGCCGCTGGTGGTGTCGAGCTGTTTGAGAAGTAGCGATCTCACGTTCCTGAGCTACGCAGAAGGAGGGACACGTGGGGGGTGGACGCACTCTTTGCGAAATCTACCTAGCCAGAACTCTGGGTCTGGCAATCCCACGTCTCCAGCTACGTAGGTTAGGTTATATTTGGTTAAGTTAGATTTAGTTCCCGGGGTTTGGGCTGACTACCGGGCGCGTCCCCAGGTGGCGGATAGGGGAGTGACCATGTTTCTAGCGAGACATGGCCAGTAGCAGCCATAAGCAGTGGCACTGGAACTAAAACCCCGGCTTGTTTCTGCAAAAGCTGTTGCCGCGGACCAACCTACGCAGGAGGAGGGACACCTGGGTGGAAGACGCGCTCTTTGCGAACTCTACCTAGGCAGAACTCTGGGTGTGGCAATCCCACGTCTCCAGCTACGTAGGGAGCAGTGAGACATCTCCGTCGGACGCTATGTGCGGCCGCTGGTGGTGTCGATCTGTTAGAGAAGTGGTGATCTCACATTTATTGTTATTTTATTAAGAAACAATCAAAAACAATCAACTACATTCAGATATAGTACAAAAATTACTATTTAAATGTATTTCACAAAATTTTCTTGTCAATATTGGGATGCGGACTGCTAACAATATATAATATTCAATATCTTTTAAACGAATAAAGATATAAAAAAAAACTTTTAAACACAAATTGTTTCCCATTAAATTTCCTACAATCGGTATTTGAACAAATTTTCTCAATCTAAATCGGTTTCAGAGATATTTTAAAATCAAAACTTCTTTTTGCTATAACTTCTAAACGAGAAACAATTTTTTTGTCAAAATTGCCACCATTCGATGCGCCTAAAAATTCTCTACAATTTATATTTAAATAATTTTTTTCTAACTTGCTTGGTTCAGCAGTTATTTACAATTAAAAAATTACACTTTTTTTTTTATTTAAAAAAATTCATTGTATATTAATTGAAGGACGTTAAATACACTCGTCTAAACCGCACTTTAATATCTTTTTTAGTTTTGCAGATATTTTTAATTCAATATTTCATTTCGTTATAACTTCTAAACCGTAAACATTTTGTGGCCCCATTTACACCCTATAACTCTTATTTGAACAATTTTTTTCTAGTTTACTTGGTTTAGAAGTTATTGACTAACCAGCACACATATTAGTAATAACAATGAGTATCACTATGACAACTCATTATTAATTGTAATTATTTCGTAACGATAGTAATGAAACAGTTCGTTTTGTAAATGTCCACGTAGAAGAATGTAGTGAGTGCTCAGTTCTCATATCGTTTGCCATTACCCGCTTTCTGGGTATTAGATGATATTTTATTGACTTTCTTACTGATTGTAAGGTAAGACGGTTGATGCAACGATAATAATCAATTATTAAAAACTGTCTTTGTTATTTTAGAAATGAAGAGATATGATAAAAATGTAATACTCCTGTACAACGCTATGTGCGGCCGCTGGTGGTGTCGAGCTGTTTGAGAAGTAGCGATCTCACGTTCCTGAGCTACGCAGAAGGAGGGACACGTGGGGGGTGGACGCACTCTTTGCGAAATCTACCTAGCCAGAACTCTGGGTCTGGCAATCCCACGTCTCCAGCTACGTAGGTTAGGTTATATTTGGTTAAGTTAGATTTAGTTCCCGGGGTTTGGGCTGACTACCGGGCGCGTCCCCAGGTGGCGGATAGGGGAGTGACCATGTTTCTAGCGAGACATGGCCAGTAGCAGCCATAAGCAGTGGCACTGGAACTAAAACCCCGGCTTGTTTCTGCAAAAGCTGTTGCCGCGGACCAACCTACGCAGGAGGAGGGACACCTGGGTGGAAGACGCGCTCTTTGCGAACTCTACCTAGGCAGAACTCTGGGTGTGGCAATCCCACGTCTCCAGCTACGTAGGGAGCAGTGAGACATCTCCGTCGGACGCTATGTGCGGCCGCTGGTGGTGTCGATCTGTTAGAGAAGTGGTGATCTCACATTTATTGTTATTTTATTAAGAAACAATCAAAAACAATCAACTACATCCAGATATAGTACAAAAATTACTATTTAAATGTATTTCACAAAATTTTCTTGTCAATATTGGGATGCGGACTGCTAACAATATATAATATTCAATATCTTTTAAACGAATAAAGATATAAAAAAAAACTTTTAAACACAAATTGTTTCCCATTAAATTTCCTACAATCGGTATTTGAACAAATTTTCTCAATCTAAATCGGTTTCAGAGATATTTTAAAATCAAAACTTCTTTTTGCTATAACTTCTAAACTAGAAACAATTTTTTTGTCAAAATTGCCACCATTCGATGCGCCTAAAAATTCTCTACAATTTATATTTAAATAATTTTTTTCTAACTTGCTTGGTTCAGCAGTTATTTACAATTAAAAAATTACACTTTTTTTTTATTTAAAAAAATTCATTGTATATTAATTGAAGGACGTTAAATACACTCGTCTAAACCGCACTTTAATATCTTTTTTAGTTTTGCAGATATTTTTAATTCAATATTTCATTTCGTTATAACTTCTAAACCGTAAATATTTTGTGGCCCCATTTACACCCTATAACTCTTATTTGAACAATTTTTTTCTAGTTTACTTGGTTTAGAAGTTATTGACCAACCAGCACACATATTAGTAATAACAATGAGTATCACTATGACAACTCATTATTAATTGTAATTATTTCGTAACGATAGTAATGAAACAGTTCGTTTTGTAAATGTCCACGTAGAAGAATGTAGTGAGTGCTCAGTTCTCATATCGTTTGCCATTACCCGCTTTCTGGGTATTAGATGATATTTTATTGACTTTCTTACTGATTGTAAGGTAAGACGGTTGATGCAACGATAATAATCAATTATTAAAAACTGTCTTTGTTATTTTAGAAATGAAGAAATATGATAAAAATGTAATACTCCTGTACAACGCTATGTGCGGCCGCTGGTGGTGTCGAGCTGTTTAAGAAGTAGCGATCTCACGTTCCTGAGCTACGCAGAAGGAGGGACACGTGGGGGGTGGACGCACTCTTTGCGAAATCTACCTAGCCAGAACTCTGGGTCTGGCAATCCCACGTCTCCAGCTACGTAGGTTAGGTTATATTTGATTAAGTTAGATTTAGTTCCCGGGGTTTGGGCTGACTACCGGGTGCGTCCCCAGGTGGCGGATAGGGGAGTGACCATGTTTCTAGCGAGACATGGCCAGTAGCAGCCATAAGCAGTGGCACTGGAACTAAAACCCCGGCTTGTTTCTGCAAAAGCTGTTGCCGCGGACCAACCTACGCAGGAGGAGGGACACCTGTGTGGAAGACGCGCTCTTTGCGAACTCTACCTAGGCAGAACTCTGGGTGTGGCAATCCCACGTCTCCAGCTACGTAGGGAGCAGTGAGACATCTCCGTCGGACGCTATGTGCGGCCGCTGGTGGTGTCGATCTGTTAGAGAAGTGGTGATCTCACATTTATTGTTATTTTATTAAGAAACAATCAAAAACAATCAACTACATTCAGATATAGTACAAAAATTACTATTTAAATGTATTTCACAAAATTTTCTTGTCAATATTGGGATGCGGACTGCTAACAATATATAATATTCAATATCTTTTAAACGAATAAAGATATAAAAAAAAACTTTTAAACACAAATTGTTTCCCATTAAATTTCCTACAATCGGTATTTGAACAAATTTTCTCAATCTAAATCGGTTTCAGAGATATTTTAAAATCAAAACTCCATTTTGCTATAACTTCTAAACTAGAAACAATTTTTATGTCAAAATTGCCACCATTCGATGCGCCTAAAAATTCTCTACAATTTATATTTAAATAATTTTTTTCTAACTTGCTTGGTTCAGCAGTTATTTACAATTAAAAAATTACACTTTTTTATTTTTTTTTATTTAAAAAAATTCATTGTATATTAATTGAAGGACGTTAAATACACTCGTCTAAACCGCATTTTAATATCTTTTTTAGTTTTGCAGATATTTTTAATTCAATATTTCATTTCGTTATAACTTCTAAACCGTAAACATTTTGTGGCCCCATTTATACCCTATAACTCTTATTTGAACAATATTTTTTCTAGTTTACTTGGTTTAGAAGTTATTGACCAACCAGCACACATATTAGTAATAACAATGAGTATCACGATGACAACTCATTATTAATTGTAATTATTTCGTAACGATAGTAATGAAACAGTTCGTTTTGTAAATGTCCACGTAGAAGAATGTAGTGAGTGCTCAGTTCTCATATCGTTTGCCATTACCCGCTTTCTGGGTATTAGATGATATTTTATTGACTTTCTTACTGATTGTAAGGTAAGCTGGTTGTTTCCCATTAAATTTCCTACAATCGGTATTTCAACAAATTTTCTCTATCTAAATCGGTTTCAGAGATATTTTAAATTCAAAACTTCTTTTTGCTATAACTTCTAAACTAGAAACAGTTTTTCCAGCAAAATTACCACCAATCCATGCGGCTAAAAATGCTCTAAAATTTATATTTCAACAATTTTTTTCTAGCTTGCTTGGTTCAAAAGTTATTTACAATTGAAAAATTACACTTTTTTATTTTCAAAAATTTACTATATGTTAATTGAAGGATTTATCTAATTGACCAACCAGCACACATATTAGTAATAATAATGAGTATCACTATGACAACTCATTATTAATTGTAATTATTTTCGTAACGATAGTAATGGAACAGTTCGTTTTGTAAACGTCCACGTAGCAGTGCTCAGTTCGCATATCGTTTGACATTATCGGACCGCCACTTCCCATATCTGGGAATGGAAGCTGCAACTGCTGTTGAATTGCTTCTCGTGAGATTTTCCCAGTGGCTACCAGGTTGATTGGTTGGTGTGTAGCTGCTTTGGAATCTTGCTCATTAGTTGCAAAGCCACAGACAGGCTATGGTATAGTTTGTCTGTGGCCTTGTAATTGCTGTTAATAGGCAACTGCAACTGCTGTTGAAATCTATCAACTTAATTTTTTGCTTCTCGTGAGATTTTCCCCAGTGGCTACCAGGTAGGTTGGTTGGTGTGTAGCTGCTTTAGAATCTTGCTCATTGGTTGCAAAGCTACAGACAGGCTATGGTATAGTTTGTCTGTGGCCATGTAATTGCGGTTAATAGGCAACTGCAACTGTTGTTGAATTCTATCAACTGATTTTTTTGCTTCTCGTGAGATTTTTCCCAGTGGCTACCAGGTAGGTTTGTTGGTGTGTAGCTACTTTGGAATCTTTCTCATTGGTTGCAAAGCTACAGACATGCTATGGTATAGTTTGTCTGTGGCCTTGTAATTGCGGGTAATAGGCAACTGCAACTGCTGTTGAAATCTATCAACTGAATTTTTTGCTTCCCGTGAGATTTTCCCCAGTGGCTACCAAGTAGGTTGGTTGGTGTGTAGCTGCTTTGGAATCTTGCTTATTGGTTGCAAAACCAAAGACAGGCATAATACTCAAAATAAATCATAAGTTGTTATATGTTTTGTTCGGGAATGCAATCGAAAATTAGTTAGATGTTAAAAATTCGCGCAAACGGGTAACAAATTTTGCAGCAATTCTGCGAATCCCAAGTTCGTCCACCAAAATTCTTTAAACTGTGACACAGGACATTCCTACTTTATTACAGATGTCATGAATTGATTGTCGACGGTCTCGGAGAATAAGCTTCACGCACATTTTGGATGTTTTGGACATTGATTCGAGTTGAAGGTCGTCCAGAGCATTCATCGTCTTTCACACTCATCCTTCCACTCTTGAACCTTTTAAACCATTGAAAGGCTTGGGTTTTTCCATGACTTCATTACCAAATGCTTCTCGAAGCGTTCGATGAGTTTCGGTCGCCGTTTTCCTAAGCTTGAAGCAAAATTTGATGCAAATGCGTTGCTCTTTCAAATCGCTCATCACGCTGTCGCAGAACACAACATACAATAACACAGATATCACCACACTGATACGACAAAAGAACGTAAAATATTGTGAAAACAAAAGAAGGGTTTGTGAGATGTACTAGTACTGAAATCCAGCGGCAAATCGGTGCACTACAGTAGTAAGAAGAGTTACATACAGAGTTCGAGAACTTTTGGGTAGCACCTCGTATATATGCGGGACAACACATATGCCAATACTGTTTAAGAATCTTCAATGAACAATAAATTTCAAATATTGAAACAAAAAGTCCTTAGGTTATTCTGAAAATTTGATACCAGTTCCAACTATTTTTTCTGACTTGCTTAAACAACTGTATACTTACTAGTAATGGATTTTGCACTGCTTTAATACTAATTACCAAATTCGCATGTTTCTTATAGTTTGTAATAGATGCTGATTTCTGCTAATCATCATCAATAGTTATCTGCTTGGCACAAGTCCCATATGACTACTTCAACTTCTACTCATAGCCAGCCTTTTCATTTCAACATAACTTCTTCCTTCTTTCAAGTCGAATACCATCTTCCTATTCCCCCTGGCTCTTTTATCTTCCTCTTCTACTGTCGCTTTTATTACGTTCTTCATTAAAGTATCCCTTCTCAACGCATGAATCAACCACATTCTCTTTCTTTTCCAAAAAGTCTCATACAGTGTCATTCTTTCTTCTATTCGTTCCAAACTTAATACCAAGCACTCTCCTTCATAACCTCATTTCCATGATACCTATTCTTTTCCTAACTTTTTTTTAAAACTGCTGCTGGAACAAAGTTATAATAATAATAATAGATAAACAGTCTGTTCAATTTAGTTGTGCCATCATTGCTATCTCCAGAACAGCCCTATGCAACTTCGTATATAGTGTTTTTTTGGTGATAAATAGTTATAAACTATTAGTTTGCAATGGGTCGTAAGTGTTTTGCGCCCAATTGTACCAGCGGGTATGACTCACATCATGACAAAATATCTTTTTTCGTGCTCCAAAAGAGCAGTTGGAAATTTGAAAAAAAGTAGTAATATGAGCAGATATATATATATATATATATATATTGCTTGTAAACAAAGAAAATGTATGTTACATAAAAGAAGCGGAATTAACAAATGTTAAAAATCGTGTTTTTTTTAATCCACCCAAATATAAACATATTTAGATTATCCAAATATATTCAAGATAAATTAATATTATATATAGATAAACCTCGTGTATATGAAGAAACAGTGTATTCTGTAATTGAAAATTATGCATTCTCTTTCTCTCTTAGAGATCACAAGAAATAAATAATATCTGTTTTTGTCAATTAATTTATTTTAATGCGCTTGAAGCAATATTTTAAACAGAATCGAAATAATGTCAAATCACAATGTAAGGACGATCGAAAAATCTAAATTAAGAAAGAATTGAAATATTCAGTTCGATCTATTTTCATTATTATAAAATTATAAAATATATTGTATAAAGTACAAAAATATGAATTAAGAAAAAAATTAAATATTCAGTTCTATCTATTTTCTTTATTATTTTTTAAATAAAATGTCCTATTTACATTATATAAATTTTACCATTTTGTATTTTAAAATTAAAATTTTTATGCCAATTTTACATTTGTCTAACTTGTCATGGTGTAATTAAATAGCAAAAATGTACTACAAGAAAAATGTGTTTATATATGGTTTTACATATTGATATTTGTCAAGCTAAACCTGATATAATTATAGAAAAATGTGTCTTTAATTTTAAATAATTGCAAATAACAATTTTTAAAGTAATTAGTTCTAAAAGTAAAAAAAAAACATGAATAGACTCGTAAGCACAATGTATTCGCCAGACTCTTCTTCCTATCGCACTCACTTTTTTGTCGCTCTCTTCCTACTACATTTCTGTTGTTGCTTTACCCGCAAGATTCGCCTGTCCTTCAGTATAATTGTTCGTGCTCCAGAACTATAAGGGCTACAAGGTTGGTTATAGTAGCAAAGAAATACCGTTTTCTAAGTGTATTACAAAACTATTAACAAAAAATTTGTTTAACTAGTGATTCACAATATACGGAGTGAAACTTTCTTATTTTAAATGAGAACCTACATTTTTTATTTGCTTATTCGATTCAGTATTTTTTTCTGAATTCAACGACTAAAAAATTCAGTACCTTCGCATTACAAAATTTTTATCAAAGATTTACATTAATTGATTTAAAATCGCATAGGAATCAACGTGCTATGACGGAAACAAACGACTAATAAAATTTATTTATTTATCCACAACTCATATATTATAAAGACATAATTATACTGATTTCTGTTGTATTATATGGCTCATAAAACACTAGTATTTTATATTCCACAAAACACTGTAAACAATTAATTACTTACAATTTCATGTTCTACCGTATCTGAATCAACGTTAAATGTTATGATTCTTCTTCGGTACCGATAATTATGAATTGTGGATAAAATTTTGTATTACTTTTGTGTTTTAATAGTATAGAAAACACTTGTATAATAAATAACTATGATAATGAATCAAACAAACAAAAGTATTATTATTTGTTTAATTGTTTCTATCATAGCACACTGATCCCTATGCGATTTTAATTAAATTAATGTCAATTTAATATGAAATTTGTCAAAAAAATTGTAATGTGAGGGTATTCAACTTTATAGTCGTTGAATGCAGTAAAAAATACTGAATCGAGTAAGCAAATCAAAAAATAAGTTTCCATTTAAAATAAGAAAGTTGCACTAAGTATTTTGAGAACCACAGGTCAAAAAAAATTTTTGTTCATAGTTTTGTAATATACTTAGAAAACGGTATTTCTTTTCTAATTTTACTAACCTTGTAGCTCTTATAGTTCTCGAAATAGCAATGATGGTACAACTAAATTAAACACTCTGTATAGGTAGATTATAGTTCAATATTGTTTATTGTGTTATTATTTGTTAATATTTGCTATCACTGAGTGATATTTTAAAATTATATTAGTATTTTCTAAAGTTTTTAATTCCGATTATATTTTGTATTTACAAATAACTATAAATTAAATCCTGTAGATTCAATAATAATATCTGTTATATACAATTTTATACTATTTGTTTATTATTACCTATTATACTTTCAAAAATAACGCTTTATGTATTTTACTTTATTAAAATATTTGGTTTATATTTTCAGTTAATTTATTTATAATACATGAATGCTTGTGATACAATGAAATATATCGCTATTTTTGCCTGCTCTGCAAATGGTAGACGTCAATTTGCTTGCCTCACAGATGTCAATGCATGCTGCAAGCAAGTTGGCTGTGCAGTGAGTCTCAGTGAGTTCGGACTATGTACTGTAATTGAGTTCATGTTGTACAGAGTAACATAATTAATAGTTATCTATTATACAAGTGTTTTATTAGGTATACAAAACACGCAAGAAAAGTTTAGACACAAGACCGAAGGACGAGTGTTTACTTTTTCTTAAGTGTTTTATATCTCAATAAAACACAAGTGTAATACGAAGTATTATCCACAACTCATAATTATAGGTACCGATGCAGATGGGTCGTGACGTTTAACGTTGATTCCATTATATATAGTTTCCCAAAATACCGTAAATCATGAAATGGTTGCTAAGTAACTAGTTGTTTACAGTTGTTTGTTACTGTATCTTTATTGTTTATTGAATTGTGTCAAATAATAATAATATTATAAAACACTAGTGTTTTGTGAGCCACATAATACATCTGAAATCAGTATAATTATGTCTTTATAATATATAAGTTGTGGATAAATAAATAAATGTTGCCAGATATTTCTAGCTACATCAGTGGTTACTGATTTCTACTCGTTAATAACATTTCAAATTAGAAAACTTATATTCAATAACTTTGTACATACACACTTACACACATATTTGATGGCTATAATTAATGTATAGATTATATTTTTCTAGTGATAGTTTTCTTGTAGAGTACTGCTTTCCTGGCACCGTACATCATGAGGGTAAGTACGATTGTACTTGTACTGGAAGTGGGCTGAGAGTCGACTCTTACTGCACGCTGCGAATCGGTTGCGGAAATTAAACTTTTACATCAAAAACTCTGATATACTCAACAGAAATATTTTGAAATATGCAATCCATTTTAATGTTTCATTAGAAAGAATCAAAATGTAGCAAATGAATTAATATGTTTTCATTAAATATGTTTCCATAACGAAAGTTTCTGATTGAAAGGGATAAACGAGCTTGTATGACTGAAATTATGAATGTAGATGAACTATTTCATATGTTAATCTACATAGAAAAATATTTTTTTCTGCAACTGTCAAAAAAACGTAACCTTTATACATTGCTATGGATACGCGAAATTTCTGTTTTTTTTTTCAATGAAATATCAAATTTCATCATCTTTGACACTTAAAAAAAATATATTTATCAAATTTTTCACGTTTCCTTGATTTTTTCCTTCCAATTTACAAAAATAGATGAACAATTATTTTATTATTCTTTTTAATGGGAAAAAATTTGTATTTCGTGGGCGAAATTTGTGTTATTTGGCGCGTTCGAATGACTTTTTTGTCTCAACCGAACGGTCTCGACCAAAAGTGACATTCTCATGCGCAACAAAAAAACTCACATTTCGCGCACCATGCGAGTGAAAGGTTCTGGGTTCAAATCCCGGCGAACACTCATTGCTTTTTCAAAAATTATTACTAATATATACCAACAGACAATTGTTCCAATAAACTAATTCTTATAATATATTCACCCGGGAATTACCCATTAGCATACTACGGTTTGTTGATTTGTAACGAATTGACGCAACCCATGTCACTTTACATTTGTTCAACTAAAGATTGCACGAAGAAGCATAAGTATTTACCGAGTGTTTGTAGCTCAATTGGTTAGAGCAGTCACCATGCGAGTTAAATGTTCTGGGTTCAAATCCCGGCGAACACTAATTGCAATTTCCTCAACCCCAATAAAAAAAATCACACACACACCCACACACACACACACAGACATCATTGTGAAAATGATCAAAACGGATTCAGTGGACCTCAAAACACGTATTTCCGCGAAAATCTCGTCAACGATTTTTTTCACGATTCCAATACTTCCTTATACTGTGTATAAGAAAGTAAAAATTTAATGGTGTAAGATCAGAAGACCTATAAGACCATTCTACTTTTCCACTGCGTCCAATCAATTGATGTGGAAACATGCGATTTAAAAATGTTTGACATTCTGAGCATTGTGCGCAGGTGCGCCATCATGTTTAAACCATACGTTTTCAATATTTAAAGCTGTAAGTAATTTTGAACCGTAATTTTCTTGTACTATTTTTTTATTTGAGGATTTTTTAAATCAAAAGTTTACTCGAGAAATCTACTAAATTTAGAACAATTAAAAGTTCAGATTGAAAACGTCTCTGGAACTATTATATGTAGCTGCCCATACAGTCAATGTTGTTCAAGAGTTTTATAACCGATTGGACCATTGCTTAGCTGTTAATAGAGGAATTTTTGAAAATTTATTATATTTATTCTTTATTTCTTCGTTATTTTCTTTATTTGTTTGCTGTTTTGTTACTTACTTATAATATTTAAATATAATAAATTCAGTTGTTGGTATTCCCTATGTTTTATTTTAAAAAGGACGCTCTAATACATTGCTGTCATATTTGTAACCATAGTTATGGAGAACCCTATGTTACACATTAAAATTAACTTACGTTATATCTATCTCACAAATAGAATTTTGGCATAATAAATGCGCATAATTAAATTGCTACAACTAGATTGGCAACAGCCATTAGCGGACGTTCCTGTTATTTTGCTCAGATTGTTGTTTTAAAATTTATTGCATAACCAGAAGAATTAAGTTCATAATATAATTTATTTCATATTTGTGCGACCTCATTCCCCTCTACTACGAACTACTATACTATTCTGAAGGACAGGAAAGTCTTGCGCGTAAGGCATCCACAGAAATAAAGCAGAAAGAGAGCGACAAAAAAGTAAGTGAGATACAAATATGAGTCTGAAAAATGCATTCTGTTTACGAGTTTATTCATGCTTTTTTTTTACTTTATAGAACTAATTACTTTAAAAAATGTTATTTGCAATTTTTTAAAATTCATTATATAAATATATCAGGTTTAGCTTGACAAAAAAAAAACCTTAAACCATACATAAACATGTTTTTCTTTTAGTACTCGTATATTTATTTTTGCTAGTTAATTACACCATGTCAAATTACACAAATGTAAAATTTAAAAATATATGCATTTGGCATATATATTTTTATTTTTAAAATACAAAATGTGAAATTTATGCAATAAAAATTTTACATTTTATAAAAAAGAATATTTATAAAGAAAATAGATTGAACTGAATATTTTAATTTTATCTTAATTTATATTTTTGCATATTTTATAAAATGAAAATGGTACCTGCCTTTTTTTTAATTGATGGAGTACATAACTGTTACTCTTTTTACATATGCCTAAAAAAAGTAATATCGACTATGGAAACCAGCAGTACGGCAGCGTAAAAACTGCGGCTCGGTGTGCCCGGTAGGCCCAGGCCCGATTCGGGCTGTAGCGCGAGAAGGTGTACATAAACAGAACCGAATATTTGAATTTTTTCCTAATTTATATTTTTTACACTTTATACAATGGAAATAGTACCTACATTATATATTTAAAAAAAATATAATTATTTCTCGGGTATTGGGATACCATGGTAATTTTTTTAAATTTGGCTAAAGAAACAGTTCTAAAATCATCATTATTTTTAAATTTTGTATGAATCCATTACATATTGTACGAACCATGTAATTCTCTTCTGAATCTAAAATTATAAAAATTGTATAAAAATTTAAAATGTTCATTACGCAATATTTCTCACGTAAAGATTTAGTAGAGCAGGATACTGAAGAAATTGTTTCAAAAGCATTATTAATACCAGGATCTATCACAATTATATCTAAAAAATATATAATTGAATTAACAAATTATCTCTCTGCCACATCCATATTTACATTTATTTATTTTACTTTAACAAAATAATATTTGATGTCTCATTATGAAGTTGGTATTTTGCTGGTACAAATTAGAAAAATTTAAATACTAAATAAAGCATTTACGGAGAATTGTTCAAATGAACTTGTCAGTTTAAATCTGGGACTTTAAATATGTATATATAGTTTCTCATTTATATTGACCGAATTCTTTTCGAAATATTAATAAAAATATATTTTGGTTACGTATGGAAAGGAGACAAATGCAGATCAAGTGAGTTTCTGTAAGCAAAGAAACACTAGTGCCGAAAGTAATTTATGTATTACGTAACTGTCAAAAGAAAATTTAATTGAGAGCGATTTAAATTTCGAACCGAAAAAAGTAAAATATATCGATAAATGGTTTTATTTAAAGAGTAAGTGAAATAAATAATATTTATGTTTTATGTATATTAATAACACGTCGTTAAAGTTGCTTGTATTGACAAAACGTGAAGTGGAAACTTTTGTACTGTCTAAAGAAACATTGATTTCTTCCGTACCTGTACACCATTATTAACACTAATATTATTGACAATAATTTCGGAGGTTTTAGAAATATCAACAGCAGGTTGATTGTTATCGTCAAGAATAGATCCAACATAGCTTGATCTGGAGCTATAATTATCTTTGAAGATATATATGATAAAGAAAAATCATTCAGTGTAGTATTCCAATCTACACGATTTTGAAGAAATTATCTTGAAATTAGTGAAATATTTTTAAATAACGTAGAAAAATTTGGAGGCAATCAACACACAAACCATAGCAACGCCGTAAAATATCGATCTCGTATAATATCAATAAAATTTTGTAAATTTTGATAATATTTTAGTGATTTCCTAAATCGCACAGTTGTAGGAAAAATGTTGTAACACGTCCCGAAAAAGGTTAATTTCTCGTGCAGATTTCTCGGCAAACCTCGTGCGTTAAATTCTGCATTTGCCCATAACAAGCCTTATTTGGCACTTATTATAAAAATAACTATTTTCCAAAATAAGATTTTGTTTAGTTTTTTTTTATTATTATTATTACATTATCCGATTTTTGATAAAAATTACACATTTTATTTTTCGTATATTTAGCACTATAGATATAGTTACACAACAAATTAAAAAAATTTAAACGTATAAAATTTATTTAATTTTTTTTTCATTCTTGTACGTTTGTTTTAAAATGTACTGGAGAGCCAATTTTCGCACATTTTTAAAACCCTATGTTCCGCATATATGTGCACATCACTCAAAAAACCAACCACGAAACTGTCACAACTGTCATTGGAATCGCAATGAAAAACCACCTACCCAATTCTCAAAAGATTTTTACGATAGCTAGAATCTAGCTAATCCTGAATTCCAGATTTGTCAAATTAAGCTAAATAATTCCAAGAAACTTGAATAGTATATTACATAACATGCATCGATAGTGTAAGATAACGTACGAGTGTACAAATTGAAAAACTAGGCGCACGACACCGAGCGATTTAAGTACACGAGAGTAGTAGGATTACCCGCTCGCCGTCCCCAAGGAATGCGGATGTGACGTCATGATAGTGGGCCGCATGAATTATTGAATATAATAGTTGCCCAGATCAAATAATGAATGTGATTTATTTTTTGTGAATGAAATTTCTTTTGTAAAAATAATAATAATTTTTTATTTTTTATTTTTATTTTTTTTTGTTACACGAATGGACTTGTGATAAATTTAGTTTTTTCCAATAGAATAATATATTTTTATCTTGATAATTTATCCCACGCAGCTACTAGCAGAAAAGGCACCTGTTGTATACAATGGCTTTATCTGTATATTTCGGGTTTTTGACAGGTATACACACCCTGTGGGTGATTTCAGAATTTGTCTGTGGGAAAAATAAAACTATTATTTGCGACATAGAGAGGTTTTTAAATAACTGACTTGGATAATGTAATATAAATCTCGCAAAATAATATATTTCTTTCATGATAAGTGTCTAGGCGGCATGGTATTACACACGCGCGCTCTGGTAAGCCGACTTTGTGTTTGTGTGCTGTTTTTAACAAAAATATGTGATTTGGTTTTTGTAATATACATTTTTCCCCACCAGCTATGAGAGTAGATTTCTGTTCCCACGCACACATCTCACGCCCCACAAACTGAGCATTATCTGCAATACGACTGTATAGCGTCGATTTAGAAGAAATGTCTTTAAAAATTTTTATATGTGCATTCATAATTCATGGTTACTTAAATGCATGTAAATTTTTTGTTTCCACACACACACACATCTCACGCATAGGGTATTTTTTACCTGTTTGAAAACGTTAATGATCAATCACTGCAGAGTATCATAGTATATTATACAGTTTAAACTTCTTCATCTGTGTAGTTCGTTTCAAGTATGTCGCAGTGTATCGAGAATTTTATTCCTCCATCAGGAGTTAGATCCAAGAAAATTCGTATTTTGGACGTGACGGTGGTGAAGCCTCCATCGAATTTGCTGTCCCCGGTGGATGTCATCGGAGTCGCAACTCCATCAACATCGTCATCGTCGTTTTTGGTCACTGCTGAAGTTCATCCTGTACTGCCAGAGCCCCAGGTATCAGATGAAGACGCTCAACAAATTTTGGATGATATACTTGGGGGCAAGGTGTCAGACGATGACTTTGCGAAAGTATTGGAGGAATTGACGGAGGCCGAGCAAGAACTACCACCAGCAGACGTTGCCGCTGAAGACGACTACACGCTGCACCCTGTCCTGAGAAAACGCGTCTATCACATTTCCTCAGGAGACGAGGAGGAGGCGGAGCCTTCGAGGAAGCACCAGCGAGCACGCAATATCTCTTCAACGGAATTAGACAGCGAACCTTTTGCTCAGCTGTTTGATTATTCCGAGAACGAGTTCGAGCTAGACCCGGCCCTGTTAAAAGGAGAGCATCTGTTTGTCGGTGCGAGTGCTGCACATCTAAATCTTGTCTTGGAGGCTGCTGAAACTACGAGTTTTGCGTTCCCTGTAAATAAAGATTACAGGGATGATAACGACAGACTTATCGACGTAACCCCGTTACCTCTAGATTCCACCAGGCAAAGGTTTATTGCGATAGGGGTAGATCCGAACCCCACTCCCCGCGTAACTGTGAGATTAGTGGGAAATTTGCGTGAAAAAATGTACATCGACGTTAATGATATTGGCGGTGTTATAAATTTTTGTAAAAGATTAGACTTACACAATAAACGTGATTATAATATATGCAAAATAGATTTCAGTTTAGTGGCAAATAAACAATTCATATGTAAGTTAAAAAATGCGCAAGTAATTTTAAGTCAAAAGAACATTTTAAATTTAATTAGTTTAGAGAGTAGTATTAGTTTATTATTGAAACAGTATAATATTAGGTATAAATGTATTAAAAATTTATAAAAAATTTGTACAAAATGTAGTAATTTTTAGTATTAGAAATAGATTAATTTTATCTGAAAGTTTGTATATATACGTGATGAAAGAGAATGAAGAGAATTTAAGAAAATATTTATAGAAATATTTAATTATTATTATTTTAAGTTATTTAGAGATACAAGTTGTGTGAACACATTTATTTTAAGAGAAAATAAATATATAATTTAAAATATCAATTTCTTATGCTTTTTTAAATATTCCTATACAGATGAAATATTTCTTTACAGATAAATAATTTTGAATTTTTTTATTTTATTATAATTCACTAGTTTCAAATAGTGTTGTAGAATCGATATAAATTACTGAGTAAAATTGTGTATATTTTACAAAGTTTATTCTGATGTACGAGTGGGGATGAAAACCGAACAATAGTATAGACTTTTACAACGAGTGCAGACTTCCATATAAAAGAAACCCCGACATTCTGAAATTTCAGTCAGGTATATTTATATTGTATGGGTTCTACGTTAGTAACGTATTATAATGAATAATCAAGCAAATTTGGACGCTTTTTTTAACATTTGCGAAGATCTTATAGAATCTTCTCTTACAAAACAGGCAAATTACGATACCTTTTTAAATTTTTGTGAAAATACAATTAATAACGCGGCGCAAACTGGAGGGGGTAGTAATGAAATTTCGGAAGTGAGAAATGCTAGTACGCGCTTTACTTTAGTAGTCGAAATTGAAAAACATATAAAAAAATTTAACGTAACTAGAAGAAGAATAACCTTCGTAGTGGCAGATCCTCCCGAGGGCAATAACCCTATTATGTGGTTCCAGAAAGGCCTCGAAGATGTTGTTCAGTACGTAATTAACTCCATTAATCCAAACGATTATGTGGGATTTATATTTCATACCCCGCGTCTAGAAAATGGGCCAGCATGGTTGAGTTTTCGTCGTGCACATCAATTAGATACAGACGTTGTTTGGCAATCAATTCTAACCATTCTACAGAGTAATAAGAACGTGTTTTCGGATGGACAATTTACGATAGAATTAACACACGTGTCTGCGCCATCGGGATCGGGAAGAATACGAGGACATGGACTAAGTTATGCAGAAATGTGTCGTAAAAAACGGGTATTATAGCTATAGACAATAGTGACAATTTGTGTTTACCGCGTGCGCTAGTGGTAGCAGACTCGTGGATAAGAAAGGACATTTGTTTTAAATATATAGTAAAGGACACGCGGGATTTTCAGGGAACAAAAGCACGCGAGTTAATGGTAAAAGCGCGTATAAATATTAGTGAAAATGGAGCTGGTATTCCTGAAATTACGGAATTTCAAAGATATTATAAAGGTTATAATATTTGCATATATGAATATAATAGTCGCGGTGAAGTAATTTTTGAAGGAGCGAGAAGAGCAAATCGCCCTAGATTAAATTTACTCCACTATCGAAATCATTATTCTGTAATAAAAAGTTTAACTGCTACATTTTCATGTAAATATTTCTGGAACAATGTCATGTTCCGTATAATATTAGAGGTGGTCATAGATGCGAAAATATATGTACATATTGTAAATATTCGCCTGCGTGTCTTTCTACTTTGAATTTTATAAATTGCGACTCGTGTAAAAGAAAGTTTAGAGGACAAATTTGTTTTGACAATCATTTAAAATTTGTGTGTAGAAAAGTGCATAAGTGTACAAAGTGCTTCAAGATATACAATTATAATAAAAATAGACAACAAGTGTGTGGTGAAACGTACTGTAAATTTTGTGAAACTTATAAAAATCGCGGACATATGTGTTATATTTTACCGGACAAAACTGAATTAAAATGTAAAAGTTTATTTATTTATTACGATTTTGAGACTCGTCAGGAAAAAAAGAATAATGATAATTTAGAACACGAGGTTAATTTATGTGTAGCGCAACAAACGTGCTCAGAGTGTTGCGACAACAACGACATGAAACAAATATGTTTTGTATGTGGTGTTCGTGAACATATCTTTAAAGATGAACCACTTGAACATTTTCTTTCTTATGTTTTATTACCCCGTACATCTTTTACTTCAATTATATGTATTGCACATAATGCTAAAGCGTTTGACTGTCAATTTATTTTAAAGTTTTTAGTCGAGGAAAGACAGGTAAAACCCAAATTAACATTAAATGGATCAAAAATTTTAGTACTACATATTAATAATATAAAATTCATAGATTCTATAAATTATCTGCCCATGCCTTTAGCGGCTTTACCGAAAGCAATGGATTTACCAGCTTCCATAAAAAAAGGTTATTTTCCCCATCTATTTAATACTATTCAAAATAAAAACTATGTAGGACCGTTACCTAATCCCCGATTTTACGGCCTAGATAATATGTCTACTTTTGTACGACAAAATTTTCTGGAATGGCATGCTAAACAAACACAGGAAAATGCTGTATTTCGTATGGCTACTGAAATAATCGAGTATTGTGTATCAGATGTCGATATATTACGACGAGTTTGTGAAAAGTTTAGAAAAATTTTCATAATTGATTGCAAGGTGGAGCCTCTTACAAAAGGAGTTACCATTGCTTCAGCATGTAACAAAGTTTTTCGTCGTTTATTTTTAAAACCAGATACAATAGGTATAATCCCCTCACGGGGTTACCGTTTAAAAGATAATCAGTCTAAAATTGCTTTACAGTGGTTAATTCATGAAGAAAATTCGCGCGGTATACAAATTCAACATGCTGGCAATGGTGCTGAAGTTGTAATTGACAATAAATATAAAGTTGATGGCTATTATGCACCACACAAATTAGTATTTTAATTTTTCGGGTGTTTCTGGCATGGCTGTCAACTATGCTATAGAAAAATAGTAATAAACAAGTATTTAATTCCACACAAGAAACTTTGGAACACAGATATCAAAGAACTATGGAAAAATTAGACAAAATTCAAAATTTAGGATACAGAGTCATTTCAATGTGGTAATATGAATTTAGAAAAACATTAGCTCGAAATAAAAATTTGCGAAAGGAGCTTGATAATCATCATATTTTAAATTATTTACCTTTGCAAGCTCGCGATGCACTTTTTGGAGGGCGTACCGGTAATACTTGTCTAAATAAAACAGTTGAAAATCACGGGAAGATAAAATATGTCGACGTCTGTTCCTTATATCCTTACGTGTATAAATATGGTAAATTTCCTGTGGGCCACTCCGAAATTTTTTTAGGTGCAGATTGTAACACATTATGTCCTAATAATAATATAGATCAGGTGGAAGGGTTAATTAAATGTACTATCCTCGCCCCCGATAGTTTGTTTCATCCGGTTCTACCGATAAGAGCACATAATAAACTTATGTTTGTTTTATGTCGTACATGTTGTGATAAACTGGAGCAGAATGACTGTACACATACGGACGAAGAAAGACAATTTATCGGTACCTGGGTTGCTGACGAAGTTCGTCGTGCGGTTTCACTAGGTTATAAAATAGTTGATGTGCTCGAAATATGACAATACCAAGTGACAATATATAATAAAGAGACGAGGACCGAGGGCTTATTTGTGGATTATATTAATACCTTTTTGAAAATAAAACAAGAAGCATCTGGTTATCCCGCAGAGTGTATTGATGAAGCAGCTAAATTACATTACATTAAAAATTATTACGAAAATGAAGGCGTCCAGCTAGATTTTACGCAAATTGAAAAAAATTCAAGCAAGAGGTCATTAGCAAAATTAATGTTAAACTCTTTCTGGGGTAAGATATATGTTTATTATAGAAATCATAGTTAAACAAAAAAATATTTTTTGTTCTTATGCTGACAGGTAAATTCGCCCAGGCTGAAAATAAACCAATAACATCGACGGTAGCAACTGCGGCAGAGCTGTACGAATTATTAGCTAATCCGGTTCTGCAGGTAAATAGAATTATACCTGCCGGTGAACAGATGATGTATGTCCACTGGACACATGAAACAAAGGCTATGGAACAACTTAGAACAGTTAATGTTGTTATTGCTGCGTATACAACAGCCCAAGCTCGATTACGACTGCATGAATTTTTACATCCTCTCGGAAGTAGAGTGACACGGATTCCATTATATACAGTCATTCACTCGGCGAGTATGAGCCCCCAATAGGAAATTTCTTAGGGGATCTTACTGACTTACGGTGTCGGTAGCTATATAAAGAATACGTGTCGGGCGAACCAAAGAATTATGCTTATAAAGTATATTCCCCGATAGATAATAAAACTTTTGAAATTTGTAAAGTAAAGGGATTTACATTAAATTTTAAAAATTCTAAAATTATTAATTTTGATGCAATGAAAAATTTAATTTTAAATGATAATCAAATTAGTCCCGTAATAATTTCTAACAATATAAGATGCACTCTGGATCACACTGTTATAACAAAATCCGAAACTAAAACTTTTAATATTAGATTTATGAAACGTAGATTAATAGACCAGGTTAATTCTGTTCAGTATGGAGTAAAAAAATAAAATTAATTTAATATATTTTATATTCATGTACTATATTATAATTATGTGTAGGTACCTAAAGATTATGTAATAAATTCAATAGATTTCACTGTCGGTTCTCGTTGAAACATTTTTATAATAAAATTAAAAAATCAACACTAGGTAGGTTTCAAAAAAGTAAATAAGTTTATTCACTATACGTATTTCGGTCGACTAGACCATCATCAGGTAAAGATTACAGAAGAATAATAAGTTTGTACATTTGTGTGAGTCTTATAAATAGTAGAAACAAGTAAATTATAAACAGGAGAGGGAAAGTACATATTATGACAACAGTTATAACAAGTAAAATGCAAATGGGAAAATACATCTTGTCAATAGTTGTAAAGGAATTAAAGCGGGCGTATTAACGGTGAACGGTACAAATCTATTTGTTCGTTCATTAAAGTTTTATGGTCCCTAATAGCATTCTGAATTTCCAATGATTCTAAGAAGTCCAGCTTCAATCCCTTTTTACAGATATGTTTAACTGACAAATTATTATTGTGTAATTTATGATTGTTCTCAAGACAATGTTTAGCAACGTTTGAGGTCAATTTATTATTTAATACAGCTTTTTTATGCTCATTGAATCTAATATTAAAATTACGACCGGTATGACCTATATAGATCGCTTGACAATCACTACAACTTATTTGATATATCCCACTGTTTTGAAGAACATCTTTTTTAATTATTTTATTGTTTACAAGTAAATTTTTTAAAGTATATGGATTATAAAAGGATGAAATAATGTTTTGTGAATGAAGTATCCTCTGAATTTTATAGCTTGTATTGGCTAAAAATGGTAATCTTTTATAAACAAATGAGTGCACTTCTTTGGCGTTACCAGAATTATAAATTAATTTAAGTATTTTGTTTCTATTGTGATGTTTGAAAATATTATCTATCATGGAAATAGTGTAGCCATTATTTACGGCGATGTGTTTAATAATATTCCATTCTTTATTGAAGTTATCTTGAGACAAAGGTATATGTAGTAAACGGTAAATGAAACTATGAAAAGCTGACTTTTTTATGTTCATAGGATGTTGAGAATCATGAAGGATAACTGTATCTGTATAAGTATTTTTACGGTAAATTTGAAAATCTAATTCGCGGTTAGTATGTGAAATGGTAATGTCTAGGAAATTTAAGGTTTTGTTTGATTCTTTTTCTGCAGTAAACTGGATTTTAACGTTTAATCTATTCAAAATGTTAAGAAACATGTCTAACTGTCTATCTGAGCCCGTCCATATACATATCTGTACCAGCAGAAGATTAATTTAATTAAAGGATCTGTTGATTTGAATAATAACTTTTGTAAATGATCCATAAAAATGTCTGCTAAGAGAGGCGACAGAGGGGAACCCATCGGAAGCCCTTCATTTTGTTTATAGAAAACACCATCACATTGGAAATAATTCTGATCCAAACAAATACAAACAAGATCGAACATTTCTCTTGCCCCTCGCAAATTGGTTTTAATTAAATAATCTAAAATAATGTCTTTCAATGGGTTAATCGGAATTGAGGTAAACAAACTCACGACATCAAAAGAAACTAATTTAATCCTATTAGGTGTCGTTTTGTATTTAATTTTATCAATAAGATCAAGGCTATTTTTAACAGTGTAACAAGGTTCAAAATTTGTATAAGTTGGTAGCAATCTGTTGACTTTTTTGCATAGTTTATATGCTGGCGCATTAACGTAAGAAACTACTGGTCTAATTGGAATATTATTTTTGTGAATTTTCGGTAAACCGTAGAGTACCGGGGCAGAGGAATTCATTGAAACTAAATTGTGTTTGTCATATGTACTAAATAAAATTTTATCATTATTAATCAACGTTCTAATTTGTTTATTAAAAAGACTAGTTGGATCTGAACCTAATTTTGTGAGGTTATTACATACATACATACATACATATCTTCACGCTATATCCCAAGAAATGGGGTAGCACGAACCCTAAAATCACTCATAAAACATTCACTCATCACACCCATCAAACAACCAGTCATCGTCAAACATTTTCATTCAAACATACCACCCTCACTTCAACCACTTTCATAGATCACTCCATATAAACTCATTCATTTATTACACTCGAAATTATTATCACACAACAAACCTTCAATCACATCATTCCTTTTCACTTACCATTCATTTTCTTTCTTCAACGTACATAACGAATGCATAAAAAATCTCAAATTACTCACGTTTACTCCTAACAACGAATCTAATAACGAAACTAACAACGAATCTACAAGATTAGAAAAGATGAAAGCGATAGTCTGCACTTATATATGAAAGAAAAGACCACACAATGCAGTAACTGAAAATGAAACAAAAAGATAAGAAAGGGAGGGAGCGTCGCCCTGCGCTTGTTTTTGAAAGTGAATTTCACACAATTGCAGTTAAACACTACGTAATAACTGAAAACGAATTAAAAGATAAGAAAGGAAGGGAGTGCCGCTCTACGCTTGTTTTTGGAAGTGAATTCCACACAATTGCAGTTAAACACTCAATGTAAGATCATAAAAGAATAAAAAAGATAAGAAACGAAGGGAGTGTCGTCCCTGCGCTTGTTTTTGAAAGTGAATTTCACACAATTACAGGTAAACACTCTAATAAAATTACTAAACAACGAAACTAAAATCTAAAACCCTGCGCTTTTCTGAAATCATCAGATTCATTCCGCAATTAATCTTCGCCAAACGTTCCTATCCTGACACACCACTTTTGCTTCATCCACATTCATAATTCCTTTCATACAAGCACGTTTGTTCCTCGTACTCAGAAACTTTCGTTCACGCAACAATCCTTCTATCATATTCATCCATTTATGCATAGGTCGCCCACGCAATCTTTCACCCTCAATTTCACCAACATATACCTGTTTCACTAATCTCTCATTCGACATACGTTCAACATGCCCAAACCATCTCAACTGACTTATACCTACTTTTCTAACTACATTCTTCTCAATTTAACACTCATCATACACCAATGTATTCCGGAGACGATCTCTTCTAATATAACCACACACACCCCGCAAATACCTCATTTCCACAGTAGTTATACGACGTTCATGTTTCTTCATCCACACCCAACATTCACTACCATACATCAATGTAGGCACTAAAACACCATTATACACACTCAATCGAGCATCTCTGGATACATTCACATTTCGAGCAAAGGTTCCCAGAGCACTCAATACCTTGCGTCCCGCAGATACTCTTCTTTCAATCTCACAATCAATACGTCTATCCCTTGAAAACATACTACCCAAATATAAAAACTCATTCGCTTGACCCAATCTCACACCATTTACCGAAACATTACAATCAGTCACCAAATCGCTCTTTTCAAACACTAACTGTTCAGTCTCTGCGCCCTCTTTCGGGTGTGTTCGGTCATCTTCGACCTTACCCCCACTTGTACATCACCAAGGTTAAGTTTACCTCTGTGCAGTCATAAAAATTATTGTATTACTACCAAATATAATTCGGCAGAATAAACAGTTAAAAACCAAGTCTACAATTCTATCAGTACGCAACCCCGGAATAAATTACCCAATTCCTCGGGTTCCTCCACTAACACTATACATTTATCGACATTTAATAATAAATTTAAATCTTTTCCTACTTCATTTATATTTAGAACCATTCGTCTCAATTGCTCTTCAGATTCACCCATAACAACCACATCATCCGCATACGCTAACGCAGGCACAACACTACCACCAATATGTACACCATCCACCCCATTCAACGCCGTTCGTAACAATACATCCATGTACAAATTAAAGAGCCACGGAGACATCCCACAACCTTGTTTCACGCCAATGTCTATACAAAACCAATCACTCAATCTACCATTAACTCTCACCGGAGCCTCACTACCTTCATACAGCGCACGAATTGCCCCCAACAAATTACCATTTATACCGTACTGTAACAGTACATTCCATAATGTCTCGCGATGAACACTATCATATGCTTTTTTAAGATCGAGAAAGCCACAGAACACCTTCTTGTTCTTAGCAAATGACTTTTCAACAATCATACGAAGAGAAAACAATTGATCCACACATCCTCTCTCAGGCAAAAAACCACCTTGCATATCGCTTAACTTGGAGATTGTTAAGGTTCGTACCTTATGAATAAGAATCTTCCCGTACAACTTCCCTACCACACTCAGCAAACTTATCGCACGAAAATTAGTACATTCACTCGAACTACCTTTACCTTTAAATAAAGGACAAATGATAGCACATTTCCAATCATCAGGAGCCGCACACCGTTTTAAACAAAATCTAAACAAATAAACTAACCAGTCAAATAACCTCTCGCCTCCATACTTCAACATCTCATTCGATATACCATCCAAACCAGGAGCCTTACCATTCTTCAGACGCATCAATGCGAAACTAACATCACTCTCATCTATATCCCATTCATCACCACTAACATTTTCGCTAACATTTTCACTACAACCATTCGGTCTATTAATGCTACCATATAAAGTCCTAAAGTACTCACACCATCTATTAGTAACATCTGATTCATTCCACAATAACTCATCATCCGCACTCTTAATCGCTTTCACTGCCCTGACATTACCACCTCTCAATCTCTTCACTCTCAACCAAAATATTCTTTTATTCATACTAAAATCATTAGTTAATCTTTCACTCATCAAATCATCAAAACGCGCCTTGCTTTCTCTCACTACTCTCTTAATACATTTATTTAATCTCTTATTTTCCAGCAAGCATTCATCACATAAACTTCCAGGCACATCTTTCACATTTAGAAATCGCAAGTTTGCTCTCTTTTTCACCTCAATCGCTTCTTTAACTTCTTTATTCCACCATGCATTTTTTGGACAAGAGCCTAATCTACATTCACCACAAACTTCTTTTGCACATTTAAGAACTGTATCCTTAAATTTGAACCAAACATCATTTATGCTGCATTCAAAATTAAGTTCACATACAGGCAAAGATTCATTTATTTTCTCAACAAACAAATCTCTAACATCCTCATTCTGCAGTGCACTGGATTTCACACGAAACATTTTATTAGTATTTTTCACCCTCATTCTCCAACATTTATCTAGACGTATACGCGATACCACCAAATAATGGTCATTCGTACCCAATTCAACACCACGCTTCACACGCGTATCTACAACTAAACTTCTCAATCGTTCATCATACAAAATAAAATCAATCGTACTCCGTCTATTTTCACTAATATTCTCCCATGTATACAAATGAGCAAGTTTATGTTTAAAGATAGAGTTGGAAACAAAGAGATCACGCTCCAAACAGAAAGAAACTATTTTCCTACCGTTTTCATTCACTCTTGCATCACCAAACTTACCCAATACATTCCCAGACATGCTTCTCTTAACTCCCACCCAACCATTTAAATCACCACATACAATAACTTTCTCACCTGAATCACATGAATCAATAACACTATCTAACAAATTCCAAAATCTATCTTTTTCAAGATCATTTTCGGATTCGGTTGGACCATAAACTGACACAACGAAGATTCTATGAAAGCCTACCTTTAATCTCAGCCAAAGAATTCTCGATGAAGTACAACCATATTCTCTCACAAACGGTTTCATTCGTTCACTAACAAGCACACCAACACCATGCTTCGCGTGTTCATTCTCAGCAACACCCGACCACAAGCAAAACAATCCATCCACTTCTTCCTCACTACATCCTTTCCTTTTAGTCTCACTGACACACAAAACATCTACATTATACACACGCATTACATTCATCAATTCATTTTCTTTACCAGCTATACCCCTAACATTCCACGCACCAAACTTACATTCATCAAATTTCACCCATTTATTTTTCATTTATCCAAAAGAAATAAAAGAAGGGTTCTCTCGGTAGAAGAGTAGAAGTTAAGGTAGCTTACCAGGCTTGTCCTTAACTATAAATAGAAAAAGAAAACAGTTACATTTACACAACTGTCAAACGTCAATCACACCTAAAAACAAAACATAACTCAGCGTTTCTATACACGTAACCAATATAAAAAAATAACGATATGAAAGAAAATATATATATATAAAAAACTAAACTACTAATATTAAAATTACGACCGGTCTGACCTATATAGATCGCTTGACAATCACTACAACTAATTTGATATATCCCACTGTTTTGAAGAACATCTTTTTTAATTATTTTATTGTTTACAAGTAAATTTTTTAAAGTATATGGATTATAAAAGGATGAAATAATGTTTTGTGAATGAAGTATCCTCTGAATTTTATAGCTTGTATTGGCTAAAAATGGTAATCATTTATAAACAAATGAGTGCACTTCTTTGGCGTTACCAGAATTATAAATTAATTTAAGTATTTTGTTTCTATTGTGATGTTTGAAAATATTATCTATCATGGAAGTAGTGTAGCCATTATTTACGGCGATACGTATAGTGAATAAACTTATTTACTTTTTTGAAACCTACCTAGTATTGATTTTTTAATTTGATTATGTAATAAAAAAAAATATTTTTTAAATATTATTTATTAAAATATTGGTTAAACATGTATCTTTAAAATCTGTCATTTTCATTTTTATCATATGTGCTAAACAATTTTTAAAAATCAGCATACATATAACCATTAATTCTAAATAAGAAATATACTAAACAATAGTAACCGCAAACTGATGTTGTGTAGTCTTGTAAAGTAACAGTATTAAATGACCATTTTATCGTATTTCTTCTTAGAAAATCGCGATGTTCGTTAATAAAAGGTTGGCGGCCAAAACTATCGAAATACATTCCATTTCCTAGAGGAACGATAAAAATTGCTATCCAGTGAATTCCGGGCAACGTATCTGGATCGGTGTTAACAACAATTGCACATGGAAAGTTAACACGAAGAGGTAGTCTGTTCGGTGCAAAAACACCGCTATGTCACGTGTTTTGAAAATAACATCGAAGTATTTTATCAATGTACGATGCGCTCATTTTCTAAAATATGTTGTTCCTCACGGAATGCTGCTTCCGTCGGACTGATTTTTTTAATAATAAAATGTTTAGTTTTAAAGAGTTTTAAAATGAAATAATTTTTTTTATAAATGAACTATATTTTTATTTTCTATTATTTCCCCCTATACAAATATTATATACATATGTGTTATATAAAAGTGAATACAAAATAAAAAACTTACTAACTACCATAATCTACAATAACATTTCAATTTTTATCTATCTCAATTATATTATCAAATTCAGCATAAATGACGCAATTTACAGTTTGAGTTAATGTAGTTTCAAAGCCTACTTCGATTCTCAAAGAACCGTGGCGCGTTAAGTTCCAATATAACATAGAATGAGCCGATAGATCAGGTGTAAGATCGAACGCAGTCAAACAATATTCCTTGGGATAACTTTCTCTGCTTATTCCATTTCCATTGGTCGAGAAATGTATACCTGTACCGCTGAATAATGTATTGTACATCAGAATGAAACCGGATTTTTCTCCAAAGGACGGCTGCAATGCTTTTGCAGGTAACTACTGTCCATTGACACATAATGATAAGTAATTTATGTTGAAATTTTCGAAATTAAACGGGTTTTTCTTGTAATCGCCGATGAATGCTTTATTAGAAACAAAACCAATTATACATCTTTTTGGAAGTTGACCTAAGAATATGTTATCTAACGATTTTCCTTGGACCCCCGCTGGAATAGTAATCGCTTTAACTTCGGCTCTTGTAACAGGGTACTTAGCAGTATTTATTTTCAAAGCTTTGTTATGTGCAAGCAAGATGCTGGGGTTCAATTTGACGCGACGAGCAAGTAATATCGCTTCATTTATTTGAACTTTATAGCCGACTCCAGCCGAAATTAGATGAAAATTATCTCGTGAACGTACTAAGCTCACTCGCATTTCGACACCATTTATTAAAAAAAATTTTTGGATAAATATATCAGCGTGTAGATGCCCTATCATATCGATGCTTTTACTCTTTTCAATAAAATTTTGCCGTGCAATGTATCCCGAATTTCCGCCTGCATCAGTATTGTTCATTTTCCCCGGATCGTCAGAATACCATAATGATGAAGTTAAGTGAGAGTTTTTAGCATCTTTACCATAGTTCAATAGTGTTTCGATATAGGTTCTAAAGGGGTAGGTGATGTTTGGTGGCGATACCAGTTTTTGATTTAAATATATATTGATTTGACTAAAAATCGAATGAAGCCAGTTGTTAACAGATCCTACATTATCTGTTTCAGATAATGGTGTGTCATCAGCTTTCATAATTTTTACATTTAAAATTAGCATGGTCTGCGATAAATCTAAATATTCTTCTCCATGTCCGGGTATGACATATTCAGTAATGGATGATAACGGTTTGTAATTAACCCACTGCCCAGAGTCAATGCTAGTTTTCGTCGGGGATAAAGCGAATAAATCTAATTCTGTTTTAACACATTCACAAGATTGAGTATGTAAAAATGCCATCTTTAATCAAATATATCTATCCCTCTAGATTGCTTTTTTTTGTTCTTTACTCTAGCAGGTGCAGTTTTAGAATTAACATGTTTCTTAATTAACCGTTTCTTTTTATAGCCAGAACCACTCATTAATTTTTCAATATTATTTTCAGCTTTATGTTTTAAATTAACTCCCGCCTGAGCTATACGATGTTTGAATGAATCTTTTACGGGTCGATTTTCACTTAAATCCCCCAAAAATTGTACCCCACTACTTAGAGCTTGTTTACCGACAGCTCCGACACTTTTTTTAATTAAAGGCATAATGCTTCTAAATAAGCCGCTAAAAAAACTTCCTAAACCGTGACCTTTTTGAAATTGACTTCCTTTAAATACCGGTCCTATGCCACTTCCTGCTTGTAAATTGTAATATTCTTGATAGGGACAACTTTTCATTGTGTACGTCTTTGAAAATGTAGTTTAATGCATAATGGTCCGAATTGAAATGGGACTGGAAACCCGTCATTACATCTAATATCTATTTCGATATTTGTAAATTCTCTTCTTAAAACAGGGACAAAGTGCGGCTGCGCATAAGATATCATTCTATTTGATCCGAACACATATTTTTCCGTATTAACATGTACAATTCTTAACAGCTGCGTTACTACATCCCCAACTCACTGCGGTTCTATAATATCGCAGTAAATATATATCTGAGGAGGTATACCTAACATTAAATTAGGCAAATTGATTGAAGTTTTTTGCTGATATACACAATGTCGGTAAATGGCGGATAACCTAGCTGAAGGGCTAATCGTTGTGATAATTTTAATGAGCACACGCTCGAGTGCTTAAATTTTGCTTCTACACGCTTTTCCGTTCTGTCATAACTGAATGTAACATATTTATTAATTTTCACATCTGAATTCAATTCGTGTAACACAGCATCTGTATGTTTGTAATTTTTTGACCTAATTTTCTCTTTTTCAATGTTTATTACAATGCTCTTATCTGCTGCGTTTACTTTCTCGGTCATAATGAAAACTCTATTTTCCCTCTCGTCAATATCACCCAAATACCTAATTGTGAAGGCGAACAGGAAAAACGGTAGTTCTCGACGTGGTACGACTGTACGGAAAAGGATGCTTTCCCAGGTAAGCTGGAAATGAATAAATGAAATACTAATCTGTTACAGAAAATGGAAATTGACGGACTATATTGTATGTAAAGAAAATACAAAATAAATCAAACAATAACGTTGCAGCTACGTAAATGGTAAATAAAGCTAAAGCAGTAAATCCAATTAAGAATCAGGAAACAAAGTACTGAACGCAAGACAAATGAAATTAAAGGCGGGGCGCTGTGTCCCACAATAGAGACTAGGATCACGATGATGGTCAAAATGCCTAGATTATATAAAACAATACACGTACGAGTTGTTGGCCAACGGTGCGCGATACGCGACTCGACAGACTGACGTAAAACAATCGTAGATCCTACTAGCTACTTCGTCACATCAGCAACACACCTTAAGTGTTCAGACAACGTCCAAATAAATAAATAAACTAAATCCAAAATCTAACGCTTGGTTGGATTTGTACAAAAATAATGTAAATACTTAAAATTCACATAAACTACTGTAAAACTATTTTAACGATAATTGTCCGTAATTCCAGATACGAATGAAATTTAACAATGAGAAAAATAAATCAAAGAAACATAAATCAAGTAATAAAACATAAGGTTCTGGCCTGTAGATGGCGTCTAGGCGTTGGCAGGATGCAAAATCGGCTGCACCGGCTCAATTCCACAATATGGATGTCATTTGACCGCACCCAAGATGGCGGCGTCTCTCGTACCCTCGTGACGTCACACAGATCCTCGTAAATAGAAGCTGGAGTCAGTTCCTCGTCAACAAAAATGCCTCGGACAAGAAGAAAACTCAACCCGTCAAATAAAACCACTGGATAAACCCAGTTAAATTTCAAAACAAGCCTAAAACAAAGGGAAGTCAAGATTAGGGTCACGTAGGACGGTGGAACAGCACTGATTCGCGAAAAACTCAACCAAAGAATAACCGAATCACGTGAAACACTTTCCAAAGTTTAATTTACGGTATTGAGAAAAAAGTAATGTTTACCTTAGTTCGTATGCGGCTTAAAAGTGAGAAGAAAAATATTTGAATCTTCGGCGATTTTTATCCGGACCAAATCCGACGAACAAAATACTATTCTGAAAATACGACTTGAACGATTTGTTTCCGAACGCAATCTGGAATAAATAAACAAGGAATCTGGGCAAGTGAAGCTAAAGTATAATTAATAAATGGGGTACGGAGTCTGGGAACTTTTAATGCATTAATTTATTGTGGAACTACCTACGGCCGATCGCCTGACTCTGCGCTGGTGAACCAGTCTTTACATTTAAAACCAAACCGCGCGCCAGCGGCAAAACAATAGACTAACGCTATCACTAATGAATTACTGTCAACAAATGATTTGACAAAACTAAAAAAAGGAAAATAGTTAATGATAATAATAACTAAAGTTTTACTTAATGAAACGATGAAAAATAAAAATCTACGTAAGTATCTTTTAACTGAAATATTTACTAAACAAAATTACAACAGACTAAATTATATTTTAGGTTAAAGGGATAAGCAATAAGTTAAAAAGGATCAAGGATTAGATTGGCACGTCACAATGGTATATCGAATGAGATAATGAAGTATGGAGGCGAGAGGTTATTTGATTGGTTAGTTTATTGGTTTAGATTTTGTTTAAAACGATGTGTGGCTCCGATGATTGGAAACGTGCTATCATTTATCCTTTATTTAAAGGTAAAGGTAGTTCGAGTGAATGTACTAATTTTCGTGCGATAAGTTTGCTGAGTGTGGTACGGAAGTTGTATGGGAAAATTCTTATTCATAAGGTACGAACCTTAACAATTTCCAAGTTAAGCGATATGCAAGGTGGTTTTTTGCCTGAGAGAGGGTGTGTGGATCAATTGTTTTCTCTTCGTATGCTTGTTGAAAAGTGACTTGCTAAGAACCAGACGGTGTTCTGCGGCTTTCTAGATCTTAAAAAAGCATATGATAGTGTTCATCGCGCGACATTATGGAAAGTACTGCTACAGTATGGTATAAATGGTAATTTGTTGGGGGCAATTCGTGCGCTGTATGAAGGTAGTGAGGCTGCGGTGAGAGTTAATGGTAGATTAAGTGATTGGTTTTGTATTGATATTGGTGTGTAATTTGTACATGGATGTGTTGTTACGAACGGCGTTAAATGGGGCGGATGGTGTAGATATTGGTGGTAGCGTTGTGCCTGCGTTAGCGTATGCGGATGATGTTGTTAGGGGTGAATCTGAAGAGCAATTGAAAAGATTTAAATTTGTTATTAAATGCTGATAAATGTAAAGTGTTAGTGTTTGAAAAGAGAAATTTGGTGACTGACTGCAATGTTTCGGTAAATGGTGTGAGATTGTGTCAAGTGAATGAGTTTTTATATTCGGGTTATATGTTTTCGAGGGATGGATGTATTGATTGTGAGATTGAAAGAAGAGTATCTGCGGGATGCAAGGTATTGGGTGCTCTGGGAAACTTTGCTCGAAATGTGAATGTATCCAGAGATGCTCGATTGAGTGTCTATAATGGTGTTTTAGTGCCTACATTGATGTATGGCAGTGAATGTTGGGTGTGGATGAAGAAACATGAACGTCGTGTAACTGCTGTGGAAATGAGGTATTTGCGGGGTGTGTGTGGTTATACTAGAAGAGATCGTGTCCGGAATACATTGGTGTATTGAGAAGAATGTAGTTAGAAAAGTAGGTTTAAGTCAGTTGAGATGGTTTGGGCATGTAGAACGTATGTCGAATGAGAGATTGGTAAAACAGGTATATGTTGGTGAAATTGAGGGTGAAAGATTGCGTGGACGACCTATGAATAAATGGATGAATATGATTGAAGGATTATTGCGTGAACGAAAGTTTCTGAGTATGAGGAACAAACGTGCTTATATGAAAGGAATAATGAATATGGATGAAGCTAAAGTGGTGTGTCAGGATAGGAACGTTTGGCGAAGATTAATTGCGGAATGAATCTGATGATTTAAGAAAAGTGCAGTATTTTTTATTTTAGTTTTGTTGTTTAGTAGTTTCATTAGAGTGTTTACCTGAAATTGTGTGGAATTCACTTTCAAAAACAAGCGTAGAGCGACACTCCCTTCCTTTCTTATCTTTCAATTCGTTTTCAGTTCTTACGTAGACTGTTTATCTGCAATTGTGTGGAATTCACTTTCAATAACAAGCACAGGGCGACACTCCCTTCCTTTCTTATCTTTTTGTTTCATTTTCAGTTACTGTATTGTCTGGACTTTTCTTTCATATACAAGTGCAGGCTGTCGCTTTTGTCTTTTATCTTTGTAGATTCCTTGTTAGGTTCGTTTTTAGAATCGTTGTTAGGAGTAAGCGTGAGTAATTTGAGATGTTTTATGCATATATTATGTACGTCGAAGAAAGAGGATGAATGATAAGTGAATAGGAATGATGTGATTTAAGGTTTGATTGTGACAAATGATTTCGAGTGTAATAAATGATTGAGTTTATATGGAGTGATCTATGAATGTGGTTTAAGTGAGGGTGATGTGTTCCGATGAAAATATTTAACGAGGGTTAATTATTTGATTAATGTAATTAGTGAATATTTTATGAGTGATTTTAGGGTTCGTGCTACCCCATTTGTTGGGATATAGCGTGAAGATATGTATGTATGTATGAAACCTTTCAGTTAATTCATTGGTTTTTGGGTTATCTACACAGGTTATGTGGGTATTTATTTTATAGATTTTGAGTAATTCTTTTACAAGGTTGTTGTTAAATTCAACTCCGCTGTCATGTATTATTTTATTCGGTATTTCTATTGTTTTCACAAAATAAATTTGCGCAAATTTAGAAAAAGCGTCAATAATTGTCAGATATTTCCTTTTTTCTAATGTCTGTATATCTATATGTACTATGGCAAAGGGATATTTAATTATTTCTGTAATATTATCGTTTAATTGAAACGGTTTTCGTTCGTACTTGTTCTATTGACACAGTTCACATTTATTTATGAATTTTTGAATGTCAAAGTGTAATCTTGGCCAATAGTATTTACGTTTTAATCTCATAATTATTTCCTAAATGATAATTTGTAATAATTTCTAATTGATCGTTCATATTTTCAATATCTTCTAATACTTCTTCACATTGTATCAGTCTATATGAATCTTTAGTGAATTTATTTTGCAAAATTTCATTTACTGTCAAAACTAAACCTTTTTCGATAAGACAATAATAGTTAATTTTAAGTACGAAATATTCTTTAATATTTCTTCCCGTAAGTCATTTTTATTTAGGGTAATTATTAATCTCTGTTTGGTATGTGCGAATAATTTGTTTAATTCTACTTTGGTCGGTTCGTTATGTGTTTTGACTATTATTTGATTCTTGCCAATGTTAATACAACCTTCTTTGGTAAGTATTTCCGTTAACTTCATTTTCATCTGCAGAGTGACATGTTTCTAAATTTACGTTATCAATTTGAACTATTAAACTTTCATTATCGTTTATAAAAACTTCTGGTTTTAATTCATGAACTATTATTTGAATATGAGTATACTTAAAAAGTTTATTAATAAAATTTTCAACAATTTCAAAATTTATTTTATTTTCAACTTTATCATATCCGTTACAAATTTTAGGCACATGTATTTCAATAATATCATTTTGAATACAGTAATCACGTAAATTAATTAAACATTTATTAATATCTAATAAATTTGGTTTAGGGAAATGTTCTAATTTTGTCACTAAGTGAAATAGTTTATATTTATCATAAATAGGTTGTATAAAAATATTTCCTTTATTCTTACTCTGATTATTTAGATAAATTTTACTTTGGAATTTTGAGTTAATTTGTTCCGCAAATCCTTTACCTAATTTTTTATCTTCAGAGATGCAAATTTACGTCTTATTCGTGAGAGGGCATCTGCGTTACAATTTAAATTTCCTTTTTTATACTCAATATCGAAATTAAATTTGTCAAGTTTTATTTTCCATCGCATTAATTTGCTTATAGGATCTTCTAAATTCATTAGCCAAGTTAGGGGTTAGTGGTCAGCTCTAATTTTGAATTTTGTGCCGTAAAGGTAAGGTCTAAAGTACTTTGTCGCCCATACAATTCCTAATAATTCTTTTTCGGTTACGCTGTAGTTTATTTCATGTGTGTTTAGAGTTCTTCTAGCGTAGGCTATTGGTAAATCTTTACCGTCTATGTTTTGACTTAATACCGCACCCAGGGCATAATTACTAGCGTCGGTGGTTAGAATGAATTGTTTAAAGTAATCGGGGTATTGTAGAATTGGTGCATTGATTAGTAAATTTTTACTATGTGCAAATGATTCTATATATTCTTTATCGTCTATATTTATCTTACTGCCCTTTTTTAGGCATTTAGTCATAGCTTTTGTCAATTTAGAAAAATCATGGATAAATTTACGGTAGTATCCTGATAATCCTAGATAGGTTTTTATTTCTTTAGGAGTTTTTGGGATAGGGAAATTTTTTACAGCTTGGATCTTTGTAGGGTTAAGTTTAACACCTTCTTGTGAAACAACATGGCCCAAATACGCTACTTCTTTCCTTAAAAATTCCGATTTATCAATTTGGATCTTTAGATTATATTCTTTTAATGTAGCAAATATTTTTCTAATATTTTCGATATGTTCTCGTAATGAAGTGCCTAAAATAATTATATCGTCTAGATATACGAGACAAATTTTGTTTGTATGATCGCGTAAAGTTCATTAATCGCTGGAAAGTCGCGAGTGCATTTTTTAGGTCAAATGGCATTCGACAAAATTCAAAATGTCCTTTGTCGGTACTAAATGCTGTTTTTGGATGCTATTTTCATACATTTGTATTTGATGGAAACCGGAAGCCAAATCTAAAGTTGTAAAATAAATATTTTAGCTCAATTTATCCAATACTTCTGTAATATTTGGTATTGGAAATTTATCGTCGATAGTTTTTGAATTTAGTTTTCTGTAATCTATAACCATTCTAAATTTGTTCTTTCCTGAGGCATCCATTTTTTTTGGGACCATCCAGACAGGAGAGGACCAGGGGAATGTGATTCTTTGATTATTTTTTCTTTTATAAGTTTATCTATTTGGTACTTAAATTTCTTCTTTATAGCATTCTGGGTGACGATAAGATTTTGTATAGATTGGTATTTCGTCTGTTGTTTTGATTTCGTGTTTTATGACACTGGTATGTGATAGGTTTTGATTTTGTTTAGGAAATATTGATTCATATTCTTTGATAATTTTGAATAATGCATTTTTTTCCTCTTTATTTAAATGATCTGCTCTAATTTGAATTTTATCAGCGTCTTGTAAATTTATATTTTTTGTTAATCAAAATACGGAAGTTTAAGTTCTTTATTTAAAAATAGGACATTATTTAACACTAATTTCTAAATTTATTAAAGCAGGTGTTCCTAGTAACCCATTAAATTGTTTATGAAAGTTATGTAGGTAACATTGAATGTTTATTTTTTTCAATTTTTAAAATAATATATTAATTTCCTGTATGTTCACCGGTAGCTGTTGTGAATGTAAATTTTTCGTTATAAATTTTGGATTTATGCTTATTATTGTAAACATAATTTTTACTAATTAAGTTTATTGACGATGCTGAATCTAATAGTATAAATAATCGCGTACTTTTATAAATGGTAATTTATAATTACATATTATATTCAAAATTTCTCCTCTATATTTATAAGCCTTTTCTCTAAAAAATAATTGTCAATTTCGTTATGTTCTTGTTCATCGTAATTATATTCTAGGTTTTCTGAATTTTCAAAAGTTTCAGTATTATCAATATCATTAGTTTGTTCGAGTTCGGTATTATTTAATTCCTCAAAAACGTTATTAGATGGTCTGTTACTTGGGAATTTATTATTTTGCTGTGTGAAATAATTATTGGGTTGGTTAGTGGTTCTTTGTGGTTGCCAAGTCTGTCTAGTTTGGGTTGACATGGGTGTTGGTTTAATTCCTTGCGCATTTTTTATTTGCATGCGAGGAGCAAAGTTTCGGACGAGTTGTTGAGTGGTTTTAAAGTTAATAGGACCTATAAGGAAAATTATTTCCGGGAAATTGTCTCGGTGCGATATTTGGCAATCTTTGGTTATTAATTGCGGGTTTAAATGAGGGTTGATTATTTTTAAGGTATTGGAAGTCGTTTGATAATAAAGTTTTAATTTCAGGTATAGTTTTTGGGTTTCGAGTTGCTAAGTTATTTCTGTAAGGATCTCCTGCAGTAGATATAAAATTGTTTACAATAAATTTTTCAGTGAATTCTATAATAGCCAATTTTTTATTTGAGTATTCTTCTTCTATGCTAATTCTTGATTTAAAAGCTAAGAATTTTTCTTTGGTAATCTCGAGTAGTTTATATGGGTTTTAATTTTTAATTTTTAGTAATTCATTAATTATTGTAGTAGAGTTCGTTTTATCTTTAAAATTTCGAATTAAATGCGTTTTGAGATCATTCCAGTTCTGAAACTCTAAATATTTTATGCTATCTAGTGCTTTGTCAATTATTTTGCTTTTAATGTTTAAAAATGAAACTGCTTTATCAAATTCGTCGAGTGCTGGGTATATTGTACCCAGTAAGTTTTGAACTAAGTTAACTGCATTTATAAAAATACTCAGCTTATTTGGATCCCCATTATAAGTTGGAACTGCATTAAGTGCGAACTTAGTTTTATTTATCCGATCAGCCATTGCTAACTCGTTTAAATTAATATTATCTTCAATTTCATTTAAAATATCTGACAAGTTATCCAGTTTGGATAAAATATATATCTAATAGTATTATTACTAATTAAGTAATTACAGTGATTCGAACCGACGTTAATATATTTTACTTAGTAAACAGTGATTCGTACAGTCATTAATATGTAGTAAAAATAAACTCACAGTAGATCTATGTAGACTACGATGTTTAAAACTGCGATGTTCATCTGAAGATTATGCGTTGATGTGGTTCTGACGTGCTGCTGCGACGGGGATTTGGGGTTGTGAAGACCTCGGCACTAGCGATGCTCGCTCTCTGGGCTTCTTCACGTAGTTGTTTGTTTCCGGAATTAACGTTAAAACGACCGTGTTTTTTGTTTTAACGAATTTGTTACTTTCCGTGTAACTTCGACAATTAACACATTTCCGAAATCCGATCCGACTGCGTCACTTATACAATTTTAATTGGAAATTGTGTTTTAAAAAAAATTATTTATTCTACATACACAAGTTACAGGTACTGTTCTCATAATAGACTGATTGCGTTTTGTAACAAGATTCGCTCTTTTATGAACTTACAATTACTAGTCAGCACATTCCTTGGAGTGCGCTGTAACATGAAGTTTCTTAGTGATATAGATATCTATAACTTGTGCATTGAAATCTCCCAAAATAAGTCATGGTTGTGGTAATTGGTTTGTGAGGTTTTCGATTTCATTCTTGGTTATTATTTTATTTGGTGGGATGTATATGTTACACACGGTCATTGGGAATGGGAAATCTGTCCTGATTGCGATTGCTTCTAACTCTGTATTGAAATGTATTGTTTTTACTTGTATGGTATTTTTACACATTATTGCTATGCCTCCGCTGGCTATTGTGTTATTTTACCTGTCTTTTCGAAATGTTTCATAGTGATTTAGTTAAAAAAAATTATTTTCACTAAGCCTGGTTTCTTGGATTCAAATAATTTCAGGTTGGTTTTGTTGTATTAATAATTGAAGTTGTGGTAAATGAGTTTGGATGACGTTGTTGTTCCACTGAATTATGCTCATTATTGTTTACTTGTTGTTGCTGGTGTCGAGGGTGGTTTGTTTTTATGATGTAGTTGGATTTTTATTTTTGTTATCATGCGTGATATTCTAGTTTTTAAGTTTTTATTATTAATTACTGATCTTGTGATTTCAAGCATTTCTAGTAGTTTCTTTATTTCGAGCGTGTATTCACTGACAATGGCTAATTGTCCGTTTTTTTCCCTGCGTATTTTGAATAAGGTCTTTTAATTCGTCGTATGTTAATATATATTTATTTGGATTGTTTGTGATTTCTTATTCCATTGGCAGGAGTTGTTCATCTATTGTTTGTTGGCTGGCTGGGCTTTGTGATCTTGATCTGGTTCCAATTGATTTCTTAGGTCTTTTTTCAGGTTGTTTAAAATGGGTATTATCGTTAGTTTGGGTTTTGGTGTCGTTTTTACTCTTGTTTGTTGATTTTGTATTATGTGTTGTTACGTTTTCATTTTCTGTTAATGTATTTGTCTCTTTATATTGATTTTGGGTGTAGATTGTTATTTCGTGTTCTGAATCGATTGGGGCTGATCTTTTATTTGTTTTTTCGTTGATTTTTTGATATTGTTCTTTATTTTAGATTATAATTTGATTGTTACATTTAGAATAAGGGTGATCTGTTTTATTGCAGATATGGCAGATAACGTTTTCTCCACTCAGATATATCCTGTGTTCTATTTCGTCATGTTTAAAGAGTAGGCTGTCAGGTATGTGTTTACTTTCCTCGGAGTTGTCTTCTGAAACTGCAAATGTGTGAGAGCTCTTCTGGTAATACAGCTTTTTGGAAGTATATTGGGGAACTGGTTTGGCAGAGAGAACAGACTTACCAGTGGAGGGAATCATGGAACTACTTTAGTGCTGCCTACGGAGTACATATTTCCAAGAGAAGGACAGATTCTTCGCTCAGGATGAAGGATTCCCGATGGGATCTTCACTTTCTCCAGTTATAGCCAATATATATATATATATATATATATATATATATATATATATATATATATATATATATATATATATATATATATATATATAAGTTAGATAACAGTTCCTCTGATAACACACCATTTCTCACATTCGTATTTCACTGTATCAGCAGTATGTCTGCGAAGCAACGTTATCAGTTCTCTTGAACCATAGATGTAGTTAGATTGTACTTAGCGCTAGAACAGAGTAGTTGTATCTTGTTTTGACTTTGAAATAAATTTTTAAAAAAGCTTTTATTGATTGATTAAATATAATTGGCGCAGTCGGTAGGATTGTTAAGAGATCAATACACCGAAATTCTGAAAGAATCAATTCGTCAAAGTGTAAAAATCGTTGGTGTTAACCATTTACTTAATAATCATAAATACACACGTTCCGACGGCAAGTGCGACACCCGCAATCCCGACGAACAAAACCTACGAGTACATCAGTCAATAATCGAAAAAGATACAAGCAGATTGGCGATCATCCGAGAACTTCCAGAAGTACAACTCGTTGAAGGTGATCATCTGTCCGCTCTGTTCCTGTCCGTACAGTCTCCTGGCCGGCAGACCAACGTGTCCACCATCATCACCGCTGAGCGTAAATCAGCACACTCAACCTGTTGAGCGCAGATCGACAAAGAAACCTACTAATGAAGATTTTACTGTTGTTAGTATTGTAAGTAAGAACAATTTTTAATTATAAAAACAGTGTATTATTAGTGAAGTCAAAATTGACGCTCTAATTAATTTATTAAATAATTTAAATATTGAACAGTCAAATATGCCAGACACTCAGTCAAACGTATCTGGTGTGTTAGCAAACCTTGACACCAGTGTTTTAAAAATTGTGGATTTAATTCCAGAATATAATGGAGATAAGAAAGCATTATCTCATTTCATAAAAGCTACCGATGAAATTTTAGATATTATAAATCAGAGTAATCCATCTGAAATAACTAAAGCGTTAACTTTAATTACAATAAAAAAGAAAATTACTGGTAAAGCTAGTGAATTTTTAACTACATGTCCCAATGTAAAAAAATGAAAAGATTTAAAACAATTCTTAATATCTCAATACCAAGATAAAAGAAATGAATGTACTTTAATGATTGAATTATGTCAGTTGCAACAAACTAGAGAAACAATATTTGATTTCCTCAAGAAATATAATGAGCTATTTCTCTTATATATTAATAATATTGAAAATCAGTATAATGCTGAATCTTTACAAGATTTTAAAACTTTTGGACATAAATTCGCTACTCAGTGTTTTATTAGAAATTGTAAAGAACCGTTTAAATCACAATTAGCCGCGAGAAATCCTTCTACTCTAGACGAAATTAATATATTGATAACTAACGATTTTCAACATTATAAAATTAACGCTAACACAAATCAATCTTACACGAACGTGACTAACACTCAAACCAGACAACATGCATCTCCGATGACAAAATTCCCGCAACCTAAACCAGTGGCGTACCAATATCACCAGCCTGGTCCATCATCCAAGTTCCCGTCGCAACCGATAAGACTACAACGCACACAACCTCAACCTACACCGATGTCAATTTCCACCCGCACATTTAAAACATATAAAACTAATCCAAATAATTATAATTCTTATGGTAGGCAAAATTTTATTTCTGAAGAATTAAATAATATTGAAAATAATGAGGACGCTACTGATTCCGAAAATCAAGACGCGATATTACCAGAACAATTAGAAACAGTCGAAACTGAAAATTTTAATGAATTAAATGAGTTAACTCATGACGAAAATTTTCCCTTAAGCCATCACTTAAATTTGAATCCCTAGTTATTAATATGATATCAAAATTACCGTATATTAAATTACAAAATTTATTTATACTAATTGATACGGGATCATCTCAAAATTTTATTAATAAAAATTATGTTTATAAAAACAATGAAAAATTTAAAATATTTAAAGAACAATTCAAAATTCAAACTATGAATGGAGAATCTGAAGGTTCTGAATATACTTTCATAAAATATAAAGGTAAAAATATTAAATGTTACTTATATAATTTTCATAAATCATTTCATATTCTACTCAGGTTTAATGCTTTAAAATTATTACAAGCTTAAATTAATTTAAATAAAGAAGAAATTAAATTATTAAATAATAAACATAAATTTAATTATTTTAATGATAAATCTAAACCAGTATATAATACGGAAATAATAAAAAAATTAAATATTATACATGAACATTTGAATTCGGAAGAATTAAACGAACTTTCTAAAATTTTAAATCAATATAAAGATTTAACTATAACAAAAAATGAAAATCTTACTTTTACTTCTAAAATAAAATATCAAATTAAAACAACCGATGACATCCCCATTTACACAAGAAATTACAAATTCCCTGAAATTTATAAAAACCAAGTAAATGACGAAATTGATAAATGACTTAAAAACGGAATAATACAGCCAAGTTATTCTCCTTGGAATAGCCCTATTTGGGTAGTAGAAAAGAAACCAGATGCTTCCGGTTTAAAGAAAATTCGCGTAGTCAATGATTTTAGAAAATTAAATGAAAAAACTGTTGATGATCGATTTCCTATACCCGATATAACAGAAATTTTAAATAAACTTGGTACTTCTACATATTTTACGACTCTTGATCTCACTAGCGGTTTCCATCAAATTGAAATGGATCCCAAAGATATCGATAAAACAGCTTTCTCGACTGACACTTTGAATACAAGCGTATGCCCTTTGGTCTGAAGAACGCGCCTGCGACGTACCAGCGACTCATGAACTATGTTTTGAAAGATGTAATTAATACGGCTTGTTTCGTTTATCTAGATGATATCATTATTCTTGGTTCATCATTACAGGAGCATACACAAAATTTAAAATCAGTTTTAGATAAATTGCGTGAGGCTAACTTGAAAATCCAGTTAGACAAATGTGAGTTCCTAAGAAAAGAAGTGGCATATCTGGGTCATGTCATAACAACTGATGGCATAAAACCAAACCCCGAAAAATTTAAAACTATTCAAAATTTTCCGATACCAAAAACCACTAAAGAAATTAAATCATTTTTAGGCCTTCTTGGATATTACAGGAGATTTATTAAGGACTTTGCAGCATTAACAAAACCTTTCACAAATTGCTTGAAAAAATATAGTCAAATTAATTATGAAAATAAAGAATATCAGCAATGTTTCGAAAAATGTAAATTATTACTTACGAATAACCCAATACTGCAATATCCTAATTTTAATCATGAATTTATTTTAACCACTGACGCGAGCAACTATGCTCTTGGCGCTGTTTTGTCTCAGAATATAAAAGGTAACGATTTACCAATCGCTTATGCTTCTAGAACTCTAAACAACCATGAAAAAAATTATTCTACGATTGAGAAAGAACTGTTAGCAATTGTATGGGCTGTAAAAAACTTTAGAACTTATTTATATGGCAGACGATTTAAAATTATAACTGACCACAGACCCCTAGTTTGGCTTAATTCACTAAAGGAACCCAACCAAAAATTAATTCGTTGGAAATTAAAATTAAAAGAATATGACTTTTATATAGAGTATAAAAAAGGAAAACAAAATTACGTAGCTGATGCTCTCTCGAGAATCAAACCCACATTTGAAATTAATTATAAGACAGAAAATATTTTTGAAAATAAATTGCCTTTAGTACATTGCATATCAAAAGATTTTCATATGAAACTAGGATTTGCTTCTCAAGTGGACGAATTATATAAAACTAGACAGTTAAAAGATAAAATAAAAATTATCGATGATAAAATAGCTATCCAAAATTTTGATAATAGAATTATAATTCACCTTTTAACGAAAAATAATTATTTTAACGAACCAACATTATTAAACATAAAATCATGTTTAAATAAATTATTACAATATCTTATCCAAAATGATATTAACGAAATTAAAATGCCAAAAATAGGCTCGGGACTAGATAAGAAAAATTGGTTAAAAATTGAAAATTTAATAAAGGAAGTATTTCAAAATTTTCATATTAAAATAAATATTCATGAACTGCCCGAAACGTCAGAAGTAATGCACAACGAAGACGATAAAAACAATGATAACCAGTCACTGCAAGTAGAATGCTCTGAAACTGACACCGCTTCTATGCACTCAGACGAGGAAAGCCCGGTCAACGGTCTCACTTACTTGGAATCTGCGATAAATTATGGTAATAATCAAATAGTCGTAAAGAAATCAAATCAAAATTCTGTTAAAATAGAAAAATTATTCGGCGTAAAACAGCGAATATACTTTTTTATAAATAAAATCAATTGTAATAAAACTATCTTAGATTTTATAAAAAGTTATTGTGTTCCTCATGTAAATTATCACTGTCTAATTCCTGAAGAATATAAATTAAATTTTAATGCAGTTTTGCAAACATATTGTAGTGCAGGACATTATAAATTTATACAGTGTAAAAACTTATTAATTGATATTGAAGATAGAGATGAACAAATTATGACAATTAGAAATTATCATGAAGGTAAATCTATTCATAAAGGAATCAATGAAACTTATTCTAAATTGAAATTAATTTATTACTTTCCAAACATGATTAAAGATATTCAAAATTTAATAAACAAATGTGAAATTTGCTTAAAAAATAAATATGAAAGAAGACCGATTCAAATTCCTAATATTCTTACACCAACCGCAGATAAACCGCTACAAATAATTCATTTAGATGTTATATCTCTAGAGAAACAAAAATATTTAACCATACTTGATAGTTTTTCTAAATTTGCACAAGCTTATAAAATTAAAGATCAAAATTCAATTACTATTATATCTAAATTAATTAAATTCTTTTCTCATTTTGGGCTACCCGAAAAAATAATTACTGACAAAGGAACAGAATTTAATAATAAATTATTACTAGAATTTCTGCTTAATAAAAATATAAAACTGCATATCACAAGCACAAATAATCCCAAATCAAATGGAAATATATAAAGATTTCACAGTTCGTTAATTGAAACTATTCGCATACTAAACGATGAACAAAACTTTAAATCTCTCCCGTTAAAAGAAAAAGTAATTTATAGTTTAATCGCATATAATAATAGTATTCACTCTACAATAAAGAACACGCCATTTCAAGTCTTATTAGGACATTTAAATAATAATCAAATAATACAACCCGAAGAAATAGTAACTGAAGAATATAATATAAAACATACCAACATAATGAAAGAGTTATTTAAACAAGTAAAAAGCAACATAATTAGTAAGAAAGAGAAGTATAGCGAACAAGTTAATATTGATGAAAATATCCCCGATACTATATATATTAAACAACATAAAAGAAGGTGCGTGAAGTTGGCAGCTACTTCGAATCACAAATAATTATATATACATTAATCGTTTGTGATTCGTTTGTGACTGTTTGTGATCCATGTAAAAACATAGCAACCCCTAAGGTCCGGAAGTTATTGAACTTTGAAAAGTGCTTGCCAACTTCACGCCCAGCAAACACTTATGAAGAACAAACGATTTGTTGCATATCAAACGATTGTGATTCGTTTGTGACTGTTTGTGATCCATGTAAAAACATAGCAACCCCTAAGGTCCGGAAGTTATTGAACTTTGAAAAGTGCTTGCCAACTTCACGCCCAGCAAACACTTATGAAGCACAAACGATTTGTTGCATACCAAACGATTGTGATTCGTTTGTGACTGTTTGTGATCCATGTAAAAACATAGCAACCCCTAAGGTCCGGAAGTTATTGAACTTTGAAAAGTGCTTGCCAACTTCACGCCCAGCAAACACTTATGAAGCACAAACGATTTGTTGCATACCAAACGATTGTGATTCGTTTGTGACTGTTTGTGATCCATGTAAAAACACAGCAACCCCTATAGGCCGGAAGTTATTGAACTTTGAAAAGTGGTTGTCCATCTTACCGAAATTCCACTGCTTATACTATAAAATCGTTCCGCATATAATGTCCATGGCATTCACATGTCTTTAAATTATTAATAATTGCATACATTTATTTATCATATATCGTGTTTTGGCAAGGCTCGCTTCGCCCATATTTTATACAAACAAACCTCAAGCCCAAAGAACGCACGTATCATACACGCAAACCCTTATATTTTTTATTGCAAATTGGGCTCGACGAACTATTTCTTTTCTTTATGCCTATGTACTCACCCATATTTAACTAAGGCTCACGGTCACGCTCTTAAATTAAAAAATTTGACTCAATCGAACCGAAAAATTTTGAATTTTTTTTATTAAAAATTTCGATTTCGTTACGATTTCAGTATTTTGCGGTTGCGGATTTTTCACGATTTCGGTTAAGAATAGACATACAGGGTGTTAAAAAAGTTCCAGGACGGTGAAATATCTCGAGAAATACACATCGAAGAAACCAAAAAACACGTGTTTCATATTTTGCAAAAACCTATCTAAGCATACCAACCACAAACTTCAACTCCCGGCCCCAAGGGGTGGGGCGGGGGGCAACTTTGAAACCGTTTTTTACTTTTCTTTCAGAATCATGTCAAAACTTATTTTTGCGTTTAGAGCGCCATCTATTCCGAATTGGAAAAAAAGTTTCAGATAAAATTAACTTATTTTTTTTCGCAGAATACGAATCTGTAATAAAAAATGGGGGTTCCCATTTATGGTTTCAACGTTGCCCCCCGCCCCACCCCCTGGGGGTGGGGGTTGGGGTTTGTGTTTGTTGTGCTTAGATAGGTTTTTGCAAAATATGAAACACGTGTTTTTTGGTTTCTTGATTCAATGTGTTTTCTAGAGATATTTCACCGTCTCGGAACTTTTTTAACATCCTGTATATATATATATATATAATTCATGCTCTTCTTCCTATTTACGCTTCAGTACAATATTTATAGGGGTTTCAAGTTTTAAATGTACGATTTTAGAATCCAAAAAACATCGGTTCGATTTGTGATATACCAAATGATTGTGCTTAGCAACCCTAGTAGATCGAAAATTATTTAATTTTGCGTAGTCGTTACCAACATCTCTGCTAGCAACAATTTATTAAACACAAATGTCTACAAATAGCTCCTTGCCAACTACAACGGTCTGCAATGAATTTTGGCCTGCAATTGTTCACTTTTTGTCACCGAATTATGATCAAAAAGGCTGCTTTTTTGCTGATCGTACAAATTTTTTCCATTAGCATATAATTAGAGACAGAAATATAATCTTTATATTGCTGAGAAACAAATTTTCGTTGCTAAATACCATAAACGCGGAAAAGAAAAACTTCACGCACTGCAAATTGAGCCGTTTCGTAACAACTAATGCATTTTTTTTATATTGCTCGTTAAAAATATCTATTTCAAATGAGAGGACTGATTATGATATACTATATCTTACGAGTAGTTCTCTCTTGATACTACGATAATATAATTACAGTATAATATACTTACTAAAATTTGGTCGTTTTAGAAATTTTTTGTACCATTTTTTTACTAAACGAGTATAATATTTGTCAATTACAAGAAAGCATAATTTTTATTGATTATATTTACGTATTAAATTTAATTTCACTCTTAATTTTTCAATATTTTGTGAACTGTTATTAAATACGAGATAGACCTATATTTTGGATTTTTTATTAGAAGCTACGGAATTTTAAATAAAATAAAACGAGATAATAATTATTATACGTAAAATGATAACAAAGATTTGAAATTTATTTAATTTTTTTTTACTTAATTACATTATCAGTATGCAAAAGTCAGAATACTTACTGTTAAAACAAATACTTTTATAATACTGAGAGAAATAATTATGTTTATTGTCTACCTCAAATAAATAAAATAAACAGCCTTTATTAACCGGAAGTAGAAAATATAATTGTTGTTTGATATTTCATTTATTAATATACTCGTACGTGTATAGGTACTTATATAATAAATACGAAAATAGAATATTGGTATAATTTCTGTATAATTTTTGTAACTTAATTAACTATAAATTATTATCCATAATACTCATTACAATGATAATTTTTTTATCTGTATGCCTAATGTGAGAAATACTTTAATGAGTGACATTTCTGTAGAACCGTTTGCAATAATAAAAGAACGTTGCTTAGTGCAGCCCATGCCTGATAGTGGGTTGCATAGATCAAGGTGTGCAGATATCGTAACTCGTGCGAATATAATATAATTCTAAATAATAACAAGATAAATTTGTCACAATGATTTGTTGGTATTTGAACGAAATTAAATATTAAATAATGTTAATAAAAATTAAAGAAAAACCTAATTTAAAAAATGTAGATTATAATAAGAGGTAATAAGGGTCGTAATTAGAAAACTGGTAATAGGTGTTTAACATGGGAAATCAGTTTTTCATTTCACAAAATTTCCCAAGATACATCAAATAAATGTTGCAGAAAATTAAATTCTGCATCTAAGTAACAATCAATCAGACCCCTGGCAATGTTAATCTACAAATTTCCAAATGTAATTTTTTTATTATTTTTGTATATTAGGTCGACTTCTGGCGAAACTTGCTTCAGTCGCACTTATTATAAACAAATCCTAATTCTGTAGAACACATGGCCCACACTTGTAAGCTGTTAAGTTCGATTTTAACTGAAATTATTTTGAGTTTCGTACATTTACTTAAATATTGAATGTGTATTTGACGAAGCTCGCTTCGCTTGAATTTTAAACAAATAAACCTCAAGTTTATATGAATGCGTGCTCCATATATCCAAGCATTTATATTTGATAAAATTTATGATTTAATACTGCATTTCACAATTTGCCTGAATTTCACGCTTTATTGGTGATATATACGTACACGTGCATGTAATATGTAATGTTCGACGAGGATTGATTATTTTAAGAATTTGATGAGTGAATGTTTTATGAATGATTCTGGAGTTCGTGCTACCCCATTTGATGGGATATAGCGTGTTTTTATGTATGTATACGAGTATTAATAAATGAAATATCAGAAATAGATATGATCAAGAGATGAATAATCTTATATGGGACTTTAATATTAAAATAAGTTAATTATTTTCTTCCAAGTTCATTATTGTTTATTAATGCAGTGGGTACAAAGTACATTAGTTCATAATACCCTAGGACAATACATGTTTTTAATATGCCCTAAGGCATTAAGAGTGACGTTACTTTGGTAATACTGTTAAAACTGACATTTCTTCTATTCATTGTTGCCAGATAATAAATTTATTATTTAGGTTATTAACAAAATACTAATGAAACATAAAAAATTTAATGCATCATGAGCATTACTGGATATTTATACCCCTCGAGCATAAACATTTTCATAATACCCGAGGAATATAAATATATAAATAACTATTTTCTACCATTAATGTTGAAAACATTTAATTTTTAATTACTTTATAGTGTTAAAAAACGCTATTTTTGCACGGCGTGTAATTTTTTGCACGTTTCCATTAGTTAGCTGCAAAAAAAAACTAATTAAATAGTGGCTTTGAAATAAACATAACTATATAACTTAAAAAAAAAATAAATAAATTTCATTAGTTAAATTAGCATAATTAGTTAAAACTCGATCGTAGAAAAAATTATGTATGCAACTTCTTTATAAAAATAAAAAAAAAAGCAGAAAGAAACGCTGTACTAACAAATGATATTTTAAATATTTTATAATTTTAATATTGTTGCGCTAGGTGTGAAGGTGGCACGTCTCTAAAAAAGTAAATGATTTCATATACTGATAAATAAAACAAAAAACTAATGAAAATACAAAGAACTAACTAATAGTTTAAATTAGGAACGCGGATCTTAACGAAATCGTAACTAAAAATCGCATCGATATTTACCTTCTCATGAAACCGTAACCGAAAACTGAAACACATTTTTTTTTCGTGAAATTTAAAAAAAAATTGATCCTGTAAGCGAACCGATGTTCTTTGGATTTTAAAATCGTACATTTAAAACTTTAACCTGTATAAATATCGTACTGAAGCGTAAATAGGAAGAAGAGGATGAATAATATAATAATATATATATATATATATATATATATATATATATATATATATATATATATATATATATATATATATATATATATATATATATATATATATATATATATATATATATATATATATATATATATATATTGTCTATTCTTAACCGAAATCGTGAAAAATCCGCAACCGCAAAATACTGAAATCGTAACGAAATCGAAATTTTTAATAAAAAAAATTCAAAATTTTTCGGTTCGATTGAGTCAAATTTTTTAATTTAAGAGCGTGACCGTGAGCCTTAGTGAAATATGCGTGAGTACATAGGCATAAAGAAAAGAAACAGTTCGTCGAGCCCAATTTGCAATAAAAAATATAAGGGTTTGCGTGTATGATGCGTGCGTTCTTTGGGCTTGAGGTTTGTTTGTATAAAATATGGGCGAAGCGAGCCTTGCCAAAACACGATATATGTTAAATAAATGTATGCAATTATGAATAATTTAAGGAGATGTGAATGCCATGGACATTATATGCGGAACGATTTTATAGTATAAGCAGTGGAATTTCGGTAAGATGGACAACCACTTTTCAAAGTTCAATAACTTCCGGCCTAAAGGGGTTGCTGTGTTTTTACATGGATCACAAACAGTCACAAACGAATCACAATCGTTTGGTATGCAACAAATCGTTTGTGCTTCATAAGTGTTTGCTGGGCGTGAAGTTGGCAAGCACTTTTCAAAGTTCAATAACATCCGGACCTTAGGGGTTGCTATGTTTTTACATGGATCACAAACAGTCACAAACGAATCACAATCGTTTGGTATGCAACAAATCGTTTGTGCTTCATAAGTGTTTGCTGGGCGTGAAGTTGGCAAGCACTTTTCAAAGTTCAATAACTTCCGGACCTTAGGGGTTGCTATGTTGTTACATGGATCACAAACAGTCACAAACGAATCACAAACGATTAATGTATATATAATTATTTGTGATTCGAAGTAGCTGCCAACTTCACGCACCTCATAAAAGACACAGTGGAAAAGTAGAGAACCCCAAATATAAAAAACAGACACTAAAAGAAATAATTCCTGAACGCGGACAAATAATAACTACTAAGAATTTAAAAACTAAAATGGACCAACTAAAACGACCTCGTATTATTTCAGATATTCTCTTAAGATGGAAAGATCATGCGGAGAAAACTTCCGAAACGTAACCAAAAACGCCGGAATTAAAATAATTAATTTAGGTAATGCTTATATTATAAATAATTATAACTATATTTATGTTAATACGTCCTTTGATAATATTAATAATAATTATAGTAACTTAATTAATTATAAGAATGACTTGTATAATAAAATAAGTAAATTTTTAACAGGTACCCATTTTGAAAACGATAAAGCCTTATTAGAAAACGCACTTAATAATATTGAAATGAAAATTCATATAATTCAAGTACCTAAAAGACATAAACGTGGGTTAATAAACGGATTTGGCTCGATAATAAAAAGTATTACTGGGAATTTAGACCAAGAAGATAAAGATAATTATGATAAAATACTTGGAATAATAAAAAGTAATCAAGAAACCATGACTAATAATTTAAATGAGCAGATAATAATAAATCAAAATTTCACCAAACAGTTTAATAGACAAATTCAGTTAATGAATAAAAATAATAAATTATTGGAACAAGGATTAAAAACCCTTGAAAAAGCTATTGGCAAAGTATTTGATGATTTAGATATTATTGTTATACATCAAGTATTTCAAAATTTATTAGCTTTCAGTAACCAAATTTATCTATCATTATTACAAATCGAAGAAACTCTGTCGTTCTGTAGTTTAAATACTTTATACTTTGGATTGATTTCTAGAGGAGAAATGACTCAATATATTAATGAAAATATTAAAGAACCAATAAAATCACTGCTTAAAGATAATTATGCGAATAATAAAATCATTAAAACTGTTTGCTATTTAAACACACATTTAGAAATATTGATCGAAATTCCTATGTTTGAACAAAAAATTAATATCCACCAGGTAACAAGAATACCTACTATAGGTAATGAAAGTTTAGTAACTTTAAATATTCCCACTGGCTTTTACTCAATTGTTAATAAAGAAATTTATAAATTAGAACAGTGTAACTATATAAGAGAAAAATTGTTTATCTGTAAGGAAATTAATAATATTAATGAAAATTGTCTATCTGAAATTTATTTTAATAAAATAAACCGTCATTGTAAGCAAGTCGTATTAGAAAAATATAATTATGTAATTAAGATAGATTTTACTAATATTAAATATATAATATCACCCTATAATAGTGATTATAAAATAGAATGTGAGGATGAGATAATTAATAAAAATTTAAAAGGAATATTCTTAATAAATAATTGTAAAATGAATGATGAAAATTAAAAGTATAACTTGAATTTTGGAAAAATGATATCCTTAAAAATGGATGTCAATAAACATGATTTATTACCAACGTTAGAACCTTTAAATAAATTAGAGAAATTAGAGAAGAATACTTTGAAACTAGTTATATTAAATAATATGAATAACGAAAACTCACACTCTATTTTTAATAGTGTATTTATAATTGTATTAATAGTTATAATATTGATTTTTAGTATTAATAAAATATGTAAGAGATTTTGTAAAAAGAAAACTGATAACATAGAATCAGCAACTAACATTATTGAAACATAATCTTTACAATAACGTTTTTCTTAAGGATCTCCATCTCCATCCAGATAACAGTTCCTCTGGTAACACACCATTTCTCACACTCGTATTTCACTGTATCAGCAGTATGTCTGCGAAGCAACGTTATCAGTTCTCTTGAACCATAGATGTAGTTAGATTGTACTTAGCACTAGAACAGAGTAGTTGTATCTTGTTTTGACTTTGAAATAAATTTTTAAAAAAGCTTTTATTGATTGATTAAATATAATTTATATATATATATATATTTATATATATATATATATATATATATATATATATATATATATATATATATATATATATATATATATATATATATATATAAAGCAGAGTGCCACACCCAGTAATTGGTAGAAGGCGTGATGATATATTTATTTATTTATTTTATATATATATATATATATATATATATATATATATATATATATATATATATATATATATATATATATATATATATATATATATATATATATATATATATATATGGAGTGGTTCGAGACTTTAGCTGTCAAAACAGCCAAAATGAAACCAAAATTGTGGCTGAGATACGTAGACTACACCTTCACTATCTGGGACGGCGACGACAATGAGCTATTGTCACTTCTAGACCACATTAACGACGTCAAACCCTCCATCAAATTTACAATGGAGAGGGAATCCAACAGAGCTTTGCCATTTTTGGATGTTTTGACGAAGAAAACGGATTACGGCATGACAACGTCAGTCTACCGCAAACCAACGCACACGGGACAATACCTAAACTTCAAATCCAATCACTCAGGATCCACAAAGCGAGGTGTCAGCAAGACGCTCTATCACCGGGCACACACCATTTGTAACTCGGATGAGAGTCTCTCATAGGAAAAAGAGAACATCCACAAAGATCTCTGCAAGAATGGTTACACGAGGAAATATATAAAAGAAGCTCTGAAAAACTTATCAAGCACCACTACCACATCACGCGATAATGGCCAAAAACTAGAACCGATACTCAACATTCCGTATGTGAAAGAAGTCTCGGAGAAAATCAGAAGATTAGGCAAACGGTACAATATAAAAACTAGACTAGAACCAAACGAGTTAATGCCAAGGACACGAAAAACTGCATCTATAAAATGTCATGCGAATTCGGTAAGCTCTACATCGGTGAGACAAAGAGAACAATGGAAGTTAGGGTTAAAGAACATCGTCTACATACCCAAAAAGGAGAAATCTCCAAGTCAGGTGCTGCCTGTCGTGCCTGGGAGGAAGGACATCACATGAAGTGGACAGAAGCGGAAATAATACATAAAGAAGAACACTGGAGGAAGCAAAAATTCAAAGAAGACATCTACATTACCTAGAACAAGGGTATCCTCAGTCAACCAAGCGTCGAGATCACAAACATGTGTAAGCCGCTTATTGGTCGACTGGAAGAAGTCAGGCTACCTGAAAACCAAAACTACAACGGTCGACTGAATCCGTCATGAACTGGAACACCCATTGTATCTTTTTGCTTAGAATTTAGTTAGTATCACCTGAAGACGAGTGTAGATTACAAACACTCGAAACGTTGTGAAAATTTTTTGAACTTTTGTTCAAATCAATAAAGAAAATGCAAGTTCAACACAGATATTTTACTCAAAATACATTATTGTCTGCAAACTTCAAACAAAAGGTTTGATAAATGTTGTATAAATTTTCATTTATCGAAAGAAGTTTTACATAAAAAAAGGAAATAATTTAACATATGAGGATGAGGCGGTGACTGATTCAAATGATACTATTAATGAAACTGAATTCCTATAATCTGAGGATATTTAACAAGGCTTTACTTGACATAGGTTATTTACTTATGCAAAACTATATGTTCCTTTATATTTGTTATTATTCTGTAATTATAAATGGTACTACATTCATTAAAATATTTATAATTTAAATACTGTTTTCTTAAGTAGTGAACCCCAATAGAAGTTATATTAAAGTAAAAACAGTAGTTTCTAGCACCAAGTTTGCGTTTTTGGGTATACTAAAGAAGTGTTAGATATAGCGAAGCTAAAACATTTTAGTGTAATCTGAAAACCATGTATGTGTATAAAGATTACAGGTTAAGTGGAAATCTGGTGGTTTCAGTTATATAATCCAGTGGATGGAGGTTTGATACTGTTGGAAACACTGATTATTGTCTACATGCCATGCCGACTTAAACCACGTGGACTAATATCCACGCCGTCGAAAAGACATCTACCTAAAACCACCCGAACTAAACTTTCACGCATTACAATATGCATTCGATATAAAACCATAATGTATAAGACATAATTTGCATTCGCACTTCATGAAATTATTCCATGTAATAATAAAAAAAAATTACAAAATTTACGTCTAAAACATACACAGAACGATTTATATTGAACAATCACTGTAGTAGGAGAAAGTTTAGTACGAGTGGCTTTCAGACCACATTGTTTTTCGAATATATAGAAAATATTTCCAGGGTATAAGCAAATGAACCCCACGCTACTTACTATTTTAGAACCAACGGTGTGATCTTGGAAGTTTCACAAGATATTAACCGAGCTCTAAGTGGCTACACAGGCAGCGCGCACTATGTTCGCTACGTTTCGATAAGTTTGATTTCCTGCTTTATTTACAATCGTTGTTGATCCTGAGCCTGATCATCGGAAAAATACCTGGGAGAGGGTTTTTAAACAATTTTAAGATCCTTATCATCACTGTCATCAATTTTCCAGGGCAAACTACTCGCCTTCATCTGTAACAAGATTTCAGCTGTTTACATAACAAGTGCGCGAAAATATTCTCTTCATATGAGTTCAATTTTAGAGCATTTGCTTCGCTCGTGCTTTAATTTGCGCGAATGGTGCAAATGACGTCATCGTGCAAGAGGTTTATATAATGCCTTTTGTAACGAGCAAAAATCATATAACCGAAAATGAGAAAACTTATTAAGGGTGTGTTCGAATCGGAGTGCCGCCGCGTATCTTTGGACGAATATGCAACTATTAACTCTTATAATTATTTTTATCTAATAGATGTCGGTGAGGTGCTACCAATTTGAAATATTGGTTTGTGTTTTGGATAAAGTTACTTTGTAACACTTTGTCGGAGCGCAACGAGTATCACGAATTCTGTTTCTTGAAATACAGTTTCGTCAATATATGCAGAATTGCGGATCGCAGCTATTTAGTGTTTGTCTCGCTACAGATGAACAAATAAAAATTTAAAATAATTTCACAATAATTAGCGAATAACCTATAATTTTTTTTGTTTTTCGAAGTGTCTGTGGTGTCATTAATCAAAAGAATGAATATTTAGGCTGTGATCATGGGAAATAAACAAAAAGGTCGTTCAAGTAAAATACACAAACGAAATAAAAAGGCTATGAGCCAACAGTCACGATTAAAAATTACAAAAAAAAATGACTACAGTGTGCATGTAAGATTCTAGTTTTTATAATTAACTTTTAGTAATTATAATTTCATATATTATTTGTAATGTTAGCGATGAAAAGAATTTGAATGCAACTGTGTGTTCATCACCACCACCACTCCTAAATAATGAAATGACGGAAACTACAAACTTGGGTAAAAATAATGATCCCCCATACAGTCAATATCATTTATTTCGGAGGAGGAATGTGAGAGGTATGCAAGGATGTTTTGCAGTATTATTATATAAGAATAGTGGTGGATATACACATTTAGACAAATACAATTCTGAATTTATAAAATTTTATGTTCCATTCGAATTAGTCCGTCGCTAATCGTGTATTTCCGCTAGTGTTTAGGTTGCGCGATGCACGTGCTGCATTCAAATATTAATTATTTATTTATATCGCGACTGTGATATGAACTGAGTTAGTGTAAAAATTGACGTAATTCTATATCATTTCTGTGCAATTTATAAATGTACTTGTCAAACGGGATAATCTTTTGGAACAGCAGGTTATCAATAGTAGCGGTAATTATGTAGGATAGGCAAAGTTGGTGGTCCGTATAGTACAATATTATGTAACAAACTAAATTTTTGTTAAATTCTAATCGAGTCACTAGGTACTTAAATTATTTCAACAAGAATATGTTGAATAAAATACAAATTATAAAATATGATTCTCTAATGTTTACCATTCCGAAATATGAAAAATGATTATCTATAAATTTTTTGACACCTCCCCCAATCAAATCATATGTGCGCTGCTGTCTGACACTATGCTCTGTAGTATCTTCAGTAAATATATTCATGTTTCTTTTATTACACAGATTCAGGGTCAACTAAACATATGTGAGATGGAAAAATGTTATTTTTTAATTTTCACAAACACCGAAACACCTTTATATATTGAAGAAATTGAGAGAGACAGAAATCTTTGGGAAAATGTAATGTTACTTAAACTAATCCGATTTTATATGGATTGTGTACTTCCTGAAATCGTTCGTGGCAACAGATTAAAAAGGTTGAAGTGTATTGATCCTGATTACATAATAACTGCTAGAAATGCACGACAACTTAAAAAATAATAAACAGCTAATTTGATATCAGTTTGAAGATATAAATTTGTTTTATTTTCTTCGACATGTATTTTCTGTAAACGGAGATTTAAAAATTAATAGGTATATTACAAAATACATCCAGTTCCAGAATACACCCATATGCTTCGACCATCTAAAATAGACGAGTAATTCCATTTTCCTTCCCCCACTTTAGTAAAATTTGTGCAAAATAACTAAATCTGTAGGTTCAATGTTTACGACTGAAATAATAATTTTCATTCAATAATTGAAAATGACGAAGATAGAATACAATATATCGTTTTAGTCAAGGTTTTCGTTGTCGGGACTGCATCTTTTCTTTAAAAATTTTCTATTCAGTTTCAAAATGATCAAAACAGTAATATATCTGTTTAATTTTTTGTTCATATTTAACTTATTTAACTGCTGTAGCCAGAATTCTCTTCTAAGTGCATCTATTTGTAACATATAATAGTATTTTATACAACGACGCTATAATGGATACTATTATGTCCAACGATGAAGCTTACAACACGAACGAGGGTTGTAATTATCGAAATAATAGCCATAATACCGAGTTGTATACTGTACTTTATCGACGACTAATATATTACAAATAAGATTTTTTATAATTTCGTTTCATATGAATCCCAAATTAAATTAAATTACGTTAACAATTTTATGATTTAACTGTAGTAATAGAGAAATGTCATTTTGAAACGTCAAAATTTTTGCGTATTTATTTTTGTTTATTTGGCTTTTCATAGTTACCTATCAGTCTTTATGCTTTTTTATTTGCACAGATAAATTGATTCTGGCATAATAATTTCAAATTACCCCCGTGGCTCCTCCACCACTAACATCTTTGGGAGCCGTGACTTGACGGCTGGTAACCGCACTTCACGCGCATAAATATATCACTTACCATATTTACTCCATGGAAATCAAATTTACAAAATGTTTCGAGGTTCTGTCCAAATATTTACTATCTTGATAGTAAATGTATTGTTCTGTCATTGCTAATAATGGATTCTGCAATACTGTATACTTTGCGCTAGCTCACGCCTTCGTAAGTTCACAAATTTCTACACTCCCGTAATCTACAGTCAACTGCATTATCGACATGGTTTTAAATTCGGGAGTGCTGACATCTGTTAAAAATAGCGTACACTTTTTTCATGGCATCAAGCAACCTAAAATCTACTCAGCATATACAATTTCGTTCTATTTGTTATGACTTTATACTGAGATATACTTGTTGAAATTATGAAATTTATGTATTATAATATGATATCTATGCCCTCAGTATAATATAATTGTAATTTAACATAGTATTTAAAATTTAGAAAAAATATATAATTAACTAAGAAAATTTGTTAATAACAAACATACAAGCGACATGTAACAAAAAATAATCTCTTCATTACAGTTTATTTTACAATCATATGTTTTCTTGTAATTGAATACAAGTGGAACAAAAATTCACGATTCTTACTATGCAACCATCTATACTTAAACGCAGCCTTAAATTTGAAGCGTGAATTTATATTAATGACGGTTTAGTATGCCATGAATTGATATTTGTTATATGAAAACAAATTGTTTATTTTTCTAGTAAAGCTTGCGAAAATATGACTGATTTATGGCGTTGTAAGCTAATGTCTATATTTCTTTTATAAATTCCTTAAAATTTGTATAGATAAGTACAATTAGCGTTTTAATAGTCAAAATTTAGAATAATAAAACGAGTCTTGGTTCGGGTGACGTTCCATTATGTTAAGAGATGTGCTTTAACACGCTCGGCCACTGCGCCATTATGTTTACGTATTCATAATAAATATTTACTGTGGCCCTAGGATCAAAAAGTAGTGTTTAAGCCCGCTTTTCATGGCTAAAACACATTAATTTCAACCCGGTTGCGCATAAATATTTCTACATTATATACATTTAGAAGATGTGTCAAGTTTGGCCTCCTGAAGCCTATGTACATGTGGCTGACGCAGCCTTGCTTAGTACGTACATGTATATGAGTAATCGAAATAAAATGTAAGTATGTACCTATATTTATCGCATATGTACCAATATATTTTATTTAATCAAATTGAACGAAATAAAACTAATGTAATATGGAATAATATTTTCACTGTATTTATTTTAAACTCAAAAATATCTATTAACAACCGTGGTTATAATAAAATAATTCATAATATATCAAATTAATTACACAGCCCTACCAAAAAAAATATTTCAAAACAGCGAACCAGATTGTCATATTTCTTTGTATTTTTTTATGGTGAATCCGGATCCGAGGTTAAAAAAATTCGTGCACCCCCCAAAAAATGAGTTAGAGCCAAAAAACATCCCCTGTGTAGTGAGAAAATATAATCAATCTCCGGGAATAGTTGTTTGATGAACTTTTAAGTTCATCACAGTAAATTGAAGGTTCACATCAGCGTCCATTCAATTTTGATTGAAACCCACTCCGCCAGAGTAAACGGCCCCCATATTTTACCAAACTGATAAAAAGCAATAATTTCTGCTGAAAAAAGCTGGAAACTTCAGAGTTTTTCAATGATAAGGTAACTGTGATAGATTCAACTTAATCCTTAAGAACTAACCCCACAGGATTGCGAAAAAACATCCCTGGCATCAAATGACATGGGAAACATAGGGGAAAAACATTAAATCAAATACGATTACCAGTTTTATGGATGTCACGATTGGCCAAAATTTCGTAATGGTACGTCTTAGATTTATAGTCTCACGTACTACCAACATAATTTTATGATGCTCCTAGCGGGGTGAAAACTACCCCTATGTAATAGGCAACTCAAGAAAACTGCAGTAGCTGCGAAAAAGGTGTAAAATGTCTGAGTTTTGTAAGGAGACAAAAAAAAATTCAGTAGGTTCAACGTAGTTCTGAAAAGCTACCCCCAGAGGGTTGTGAAATACCATCCTAGACTTCAAATGACACAAAAAAGGAGATTTTTTTTTAATTGAATAGGATTTCAATTGTTGTAGATGCTACGATTCCCTAGTGCTATATCTTGGATGTATACGTTATTTAATGACGTCCCTAGAGAGGGGTGAAAACTACCCCCATATACAGGATTTTTATTTATAACCCTGCTCATTGAATTATGTAACTTGCACTATTTTGTTACTTTTAATGGCCATTAAAGGCTAGGGTTAGTTTTTCATAATCCTATGGGAATAGTTTTGAAGAATTAAGTCAAACATATTGTAGATTTTTCTGACCTACACAAAATTTAGACATTTAGAGCGTTTTCAGCAGTAACTTTAGTTTTTTAAGTTACATATTATATGAGGACAGTTTTCACCACCTCTAGGATCCTCATAAAATTACGTTGGTATCTATATCTAAGACGTAGCGATACTAAACTTTGGCCAATCGTGGCATCCATAAAAATGGCAATCCTATTTGATTGAATATTTTTCCTCTGTTTTTCCCATGTCATTTGATGCCAGGGGTGTTTTTTTTGCAATCCTATTAGGGTAGTTTTCAAGGATTAAGTTGAATCTATCTCATTTTCCCTATCACTTTAAAAAACTCCGACGTTGCCAGCTTTTTCAGCAGACATTATTGCTTTTTATCAGATTGGTAAAATATGGGGGTCGTTTACCCCCTCTGACGGGGTGTGTTTCAATTAATATTGAATAGACGCTGATTTGAACCTTCAATTAACTGAGATAAACTTGAAAATTCAACAAACAACTATTTTCACTAATTGATTTTATTTTCTCCCTTCACTAGGAGTGTTTTTTTGGCACTAACTATTATTTTTGAGAGTGCACTAATTTTTATAACCTGGGATTCGGATTCAGCTCCAAAAAATACAAGGAAATATGATGGTCCGGTTTTTTTGTGGAGCTGTGTTATTTACTTTCCTCGACCTGCTATATAATACTGGCGCATTACATAACTTCCCTCGTAGAAGTAGGATATGCAAATAAAAATGAAACAAAAGAAGTACAAAACTGTCAAATGACCAGAACATAGAAGTAGTGTTTACAGAGTGTTTTATTTAAATGTTTAATTGTAAATAAACTGATTTCAATCGATAAATCGACATAGTTTCCAGTTTATCATTAATTAAAATAATAATAATAAAAATATATCATAACGTTTTATTACTATGAAAGATCCATTATATATTTTATGAAGTATTTGTCCAATTATGTCTTTTCTTACAAAAAGGTGTGTTGTGCGAAATAAATCCGAATATATATATATATATATATATATATATATATATATATATATATATATATATATATATATATATATATATATATATATATATATATATATATATATGTATATAAATGTGTTTATTTTGTTGTAGTTTTGGAAAAAGTAGTATGAATTTGTTAATTGCCAATTTAAGTGTTGTTAAATATTGAGAAATATCATGATTTAGTGAAGTAGATGTGTTTGACAAAAATTCTCTAGGTATTTTAGTATTTTCTCCATATACTAACTCAGCTGAACTACATTTAATAGGTTCTTTCACAGTAGAATGAATTTCTAACAATATTATAGACAAAATTTTAACCAAAGTGATGGATTTAATAATGATCTTAATGATGTTTTAAATTGTCTATAAAACCTTTCTATCATGTCATTTGCCCCCGGATGATAAGAAGTTGTTTTAATGTGATGAGAACCTAATAGTGCGATTAAATTTTTAAATAAACTTGAATTGAATTGTTGACCTCTATCAGATTTTAACGGTACATCAAAACGAGCTATCTATCCGGCAACGAAAACAGTTGCAACTGAGTATGCTGAACAATCTTTTACTGGAATTACCATGGTTTTCATTTATTGGATGTATCATCTATTGATTTTTTTTCACCTTTTAATATTTCTATTATTTTTTTTACAGCACAACACAGAAAGGTTATGACTCTCAACACACGTCAAGACAACTCATTCTTTCTACATATATATATATATATATATATATATATATATATATATATATATATATATATATATATATATATATATATATATTGAAAGTGTTAAATTTATCAAAAATGAATTGGATCTGATTAGCGGGAAGGCAGCAAAGAATTTCATCTACGTAACGATAGTAAAATAAATTGTGAAGTTGGGGGTTGCTTTGTAATATAGAAGATTCCAAGTGGAACATAACAATTTCAGCCAGTATCGGACTTAAACAATTTCCCATGAGGCATCCTACTAATTGTAAGTAAAACTTACCGTTGAATTGCAAATTAAGTTGCTTTACCGTATTATGAATATTTAAGATTTCATTTGGAACAGATAACTTCATCTATGGATCTCACACCAGCTTACACAACGCCTTCTAATACCAGCTTCTTGTTCGATTTAAGTTTTATGAAATTTTTTTGTAAAAGAATTTTATTTCTTTATTTTGTTATTTATTTACCAACGAATTCCCTGGTGAGTTTATTATTGTTCATTTTGCATTGACCAACAATTCTTATTGTTGTATCATTTTATTCCTAGACCTGAAGATGGTTACACCCGTAACCGAAACGTTGTCAACTATTCTTCAATAAATGACTACAACTTAAGCCTAAGTCCTTTAATTTTATTCCCGAACAATTTATAGATTGTACATACATTGTGTAAAACATATCATTTGTCAATAATATAAAATCGATCATATTTCTTCTACTCTTCTACCGAGAGAACCCTTCTTTTATTTCTTTTGGTTAAATGAATAATAAATGGGTGAAATTTGATGAACCTAGGTACATGGAATGTTAGGGGTGTATCTGTTATTTATTTAGCGTATGGCATTACAATACATGCAATTTATGTAATTAAATTAAATTAAATACACATATAAATGAAATTCAATTATAATTAGATTGCAAGGTCCAAGTTGTATATCTATTCCAACGCTTGTAGTGTGGCCTCCAGGAAATCATTGAAATTACCCTTATATGCTCGAAGAATACATTCCGATGTTATATGTTGGATTGTTTGGGTTGCGGCTCCACAGTCGCATTCTGCGCTTGAGATTTTTCCCCATTTATGTAGAAAGTCAGCGCATCTACCGTAATCAGTTCGAATTCTGTTTAATGTGGTCCATGATTTACGGGAAATTTCTAAATCATCAATGTATTTATGTGTCTCGAACCAATTTACTAGTTGAGTATTTGTGTTTGTTCGCCATGATTTTGCCCATTGGTCTTTAGAATTGAAATTTGTTGCTTTTAGATGCTCAGCTTCACGTAAAGGAGGCTTACGTGATTTTAATCTATCGCATCTTAATCTCGGTATATCTATATGGATAGGGAGTTGACAGTTTTCTTTAATTTTATTATATTCTCGTAATAAGGCTTCGCTTCTACGGAGATTTGGAGGTAGTATGTGACTCAGCACTGGCAGCCAATATGTTGGTGTTGGACGTATGGTTCCAGAGATGAGCCGGTAAAGAAAATGAATTGATGAATGTAATGCATGTGTATAATGTTGATGTTTTGTATGTCAGTGTGACTAAAAGGAAAGGATGTAGTGAGGAAGAGGTGGATGGAATGTTTTGCTTGTGGTCGGATGTTGCTGAGAATGAACACGCGAAGAATGGTGTGGGTGTGCATGTTAGTGAACGAATGAAACCGTTTGTGAGAGAATATGGTTGTATTTCATCGATAATTCTTTGGCTGAGATTAAAGGTAGGCTTTCATAGAATCTTCGTTGCGTCAGTTTATGGCCCAACCGAATCCGAAAATGATTTTGAAAAAGATAGATTTTGGAATTTGTTAGATAGTGTTACTGATTCATGTGATTCAGGTGAAAAAGTTATTGTATGTGGTGATTTAAATGGTTGGGTGGGAGTTAAGAGAAGCATGTCTGGAAATGTATTGGGTAAGTTTGGTGATGCAAGAGTGAATGAAAATGGTAGGATAATAGTTTCTTTCTGTTTGGAGCGTGATCTCTTTGTTTCCAACTCTGTCTTTAAACATAAACTAGCTCATTTGTATACTTGGGAGAATGTTAGTGAGAATAGACGGAGTATGATTGATTTTATTTTGTATGATGAACGATTGAGAATTTTAGTTGTAGATGCGCGTATGAAGTGTGCTGCTAAATTGGGTACGAATGACCATTATTTGGTGGTAACGCGTATACGTCTAGATAAATGTTGGAGAATGAGGGTGAAAAATACCAAAAAAATGTTTCGTGTGAAATCCAGTGAGCTGCAGAATGAAGATGTTAGAGATTTGTTTGTTAAGAAAATAAATGAATCTTTGCCTGTATGTGAACTTAATTTTGAATGCAGCATAAATGATGTTTGGTTGAAATGTAAGGATACAGTTCTTAAATGTGCAAAAGAAGTTTGTGGTGAATGTAGTTTAGGCTCTTGTCCAAAGAAGGCATGGTGGAATGAAGAAGTGAAAGAGGCGATTGAGGTGAAAACGAGAGCATATTTGCGATTTCTAAATGTGAAAGATGTGCCTGGAAGTTTACGTGATGAATGCTTGCTGGAATACAAGAGGTTAAACAAATATGTTAAGAGAGTAGTGAGAGAAAGGAAGGCGCATTTTGATAATTTGATGAGTGAAAGATTGACTAATGATTTTAGTATGAATAAAACAATGTTTTGGTTGAGAGTGAAGAGTTTACGAGGTGGTAATGTAAGGGCAGTGAAAACGATTAATAGTACGGATGGTGAGATATTGTGGGATGAATCAGATGTTACTAATAGATGGTGTGGCATTGATGCGTCTGAAGAATGGTAAGGCTCCCGGTTTGGATAGTATATCGAATGAGATGTTGAAGTATGGAGGCGAGAGGTTATTTGATTGGTTAGTTTATTTGTTTAGATTTTGTTAAAACGGTGTGTGGCTCCTGATGATTGGAAACGTGCTATCATTTGTCCTTTATTTAAAGGTAAATGTAGTTCGAGTGAATGTACTAATTTTCGTGCGATAAGTTTGCTGAGTGTGGTAGGTAAGTTGGACGGGAAAATTCTTGCCCATAAGGTACGACCCTTAACAATCTCCAAGTTAAGCGATATGCAAGTTGGTTTTTGCCTGAGAGAGGGTATGTGGATCAATTGTTTTCTCTTCGTATGATTGTTGAAAAGTCACTTGCTAAAAACAAGAAGGTGTTCTGTGGCTTTCTCGATCTTAAAAAAGCATGTGATAGTATTCATAGCGAGACATTATGGAATGCACTGCTACAGTACGGTATAAATGGTAATTTGTTTGGTGTAATCAAATTATTTACAATCTTATATAATAAAGTAACTTCTTGCCTTATGCGACGTGTTTGTAATGAGACAAGTTGAAATTGAAGTAACAGATCTTTATATTCAATGTTACTAGGCCATTAGTGATTTATTCTAAAGTGGCACACTTTACAGAATTTTTTTTGTACATTCTCAATTAAATTCATTTGATACAAATAGTAGGGATTCCAAATAATGCAACCTTATTCAATTTTTCTCCGTACAAACGATATGAACAAAGACTGCAAACTACTTACGTTACGGAAGTTATGAGTTATGCGAAAAATGAATCCCATGGTTTTACAAGCATCAGCTAATATTCGCTCAATATGATAATTAAATTAAAAATTACTTTTAAAATAAATTCCTAGGTCTTTAATAGAAGTTACTCGATCTAGAGAGATATTGTTCATAGTGTAGCTAAAACTTAACACTTTCCTTTTTTTTGAAAAACTCATTACATGGCATTTATTAACATTGAAATACAGTTTATTAGCAAGGGACCGGTATATAGCATCAATATCAGATTGTATTTGCAAGCAGTCATCAATAGATGAAATACAGTGAAATAGTTTAAAATCATCAGCAAATAACAAACACTTGGAATATTTGACAGTTGAGACAATATCATTAACAAACAACAAAAATAACATAGGACCTAGGACACTGCCTTGTGGCACACCTGACTCAGCCAAAAAGACATTAGAGTGAAATCCGTTTATTTTAACGAACTGAATTCTATTATGTAAGTAAGATGTGATAAGAATTACCAGTTCAGTAGCAAAACCAATTAGTTGCAATTTTTGTCTTCGAAAAATCAGTGTAGATTACATCGACTTGCGTTTTATGTTCGAGGGCATTGCTAGTAAACACACAGAAATTCAGTAAATTAGTAGATGTTGATCGATTGCGAATAAATCCATGTTGTAACGGGCTAATATAATTTTGCGTTTGATTTTGAATATTGCGAAACAAGATATTTTCAAATATTTTTGCAAAACAATTCAAGCACGAAATTGGTCTATAATTGCGCAATTCATTCCTTTTTCCTGATTTAAAAATAGGACAAATTTTCGCTACTTTCCATAAATCTGGGAACGACATAGACTTAAGACAAAGATTGAACAAATATAGAAGTGGTTCAACAAATGCCTCAGAACAACCCTTGATTATATATATTGGAATGTTACCTGGGCCAGTGGACTTACTGTTTTTTTTATTATTAATTGCTACTAATATTTCTTCAGGTGTTATAGAGCAAATCTGAACTATATTATTTACATTTAGATGAGCGTCAGTAGTTGGAATATTGTTTGAATAATCGTTTGTATCGTATACACTTTTAAAAAGATTAGCAAAGGCCTCAGCAATGTTTTCACCGCCAGTGTAAGATATATCATTGTCAGTTAAAGTTGACGGGATACTATTATTATTTCTTTTGTTATTTACATACGACCAGAAATGTTTAGGATTGGCTGACAAATCATTTTCAATATTCGCAACGTAATTGTCATGCAATGTTTTGGTAAGTTTTTTAACTTTCGCCCTTAATTCTTTAAATTTATTATAATAGGATGAAAGTTTACATTTTTTATATAAATTGTGATAATGATTTTTTGTTTTAATAAGGCTAATTAATTCAACATTAAACCATACTGGATATTTACCAATTTTACGCCGTTTCAATACTTTAGGTATGCATTTATCAAGAATATCAAATAATAGTAGATAAAAATTATGGACAGCTATGTTAACATCCGTACTATCAGTAACTAATCTCCAATCAATATTTAACATTAAATTATAAAGTAAATCATAATTGCCCTTGTTAAATTGATAACAGTACTATGATTTTGAACAATATTTGGTGTTGTTGTTAGATACTTTATAACTAATTGTAAGGGTTGGATGGTGCAGATCTTCGGAGACTAAAGTATCAAAACATTGAGAAACGTTGCATTCAATGTTAGAAATAACTAGATCAAGTATTCTACCATTAGCATTAATTACATTATTTGACTGAGTCATTCCCAACAGATTCATATAGTTTACGAAATTTTGTACAATAATATTACAAATAACATTGCTAGAATAATATGTTATTAAATTAGCAATATTGAAGTCGCCAAAGATGATAACTTGTGATGTGTAAATAAACTGAAGCAACATAAGGGATTCATAAAACTCAATGTAGTCAGTGGAAGTAGCATCAGGGGGTATGTACACAACAATTAAATATATTATCATATTATTCGTAGCGAATTTGACACAAATCAGTTCAACTTTAGTAGACTTACAAGTAACAGTTTGTTGGCAAGGATTTAGAAGATTGTTGACAGCCACAAGAACTCCGCCACCTCGTGATTTGCCTGTTGAAGCAGCGTTACGATCGCTGCGAAATACTGCAAAACGGGAATCAAACAGTTCGCTGCTGTTGATATTGTCACTGAGCCACGTTTCGGTGAGACCAAGGACGTCGTATGTGCTAGTCGTACCATTTAAATAAAGTTCTGATATTTTGGTGTTAAGTCCCCGAACGTTCTGATAATAAATGAATTTATAATTGTTGTTAATTAGTTTTTTGCAATAGGTACAATGCACGGAATACCATTTTTATATTTTATTGTTATTTCTGCTTCACCATTTAAATGTATTTTTTTCAAGTTCTTCTTTTACTAGTTTAAAGTGTTCCCGTTGTTTTATTGTTAAATCGTTACTAACGTGCACTTGTTTAAATTTCAATGACTCATTAAGTTTCTTCGCATTTTTTAATATTTTAACGACGTCACTACGATCAGCAAAAATTACTTTAATAGGACGCGTCTTATTATTCACTTTTTGACCAATACGTACTACAATTAGATCACTTGGTATATGCACATTAAATGTGATCGTGGTAATAATTTCATTTACAAGAACTTTGTCCTGATTTAAATTTTCTCGCAGATTATAAATCATTAGATTTGAGACCCGATTATTACGTTTAACAACTTCAGCAATCACATTTTCAAACTTAACAGACTTGTGATAGTTTGAAGATTTAAATGCCGAAAATTCAGCTTTCATTTCTTTAATATCAGTTTGAAGATTGACATGGATGTGTTGTAACGCACGGCGTTGAATGGGATGGATGCTGTACATATTGGTGGGAGTGTTGTGCCTGCGTTAGCGTATGCGGATGATGTTGTTATGGGTGAATCTGAAGAGCAATTGAGACGAATGATTTTAAGTATAAATGAAGTAGGAAAAGATTTAAATTTGTTATTAAATGTTGATAAATGTAAAGTGTTAGTGTTTGAAAAGAGCGATTTGGTGATTGACTGTAATGTTTCGGTGAATGGTATGAGATTGGGTCAAGTGAATTAATTTTTATATTTGGGTAGTATGTTTTCGAGGAATGAACGTATTGAGTTGTTACGTTCCAATTTTATTCCTTATTCCAAATTCTCATTCTCCTTTCTAATTCCTTGTAATTTCGCCCTTTTCCTTTTTGTTAAGTAACCTACAAATTATAATTGTAATTTAGAGTCGAGTCATTTTAGTGAAAAAGTAGAATTAGCATATTTATACACTAACCTAGGTTTTAATCTTTCAATATGTCCCTCGATTTAAGTGTTCTAATTTCCCTTATTTTTTAATTGTTTATATTTGTTTATGTTCTTTTGACAGTGTCAATTAGTGACAATTAGTACCGTGATTTGTTTTATTGCCGGTTGGATGGCGCGTACAGCTCGTTTCGCTAGTGGCAGGTTAAAGCTTCATTTACACGTCGCACAGTAGAGTCGCGCATTAAAACTCAATTTAAAAATCGTGTCATCAATTAAAGTATAGATTCTTGTTCCCATCAGCTTAGTTATTTCTTCTTAGATACTCTTGCATTTATTTGGAATTTAATCTTTCGTATTTCACTTAATTTCGTGTTGTCCATCCCCCGAGCTGTGTATTGTAAAGCGTTCTTCTTGGTATTTGCAATTACACTATCGTTTACCGCCAAATCTGTAACTCTCTTTCTCACTCCCTTCTATTATTTTGCTATCTTCTTTCTCTTTTTTTTTGTTGGCACATGGTGATTTTTTCACCATTTTGAGAGTCGTAGTTTGACTATTGAAAAGAATTGTTATATTGCTGTGTGCAATACCCGTCTGGGGCTTTGAATGTAGGAATCCATGATTTTCTGAGTGTGCATATTTTTGGTGCAATTGAGTTGCTGTTTGGGTACACTCAGAAAAACACCCATTTTTGGAGATTTGCGTGATCGCGTAAATTCAAATCATTTTCGCCGACCATCAGCGAATCTCAAACAACCCCGTACCACCCGTCAAGGCATCGACAACGTCGAGGGCGATTTCGAACATCAAGCAGAGTTCTTGCGAGGTAGCGATCCATTCCTCGGGTTCAGATTCCTGCGGCTGCCAGTTCGTGCCTGCCGTGGTATCAGCTAAGTGCTCGAGAACATTTGGTTTATTTATTATTTTATTTTTAAACACTTGATACACTTTTATATTGTATGTCAAAGCTAGTCATTATTCAACACACACACTTAGTTTGTGATAATTCTTATTATTTTGAGTACAGTAATATTTAATTTTGTCAAGTTCATTCATACAGTTCGGTTATATTTTTGTTGAGACAGTTAACACTCACGGAACACTTTTTACACATTTTGTTAGTTGTAAGGAACCGTAGTGGTAAGAACTTTATTTGTTGGTTTATTCATTTGGTTAGTACACCGTTAGTACTCGCAGTTCGCGCTGCACTGTTTCGCGCAACCCCTAATTCCCTTTACTTGATTCGCGTCCCGGTTGATCAACCTACGGTCTGCGAATTCGATGTGATAGATGTGTGCTGAGTTGAGGTGCTATAGGAGGTCCCGTTACGGACAGTTCGGTGTGAATCGCGTTGTTTTATGTCAGTACAATTGTATTGCGATAAAGTTCTAACACACTGTGTGCTCCAGATAAACTTGTTCTGCTGTTATTTATCCGGAGAGTGTTCAACATCGTCTGTAAGTTGTTGTATATTTTTACTTAATCATATTAGTATATTGTCAGTTTTCAATAATAACCAAATTGTTATAATTAGCTCTTGTTTAATTTATATGTTACCCTGTTTAGTCCTTTCAGCACAACTCGACGATATTAGCAAACTGTGTGCTCTCCTTACGGAGAATCAGCAAGTTATTTGGCACCCGTCGGTTACGCAGATTTAGGTTGTATTGAGAATCGTAAATTTATTGAGATCCGCAAGTATTGTCTCCTACCCCCTTTCTCAATTAGGTTTGGTCGAGAGTACTTTCGAATTGAGTGGCGTCCTTTCTCTTCCCGAGCTTTCACCCACCCCCGTCACCACTGAGACGCCGGCACCTCGTCCAACGGTAGGGAAGACCGTACGACAACAGCTACGCAGGAGTAGTGCGTAGCAGATTGTGAGATTGAAAGAAAAGTATCTGCGGGATGCAAGGTATCGGGTGCTCTGGGAACCTTTGCTCGAAATGTGAATGTATCCAGAGATGCTCAATTGAGTGTGTATAATGGTGTTTTAGTGCCTACATTGACGTATGGTAGTGAATTTGGGGTGTGGATGAAAAAACATGAACGTCGTATAACTGCTGTGGAAATGAGGTATTTGCGTGGTGTGGTTATACTATAAGAGATCGTGTCCGGAATACATTGGTGCATGATGAGTGTGAAATTGAGAAGAATGTAGTTAGAAAAGTAGGTATAAGTCAGTTGAGATGGTTTCGGCATGTAGAACGTATGTTGAATGAGAGATTGGTGAAACAGGTATATGTTGGTGAAATTGAGGGTGACGACCTATGAATAAATGGATGAATATGATTGAAGGATTGTTGCGTGAACGAGTATGTTGAAGAAACGTGCTTGTATGAAAGGAATTATGAATGTGGATGAAGCTAAAGTGGTGTGTCAGAATAGGAACGTTTGGCGAAGATTAATTGCGACATGAATCTGATGATTTAAGAAAAGTGAAGTATTTTCAATTTTAGTTTTGTTGTATAGTATTTTTATTAGAGTGTTTACCTGCCATTGTGTGAAATTCACTTTCAAAAACAAGCTCATCTTTTTTATTCATTTTCTGATTTTACATTGAGTGTTTATCTGCAATTGTTTGGAATTCACTTTTAAATTCAAGCGCACGGCGACACTCGCTTCCTTTCTTATCTTTTTGTTTCATTTTCAGTTACTGGATTGTCTGGACTTTTCTTTCATCTTTGCAGATTCGGTGTTAATTTCGTTATTAGATTCGTTGTTAGGAGTAAGCGTGAGTAATTCGAGATGTTTTATGCATATGTTATGTACGTCGAAGAAAGAAGATGAATGATAAGTGAATAGGAATGATGAGAGTTAAGATTTGATTGTGATAAATGATTTCGAGTGTAATAAATTATTCAGTTTATATGGAGTGATCTATGAATGTGGTTAAAGTGAGGGTGGTGTGTTTGGATAATAATGTTTGACGAGGCCTGATTATTTGATGAATGTAATGAGTGAATATTTTATGAGTGATCATAGAGTTCGTGCTACCCCATCTATTGGAATATAGCGTGAAGATATGTATGCATGTGTGTATGATAATATTTCATGGAATAATGATGATGGTCGTACGGTAGATAACTTTGAAAACTTGAGCATTGGTGATTGGAAGATGGTTGGGACGAGCGTCGGACCGATGCACAGAAACACCGTTCACGAAGATTCGATACCCATCCGATTCATATAGAAACGAGACAGACACTCGAACACCCTTTACTATAGGATTCTTCGGGAGTAATTTTTCTGCCCCCCCATTTCTCAGCTAGCAGGCTATTTAGAATCTGGTTCTTTGCAACTCTGCAAAATAATTATACATTTTATCTTTATTCTTTACTGTATAAAATAATTAGGAATTTCTAAAATATTATTCTTTAATATCTTCAATAATTAACTAGTACTGCACCTGTATTCTAAAGAGTTAAAATATATAAAGCCCGTCTTATTTTTTGTCAATTTTTATAACTTAATCAAGTTATACAATAAGAACTTAAAATATCGCATTACACTGTGTTAAAACTTATTCGTTCTTTTTAGTGGACTGTATGGTTTGATATTTAAAAACAACCGACAAATATACGTAACAACTTTATTCTCAACGTTTGCTTCTGTCTATCAGCACGGCTCTCTCAGCACTGTTCTCTCTGTGCAACTCTCTCTGTGCATCTACAATTCCACGCACACACAGAGTGGTGGGAAAAGTACAGTTCTTACAAATATAATTTGTACATACCCCCAACCATGAAAGGCTGGCTTTAATTAATATACATTAAATGAGTAACTAATAAGTAACATAACGTACATGAGTAAATGATAAGTAACTTAACATACACGTTAATAATATTAAAGAACAGAAAATATAATTTTATGGTTCAGTTTCTATAGGTAAGGCACACAGTTGTGACACTGCTCGTTTTACAACACTTGTTGCTGTTTTTACACTCACTACTCTTACTACACCATCAGTTCCTGGATGCACGTCTGTGATGCGTCCCAGTTTCCAACACAGTGGTGGTAAATAGCTGTCCTTTAAAAGAACTAATGTTCCCTTTTGTATATTATTGACATTGGTTCTCCACTTGTAGCGAAGCTGTAATTTGGAGATGTACTCCTTGTACCATCTTGCCCAAAAATGCTGTTTAATCTGCTCAACTCGCTGATAATCAGACAGGCGAGCTGGTTGAATGTCGCTTATGTTGCGTTCGATCAGTGATGTGATAGGTCGACCAATTAGGAAATGACCTAATGTTACAGATGAATTACTCAAAACTCGTTTTAAATAGTGTTTTGTTGACTTAACACCTGCTTCCCACAAGCCTCCAAAATTCGGTGAGTATGCTGGTATAAAATGCCATTTAATACCACGAGTAGTACAAGCATTTGCTATTAAATTTTGATTATTTATTAGAAAGTTACCTAACTCGTTTAGATTTGAACTAGCCTTAATAAATATTTTTCCATTATCAGAATATATATCAGTAGGTTAATAGTAGGCTAATAAAAAAGTTTCAGTAATAAGATCTGTGACAGCCTCTAAATTAATATCCTTTGTTGTCATGCATACAAACACACATAGATAACATTTAAATTTTTTATAACCACGATCCTTTTTATTTCGTACAAGAAATGGTCCGGCAAAATCTGTGCCTCTATGACTGAATGGATATGTAACTTGAAGTCGTTCTGATGGCAAATTTCCCATAAAAGGAATTACAGATTTTGGCTTAGCTCTAAAACACTGTATACAGATACTTACAATTTTCTTAGCAAGTGTACGACCACCAATGATCCAAAAATTTTGTCTCACATTATAAAGCAATTGTTGAGGTCCAGCATGATAATGCCGTATGTGTTCGTACCTTACAATTAAATTGGATAAATGCGACCTTGAATGAAGTAAAATGGGATGCTTTTGATTGTAATTCAAATTTGCCTTTTGAATTCTGCCCCCAACCCTCAGGATACCCTGGGAGTCAAGAAATGGATTGAATTGACTTAACTGATTTTTTCTTGGTAAATCTTGATTTTGTAAAATCTTTATTTCGGTCTGGAATATAATACCTTGAACTATTTTAATAACTACAACCAATGCATCATCAATTTCATTAACTGTTAGATTACCAACTTGACGTTGAACTTTTTGTTTTTGTTTACAATTATGTATAAATCGTAGACATAATGCAATTGTTCGTTTTAATTTTATTATTGATGAAAATTGGCAAATTAAATTTTCATTGGTTATTTCGAGTAAGAATGTATTAATTTTAAATTTTGTTTCAGGCAATTCTGCAACTGGAATTTCAATAGCTGAATTATGCCATTTTTCTAAAGGTTGAGAAAGCCATGATGGATCTTCCCACCAAAGTTTTGAGTTTGTTAATTCTAATAAATTAGCACCTCGTGAAATAAGATCAGCGGGATTTTCATGTGTAGTTACATGAAACCAATTATTGATGTTTGTATTACTTTGTATTTCTGATACCCTATTGGCAACAAATATGTGAAATAAACGAGATTGATTTTTTACCCAAGCTAATACAACCTGTCAATCGGTCCAATAAATACTTTTAATGTTAATTTTGAGTGATGCTCTAACCTTTTGCATTAGTCTTGTTAATACTACTGCACCACATAATTCTAGCCGAGGAATAGATATTACTTTTAACGGTCCAACCTTTCCTTTTACACAAACTAGTTTTATGCAAACATCATTGGTTTGATTTAAACATCGTGCATAGATGCAAGCCCCGTATGCTTGTTGGGATGCATCACAAAACCCAAGAAGTTCTATGTGATAAGAATTCAAAAATGCACATCTGGGTATTGAAATTGAACCAATCTTTGCTAGATTTGTTTGAATTGCTAACCATTTTGATTTTATATATTCTGGTATTTCATCATCCCCATCAATGCTTAATGACCAGAGTTCTTGTAAAATAAATTTAAATAACATTATAAGAGGAGATAGTAGCCCCAAAGGATCAAACGTTTTTGCAATATTAGACAAAATTGACCGTTTATTTATTTTGTTTGTTGAAGTACTACCAAATTTATAAATTAATGAGTCCGATGTGAATTCCCATTGCAAACCTAACAATTTTGTACCTGACGTTTTTCCGACATCAATATACTGCGTTAGTTGGTGTATGTTTTCAATATTTTTCAATATTCTTTGTTCATATGAACACCATTTTGTTAGTGTAAAATGTCCACTTGCAAAGATTTCAGATATCTGATTTACTAATGTACTTGCATGTTCAATTGTATCTGCGCCTGATATTAAATCATCAACGTAAAAATCGTGAGCAATTATTGTTGATGCTAATGGATAATTTTCCTGGTTATCAATTACTAATTGTTTAATACAACGGGTGGCTAAGTACGGTGCCGATGCTGTACCATATGTTACCGTGTTCAATTCGTATGTGTCAAGTTCCTGATCTGGATTTTCACGCCAAAATATTCTTTGAAGATTTCTTTGTTCCGGTGTAATTTCTATTTGTCGATACATTTTACATATATCTGCCGTGAATACATATGCATGTTTTCTGAATCTAATTAAAATAGACAAAAGATCATCCTAAACTGCACCTATATCTTGTATATCATTAAGAGATAAACCATTATCAGTGGCAGCTGATCCATCAAAAACTACTCTACACTTTGTTGTTAAACTGTCAGGTTTAATAACAGCGTGATGTGGCAAATAGTAAGAAATATTATTATCATCAAATTTCTGCAATTTATTCATATGACCCAAATTATGGTACTCACGCATAAAGTTAACATACTGATCTTTTAATGAAGAAGATTTAAAAAGTTTACGCTCGGTATGTTTGAAACGATTTAAAGCTATATTTTCAGAATTACCCAATGATTCAGGTGGTAATTTGAATGGAATTGTAACAATAAATTGACCATTTTCCTTGCGTTTATATGTACTTAAGAATAAATTTTCACACTCTTGTTCTTCAACTGTTAATACCTTTGAATTGTAATTTTCTTCCATCTTCCAGAAATTTTCAATATCATCATGCAATTCTTGCACAGCTAGATTACAACGCGGGCTGTATTTATTTACTGATTTAAATGATCCTGTAACTATCCAACCAAATACTGAATTTTGTAAAATAGGTAGATTTTGACCTAAATTTACTCTTTTTGACTTTAAGATTTTCCAAAATAATTCCGCTCCTATGAGCATATCTATACCTGCTGATTCTACGTAATTAGGATCTGCTAGTGTAATATTACTTGGAATCTCAATACTATTATCTAAACGAAAGTTCGGTATATCATCACTGATTTTCTTTAACAAAAGACATTCGATTTTAACGCTAAATTCTTTGTTATTTGACTGAATTAATACATTACATTTATGTTTGATGTTTGATAACAAATTGCCAACACCCATAATTGATATGTTAGCTTGCTGTTCTGGTATACCCAATTTATTGAAAAATTAATAAGTCATCAAGTTGGATTGAGATCCGTTATCTAACAAAGCGCGACATTTGAAATAATTTCCATTTTTTCCAACTACATAAAAACAAACAGTTGATAATAGAACATAGCAATTTTGATTAACTTGAGAAGTCATAGCTTGTGACACTGTGTTCACATGCTTATTTTCGTCGCTATGAATAACCTCAGATTTAGTACGATTACTTTTAGATATACTAGAATCCAGTACTTGTTCGAAATGTAATAATGTGTTATGTGACTTATTACACTTTTTACAATGACTTGATTTACAATGCTGATTTATATGACCAGCTCTTAAACAATTAGTACAAAGTCTTAAAATTTTAGTTTTTTCAAAACGTTCTTGCGGTGTCAATTTTAAGAATTCTTGACAATGATAAATTAAATGATCTTTTTTTGCAAATACAGCATATTGAATTACTTGGTTGAGTGGATAAAAAACCTTGACGCTTTTGAAATAAATTAGGTGTCTGTGTATTCAGTTTAGCATTGCGTTGTTCTAATTTTTCCAGAATTTCTGCTTTATTTTACAAAAAATGTTCCAAATTGTCAAGAGTAGAGTTATTGTCTGGTTTTATTAATTCTTCCCACTCTTTTAATGAATGTTTATCTAATTTGTTTGTTAAAATAAAAATAAGCAACGCATTACGTTGCTGTAAATGATCACCTAACTTAGTTAAATGCTTCAAATTTTTATTTAACTCGTCAATCATGTTTCTAAATCCTTTTGAATCATTTGCCGTCGTAGCCTGCAATTCGAAAATTGCTTTGATATGCTCGTGTACAAGCAAATCATTATTGTCATATCGTTTGCATAAATTGTTCCATGCAGTTTCATAATTTTTATTTGTTAAGTTAATATTTTGGACAGCCTTTAAAGCGTTTCCAATGAGTGAAGCTCGCAAATAATGAAACTTTTGTACATTTGAAATATGCGTGTTTGTATGTATAAGAGATTCAAATAATTCTTTAAATTCTAACTAATCTGTGTAGGCTCCACTAAATTTTGGAAAATTTATAATTGGTAACTTTACTTGAGTCTCGAAGCTAGACAAACTACCTTGACTTGCAGTTGAATTTAAATCTTGTATGTTAGGCAAGTTTCCTTGATTAGTCTGTGTACTAGGAAGCAATCTATTTAATAGCCAAACAACAAAAGATCGAGATATATTGAAAAAAAGATGGATAAAATGACTTACAGTTGACCAACTCACTTGTTGCAACTTGTACTCACTAAACGCTGAATACTGGACTGAGCGACTGTATGTCTACGTGCTGTGTTGATGTATTGAAATGGCTGCTGCGTAGGCTTCTTGTGGTATGGACGGTTGTTTTCGGTGTGTAAACTCAATTATTTACACCAAGTCTTGTGCTTGCTGCTAATCCGGTTTGAATGGACCAAAACTTTATGTTAGAACTTATTCGTTCTTTTTAGTGGACTGTATGGTTTGGTTTTTAAAAATAACCGACAAATATACGTAACAACTTTATTCTCAACGTTTGCTTCTGTCTATCAGCACGGATCTCTCAGCACTGTTCTCTCTGCGCAACTCTCTCTGCGCATCTACAATTCCACGCACACACAGAGTGGTGGGAAAAGTACAGTTCTTACAAATATAATTTGTACACATTGTTAATTTTACCTTCAATTTTAAGTACAATTTTGATCTGGAAATAGGACATGTTCTATTTTTACGTCAATTTTATTTTGTGTTTTCTAGGGATTTTATTCGACTTTATCATTATGCCAACTGATTGAACTGTCAGATGTATTCAAGTGAATTATATTTGAGGTTATATTTGTTTTGAGAACAAGAAATTAATAAACTAATAACGGAACAAGAAAGAATAAACCATGAATGTCACAAATAAAGAAAACAAAATAGTGTTAATAAAAGGCGTGTTTTGTGCGCATTTCTTTTCTTACGTTGGTAGCGCAGAATTTTACTACCTGATGTTGGTATCTTGTAGCTTAAAATTGAAGTTAAATTGACAAGTGTAAACACTTTCAAGGTCAGCTATAGCTTTATTAAACATTTCTTAAAATTGACGAAAAACTTTGCAAATGTAAGACGGGCTTAAAGAAAATAGCAATGCTACTTGTAGCATCAAAAATGTCTGCAACTGTGAAAATAAAACAAAAATTTCGAAGAAATGTTTTTTCTTTTTTTTTTTTACATTATTCTTTCAACTTAACAAATTTCGATAAAATCAATCTTTAAGGCAAGAATTTCATTTTTCGAACACCATCCGATAGGTCATGTTTTGTAAGGTTTCAACTACTTCATTTGCACTTGTATATTACGTATTTTATTATTTAATTTAATATTAAATAAATAAGAAGATTGCGAAAATTTCAGCTAAAAATTAGTTCATCATCAGCACTTTAATATATTTATAATATTTTATAAATATTTAGATATACGTTACGACCGCAAACAAAAAAAAAATTCAACAAATTTATATAAAAAAAAAAATAAATAAATATATCATCACGCCTTCTACCCAATGCTGGGTGTGGCACTCTGCTAAAGCAGATCTCGGTAAGTGATATATTTTTGCGCGTGAAGTGCGGTTACCAGTCGTCAAATCACGGCCCCCAAACATGTTAGTGGTGGAGGAGCCACAGGGATAGCTTTTTCAAATTATGAAAATTTGTCGCCTGTGGGAATCGAACCAGGGACCTCAGGATCCACAGGCCGACTTCATACCACTGTGCTAGCCATCCCATTATATCATATTATATATTTGGGGTAGCTATCTCAGTGGTATCAAGTCGACCTGTGGATCCTGAGAACACTGTTCTGCAACATCATCATTATATAATACGTAACTATTATTTATATTAAGTTAAGATAATATATTATAAATATCACACATTTAGCAGCTCCATTCAACCTGCAATAAAATTAAAACTTTCCTGCGGCCTTTCTAAAATTTAGAATAATAAAATATTTAAATTTAGCTACATCCATATTTAATGATTTGTATAAGAATGCACAAGAAATCATACACATGTGTGATACTTATTATTTAAATTTTATTTTATATAAAATTTAAACAAAGTTTTATTACGTGCAAAAGAAACGAAACGAAACATAATCGAAATAACAAAATTAACCGAAATTTATGTAACAACTAAAACGAGAACGATATGATTGTTTTTTGTTCGAAATTATAAACGGTATATTTAATTTCGAGAACCAGTTTTAACCATAATTTTATTTATTTATGCGTATTCTTAAGTTTTTGACGTTGAGATATTCAGATATATTTACTTGACTGGCATCTCGTGGATATATATACTGAGAACCCTGGTTCGATTCTCACAGGCGACAAACAATTTTCAAAATTTCAAAAGCTACCCCTGTGGCTCCTCCACCAATAACATCTTTGGGTGCCGTGATTTGACGACTGGTAACCGCACTTCACGCGCAAAATATATCACTTACCGAGATCTGCTTCGGCAGAGTGCCACACCCAGTAATGGGTAGAAGGCGTGATGATATATTTATTTATGTATTTATTTATTTATTTATTAAATAAATAAATATATCATCACGCCTTCTACTCATTACTGGGTGTGGCACTCTGCTAAAGCAGATCTCGGTAAGTGATATATTTTTGCGCGTGAAGTGCGGTTACCAGTCGTCAAATCACGGCCCCCAAAGATGTTAGTGGTGGAGGAGCCACAGGGATAGGTTTTTCAAATTATGAAAATTTGTCGCCTGTGGGAATCGAACCAGGGACCTCAGGATCCACAGGCCGACTTCATACCACTGTGCTAGCCATCCCATATTTATATATATATATATATATATATATATATATATATATATATATATATATATATATATATATATATATATATATATATATATATTATATTTAATCAATCAATAAAAGGTTTTTTAAAAATTTATTTCAAAGTCAAAACAAGATACAACTACTCTGTTCTAGTGCTAAGTACAATCTAACTACATCTATGGTTCAAGAGAACTGATAACGTTGCTTCGCAGACATACTGCTGATACAGTGAAATACGAGTGTGAGAAATGGTGTGTTACCAGAGGAACTGTTATCTGGATGGAGATGGAGATCCTTAAGAAAAACGTTATTGTAAAGATTATGTTTCAATAATGTTAGTTGCTGATTCTATGTTATCAGTTTTCTTTTTACAAAATCTCTTACATATTTTATTAATACTAAAAATCAATATTATAACTATTAATACAATTATAAATACACTATTAAAAATAGAGTGTGAGTTTTCGTTATTCATATTATTTAATATAACTAGTTTCAAAGTATTCTTCTCTAATTTCTCTAATTTATTTAAAGGTTCTAACGTTGGTAATAAATCATGTTTATTGACATCCATTTTTAAGGATATCATTTTTCCAAAATTCAAGTTATACTTTTAATTTTCATCATTCATTTTACAATTATTTATTAAGAATATTCCTTTTAAATTTTTATTAATTATCTCATCCTCACATTCTATTTTATAATCACTATTATAGGGTGATATTATATATTTAATATTAGTATATATATAATATATATATATATATATATATATATATATATATATATATATATATATATATATATATATATATATATATATATATATATATATATATATATATATATTCACGCTATATCCCAACAAATACACGAACCCTAAAATCACTCATAACATATTCCCTCATAACATTCATCAAATAATCAGCTCTCGTCAAACATTATCATCCAAACACACCACCCACACTTTAACCACATTCATAGATCAATCCGTATAAAGTCTTTCATTTATTACACTCGAAATCATTTATCACACAACAAACCTTCAATCACATCTAACCAATCATTCCTATTCACTTATCATTCATCTTATTTCTTCGACGTACATAACATATGCATATAACATCTCAAATTACTCACTCTTACTCCTAACAGCGAATCTAATAACGAATCTAACAACGAATCTACAAAGATTAGAAAAGATGAAAGCGATAGCCTGCACTTGTATGTGAAAGAAAAGTCCACGCAATGCAGTAATTTAAAATGAAACAAAAAGATAAGAAAGGAAGGGAGTATCGCCCTGCGCTTGTTTTTGAATGTGAATTCCACACAACCGCAGTTAAACATTCAATGTAAGATCAGAAAACGAATAAAAAAGATAAGAAACGAAGGGAGTGTCGTCCCTGCGCTTGTTTTTGAAAATGAATTTCACACAATGGCAGGTAAACACTCTAATGATATTACTAAACAACAAAACTAAAATCAAAAATCCTGCACTTTTCTTAAATCATCAGATTCATTCCGCAATTAATCTTAACCGAACGTTCCTACCCTGACACACCACTTTAGCTTCGTCCACATTCATAATTCCTTTCATACAAGCACGTTTGTTCCTCATAATCAGAAACTTTCGTTCACGCAACAATCTTTCAATAATATTCATCCATTTATTCATAGGTCGCCCACGCAATCTTTCACACTCAATTTCACCAGCATATACCTGTTTCACCAATCTCTCATTCGTCATAAGTTCTACATGCCCAAACCATCTCAACTGACTTATACCTACTTTTCTAACTATATTTTTCTCAATTTCACACTCATCATACACCAATGTATTCCGGACACGATCTCTTCTAGTATAACCACACACACCACGCAAATACCTCATTTCCACAGCAGTTATACGACGTTCATGTTTCTGCATCCACAACCAAAATTCACTACCATACATCAATGTAGGCACTAAAACACTATTATACACACTCAATCGAGCATCTCTGGATACATTCACATTTCGAGCAAAGGTTCCCAGAGCACCCAATATCTTGCATCCCGCAGACACTCTTCTTTCAATCTCACAATCAATACGTCCATCACTCGAAAACATACTACCCAACATACATACATACATATCTTCACGCTATATCCCATCAAATGGAGTAGCATAAACCCTAAGATCACTCATAAACCATTCACTCATAACATAATCAAATAATCAGCCCCCGTCAAACATTATCATTCAAACCCACCATCCTCACTTCAACCACTTTCATAGATCCCTCCATATAAACTCATTTATTTATCACACTAGAAATCATTCCTTACATAAAATACTCTCAATCACATCCATCCAATCACTTCTATTCACTTATCATTTATCTTTTTTCTTCAACGTACGTAACACATGCTGTGATGATGTATCACGAACTACCATACAAATGTACATTTATCGCCGTATTTCTAACACAGCTCCATGGCCGAGCGGGCTAGCGCGTCAGCGCAGTAAGCCAACGTTCGTCGGTTCAAACCGCGGTCGGATATAAAACATTTTTTATATTTTATATCTACGATTCTGCAAGTTCAAACCATATTTCAGAACATGAAACTTTAATTTAAATTACAATTTTTGTGAATCTTGGTAACATGGGCCTTATGGAGGCTCGGACAGTATAAAAGCCGGCAAAAAAATCAAAACAGAGAGAGTGTTCGCGTCTTCAGAGCACTCAGCTATCCAGCAGTCAGCGAATCATCCCCAAGTACCGTTCCGACCGTCAGTGAGTTATAGAGGTGAGAAAGTGATTTCTGTTATTAATTTTATTGCCGATAATTCTCAGCAATACTACTTGCTAGTTAGATTTATTTTTTTTGCTTTATTTAAACTCAGGTTTAGCCTGATTGTTGCTATCATAGCGTCTTCCTAGGATAGCCAACAATCAGTAGAGATTAGATTAATTGTTGTTACTGTAGCGTCTTCCTACGGTAGCCAGCAATTAATCTGGTCAGTGTAGTTTATTTTTATAATCAGGTTTAGCCTGATTGTTGCTATCATAGCGTCTTCCTAGGATAGCCAACAATCAGTAGAGATTAGATTAATTGTTGTTACTGTATCGTCTTCCTACGGCCGCCAGCAATTAATCTTGTCAGTGTAGTTTATTTTTATAATCAGGTTTAGCCTGATTGTTGCTATCATAGCGTCTTCCTAGGATAGCCAACAATCAGTAGAGATTAGATTAATTGTTGTTACTGTAGCGTCTTCCTACGGTTGCCAGCAATTAATCTGGTCAGTGTAGTTTATTTTTACAATCAGGTTTAGTTTGATTATTGCTATCATAGCGTCTTCCTAGGATAGCAACAATCAGTGTGAAGATTAGTTTAATTGTTGATACTGTGGCGTCTTCCTACGGTATCCAGCAATTAAGCTGATCAGTTAGCTTACGTAAAAGTCAGTGTTAGGTTAGTTGTTGCTATTGTGGCGTCTTCCCACATCAGTCAACAAGTTGATTACGTTTTTGAAAAGAGTTACGCTGTACGCTACGGCACCGACTTCCTTCCCGACTATCCTAGTCCCGCGTACACACCTTTTGTTAGTATTTATTTATATTTGCGTTTCCTATTTTTATTATATTTTGCATCTTTATTTTAGTTATTGAATAAATCTCTTAAACTAGTGCACGAAGTGTTATTTAAAAATCCCTGGAACCTTTACCTCCACAGAGCTATCTAGGTAAACGACGTCGTCGCCGACCACCGCACCGACATCGAAGACTGGCGCCCGAGGCAAGCTCACCGAGGCGGCGACAACGAGCAGTAAACGTCACATCTTTGGCAATTAGGCCAAAGATCGTCACAATGCATAGAACATCTCAAATTATCCACGCTTACTCCTAACAACGAACCTAATAACGAATCTAGCATCGAATATACAAAGATTAGAAAAGATGAAAGTGATAGCCTGCAATTGTATATGAAAGAAAAGTCAACACAATGCAGTAGCTGAAAATGAAACAAAAAGAGAAGAAAGAAAGGGAGTGTCGCTCTACGCTTGTTTTTGAAAGTGAATTCCACACAATTGCAGTTAAACACTCAATGCAAGATCAAAAAACGAATAAAAAAGATCAGAAACGAAGGGAGTGTTGTCTCAGCGCTTGTTTTTGAAAGTGAATTTTACACAATTGCAGATAAACACTCTAATGAAATTACTAAACAACAAAACTAAAATCAAAATTCCTGCACTTCTTAAATCATCAGATTGATTCCCCAATTAATCTTCGCCAAACGTTCCTATCTTTACACACCACTTTAGCTTCATCCACATTCATAATTGCTTTCATATAAGCACGTTTGTTTCTCGTACTCGGAAACTTTCGTTCACGCAACAATCCTTCAATCATATTCATCCATTTGTACATAGATCGCTCCCCCCAATCGTTCACCCTCAATTTCACCAACATATACCTGTTTCACCAATCTCTCATTCGACATACGTTCTAAATGCCCAAACCATCTCAACTGACTTATACCTACTTTTTTAACTACATTCTTCTCCACTCATCATACACCAATGTGTTTCGGACACGATCTCTTCTAGTATAACCACACACCCCGCAAATACCTTATTTCCACAGCAGTTATACGACGTTCATGTTTCTTCATCCACACCCAACATTCACTAACATACATCAATGAAGGCACCAAAACACCATTATACACACTCAATCGAGCATCTCTGGATAAATTCACATTTCGAGCAAAGGTTCCCAGATACTACCCAAATATAAAAATTTATTCACTTGACCCAATCTCATACCATTCACCGAAACATTGCAGTCAGTCACCAAATCGCTCTTTTCAAACACTAACACTTTACATTTATCAACATTTAATAACAAATTTAAATCTTTTCCTACTTCATTTATACTTAAAATCATTCGTCTCAATTGCTCTTCAGATTCACTCATAACAACAACATCATCCGCATACGCTAAAGCAGGCACAATACTACCACCAATATGTATACCATCCGCCCCATTTAACGCCGTTCGTTAACAACACATCCATATACAAATTAAAGAGCCACGGAGACATCCCACAACCTTGTTTCACGCCAATATCTATACAAAACCAATCACTCAATCTACCATTAACTCTTACCGCAGCCTCACTACCTTCATACAGCGCACGAATTGCACCCAACAAATTACCATTTATACCGTACTGTAGCAGTGCATTCCATAATGTAATATATATATATATATATATATATATATATATATATATATATATATATATATATATATATATATATATATATATATATATACGAATTTTCGAGGGCGACAAAGTTTACTGTATCTACTTGCGATCTGTTGTGTTTCGTCTCTAGTTTCAGGTCCTGAATGTGGAGACAAAAACAGTTTGTTTTTCTGAAATATTCGTCAAATTTTGTTGAAAAGTCGCCGAGTTATGTGCCCAAAACCCCAAATCTACATTCAACTTCAAACTCGTATAACTCTGTGCTATATCATCGTACTGTTCTGCATATACACGATGGAAATCTCAAAAACTGTAAAGCCGACTTACTACGGCTCGTAGCTCAGCTAACGAAAGTCGAACGAGCCTGGAAGTAAGTTCCGAAACGTCACAAATCGTCCAGATGTTTTTTCCACTAAAAAGTTTTTATTTCTTCTAGGAGAGTTTAAGGTGTAGCGGAAGGAGTTAACCCCAGGATTATATGTATCTCCTGAAAGTAAACACTTCAAACATTTTCGCCCTCGAAAATTCGTCTAAATTAGCTAAAAATTCGCCAAGTTATGACGGTTTGAAAATTTGGAAAATATCAAGTTTCTTTTTTTGGTCACCAGTGTATATAAAATTAGTTGGTACATTTGCAAATGGGTACGTGCCTGCAGATTATCCCAAGAAAGATAGCCTAACATCGAAATCTCGAGAACTATAATATGTTTTCGAGTAAGCCCTACTAACTTAGACTTTTTGTGAGTTTTTTAGAGATAGCATTTTTTTTTTGTTACTCAACTATCTAGAGTACGCTATTCAATAACATGAAATTTTATGAAATGATCTTGCTTATTCAAATTCTATAGGAAAATTTTAATTCTAGGGTGGCTATGAGTAATAAAGTTTGTTACGAATTTACAAAATTATGAAACATTTAATAATAAACAAAGAATCGTAGGCTTCATACACAAACATCTAGCATAAGTACTTAACTTAGCTGGTGCTTGCAGGAATTTTATTTGTATTTCATCAACGTTGCCTGAAAAGATTTTGCTCCATCTAAACCATGAATTAAATATTCGGAGCATCAATAATTGCTTGAAGAATGATATTTTCTGTTTTCTTATTATTTTGAAAATCATTTTTTTGTGTTGTTGAACGCATCATTAGTTAGGAAACTAGGGCGCAAAATGATGTCTATTTTTCCAGTGATAGAAGTGTATTTTTTAATGAATTATGTTATAATAAACACAACAACGTGAAAATTAAACTCGGGACCGGGTGGCAACTCTAGATGGTGCTGGTGTAATTGCGCTAATTTTAAGGATGGTTGTTGATACATATATTTGTTACAGGTTTATATTCATTTAAATCATAGACTACGGAATACTTAAATGATAAAAATGGGTGACAGAAGCTTTGGCCGGTAACGCATACGCAACAGATCCGCTCAAATTAAACAATTTTTATGGTGTTGTGTGACGTATTTTTCACAGGCTGAAATGGGTTCTACAACTTATTCACGATGGACACATCACAAATAATTATTAACAGAAGTAATTGCTTGTACCTGCTAGGTGACAGAATTTCTGAAAGTGGACTTGTGTATGGGAGATCACGTGACTAATTTTTTACAATTTGGAATTTAGTGATAGATTAATAAATGTAAAATATTTCTAATTATGTAACTGACAGAAACTGTAATTGGTACCATAATTTATAATACTGAAAATTAGCCCAAATGAATAAGAAAAAAAAGATTTGAATTGTGTTGAAAGAAGAGTGGAAATTAAATCAAACAAAATTTATAAAGTAGAAGATCACTACTAATTACAGAAAAATTTGAGTTATAGAAATAAATAAATAAAATAAATATATCATCAAGCCTTCTACCCATTACTGGATGTGGTACTCTGCCGAAGTAGATTTCGGCAAGTGATATATTTTGCGCGTGAAGTTCGATTACCAGCCGTAAAATCACGGCCCCTAAAGATGTTAGTGGTGGAGGAGCCACAGGGGTAGATTTGAAATGGTGAAAATTGTTTGTTGCCTGTGGGAATCGAAGCAGGAGTTTCAGGATCCATAAGCCGACTTGATACCACTGAGCTAGTTACCCCATATTCGAGTTATAGAAATATAAAAATTCAATTTAGGGAGATAAAAATGCATTGAAAAAGAACGGAACGTTATAGTAATCACGTTTAAAATTCTATTTTGAAATTAATTCTAGTTAGGAAAGTTCTACTATATATATATATATATATATATATATATATATATATATATATATATATATATATATATATATAATTTATAATATATATATATATATATATATATATATATATATATATATATATATATATATATATATATTTCTTTATTATTTTTCGCGTACAGAATCAATATCCCCTCTGTCTATGTACTCGTCAATTTCTAAGGTGCCATTATTTATAAAAGTAAAATTTCTACCCTTTATATCTTGGTATACTTTAAGATGGAGTGTACCATTATTATATATTTTATTTTCATCAAGTACATAAATGCCATCCATATCACCAATAATATCAATTGGATTTCCAATCTTTTTTTTTAATCTATTTCCTACAGAACCGGCACGACTACCAGTACGACCAAAGTTGTGATCTTTTACGTTATTGCAACAAGGAGGACACCTGAGAACAATGGTGGGGCATGCGTAACAAGGGTACGGTCGACAGTGATTCAGGGGATAACAGGGTGGCCGACGTCTAGAAGCTTTAGGGCACTTATCTGGAGGCAAAATGGGCCCACACGGATCACAAGGGTCTGCCGAACGACAAGGAACACACCTTTCTCTTCGTCTTCTTGCTTCTGGAGCTGCAACAAAATAACATGTACTCGTGTACATATAGTTAGAGAGCTAGGGTGCAAAATGATGTCTCATTTATTCCAGTGACAGAAATGGTTTTTTCAATAGATTATGTCATGATAAATATGAAAAAAAGAAAATTAGATTTGGGACCAGGTGGCAACAATAAATGACGTCGATGTGAAAGTGCCGCTTTTAAGGGTGTTGTTGACATATTTTTTACTGGCTAATTTTCACTTTAAATTATAGACTTTGGTATCATTAAGTAATAAAAATGGTAGACAGAAGTTTTGGCCGGTGACGCAAACGTGACAAAACCGGTCAAAGTGACAATTTTTATGGTGTCGTACGATATATTTTTTACAGGCTGAAATTGGTTTTACTACTTGTTCACGATGAATACTGGTGGCGATACGACAAAACAAATTGGCTGCGGTGTGCTCGGGCGCCAATTGCTCGGATAGCAATCCGATCGGAGAAATAGGATGTTGTTGATAACAAATAAAACACAGCAAATTTAGTGAAATAACAAAATAACATGTATTTATTCCTTTTGCAGGTAATTTGTGTGCCAGGGAGGCGGTAGAATGGTGTCAGTTGCGACAATCTTATGGAGACGGTCGCCGGGACGACCCCGGCTGTCAGCGGCGCGATAGACGTCGCGACGGTGATACGGTAAACGGATGAAGACGCTGAAGGCGTCGCGGTGATGATACGGTAATGCGCGATCACGAATGGCTGATGAGGTGACAGGTAGGAGCGGGGGAGGAATGGGGAAGGGGTGCACGGCCGTAACCGCGACTCGCGGCAAAGGCGTCAACCACGCCGCAGCGTCTACATGTGAGAGACTCCATACGGTGACGATGCGTTGGCCGAGCGATTTGCGCTAAGTCCAGCTATGGTCGGTGCAGCGGTAGCGGAGAGGTGAGAGAACACACAGGTTACGGAACGATAGGAGAGTAGCGGGGTAAGTATTTTGACATTTGCACGAAACACTCAGAGCACTTAACAACAATAAGATAAAACAAAGGCCCGCCTAATGAACAAATGTGGGAGACTCGACACTCCACGAACCGTGTGACCTCGGATACACTGTACGTGGCGCTGGACGGTCAAACCGGTTTTTGACAGGTAGGTAAAAATAGGATGGGACTTACAAACGGTCGTTGACCGGGCGGAAATGACGGCTGTGACGGTGATGACGGTAACGGTCCTTCCACGACGGAAGACGTGGAATTCGTCGATGAGACATAGAGCACGCTTTCTGAAGTCGATCTTTCAAGTCGTAAACCACAGACTCAGATTGACTGTCTGCCGATGCTCCGATCGCGTATTTATTGGTAAAAAGTTAATTAAACGCGTCGGGCTAGGTTGGCGGCGGCTCATCCTATGCTAACTAAATGGGTGGTTTGGTTTCAGAAGGAAACTAGGGTAAAAACCACCCGATTTGGTTCAACATAGGCTTGCCGGTCGCGGAATACTACAATATACGCGCTGCCAAAATTTGAGCGCATTTGGTACTTGCCGCGTTTAATTAGGCTGCCAGGTTCGTCTTCAGAATGATTTCGCGGCCGGAAGAAAACAATTTCGGGGTTTTATGACGTAAACTAATTTAATTACCTTGTGACGATCCACTTCGTCACAATACATGACAATAAAATGATTGACAGAAATTATTGCTGGGTGCTCATTAGTGACAGAAGCTCTCAAAGTGGACTAGTTTAGAGAAGGGGGATCACGTGATTAATATTGACAATGGAAGTGATACATTTAAATAAATAATAATAATATGTATCTATACTGCTCTGCATATACAAGATGGCGATCCCGAAAATCGTAAAGTCGCCATATCATAAAGCTGTGTGCGTGAGTAAAAATTAATCACAATAACGCCCAATCACGAAAAAAAAAGTCATGCCCGTTCACATACTCTTATTTCACTATGACTCACGATTGCGCCCACTTAGAATTTTAAAATTTAACTCATTCCCAATCACTCACGACGGGTCACGAATCATGAGTCACGATGGGTCACGACAGTCTTTCAAATTGTAAGTACTTCTGTAAAATTTATAATTTTAAAGTTCTGAAATTTATGTATACAAATTATTATAATAATTATTCTGAAATTCACAAAAATAAATGCAGGTAGTTAGGGTGAAAACTTTAGTACTACTGAATTCGCTTACAATATAATAACAGCATAATTAACATAATCAAAATTAGTAAATACAAAATTCAGTTATTTTGATTTAAACTAAGTATTTATTATTTTATTTCATTGTATTCGTATATATTACAAATAACTAGCATCTATCGCTACAAAAAATATAGGTACGCTTAACATATGCAATGAATTTTGCGACTTTTTGAAAAATTCTTATTTTTCCCTGAACATATTATTTTCCCTTAAGATTTATTCGTAAAATATAGAGGTATGAGAAAGATGTACGAGTATATAAATAAGGTACATGTACTACAGAGAAACGTAATGATTACCTACTGCTACGTTAGATATATTTTTGGCAGTGACAATTAACCTGCTGCTGATATTTATAAAACCTCCGAAATCGTCGTCAATATAGTTTTGTTGACAATATGAATAGGTACGGAAGAAATCAATGTTTCTTTAGACAGTATAAACGTTTCCACTTGTGTAACAACTATATTATTAATATACACAAACAATAAATATCATATTTAGTAATGATACACCTGCAAGTACTTGTATGCTCATTGTGATGTGTACAGTTTAGTAGAGGTCGGCAAAAATATCCGAAATCCGAATCCGATCCGATCCGATCCGATCCGATCCGATCCGATCCGATCCGATCCGATCCGATCCGATCCGATCCGATCCGATCCGATCCGATCCGATCCGATCCGATCCGATCCGATCCGATCCGATCCGATCCGATCCGATCCGATCCGATCCGAACCGATCCGAAGTCGGATTCGGATCGGATCGTAGCTGTCTCGGATCGGATTTGGATCGGATCCGATCCGAAAGTCGGATAAAATATCCGATCCGAAAGTCGAATGAAAGATCCGATCCGAAAGTCGGATAAAATATCCGATCTGAAAGTCGGATAAAAGATCCGATCCGAAAGTAGGATAAAACATCCGACCCTAAATTTACATACATAACTTTTAGGTATCCACTCTTAGTAAAAACATAAATTCCAATTCCTCTCTAAAGAAATATAAGTATTTATGTTCTGTGATAAAAATGATTAAATGACGTTAGAACAAAATATGTCTCTTTAGTTTTTTATAACAAAATTATTTATTAAATTTCTTCAATAACTGTTATTTTTCTTTAGAATATGCAACGTTAAAATTGGCTTAGTATAAATAGGAAAAACTGTACCGATCTAATGATACGTCTGGTCGGATCTCAGATCGTATTTCGGATCTGATCTCGTATCGGATCTCGGATCGGATCTTCGGATCGGACCGGATCTTCGGATCGGATCGGATCTTCGGATTGGATTTCGGATCGGATCTCGGATCGGATCTCGGATCGGATCTCGGATCGGATCTCGGATCGGATCACGGATCGGATCTCGGATCGGATCTCGGATCGGATCTCTGATCGGATCTCGGATCGGATCTCGGATCGGATCTCGGATCGGATCTCGGATCGGATCTCGGATCGGATCTCGGATCGGATCTCGGATCGGATCTCGGATCGGATCTCGGATCGGATCTCGGATCGGATCTCGGATCGGATCTCGGATCGGATCTCGGATCGGATCTCGGATCGGATCTCGGGTCGGATCTCGGATCGGATCTTGGATCGGATCTCGGATCGGATCTCGGATCTCGGATCGGATCTCGGATCTCGGATCGGATCTCGGATCGGATCTCGGATCGGATCTCGGATCGGATCTCGGATCGGATCTCGGATCGGATCTCGGATCGGATCTCGGATCGGATCTCGGATCGGATCTCGGATCGGATCTCGGATCGGATCTCTGATCGGATCTCGGATCGGATCTCGGATCGGATCTCGGTTCGGATCTCGGATCGGATTTCGGATCGGATCGGATCTCGGATCGGATCTCGGATCGGATCGGATCTTGAATCAAGTTGGATCAGATCGGATATAAAAATTTTCAAATATGCCGACCACTACAGTTTAGGAATACTGATGATATTGTGTGCAATATTTATAAAGGTTATGTTTATAAACGTTAAAATATACCACTGGATATTTACCTTGCTTTTTCTTCCATAAGCGACCAGAATAACACAGCTATTATATGGTCTGTGGCTAAAATATGAAATTCTACGCTCTGCGAGAAATTTAAATCGCTGCCAGTTAAATTTTCTGTTAATTGTTGTGTAAAGCAGAAGTGCGTAACCAAGGCAATAGTAGTTACGTAATAACAAAGAAAACGCAGAGTTGTAGGAAAAAGTTGTTACCTCTTTATCATTATCTAAATGACTAATATCTACTGCTTTTTTGTCTGATATTAGGTCCTCAATTAAAACATCTATATGTGATGGAGGCTTCGGCGGTGGACCGCCTCTAGTTGTGTTTATTTGTTTTTTTAAATGAAAATTATTTGTTCTAACCAACATTTTCGTATGCTTCCACATATCTTTTAATGTTGAATTGTCCCTTTGAAAGCCCCTAATAAACTTGATTCTAACCTCTGTCTTTTTTATTTTTATCTTTTATGTGCCTGTTGTATATTTTAATAAATTCAAATATGGACTTTTTTCATCTTCCGTCCAATTTTCAGATCTCATCCTTTTTGTTGCTGTCATTTTATAATGTCAATAAAATTTAAATTTTTGCTTAATATTTAATACAAGATGGCTAATTGTAATTTTATGTTCAAAATTTACCCGTAACCTCTTTTTTACGAAAACTAATAATATGATAAATAAAATAAATAAAATAAATATATCATCACGCCTTCTACCCATTACTGGGTGTGACACTCTGCTGAAGCAGATCTCGGTAAGTGATATATTTTGCGCGTGAAGTGCGAGTACCAGTCGTCAAATCACGGCCCCCAAACATGTTAGTGGTGGAGGAGCCACAGGGATAGCTTTTTCAAATTATGAAAATTTGTCGCCTGTGGGAATCGAACCAGGGACCTCAGGATCCACAGGCCGACTTCATACCACTGAGCTAGCCATCCCATTAAATAATATGATATTAACTATAAATGTATATATATATATATATATATATATATATATATATATATATATATATATATATATATATATATATATACAAAGATATATAAGAAAAACAGTTTACATTTACATGTCCCTAATCATAAGCCTAAAAATTATAGTATTTAAAAATTAATCATACATTTACTTAATAAATGTTAATAGAGAAAGAAAAATTAAAGTGTCCGAACACAGTTGTTGGGGTTCTTATCACTTATACAAAAGTTTAGAATATTATTGTTTGATACAAATGTTTTTAATTAATGGGACGCCATCAAAAATTTTGCACACAGGCGCCGCATGCTTTGGACGCACTTCTGGGCACACTGAACGCGATTTTCTAAGTACGAGATAAAAAAAATAATAAAGAAGAGTTTTGTATTTCATAGTGTACTAATTTATATATATATATATATATATATATATATATCATCACGCCTTCTACCCATTACTGGATGTGGCACTTAGCCGACGCAGATCTGAGTAAGTGATATGTTTTGCGCGTGAGGTGCGGTTACCCCCAAAGATGTTAGTGATGGAAGAGCCACAGGGGTAGCTTTTTTTTTAAATTATGAAAATAGTTTTTGTCGCCTGTGGGAATCGAACTAGGGTTCTTAGGATCCAAAGGCCGACTTCATACCACTGAGCTAGCCATCCCATATATATCTGGCACCAAGTAGTTTCGCCGCATCCGCAGGTAACCATGTCACCGCAGTATGGTTATGAGTGCGACGATTCAATGCCAGGCGAGTCACAGCTCATACGGTATCTGCTTGGAGGTGCACTATGCCGATTTCGGCCCGAGTTTCAGCTGAATACAGCGTTATCAGAGACGTGGATGGCGTCGTTTGTCCAGCCACCGCCGCAAGTGCAGCAAGCACTGTTAAACCCGCCGTTTTTGCATGAGCAGAATACGGATCGTAGTCGGTCATATCTGGAACCGAGCTACGGATCTGTTGTCCAAACTAAGGTTCAAATGCTACCTGTAGCATCAGCGTAGCTGAAATTGAGTTGTTACTGCAGTCTTGGAACGATGTCAACGCCCGCCACCATAGCCACCCCCCTTGCCCATGTCTCTGTGTTGTGAAGTGATATCGGTTAAGTGTGTGTGTGTGACCAACCTCCTGTGTCAATGTGTTCTGACTTGCCGCGATCACAAACTCAAAATGATAGCTGAAACAGTCCTTTCCGCTACCTGATGTCGTTCTCGTTTTTATCTAATAATAAGTGTTTCTTGTAATGGGTAGCATGAGAGCATATGTTCATGTAGGAATCTTTGGTTACTGAATTTGTATAGTTTTGGCTACAAATTGAGATTTTTGTGAACATATGGTCATTTAGGTATTTTGGTATCTGAATTTGTATAATCTTGATTTATTGAATTTGTACAGTTTTGGTTACAAATTCAGATTTTAGCGAACATATGTTCATTTAGGCATTTTTAGTTTCTGAATTTGTATGTTTTGACTTGACAGAGTTTATTTTGTTTATCAAATTTATTAGTGCATATGTTGTAACTTCAGTAATCCGTAGATCATTATTTATCAAATTTATGGCTTTTCTGAATTGTCGCGTCTGGTTGTATGGGATGTGATGACATATCTGGGTAAATAAAAGCTATGCATGGGTCGGATAGATTTAACCTTTGAAACTCACCCCGTCTGGGTTTTTTATGTAAACACATATGTGGGATACATTAATCTCGAACCAAAGCGACGATACCACCGCTTACCCTTTGTCAGAACATCCCATGGAAACAACAATAATTAGTTAGTGGTAGATTGACTTTCGTCGAGACAAGTTTGGCTCTCGGCGTCTGGGCAAGATGTAGATTTTGCATTGTAACTTAGTAACATTAATAAGAGTTTTATTCATACATCGTTGTTGTTTCCATTGTCGGATAATTTGCTTAATTTAAATATTAGTTTATAACTTCTGTATATTTTACCATGTATATTTTTATGCATTTTATTTTATGGTTTAAATATATATTTTTACAAAAAGTTCGCATCAAGTTCGTTTTATTTTATCGTCTCATTAACAATTGTTTTTATACGCGTCACATCAGCTTTTTAAAAATTATAAAGTTTATTGTAATATGCCAAAGATATGTGCACAGCCAAATGAAAACAGATATAAGTAGATATGTTCAAAGGATTCCTCAAAAAATGTAATTAAGGAGAAGCATTCCACCTGAAGTTCGTTAACCAACAATTTGTTATCACGTAAGTAGGGTTTCTTGTGGTCCTAACAAAAATGTGGATCTGACCAATCACAGAAAATTAGAAATATTCTGTATAGAATAATGGAAGGGATATTGGCGCGGTTTAAAAACTATACAAACGTGAAGATTTTCAAGAAAATTATTTTAAATCCCAAGAAATATTTCTAAAATTTAATAAAAATATAGTTTTTTATTTGATATAATAATATAAAAATAAAAAAAAAATACTTACAATTTTATTTCAGTTATACATAATCATATATAATAGTATACTCCATTCCCTGTATGAAAACTATTACGTCACATTCGGTATCCATGTGAGTCAAGATTTTGTACTTAAAACGTTTACATTGGTATCGGATTGACATTTTTAAAACATAACCTAAAATTTAAATGTCAGATTAAAATATTTATTACTTTATAAAATTTAATTAGTTTATAATGAAACCAAATTCTGCATATATTAAATAAAATCAAATATGAGTTTATCTTAACGCACGAAAAATATTACCTACCTTATTGAAATATGTAGTTTTGTAAAATAAAACTCAAAGGAATAGAAATTTTTATTTGTATTATTATTATTTATAAATGGTAACTGTCAAAATTTTAAATATATCAAACATATAGTTTTATAATTATATTGTATTTTCAAGTGAAGTTTAATGTTTTTTATGAAAGATTCAGTATTAATTGATATAGGTCAAGACACAGTTTAAAACTTCTCGTCTTGTTCTTCTTTTTTATTTTTATCAATGCTTGTCTGTCAAACTGACGAATGACAGATATCACGTTATGTAATTTGAGATTACTTGTTAGTCGTGAGGGGGTGAAAGGCGAAACTCCTGAGCCTTAAAAATTAATCTTCTTGGCTAAGGGAGAAAACCCTAACAAAAAATCCTGGTCCTCCAAGTATGGAGGTTAAGGCGGTGGGCCAGCAACTCACCACTTGGAAAAAAAATTTCACTGCTAAAAACCTCAACAACCAGCCTCGCAAAGAAGATGGAAATAATAATAATTTACGACGACGATTAGCTTTGAAAAGGACACTGAAACTGGGAACCTGGAACGTACGAAGTATGTTTGCAAAAGTCGCAGAAATATTACAAGAGATTCAAAAATATGATCTAGATATGGTGGTACTATGTGAAACCAAAAGAAAAGGATATGGAAATGAATCTTTAGGAGACTATATACACCTATGGTCTGGCGTTCAAAAATCTGAAAGAGCAAAATCAGGTGTATCCATATTAATAAAAAAATATCTCAAAAGATTTATACTAGATTTCAAATACATATCGGAACGAGTAATATCAATAAAAATAAAGTTGTTTGGATATAATGTAACAATTGTTGGAGTATATGCTCCCATAGATTCAGAAGGGGACGCAGTAAAAGACCATTTTTATGAATCTGTTACCAATGAAATACACAATGTTCCAAACAACGAGGATGTGATTATACTAGGAGATTTAAATGCTAGAGTTAAAAGTCAAAACGGAAATGAAGTGGTAGGCCAATATGCAGAAGAAACAGAAAATGGTAGTGGTGAAAGATTACTCGAGTTTTGTCACGAACACCGAATGAAACTCACCAACACTTTTTTCGCGCATAAGGACGTACACCGATATACGTGGGAAAGACCATCACTAAACCAAAAAAGTATTATCGACTATTGTATAGTTAAACAAAAATCTTTCTTTAAAATATATGATACTAGAGTCATGAGAGGAGCAAATTGTGGAACAGACCATCATCTTCTTGTAACTAAAATAGTATATCCATATAATTTATCAAAACAAAAAATAAAAAAGAGTAACAATGATCAAGATGGTATTACAACGTTGGAAGTATCAATGGAAAAGTATAAACTTTATTTACTAAAACAAGAAAGTATTCGAGACCTGTACGAAAGAAGACTGAGTAATGAATTAAATTGTAAACTACCTGTAGATGATATTGAAGAAGAATATTCAAACCTTAAAAACACCATACACAAAATTGCGCAGGAAACACTAGGAGAATGTTCAGGCAAGAATCAGAAACAAACACCAGCTTTCCTAACCGAGGACATACAAGAATTGATTGAACAAAAGAATCGAGCGTATAAAAAATACCTAAACAATAGAAATGAAGAAAACAGACAAATTTACAAAAACAAAAACAGGGAAGTAAGGAGAAACATCAAAAAGGAAAAAAACAATCAATGGGAACAGAGATGCACGCAGATAAATTGTTACATAGGAGGAGCACAATCTACAGAAGTGTGGCACACAATTAAAGAAATAAAAACAAACACTAAGGAAAAATGCTTATCATTAATAAGTATGGAAAGGTGGCAGCAGTATTATGAATGTCTCTTAATAGAAACTAGAAAAGAATTCTTAGACAAAATTAACACTAGGGGGGAATTAAACAGTTCCAGTCCTACTTTAATTAGCTTGGAAGAATTAGTGACATCTATTCGAGAAATGAAAGGTGGACGAGCACCAGGACCAGGAAATATCACTGCCGAACTAATTAAATATGGAGGGACAACACTGTTAGACAGAATACAAGGTTTGATGAATTTATGTTTAACCCAACATAGAACACCAGTAGAATGGAAAATAAGTTACGTCTCCTCTATATACAAAAAGGGAGACAGAAAAGATCCAAATAATTATAGGGGCATCAGTGTGACAAGTACACTAAGCAGACTATGGGGTAAAATCCTTCAAAAAAGATTGAGAGACGAAATTAAAGGCTCCATTTCAGAAGATCAGAACGGTTTTATGCCTGGACGATCCTGTACGGATAACTTGTTCACCATACAACAAGTAATAGAAAAGAAAATAAATAAGAACGACGAAATCCACATCGCTTTCATAGATTTAAAGAAGGCATACGACAATGTACCTATAAATAAATTATGGACAGCACTAAAAGAAATACAAATAAGTGATTATATGATGTCATCGATTCAAGAACTTTATAATGATAACATAGCGTATGTGAAACAAGGTAAAAAGTTATCGAAACCAATACACACGTCAAAGGGTCTAAGACAAGGATGCAGCTTATCTCCAATACTTTTTAATATTTATATAGAAATTGCACTAAGGAAATGGAGAAGGGCATGTCAGGGTATGGGTATTCCGATTGATGATACGCATCTCTTTAGTTTGAGTTTCGCAGATGATCAAGCAGTAATTGCTCAGGATGCATACGACCTGGAGTTTATGCTTAAGAGATTATATACTGAGTATGAGAAGTGGGGACTCCAAGTAAACCTCGAAAAAACTGAGTACCTAGTCATAAATTCTGAGGAAAAATTTGATATTTTAATTACCGACAATACGATGATTACCCAGGTCGATAAATTTACTTACTTGGGGGCAATAGTGGACAAAAACGGTATTGGTAAACAGGAAATAAATAACAGAATTCAAAAATCCAAGAAAATTATAGGAGCACTGAACTCGGTCTGGTGGGATAAAAACATTAGCGACAAAAATAAGAAGAGAATTGGTCAAACTATGGTGGAAACAGTACTGTGTTATGGCAGTGAGATTTGGGCGATAAAAGAAAATGAGAAACGCCGACTGTTAGCGGTAGAGATGGACTACCTACGTAGGAGTTCTCGGACATCAAGGAGAGATAAAGTCCGTAATGAAGTTATTAGAAATAGAATGAAAGCGCAGGAAACGGTTATTCAAAGAATCGAGAAAAGAGGTCTAAAGTGGTTTGGACATCTCCTCCGTATGGAAGAAAACAGATGGCCACAAAAAGTATTCAACTGGAAACCACCCGGAAGAAACAAGAGAGGACGACCTCGTAAATCATGGAAAGAGGGAATACGACAGGCAATGAGAGACCGAGACCTAGAAGAAAATATGGTGTATGATAGAGAGGAATGGAGGTTGAGATTGGGAAGACAACACCTTGTTGTATAATTGCTGTATATATTTGACTTGTACACAATTAATCCCAATATATATATATATATTATTTATAAATAAATACTATTTGAAAATACAAATTACAATGCACATTACATCTTGTACTACAGTTGAATTAATTAAAGATCCTCGATTCTCTAACTCCAGCGCAAAATAATAATGAAGATGACAAACGCATTTCTGCATTTGAATACCCAAAATTTTTCTAGCCATTTCTCATTTATCAGTCTTTATTTATGTATCAAAAATGTCACAAACTTAAAAATGACAGACGAGAAAATAACAAAATCTTGACCATAGGTCTCTATTTTTATTTTATAAACAAATGTGAACAAAGTAAATATAAATTTTCGTATTAGTAAGAACTGTCATACGTATTCATTAAAATAATAACTGTGATAGAACGTGAAAAAACATGAAACGTGTGTCTTAACTTATTAAGCCATACGTTATGTAGTTCGCATAGGTACGAATAATATTATTAAAAAAAGATAGCTATACTTCATCGTATCTATGATAACCTCGTCCACATATGACGTCATCGTTTTCATACAGGGAATGGAGTATATATTATTTTACAAGGATCTAAAGTGATACTTTTTGTGCGCTCGTCCGTCAACTACAAATGAGGCACAAAACGTCATTTTCACTCCACATAAAATATGCTATTTTTTTCTTCGAACGCCGGAATATTTACCCATTATGTCATATAATTTCTCTGCTACTCGTGAGCGGCAGGAATACATTTTCTGTCGTAGGTAAACTAAAGAAATTCCATGATTTTAACGAGCGCCAGGATAAGTATTTGACAGAAAAATTAAACTTTAACTGTTTCTCTGGATTCTAATATGGAATAGCGTTTTATATACAATTTTTCGCTTTCACCATTATGCCAGTTTATGCCACTTATATATCAATATATTCTAGTCATGACGAATTAAAAGTTTCATTTAATGAATGAGTTAAATAAATATATATATATATATATATATATATATATATATATATATATATATATATATATATATATAATATAAAATTATTTTAAATCCCAAGAAATATTTCTAAAATTTAATAAAAATATAGTTTTTTATTTGATATAATAATATAAAAATAAAAAAAAAATACTTACAATTTTATTTCAGTTATACATAATCATATATAATAGTATACTCCATTCCCTGTATGAAAACTATTACGTCACATTCGGTATCCATGTGAGTCAAGATTTTGTACTTAAAACGTTTACATTGGTATCGGATTGACATTTTTAAAACATAACCTAAAATTTAAATGTCAGATTAAAATATTTATTACTTTATAAAATTTAATTAGTTTATAATGAAACCAAATTCTGCATATATTAAATAAAATCAAATATGAGTTTATCTTAACGCACGAAAAATATTACCTACCTTATTGAAATATGTAGTTTTGTAAAATAAAACTCAAAGGAATAGAAATTTTTATTTGTATTATTATTATTTATAAATAAATACTATTTGAAAATACAAATTACAATGCACATTACATCTTGTACTACAGTTGAATTAATTAAAGATCCTCGATTCTCTAACTCCAGCGCAAAATAATAATGAAGATGACAAACGCATTTCTGCATTTGAATACCCAAAATTTTTCTAGCCATTTCTCATTTATCAGTCTTTATTTATGTATCAAAAATGTCACAAACTTAAAAATGACAGACGAGAAAATAACAAAATCTTGACCATAGGTCTCTATTTTTATTTTATAAACAAATGTGAACAAAGTAAATATAAATTTTCGTATTAGTAAGAACTGTCATACGTATTCATTAAAATAATAACTGTGATAGAACGTGAAAAAACATGAAACGTGTGTCTTAACTTATTAAGCCATACGTTATGTAGTTCGCATAGGTACGAATAATATTATTAAAAAAAGATAGCTATACTTCATCGTATCTATGATAACCTCGTCCACATATGACGTCATCGTTTTCATACAGGGAATGGAGTATATATTATTTTACAAGGATCTAAAGTGATACTTTTTGTGCGCTCGTCCGTCAACTACAAATGAGGCACAAAACGTCATTTTCACTCCACATAAAATATGCTATTTTTTTCTTCGAACGCCGGAATATTTACCCATTATGTCATATAATTTCTCTGCTACTCGTGAGCGGCAGGAATACATTTTCTGTCGTAGGTAAACTAAAGAAATTCCATGATTTTAACGAGCGCCAGGATAAGTATTTGACAGAAAAATTAAACTTTAACTGTTTCTCTGGATTCTAATATGGAATAGCGTTTTATATACAATTTTTCGCTTTCACCATTATGCCAGTTTATGCCACTTATATATCAATATATTCTAGTCATGACGAATTAAAAGTTTCATTTAATGAATGAGTTAAATAAATATATATATATATATATATATATATATATATATATATATATATATATATATATATATATATATATATATATATATATATATATATAATATAAAATTATTTTAAATCCCAAGAAATATTTCTAAAATTTAATAAAAATATAGTTTTTTATTTGATATAATAATATAAAAATAAAAAAAAAATACTTACAATTTTATTTCAGTTATACATAATCATATATAATAGTATACTCCATTCCCTGTATGAAAACTATTACGTCACATTCGGTAACCATGTGAGTCAAGATTTTGTACTTAAAACGTTTACATTGGTATCGGATTGACATTTTTAAAACATAACCTAAAATTTAAATGTCAGATTAAAATATTTATTACTTTATAAAATTTAATTAGTTTATAATGAAACCAAATTCTGCATATATTAAATAAAATCAAATATGAGTTTATCTTAACGCACGAAAAATATTACCTACATTATTGAAATATGTAGTTTTGTAAAATAAAACTCAAAGGAATAGAAATTTTTATTTGTATTATTATTATTTATAAATAAATACTATTTGAAAATACAAATTACAATGCACATTACATCTTGTACTACAGTTGAATTAATTAAAGATCCTCGATTCTCTAACTCCAGCGCAAAATAATAATGAAGATGACAAACGCATTTCTGCATTTGAATACCCAAAATTTTTCTAGCCATTTCTCATTTATCAGTCTTTATTTATGTATCAAAAATGTCACAAACTTAAAAATGACAGACGAGAAAATAACAAAATCTTGACCATAGGTCTCTATTTTTATTTTATAAACAAATGTGAACAAAGTAAATATAAATTTTCGTATTAGTAAGAACTGTCATACGTATTCATTAAAATAATAACTGTGATAGAACGTGAAAAAACATGAAACGTGTGTGTCTTAACTTATTAAGCCATACGTTATGTAGTTCGCATAGGTACGAATAATATTATTAAAAAAAGATAGCTATACTTCATCGTATCTATGATAACCTCGTCCACATATGACGTCATCGTTTTCATACAGGGAATGGAGTATATATTATTTTACAAGGATCTAAAGTGATACTTTTTGTGCGCTCGTCCGTCAACTACAAATGAGGCACAAAACGTCATTTTCACTCCACATAAAATATGCTATTTTTTTCTTCGAACGCCGGAATATTTACCCATTATGTCATATAATTTCTCTGCTACTCGTGAGCGGCAGGAATACATTTTCTGTCGTAGGTAAACTAAAGAAATTCCATGATTTTAAGGAGCGCCAGGATAAGTATTTGACAGAAAAATTAAACTTTAACTGTTTCTCTGGATTCTAATATGGAATAGCGTTTTATATACAATTTTTCGCTTTCACCATTATGCCAGTTTATGCCACTTATATATCAATATATTCTAGTCATGACGAATTAAAAGTTTCATTTAATGAATGAGTTAAATAATATATATATATATATATATATATATATATATATATATATATATATATATATATATATATATATATATATATATATATATATATAGTCATTTTAATTTGTAAATAATTTAAAATATTTTTATTATATACATATTGTAACGTTTTTTCGTCTTTCTGGAAGTGTGTAGAATGTTTAAATATAAAAATAACAGAAACTTATTTAAAACTAATTAACACTACAATAAATCTTAAACACTACTAACAAGTATTCAAATACTAATATTATTTATATAACGGTCACTAAAACTACTATTTATATTACGTATACTAGAGCTGTTACTTATTTCACCACATTTATATTACGCGTTCGAAGTCTACTCTTAACTGAACTGACTCGTCGTCTGACCTCGGCTTTTATATACTCCCGTACGCAGAACAGTTCTCGAATATTCTAGAACGTCCCAGAATATTCCCTCAAACCACACGCTCAGACATGCGAGCGAGCTCTATTCACATGTGAGGTCACGCTGCTACGCACTTGTTCTCGAGAAAGCTTTTGGAATGCTCTCGACTGTCTGGCTTTAAATTCGTTACACTGCTCCCTCCTTAAAACTGTTCCGTCTCGGAACAGAGGTTGATGGGTTTCGGAGAAGTTATGACGAAAACTGCAAGTCGAACCCTTAATGCATCCTGAGGTCTTAAAGAAGTGGCAATCCACAGTGCGATCTAATTTAGTTCTTCCTTTGGGGTCAAAGCTGCAGACAAGAATTTCAATTCCGTTGCGGTGGAAGAGAACTTCTAACATATTCATAATTATTCTCCACTCCAACCCATCTAGTCCACAACCCAATTTTGGTACCGCCAGCTTCATAACATCGTTATTTAAAAGATGTTCCCTCAAATCGATCAGTGCCTCCCATAAGGTGCGATAGGTGGGCATCTGAGATGATCGTGCCTTGGTGACTAAATAGTAAAGATACCGTTTGTGTTCTGAGTTGTCGCGCAATTTTAGTGTTCTTCCAACAGATGGACGCTGATTGGCTAGGTCTTGTAGCCGTCCAAATTTCTTTTTAAATACTGTAGCAATTCCTCGAGACATGTATAAGTCTTCCGCCACACAGTGGGCTATGGAATACCCCAAAGGCACCAAGAACAAATCTCGATGTTCTTCTTTTGGCACGCCGTACCGTGCTTTGTGACCGGTGGAATATTTCTTCATGAAGTCTCCAAATGTTAATTCATGTTCATGCTCTTGAACGCAGCGCACACTTGCTGCACAAACATCACTAACCTCATGGTTGTTTCCAGAAAAAGGGGCCAGTCGATTAAAATGGACTACTCGCGGCTTCCCAATCGGTATTTTCCTAATTCGGTAGATAACGTCATTTATCCGCTTCATCACTTCATAGGGTCCCTCCTAGCATGTTTGTAACTTCGGTGATAGACCACGACGCTTCTGTGGGTTATATAACCAAACCGACTCTCCAGTTCCATATCCTCGCTTTTCTGCCCTGATGTCATAATGATCTTTCATTCTGTCGCTTGAAGTTTGGAAGTTTGAACGAACTTGTTCGTGAATGTCGTTCATTCTTCTTCGTAAATCGGTGACGTAATCTTCCCCAGCTAGATCTTCTCCAGGTTTACATCTAAATTTCAAATCGCACGGTAACCGCAACTCACGTCCGAATACGATATTTGCGGGTGTCTGTCCTGTTGTTTCATACACAGATGAACGATATGCCATCAGAAACATATGCACATGACGATCCCAGTCTCTTTGGTGGTTAGAGACAACTTTCGACAGATATCTGTTGATCGTTCTATTCATTCGCTCAACCATGCCGTCCGACTGCGGATGTAATGCAGTCATTCTTGTCTTACGAATGTCTAATATTTTGCAGATATCTTGGAACAAAAACGACTCGAAGTTTCTTCCCTAATCGGAGTGTATTTCGCGCGGTACTCCAAATCGGCATATGCATTCTTTCACCATTACCTCAGCGACGGTGATTGCTTCTTGGTTCGGCAGGGGGTAAGCTTCAACCCACTTGCTGAAGTAGTCCATGACGACTACTATATACTTGTTGCTATCATCAGTCTCGGGAAATGGACCAGCCACGTCGATTGCAATGCGTTCAAATGGGCTTCCTACGTTGTACTGACGCATTAGGACTCTACGTTTCCTATTTGGCCCATTACTTGCAGCGCAAACTACGCATTTCTTGCACCACTCTTTAACATCTTCCTTACAATTTAGCCAGTAAAATCGTTCCCGCAACTTCTCATTAGTCTTGTTGACTCCAAGGTGTCCTCCAGCAGATCCGTCGTGGATCTCTTTCAACACTTCAGGTACCCTGTTCTTAGGTATTAGTAACTGAGTTCTCTGCTCTGTATCCTCCGAATTTTCCAAAACACGTTTTAAGAGACCCTCTTCAATTCCCATTGCGCCCAGTTCGATTTCACTTTTTGGGAGTATGGTGCAACATCTTGCCAAATCGGTTTATCCTTGTTTTTCTTCCAATTTATTACAATCTTCAGATCCGGATCATTTTCCTGATCTTTCTGCAATTCTTCCGGTTGCCATTTATCATCGACTACCGTTGTTCTTAACGCAGCAGCTTGCTTCTCTTCTACTCGGCAACAATGCTTGCATTCTTCGGAACATGGCCTCCTGGACAACGCGTCAGCGTTACGATGACTAGTTCCCGCCCGATGTTCAATGGAGAAATCATATTCCTGCAACCTTTCGATCCACCTGACTATCTGACCTTCTGGATTTTTGAATTGTAATAGCCATATCAAGGCAGCATGATCGGTTCTTATCAGGAATCTTCTGCCATATAAATATTTGTAAAAATGCTCAGTGGACTTCACAATTGCCAATAGTTCTTTCCTGGTGACGCAATAATTCCTTTCCGGTTTCGACAGTGTCTTACTGAAGTAGGCAATAACTTTTTCACGACCACCTTGTACTTGAGAGAGGAAGCCGCCAATCCCAACATTGCTGGCATCGGTATCCAAAATGAATTTGCCTTCCGGAGGTGGATAACTTAAGATTGGCGCGGTTGTCAGAGAATCATTCAATTTTTCAAATGCTGTTTGACAGTAGTTTTCCCAAACAAATCTTCTACCTTCTTCAGTAAGCCGTTTCAGTGGTTTAGCAATGTTGGCAAATCCTTGCACGTATCGCCGATAGTAAGTGCATAAACCAAGGAAACTTCTCAATTCATGCTTGTCCTTTGGTACTAGCCAGTCCCTTACAGCTTTTATTTTGTCCTCATCCACTGCAATTCCCTTACCAGAAACCACATGCCCGAGATAATGCACTTTCTCCTGGAACAGATGACACTTCTTAGGACTGAGCTTGAGATTTGCCTGTTTCAATCTTTGAAAATCTTCTTCCAAATTCTTCATGTGATCCTCGAACGTTTTTTCAACCACAATAATATCATCGAGGTACACCAAACAGGTTTTCCATGACAGCCCAGCTAGTACGGTTTCCATAAGTCGTACAAATGTTGCAGAAGCATTGCAAAGTCCAAATGGCATAACTGAATTGTCAAAGTCCTGTTCCGATGGTAAAAGCTGTCTTTTCACGGTTTTTCGGGTCCAAGTCAACTTGCCAGTATCCGCTTTTTAGGTCCAACGTAGAAAATATTTTTGACCCAGCCAACGTGTCCAGTCTTTTCGGGGAAGTGGATAACTATCCTTTTTCGTCAAGTTGTTAAGTTGACGGTAATCTACACAGAATCGGGTGGATCCATCCTTTTTCTTCACTAATACCACTGGTGAAGCCCATGGACCATTTGAAGGTTCAATCACGCCTTCTTTCTTCATTTCTTCAATTATCTTTTCAGCTTCTTCTCGTTTTGCCAGTGGTAATCGTCTTGCTCCTTGACGGATGGGTCTTGCATCTCCAGTATAGATTTTATGCTGGACAACGTTCGTTCTGCCCTTGGATTTCTTATCATATTCAAAGATGTCTTGATACTTGCTAATTAAGCTCTTCGCTTTGATACTCTCGTCTGATTTCAACCCGTGAAAAGATGTTGATATTTGATTGAGCAAAGTATCCGGAATCTTGCTAATTGGGGTTTTCTGAGCTACCATTGTTCTAATAATCGAAGATACGGATGAACATTCCCCTACTATAGTTCCTTGTTTAATTGTAACCGGATACTGATTAATGTTCATTATTCTAACTGGTATTATCTTGTTGGCCTTTACCAGTGATTTTCCAACCATCACTCCACGACCAGTTTCTTCATCATTATTTCGGGGTTCTAACATGGTAACATTGCCTGTACAAAATTTTCCTTCAAGTTGTGCTTCCACAATGGTCTCACTTCGCTCCGGAAGTACTACATCTTCGGTTATTAAAGCACGTGCAACTTCGTCCTCTCGTGGATGCAGTACGAGCTCTTCATCATTTACTACTATTACGCCGTGCTTGAGGTCCAGTTTAAAACCATATTTTTCCATGAATAAAGTAATCTTCGATTTACACGATGTTTGAAGGAGATGTTCCCGATGTTGATGGTCACATGTAACTCTCCTGACGATGTAGCTAGTTCTCCAGTTGCTGAACGTAATCGCCACTTCGTCGGATATAATTGTGTTGGTGCAAACTTCTTTGTCAAGTCGGATCTTATTATTGTTTTTTGTCGCACCCGTATCCAGCAACATTTTGAGTGGCCTTCCGTCAACAAGACCATCCACGAAAATGTTGTTGACTTGATGATGAAGAGAGGCGACATGTCCGATGGAATATGATGTTACCAGATTACAGGTCGACGACTGTCCTCTCCTATCAATCCAACTTGGTTTTTCTGACTCAGCTTCTGTTTTCTTTTTCAGCAATTTTCCACAAAACCTTCTCGGATGTCCTAGTTCACCGCAGTTCCAACAACGCATTTTCTTCTTGCCTTTAAGCACTTCGGTAGCGATTCGTCGTAGCTTCTCTTCTATATCTTCACTATCTTCGTTCTTCATTGCGCTGTTAATTGACCGTACCCTGGATTGGCTACGCGAAGCTAGTTTTGCAGCTTCTTGTTCTAAAGCATGAGAGTGCATCGGCTAATGTTTTTGGTCGAGCCAATCTTAGTGCTTGCTGAATTTCGCCATCTTGGATTCCATAAATAAATGTTTGGATAGCTAAGCACTCTAATACGCTGTCAGGAGCTGTAGGATGTGCGAGGCGAACCAAGTGAGCAACGTCAGCTTCAAATTCTTGGAGAATTTCATTCGACCTCTGATATCGATTTCTTAATTGCGTTTGATACACTTGTTCTAGGTGCGCATTTCCATATCGCATATCTAAATGCTTAATCAGCTGGTCGTAGTCTTCTTGTTCTTCTTGCTTCAGTATCTGCAAGATATCGACGGCATTTCCACGCAACGCTACTGTCAATGAAATTGCTTTCTCTCTCGGTGACCATCCGTTAGCTTTTGCAGCAGCTTCAAATTGCCTCAAATAATTCGGCCACGATGTTTTTTCATCAAATTCCGGTGTTTTTATACGAATTGTTGATGCAGTCTCACCTTTTACTATTTTCCTTTCACTTGCTGCTTCTGTTTCAGCCACATCAGGACATAAATTTGATGCTGCAGTTGCAGTGAGGAATTTATTTTCTAACTGTTCTATTTTCTTTTCATATTCGTTTTTCAATTCATTTAAATCCTCTTCTAACTTCTGTTCCAATTCTTCTTTTAAAATTCTAGAATTTTCTTCGGATATTATAGAATACTAATTTAGGAGATCTTGACTTATAGATATTAATAAGTGAATTTTTAATGTTGTGTGAAAGTCAAAAGTGAGGGGAAGGATAGCTGGGGACTAGGGAATAGAATTTACATTATTGACTTACACGTTGATGGTTATATTTCGGCAACTGGTTAGTGCCATCTTCAGCTACAGGGAATCAAAGAAACAAAAATACAAAGATATAAATAATCTTAAATAGTAAGTATTACACAAAACGGTTTAACAATTAACAAAAGTACTTACATCTATGTGATGATGTATGAAGTGTAATGGAGATGCAAGATGACTGAGGTGGGTGAACAAATGGTGGTGTAAGTAATAAGAAATGACTCGTACAACAAATGAACTAAAGTAACAAGTTGCGCTGTTTCTCAACAGGTGGCGTCTGCATCAGGCATTGCTGTCGGTAATAAATTTATCGATAATCAGTTTGTATTGTGGATGCAGGTTATGGGTGTCGATGCGAAGGTTAATTGTATTAGGATCAGCGCTAATGTAGACCATTTCAAGAAAAGTGCGTGATCTGTAGTTAGCACATGTGTGTAGTATGCGGGTGTCGTTAAAGTTAAAAGTGTGTGACTTGTTGATGGCGTGTTGTGTGAGTGCTGTTTGGTGTTGTATGTTTTGGAGTTGTGGATTTGTAGTATATCTGTTTATGGTGGCTTTATGCTGTTGTATGCGCTTTTTAAGATGTTATGAAGTTTGACCTACATATGTGGCGTTACAATTATTACAATTGACCGAATAAATGAGGTTGGATTTAAATTCTTTAGGTATTGTAGCTTTAGTTTGTGTGAAAAGAGTGTTGAGAGTGTAAAATAGTAAGTTATATAAAAATAAACAGTCGAAATAGTTTCTAAACGAACGCAGAGAACTCAGATCAAGAATTTTTGAAATTTTTTCATAATTGTGAGTCACTCTCGGCGAAGGTAGATGTAATTTAAAAGCTATGAGATTCAAAAAATTATGCTGGTCTGATTGGAGATATGAATTTAGTGGCGACGCATACAGATGTATGGGACGTATAAGAGTAACGTATAGTTGTTTAAGTGCGTGGATGTTTGAGAAATCTGTTGTTATTCTCTTCACGAATCCCAACATTCTGTTCGATTTAACCAGAACATGGTCAATATGTTTGTCAAATTTCAATTTAGTATCAAATATTACCCCAAGGTCTCTAAATTTTGAAACAGACTCTAGCAAGGTGTATCCAATAACGTCGGCATCTTCGGTCGGGTTTGCTGATCTAGTAAATTTCATGGATTTACATTTATCGATGTATACTAAATTTTTGTCAATATCACATAAAATACTGTATATATTTTAAATTTATTACAATATCACAAAAAAATATTGTATATATACAAATTTTGTATACTGTATTAAGAAAATCTGGTATATTAGAAACCTGTATATTGTGATATTTTTGTCGCGTTATAAAAATATACAGAACAGGATTGTGCCACTTATTCAGAGATGGCGTAGCATTTTGGAGATATGGTACAACATTTGAATGAGATGACGCTATGAAAATGTAGAGCCAAGGGGTGTACAAAATATGATTTTTAATCTTTTTCAACGGATTTAAAATAACTATCTTAGGTTTAGTTTAAGTAACATTAACAAAACTGGAATTTCTTTATAGCTATGGAAATTTTACTAAAAATACTGTTTTGGCAATATGAGATTACAATTTTTAAGTAACCTAAAACTAAATACCTGTAAATTTGTATGTTATAGAAAATTATATGATTGTTATGATAAATTATTATTATATGGAGACATTACAAATAGTTATTTGTTAAACTAGGGAAGAAAATGTCTCTTTTTCCCATGAGGCAATTCGAGCGAGAGTGGAAAAAGCACTTTCTTCTCGTGTTAGACACCACATTTTTTTCACGACATGTTTCTAAAAACGATTGTCTCGAACCTTCAATACATTTTAAGAAAAGATTATTAGAATAAGGGTAATATTTTGTTTACTTGAATCAAAATAGTTTATATTGACATTACAGTTAGTGTTCTGTTCTTGGATTTATCGGGTAACAGATTGTCATTAGTACCTTCTGCAATTTGTCTTATTTCGGGAGGTGTATTTGGTTGTCTAATGTAGATACGTACTTCCTACATTTTTTTTTAATTAATAAAAAAAAATTCTGATCATTCTGTTTTTCTTTTACAAATATTTTTTGCTTTCATTGTTCCTAGTTACATCCTCAAATATATTTATTATTTATGTTTTATATAATATTTGAGTCATTTATAGTAAATTTATAATTTTTACGATTTTTTGTTCTGTTTTTTTCTGAACATTTGACTATTATTGATTAAGGGCTACTTATCAACTTATGGCACAATGGTAGCTAGCCGGGTTGTGGAAATTAGAACCCGAGTATAATTCCCATAGCCAGCAACTAATTTTCACCACATTTAAAATTACCGCTGTGGATCCCTCACCACTTGCATCTCTGGAAGACTATAATTTGAAGGCTGGTAACCGCATTTCACGAGTATAAATAAATCACTTACCAAGATCTGCCTCGGCAGACTGCCACACCTAGAAATGGGTAAAAGCCATGATAATATATTTATTTATTTAACTAGGATATAAAGGGTTAATAAAAAAATATGTTGATTTCTAAGGTAACCAATAATTTTTGCAAATCAATTGTTCCAAATATTTAAATAAAATAGTAGACTTGCAAATAACAGCAAAATATTCCGAAAATATAAAAAACCAAAAAGTAAACATAAATTTATAATACATGATTCTAAAATGACACCATTACCAGAAAAAGTACAATAATTTTAGTTGAGACCAAAGATATTTTGCATTAATAATAGTTATTTGTGACACAGATATTAAACTTTGTGTTTGTAATCAATCGAGGCAAATAAATCACATAAGTGCTAATAAAAAGGAGTACCCAGGTGCAGTTGAGATAACTTTATTAAAAATGTGTTGACATCCTCTACTTTTAAAAATTTTATTTGTTCGTATTTGGATCATCTTCCACATACTTAGTCAATTTTAATCTAGTTTTTCCAGTAACTAATCAAGTAAAACAAGAAATGTTAACTAAACATATGCAATATTTAAATATCTACAATTTTTATTTGAATATTTTCTCTTTTAATTTTATTGGGACACCGGCTGCGCAAAAAATTATTTTTGAATTTATAGCCGGTGGAGCTGCTGAATACCTTGAATATTCAAGAAATAGTACATAAAACTTATTTGACTGAGTTGTAAAATTAAAAGTGATAATTTATTTGTAAAATTTTTGTCATTTATTAGTCAAATATTTGTTTTCTCTTGTCTTGGGACAGTAGAATAGAAAACTATACCTATTTATTGTTTAATTAAAAATATTTGTTGGCGTCAATGAAATAGGCCACCATTTACTCACTAAAACTTTGGTCATCCTTGATTTTTACACTATTGGTAAAGTAGGAAATTAATTAAAATTGCTACAGAACACTCTAATATGCAGAGCCATCTTGCGGCAAATGTTGTAATCCTAGTCTGTATTGGTAGAATTATGACTGATATACAAATTCGAAGTAAGACAATGCAAGAGCTAATATTTTACACAGTTGCTATTTTTCAATTTATTTAGTATATTTCCTTAAAATGTGTAATATTTTACGATATAAATCTTGTAATCATAGAATATATTGTTTTAATTTACATGAAATATTCATAACGTTTTGTCGCAAACGGCGCCTCATAGCTTTATGCTCTTATATTTCTTTTATATATTTACTTATATTTTGACTTTCCACGTGCAGCATAAAGGAATTGTATTGTAATCGAGCCCGACTAGCATAAATATTATACTATAAATATTTTATCCTTACTTTAATGAAATGAACACAGAGGGTTCAATTCTAAAAATAGTGCTGGTAGCAGAAAAAATTAGAAAATTACAAAACTATACTGTAACACTTTCATGCGAAGGTTATCTATTATTAAATAAACAAAGCAAATCCGATTATTTATAAGGACGAAAAATGAACTCATCATTACTCCGCTTATCTAGTGTACAAATGGCAACATTGCTGGAGGTAAAAGTGTATGTTATATAAACTTGTATTTATGCATCGGAGGCTATACTACCGATATTTGAGAGGAGGCCAATTACTATCTTGCATGTAGCATTTTTTTGTATATATACAGAATTGGAATTATTTACCCCTCGTATGATTTACCTGTTGAAATAGTGTTCTTTAACGTATTTTATGAGTATATACAATTAAAATTTTATTTTTTAGAATGGACGCCTGTGAGTCTTTTGTACACATGGAGGCTAAAACGTTAACTATATATATATATATATATATATATATATATATATATATATATATATATATATATATATATATATATATATATATATATATATATATATATATATTTATATTATATTTATATATATTTATTTATATTTATATATATTTATATATATACATATAAGGATAAGCCCGGTAAGCTACCTTAACTTCTACTCTCCTACCGAGAGGACCCTTCTTTTATTACTTTTGAATAAATGAAGAATAAATGGGTGAAATTTGATTAATGTAAGTTGTACGTGGAATTTTAGGGGTATAACTGGTAAAGAAAATGAATTAATGAATGTAATGCGTGTGTATAATGTTGATGTTTTGTGTGTCAGTGAGACTAAAAGGCAAAGATGTAATGAGGAAGAGGTTGATGGAATGGTTTACTTGTGGTCGGATGTTGCTGAGAATGAACACTGGAAGCATGGTGTGGGTATGCATGTTAGTGAACGAATGAAACCGTTTGTGAGAGAATATGGTTGTACTTCATCGAGAATTCTTTGGCTGAGATTAAAGGTAGGCTTTCATAGAATCTTCGTTGTGTCAGTTTATGGTCCAACCGAATCCGAAAATGATCTTGAAAAAGATTTTAGAATTTGTTAGATAGTGTTATTGATTCATGTGATTCAGGTGAGAAAGTTATTGTATGTGGTGATTTAAATGGCTGGGTGGGAGTTAAGAGAAGCATGTCTGGGAATGTATTGGGTAAGTTTGGTGATGCAAGAGTGAATGAAAACGGTAGGAAAATAGTTTCTTTCTGTTTGGAGCGTGATCTCTTTGTTTCCAACTCTGTCTTTAAACATAAACTAGCTCATTTGTATACATGGAAGAATGTTAGTGAAAATGGACGGAACATGATTGATTTTATTATGTATGATGACCGATTTGAGAAGTTTAGTTGTAGATACGCGTGTGAAGCGTGGTGCTGAATTGGATACGAATGACCATTATTTGGTGGTATCGCGTATACGTCTAGATAAATGTTGGAGAATGAGGGTGAAACTTAACAAAAAAATTTTTCGTGTGAAATCCAGTGCACTGCAGAATGAGGATGTTAGAGATTTGTTTGTTGAGAAAATAAATGCATATTTGCCTGTATGTGAGCTTAATTTTGAATGCAGCATAAATGATGTTGGGTTGAAATTTAAGGATACAGTTCTTAAATGTGCAAAAGAAGTTTGTGGTGAATGTAGTTTAGGTTCTTGTCCAAAGAATGCATGGTGGAATGAAGAAGTAAAAGAGGCGATTGAGGTGAAAAAGAGAGCATATTTGCGATTTATAAATGTGAAAGATTTGCGTGGAAGTTTACGTGATGGAATATAAGAGATTAAATAAATGTGTTAAGAGAGTAGTGAAAGAAAGCAAGGCGCGTTTTGATAATTTGATGAGTGAAAGATTGACTAATGATTTTAGTAGGAATAAAAGAATGTTTTGGTTGAGATTGAAGAGATTGAGAGGTGGTAATGTAAGGACAGTGAAAACGATTAAGAGTGCGGATGGTGAGTTATTGTGCAATGAATCAGATGTTACTAATAGATGGTGTGAGTACTTCAGAACTTTATATGGTAGCATTAATAGACCGAATGGTTGTAGTGAAAATGTTAGAGAAAATGTTAGTGGTGATGAATGTGATATAGATGAGTGATGTTAGTTTCGCATTGATGCGTCTGAAGAATGGTAAGGATCCCTGTCTGGATGGTATATCGAATGAGATGTTGAAGTATGGAGGCGAGAGATTATTTGACTGGTTAGTTTATTTGTTTAGATTTTGTTTAAAACGGTGTGCGGCTCCTGATGATTGGAAACTTGCTATCATTTGTCCTTCATTTAAAGGTAAAGGTAGTTCGAGTGAATGTACTAATTTTCGTGCGATAAGTTTGCTGAGTGTAGTAGGAAAGTTGTACGGGAAAATTTTTATTCATAAGGTACGAACCTTAACAATCTCCAAGTTAAGCGATATGCAAGGTGGTTTTTTTCCTGAGAGAGGGTGTGTGGACCAATTGTTTTCTTTTCGTATGATTGTTGAAAAGTCACTTGCTAAAAACAAGAAGATGTTCTGTGGATTTCTCGATCTGAAAAAAGCATTTGATAGTGATCATCGCGAGACATTATGGAATGTACTTCTACAGTACGGTGTAAATGGTAATTTCTTGGGTGCAATTCGTGCGCTGTATGAAAGTAGTGAGGCTGCCGTGAGAGTTAATGGTAAATTGAGTGATTGGTTTTGTATAGATATTGGCGTGAAACAAGATTGGGGAATGTCTTCGTGGCTCTTTAATTTGTACATGGATGTGTTGTTACGAACGGCATTGAATGGGGTGGATGGTGTACATATTGGTGGTAGTGTTGTGCCTGCGTTAGCGTATGCGGATGATGTTGTTGTTATGGGTGAATCTGAAGAGCAATTGAGGCGAATTGTTGAGAAGTAAGCAATACATTTAGGGAAATACAAGCAAGCCGATTTAATCACCGTGCAACGATTTCAGTCATGTTTTGTTTTATGTTGTTCAATGCCGGAGATTTTTGACATAAAATAAGGTCTTATTTTCAATTGTAATTTAAAGATAAAATACGCGACACAGTCAGCTACCAGGCAAGAGCGGTTATCAGGCCGCTAATATTATTTTATTGGGATTAGAAGGTAAGCAAAAATATTGTTAAAATGTCATTCGAGTATCAGCGTACAAAACATGATACTCAATGTTCAAATTAGAAGTGCGCAAACTTATTTTATATTGTATTTTTTAGGCGTCTTCTTTTGTACCCAAACATTTTGTGAAATAAATATTTCGTTTGAGATTGGTATTTATTTATTTCTCGACGAGTATCCAGCACCACTGAACAACAGGTTATGGGCCCAGACTCACAATGAAAATCTGGAAAATCTGATCGCGAAAGCTAGTCGGAATTGCCAAGCTTCTTCAGTCAGCTGTCAGTCAGCCGGCTCATTTGCAGGCAACGATAAGTGCATCGCAGTCAGCCGCAAGGTCGCTGTAGTCAGTCGTCAGCGTGCCGCAGTCAGTCGTCAGCACGTCAAGTCAGCCATCTTTAGCCGCGTTAGCCGAAGTCAACAACAATCATGGATTCAGTCAGACCACAAATTGAATTATTAGCTGAAGATGCACAGGGAAACGTTCATTATATCGCGTGGAGATTTGAGATTAATTTAGTACTGAAAATGAAAGAAATCTTTGATATTGCGTCAGGACATAAAGTCAGACCAGCCGGGGCACAGACTGATGATCAAGTCAAGATCTGGATCAAGAAGGATCTTGAGGCACAGGCAGTTATAGGATTGAGCGTTAGTAAGGGTATAGTAAGTAAGATCGCGAATTGTGCTACCGCTAAACAAATGCTAGATAAACTTAAAATTTGTACGGTAAGAAGTCGGACTTGACAATAGATGGTCTGCAACGTAGATTCTTTTCTCATACATATGACCTGAGAAAGTCAGCCGTGCAATATACTCGTAGCATGGACATAATACAGATTGCCGATGATCTAGCTGAAGGGGGAGAAAGACTGAAAGACACGTGGATCTTGACAAGGATTCTCGCCATGTTACCTCCTAAGCTGCACCACCTGCGTACTGCGTGGGACAATTTGGGGACAGCGGAAAAGACGATCGACACCCACATCGAACGACTTCGCCTGGAGGAGGATCGACTCAACGACGGAAGTGCATTGGGCGAATCTCACTCAAGCAACGCCCTCTTCACTAAGACAGGAAGAAATCCGGAGCAGCAGAACGCGTCCACTGCTGTTAACTGTTTCAAGTGTGGTAAAAAGGGCCATGTTAAGAAGCACTGCCGTAACAAACCGTGCCAAAAATACCTGACATATTGCAAGGAAAATTACACCTGTAATGGATGTAGCAGGAAGGGCCATTTCATCAAGGACTGTCCCAAACGAAGTGACGACAGGCCAAGAAGAGAAGCTATCGATTCGAGGAACAAAAATCGCAGAGCACTCATGACAGTGGGACCGTCGACTGACAATCTGAACCACATCAAGTAAAGACAGGATGCGAAGTACGTCTGGTACCAGGACTGCGCAGCATCGCAGCATATGGCGTCACAACGGGAATGGTTCTGCGACTACACCAAACTAGTCAGTCCCTATGAAAGTACCATCGGTGATTCGACAACGCTGTATGGAATAGGCGTCGGTGACGTTGAGCTAGAGGCATACAACGGCAAGACTTGGGAAAAAGTCGTCCTGAAACAAGTTTTGCATGTACCTAGACTCGACTTCAACCTATTTTCAGTCAGTCAGGCACTGGACAAGGACTACATTCAGACGGCAGATAAGGACAAATCTGTTTCAAAACGCCAGATCATCGTCAGACCATTGCTGTTGCAGAACGAGACGGAAGCTTGTTCAAAATGCTTCTGCGCAGGGACGAGCCGGGAAGGTGTCTACTCTCTACATCGATTAGAACCTGGCACGAGAGATTAGCACATCAAAATGTAAAGTACATGAGAGACATTCTGGACAGGAATCTAATCAAATACCGATATGACTGGGATGACTATGTCTGTTGGGAAAGCAGCACCGCGTCTCACATCCCCGGAACGAGAAAACTGCTGAGCAGCCATTGGATCTTATTCACGTTGATCTCTGCGAGATGGGCGAGACTTCTTTGGGTGGAGCGAAATACTTCTTGTTGTTCAAAGATGACTTCTCCCACTTTAGGACAGCATATTTTCTCAAGAGAAAGGATGAAGCAGCCGCGAAGCTGGATAACTATATCAAGATGGCTGAGAACCAGTTCGGACGGAAGGTGAAAAACTTGCGATCAGACAACGGAACAGAAATCAAAAACGCAAGCACCAGACAGACACTTGAAGAACTAGGCATCCTACACACTTTCACGAACGCGTATACACCGCAACAAAATGGGCGGATCGAGCGCGAGATGCGAACGATCGTCGAGGCAGCTCGCTCGATTATTCATGCTCGAGGTCTGGGCAGGAGTTTGTGGGCCGAGGCCATAAACTATGCAGTGTTTACTATTAATCAGACCGGTACAAGCACTGTAAAAGATAAGAGCCCTGCAGATTTGTGGTTTCATTATTTAAGGATTTGTTCCTACCTCGCGGTCCTGAAATTTACCCTGAACACAACGACCCACGACGTTTTGCTTAGTTCACTTCCCATAGCTTATTTTCTCTTGATTGGATTTCGATAATTTATTTTTTTGTCGTACTAGCATCGCGTATTAGCGTTTTACTTAATCAACCTTCACAATTAGGTATTTGGGTGAGAGAGCTTTCCCAATTGTGTGGCGCCCACTTTTCCCGAGATAGAACCACTCTCTCCTCCACTGAGAGCCGGCATCTCATCCTTATGGTAAGGAAAAACCATAATACATTTTACTCACAAAATTTACTTGATTTAAAATATCATACCACACTTTAACGGAGCAGATAAATGTAAATGTAGTAATATTTTCTCCTAGACATTTTGCTTGGTGTTTAGATTGTTCGTCGACTCTTCTGTAGTAATTGCAAATTTCAAATAATGCATAATAAATTTCAGATAAATTTTTATAGAGAGGCTTTATGGTATCAATTCCATTTGATCAGCGTGTGTCGAATAAGGATTTTAAATTTAAATTGGTAACATGATTGAATAAAATATACCATCGATTAGTGGACGCTGAAAAAAATTTGTATAATTATTGTACTATATTAAAAAAATGGGGTGGCTAGCTCAGTGGTATGAAGTCGGCCTGTGGATCCTGAGAACCCTGGTTCGATTCCCACAGGCGACAAACAATTTTTATAATTTCAAAAAGCTACCCCTGTGGCTCCTCCACCACTAACATCTTTGGGGGCCGTAATTGAACGACTGGTAACCGTACTTCACGCGCAAAATATATCACTTACCGAGATCTGCTTCGGCAGAGTGCCACACCCAGTAATGGATAGAAGGCCTGATGATATATTTATTTATTTTTTATTTAAAAAAAAAATTAGCTGTTTCATGGTTGATATTACCGGCATCCTTACATTTAGATTTACGCTGTGATTCGCACAAGGAACATAAAAAGCATATGGTTTCCAATATAAAAATCTTTTTTGTGGACTAATATTTTTGCCGCGCATGTTAGACCCGTTAGCATAGCCTTGGCCTCTTATATTTTTTATGTCTAAATTGAATGTTTTTAATAAATCAATAATAAATACTGTTAATCCAGACCTTGTAACATCTAAAATTAGATGAAATACTAAAGAATGTTCATGTATTTCAGGAAATCCTAATCTTACTTTGAAATTAAAGAATTGAATTATTACACTTATTTACTCAATGTGAGAAACATCTGGAGTGCATTCTAATATTATTGAAAAATATTTATTTTGTCGACATAAATTTATAATATGATTTTTAATATTAAAAGCCATTAACATCTTTGGGTGCCGTGATTTGACAGCTGGTAACCGCACTTCACGCGCATAAATATATCACTCACCGAGATCTGCTTCGACAGAATGCCACACCCAGTAATGGGTAAAAGGCATGATGATATATTTATTTATTTATTTTATAAAGACAGTATTTTATTTTGGATTTTGTCTCCTAGATATGTTGGCATTTTGTGAAATTCAGAATCGCAATTTATACGTCGTGTGTGTTGCGATATAATAGGTTCAAACTTCTCTAGCATTTCAATACATTTAAAAAAAATTACCATTGTCCCGATTATAAAGATTTTTACTATTGTAAAAAAAAAATTGTATTACATAAATTATTCGCTTTATCGTTTACTTTAAATTTCTAATACTGTTTGTTGTAAATAGTCAACAGTAGCTTTATTTTTGAACGATAAATGCTACTCTGTCCATTTTGTAACAGCCAGGATGTACAAGAAATATTCGTTTGCAAAATTATTGATTAGATTGCGTCTTTAAGACACATGTCATGTTATTCACCTTTTGGAACACGCGTGAACATTTGAGGCATTTGTCACATTCAGCGAAATTATTGCAATCTAGCATTTATTCACTATAAATGCCATTGTTAAGGATAGTTAAGTGATACATATTATACAATGTAGCATACAGTTCGAATGTAGTAAATAGTACGTAAGTAGTTAATAGTTATGATTTGTTAGTAGATGAATATTCGAGGATGTCTATCCCGAGAATATGATGTTATTAATTTGTTATTTATTTAATTCATTGTCTTTATTTTGTGAGCAGATGAATATTCGATGGTGTCTACCCGAGAATATGATATTAATTTGTTATTTGTGGTTTATTTAATTCATTGTCTTTATTTTGTCCTAAGTATTATTATGTTGTTTTAATAAAATATTTACCACTCGCACGTGCAGCTTTCAATATTTATTATTCAACTTCAGCACGTCGACAATCAGTGGTCAAGATAAATTCTCAGTTTGACCACCATGATTTGTTACAATTGGCGCTGTGGCCAGGATTTGGTAATGCTATTTAATTGCTAGTTGTTTTTTTATTTATAAAAAGATTTACTATGCGATTGAGTTACCAAAAACGAACAATCGGTTTGAAGTTGTTTAAAAAGTATATATTTCAGTCATGTAAAATGTTAACGTTTCATAATTTAAAAAGTAACAAATTATTTCATCATATGCGGTAGATACCCGAGTTGTGTCAGTGCGCGAAAAATGTATTCGCGAAAAGTGCCGTATGTTCCGCCACATCCGCTCTTAACGATGTTTCCACATTGTGGTTACGAGTACGATAATTCCGGTGCTGATATACTACGACTCCAGGACGCCTATTCTATAACTTTACACCGATTTTCGGTGATATTCTGATGACGTCATATCACCTTTCACCAGTGATAAGCTAAGGGTGATATTTTTAGTAACTTTTGCTTGCTTATGTTTTTGGTTAAGTATATTTATGTTGGTACTACATTTAAATTTTATTTACAAATACAAATAGCGACTTTGACAGATGTGAATTTGTGAAAATGGAGACTAAACGACCGGAGAAGGTTACTGTTAAGCAGAAAAATGTATTAATAGATTTTATGATCGCCACATGTATATCGGTAGGGTAAAATTGTTAGGATCAAAGGGAAGAATAACTTGTGGCAGATTAGCATCTATGTCGTCTAAAGTTTCTACTACTCAACTGACAAGAAAGTCATTTTTTAATAAAATACAAATAAATGTATAAAAATATTTTAAGACGATTACATATCGCGGCAATTATGATAACACTCTAGGTAAGATTCCATCATATTTGCTGCACGTGTACACCGGTCAACCTCAAGTGACCGCAGTATTTTTCCATAACTTTTAGCAACATAAGCACCAATCTTAAGATATTATATATCATGTATTCTAGTTAGAAAAAACTCACTCTTGTACTGATCCTCAACAAGTAAACATCATCTTGAACAAAAATTCTACTTTGAGAAAAATAAGTTGTTTTATTTTTTTCAATAATTATAATCTCCGAATTATAATTGGCGCAGTCGGTAGGATACCAAAAGGTCTTTAACAAAGTTAATTGTTGAAAGTGCCGACAAAAGTGGTAACCGCAGTTACAGTAAAAGTCTTTTCGATTTCATTGATTAATTTGGCATCCCACGAAGATAAGAGCAAGGGTATCCCAGCTCAGGCATAAACAGTTGCCCATCAGATCAAGCAATTCCTAAGAACTTCTTGCTGTTCCATGATCACGAAGTTTCTACAAAGGACAACAATTCAAGGAGGAACCAGAACGAGACACTACAGTTGCTGCCCTTCATCCACATCAGTCAAGACGTCAGGAGGACTAGGATAAATCAATTCGCTGACTCCACCCACCTTGTAACAATGATCATATTGTTGGTCATAACAATTCTGTCTGTGTAAGTACAATATTTTCGTAACAATTAAACACAGGGTTTCGAGGAAAGGCTAACGCTTTTAAGAATCGAAACGGGTCTCCGACACAGAGACACACACACTTACACAAATTTATGTCTAACTCAGACAGTGAAGAATTCATAAACGCTGTACAAAAACAGATTAGAAAATTAACATTAAGACCCTCTAACCTTAATAATATTAAAACATAATGACTACTACAAACAGTGACATTCAAATGCTGTCAAAAGGCATCCCCGAATACGATGGAAACACTAAAGACCTGCCTTATTTTATAAATTCTGTCGATGAGTTTATTACGTGCTTTACGGGAGTCACTCTAAGTGAAATACAACAAGTATTCACCTTTCAATTTATAAAAAATAAATTAAAAGGTAGTACAAAAACATACCTATCAGAAAATTCATTTCCTGATTGGATTTCCCTAAAGACTTTTCTCCAAACAAATTTCGAAGACAAAACAACCCCTGAAACTTTATTACTAAAAATTATTTACAATACAAAAAATAATAATTCAGAAAATTTCCTGAAAGAAATAATGTCGAATTTTATTTATGATTATTATTCTACAAGATATATATCCCAATTACAGAATAATATTACATATAATTTATACAAAGAAATGACAAATTAAAAAAATATATATATACATATATAAACTCAGATAGGAAACTACATATTAAAGACACATCAAAAATGATTTAATTAACTTAAGCTACTATAACTTATCATAATATCATCAAGCTTATTCATAAATACAGTAGAACTATCGGCAAAATCAAGTTTATCGCAAATAGTGTTAAATACCCGACACATTGAATTTATAGGCGAATTGTAGTGAAAATTTGTTCGTGAAAAGTTACACTGAAATGCAGTTGTATTTCGTGTATTACAAGGTCTTACATAGAAGTTTAAACATTGTACAAGAGATATATCATCAATCAAATTATTTACAATCTTATATAATAAAGTAACTTGTTGCCTTATGCGACGTGTTTGTAATGAGACAAGTTGAAATTGAAGTAACAGATCTTTATATTCAATGTTACTAGGCCATTGGTGATTTATTCTAAAGTGGCACACTTTACAGAATTTTTTTTGTACATTCTCAATTAAATTTATTTGATACAAATAGTAGGGATTCCAAATAATGCAACCATATTCAAGTTTGCTTCGTACAAACGATATGAACAAAGACTGCAAACTACTTACGTTACGGAAGTTATGAGTTATGCGAAATATAAATCCCATGGTTTTACAAGCATCAGCTAATATTCGCTCAATATGATAATTAAATAAAAAATTACTTTCAAAATAAATTCCTAGGTCTTTCATAGAAGTGACTCGATCCAGAGAGATATTGTTCATAGTGTAGCTAAAACTTAACACTTCCCTTTTTTTTGAAAAACTCATTACATGGCATTTATTAACATTGAAATACAGTTTATTAGCAAGGGACCATAGGTATATAGCATCAATATCAGATTGTATTTGCAAGCAGTCATCTATAGATGAGATACAGTGAAATAATTTAAAATCATCAGCAAATAACAAACACTTGGAATATTTGACAGTTGAGACAATATCATTAACAAACAACAAAAATAACATAGGACCTAGGACACTGCCTTGTGGCACACCTGACTCGGCCAAAAAGACACTAGAGTGAAATCCGTTTATTTTAACAAACTGAATTCTATTATGTAAGTAAGATGTGATAAGAATTACCAGTTCAGTAGCAAAACCAATTAGTTGCAATTTTTTAATTAATAAAGCGTGCGAGACAGTATCGAATGCCTTCGAAAAATCAGTGTAGATTACATCGACTTGCGTTTTATGTTCGAGGGCATTGCTAGTGAACTCACAGAAATTCAGTAAATTAGTAGATGTTGATCGATTGCGAATAAATCCATGTTGTAATGGGCTAATATAATTTTGCGTTTGATTTTGAATATTGCGAAACAAGATACTTTCAAATATTTTTGCAAAACAATTCAAGCACGAAATTGGTCTATAATTGCGCAATTCATTCCTTTTTCCTGATTTAAAAATAGGACAAATTTTCGCTACTTTCCATAAGTCTGGGAACGACATAGACTTAAGAGAAAGATTGAACAAATATAGAAGTGGTTCAACAAATGCCTCAGAACAACCCTTGATTATATATATTGGAATGTTATCTGGGCCAGTGGACTTACTGTTTTTTTGATTATTAATTGCTACCAATATTTCTTCAGGTGTTATAGAGCAAATCTGAACTATATTATTTACATTTAGAGGAGCATCAGTAGTTGGAATATTGTTTGAATAATCGTTTGTATCGTATACACTTTTAAAAAGATTAGCAAAGGCCTCAGCAATGTTTTCACCGCCAGTGTAAGATATATCATTGTCAGTTAAAGTTGACGGGATACCATTATTATTTCTTTTGTTATTTACATACGACCAGAAATGTTTAGGATTGGCTGACAAATCATTTTCAATATTCGCAACGTAATTGTCATGCAATGTTTTGGTAAGTTTTTTAACTTTCGCCCTTAATTCTTTAAATTTATTATAATAGCATGAAAGTTTACGTTTTTTATATAAATTGTGATAATGATTTTTTGATTTAATAAGGCTAATTAATTCAGCATTAAACCATACTGGATATTTACCAATTTTACGCCGTTTCAATACTTTAGGTATGCATTTATCAAGAATATCAAATAATAGTAGATACAAATTATCGACAGCTATGTTAACATCCGTACTATCAGTTACTAATCTCCAATCAATATTTAACATTAAATTGTAGAGTAAATCATAATTGCCCTTGTTGAATTGATAACAGTACTCTGATTTTGAACAATATTTGGTGTTGTTGTTAGATACTTTATAACTAATTGTAAGGGTTGGATGGTGCAGATCTTCGGAGACTAAAGTATCAAAACATTGAGAAACGTTGCATTCAATGTTAGAAATAACTAGATCAAGTATTCTACCATTAGCATTAATTACATTATTTGACTGAGTCATTCCCAACAGATTCATATAGTTTACAAAATTTTGTACAATAATATTACAAAAAACATTGCTAGAATAATATGTTATTAAATTAGCAATATTGAAGTCGCCTAAGATGATAACTTGTGATGTGTAAATAAACTGAAGCAACATAAGGGATTCATAAAACTCAATGTAGTCAGTGGAAGTAGCATCAGGGGGTATGTACACAACAATTAAATATATTATCATATTATTCGTAGCGAATTTGACACAAATCAGTTCAACTTTAGTAGACTTACAAGTAACAGTTTGTTGGCAAGGATTTAGAAGATTGTTGACAGCCACAAGAACTCCGCCACCTCGTGATTTGCCTGTTGAAGCAGCGTTACGATCGCTGCGAAATACTGCAAAACGGGAATCAAACAGTTCGCTGCTATTGATATTGTCACTGAGCCACGTTTCGGTGAGAGCAAGGACGTCGTATGTGCTAGTCGTACCATTTAAATAAAGTTCTGATATTTTGGTGTTAAGTCCCCGAACGTTCTGATAATAAATGAATTTATAATTGTTGTTAATTAGTTTTTTGCAATAGGTACAATGCACGGAATACCATTTCTATATTTTATTGTTATTTCTGCTTCACCATTTAAATGTCTTTTTTCAAGTTCTTCTTTTACTAGTTTAAAGTGTTCCCGTTGTTTTATTGTTAAATCGTTACTAACGTGCACTTGTTTAAATTTCAATGACTCTTTAAGTTTCTTCGCATTTTTTAATATTTTAACGACGTCACTACGATCAGCAAAAATTACTTTAATAGGACGCGTCTTATTATTCACTTTTTGACCAATACGTACTACTATTAGATTACTTGGTATATGCACATTAGGTGTGATCGTGGTAATAATTTCACTTACAAGAACTTTGTCCTGATTTAAACTTTCTGGCAGATTATAAATCATTAGATTTGAGGCCCGTTTATTACGTTCAACAACTTCCGCAATCACATTTTCAAACTCAACAGACTTTTGATAGTTTGAAGATTTAAATGCCGAAAATTCAGCTTTCATTTCTTTAATATCCGTTTGAAGATTGAGAATTAGTTGTTTCAGTTCAGTAGTATTGTTGCTTTTGTTTTTGTCAAATGAATCATCGCATGAGTCGCAAAACCACTTAAGATTCTTTATAGAGCGCAAAATTCTGGAATCAGACTGAACTATATTTGCGCATTCTAAGTGATACCCTGTATTACATGCACTACATTTTATTGAGTTGCTTGAAGTAGCAGATTTAGTGCAGGTTTTACAGATAAACGACATCACTTCTTGATTGTAACGATAGAGCCACAGGTAAGCCGGTTTAAACTCGCTTTGCACTGCAATTTGATAATTTGCGAGATGCCAAGTATTAAACTCAAATTTATGATGAACAAATTAGAGCACACTAAAACAATGTATCACAAATTATTTACGACTTGATTATGCACAAATCTATATCGCACAATATAATTAAACTTTACTATTAACTACAATTTTGATAAAAAAATCACGGAAGAAAAAATATGACTGTCACTTCTTCGAGTTCAACTCTCAAAAAAAAAAAAAAAAAAACAAATACAAAAATAAAATGATGTTAACTCAATATCAAATGAATGTAAAAACTTCAATAATACAAGAAAATCAGAAACTAGTAGTACATCACTTTATTTCTTGTCTACCACACATCATACGCGGATCCTTTACCGTAAAAAATCCCAAAACACTTGAGGAATGCGAACAACTATTAACAAATGAATTTAATTACGTACAACACCAATCCCCACTCAAAAAATTGGAAACACAAATCAAAACAGTGAACAATGCTACACCACAATTCAGAAATAACATTGCACCACAAAAATTCCCTGCTCAATCGTTCCCTTCCAGACCAGTCACTATACAAAGGCAATACCAACCACAGGGTAGAAATAACTTTGCTCGTCGAAACATTATCAATGATATGAATACACGTAGGACATTCACACCTAAACCCATGACACAACAAACAAGACAAACTGACCCAATGTCCACACAAACCATAGTACCACATCATAACTACCAAAACTATACCAACGACGAAACAAATCTGTCAGATGAAACAAATGACGAATTATACGAATACCCCGTAAATGAAGAGAACGAACACGAAATTGAGGATTTTCCGGAAAACCTCGTAGAAAACGAAAATACGTAATGACAAGACACGAGAACTCAATTCCTATTTTACACGATAAGGACTCTATAATATTAACCTTCCAGCAGTCGCGCGTATCTGATAACTCTTTCGCGCCCAGATTTTGAATCTGGTCAGTAATGGGGTTGCGTCGTCGTCTACCTTCCTCTCTCAGAGGCTGTTACATGTCAGTATTTGTAAGAAGTCGTTGGAGTTAACTGGTCGGATAAAAAGTGCTACTTGTATCTGAGAGATACGCCGCGATCATTTATGTAAGTGTCATTAATCTGCTTATATATTTATTTAATTTAGGTGAATGGAATACTTTTTGTTTCGTTTAGAACCATTTGTTAAATCTTTTCCATAGATGTTAAAAAAATACATAAAAAGTTATTTGTGTCTGAGAGATACCCGCGACCACACTTGTTTCATCAAAAATACTCTTGTAACTATTTATGATTTTTTTGTTTTTACAGTGAACTATTGCATCCAAAAAAGTATATAACTTTGAGAATAAACGAGATGTATTAGAGCTCCAAAGAGACCAGAGATGAAAGAAAAAAAATCGACCGATTAGCCCCTGTAAGGGAAATGTTCGAGATGTTCGTTGACAACAGTACAAAGTGTTATTCATTAGGAGCCAATGTGACAATTGATGAAAAGCTTGAAGCTTTTCGCGGCATGTGCAACTTCATTCAATATATACCATCAAAACCGGCTAAGTATGGTATTAAAATTTTTGCACCAGTTGATGCCAAAACACATTATACTAACAATATGGAAATATACGCCGGAGCACAACCGGATGGCCCATATTCCATCAGCAATAAAAGCACTGATGTTGTAAAAAGGATGATTTCACCCATAAGCAACACAGGACGAAACGTCACCATGGATAATTGGTTCTGCGATGTTTCGCTACTGCAAGATTTAGCTACAAACCATAAGTTGTGCATCGTAGGAACATTAAAAAGTAACAAATGGCAAATTCCAACACAGCTGAAAGTTCTGAAAGAACAACCAGTAAAATCCAGTGTCTTTGCTTTCCGAAAAGAAGGGACAATGGTACCAAGAAAAAACAAACATGTTGTTCTAATTTCAAGTTTACATTTCGACGATAAAATTGACGAAACCACCGGAGATCATATGAAACCCGAGATTATCACGTTCTATAACGCAACTAAAGGATACGTTGACGTTGTAGATAAATTGTGTTCCTCATACAATTGTGCTCGGAATACAAGACGTTGGCCAATGGTTGTATTTTTTTCTATGTTAAATGTAGGAGGAATCAACTCTCAAGTTATTCATGTTGGTAACGGAAATCAAACTAAAAGTCGGCGGCATTTCTTACGAATCCTCGGTAATGAATTAGTAAAAGAATACTTGCAACGACGTAGTATCTCCAACACTGGCCTGCCTCATGATATATCAACCAGGCTCAGAGAAATAGTCGGTACAGAAGAAAACGTGCAGCTATCAAATAATCAGAAGAATGACCTAAAGCGTAAACGTTGTGTGCCATGTCAAAGAGAGAAGCGTACCAGATTAATAAAATTCCATTGCTCCTCCTACGGGAAACATCTTTGTCTCCAACACTGTAGCATCATTTGTCTAGACGATTGCGGAGAGCTTACTAAGAAAAGACGACTAGAAAATTGAATATATTTGGATACTGACCTAGAATTCGCCACATGTATGCAAATATGAGTAAAGTATTTTGTTTTTTTAATTTTAAGAATATCTTTGTTTTATTTAATTTTTTTGGCGATAATTACAGATTATATAAAAATTTATGTATTTAATCGTTATTTACTATCATCCTTAAGTCCACTACATTACCTGTTTTAAAGATTGGAATATTAAATCAAGAGTTTCAGTTGAGTATCTGAGAGATACATCCGCGACCATTTTTGTTGCACCGAGACCCGCGACTACCGGAAGGTTAATCGATTCAGGCTCAGACATACATTTCATATCCCCTAGCAATGCAAAAGAAAGAAATCTAGCAGTAAATGATCAAGATAAAATCACCTTTTCCACCGCTAACGGTAGAAAAACCCTTACAAAATCAGTCAACTTAAAAGTCAATAAAAAACTGTTTAAATTTTACGTAGTAGATTTTCATCATCTCTGTAATCTCCCATTTGGAATGGAGATATTAAAAGAACTAAATATTACTCTAAATTTTAAAACAAACTAAATTCAGTTTGAAAACCGCAAAATGAAGTTCACTACACAAGGCGAAATCCATAATAAATTATCCTATATTCAGTTTAGAGATCAAAACTTAAACACAAGTCAAAAATTAAAAATTGCTAAATTGCTTAAAGAATACGAAGACCTATTTCCTAAAGAAAACGAACAACTTTCAGCTACAAACCCCACTACACATAAAATTTATACTACAAACGAAATACCCATTTTTACAAAAAATTACAGACTACCTCAATGTTACGATAACGACATTGAAGAACATGTACAAAATTTGCTAAAAACCAAAGTTATTCAAAAATCTAAATCTCCCCTATATGGATCGTGCCAAAAAAAGCAGACGCCTCCGGAAAACGAAAAACTCGACTCGTAATTGATTTTCGGAAACTAAATCAAAAAACTCGTGAAGATAAATTCCCCTTACCAAATATAGATGACCTATTAGATAAAATTGGAAAACCTAAATACTTACTTACACTCAGGGTTTCACAAAATTTTAATTGATATCAAAGATAGAGAAAAAACTGCATTCTCAACAGCCTCAGGGCATTACGAATACCTGAGAAATCCTTTTGGACTAATCAATGCACCAGCATCATTTCAAAGAATGATGAATGAAGTTTTAAAAGATCTAATAAACAAAATTTGTCTAGTCTATATGGACGACATTATTATTTTTGGAAACAATGAACACGAACATCTTGAAAACATTATAACGAACTACGAAAAGCTAACCTAAAATCCAAATTGATAAATCAGAATTTTTTCAAACAGAAGTAGAATATTTAGGATTTGTTATCTCTTCAGAAGGCCTTAAGCCAAATAAAATAAAAATAGATATTATTAATAAATTAATTATACCAAAAACTGTTAAAAAAATTAAAAGTTTTCTTGGTAAACTCTCGTAGTACCGTAGATTCATTCCAAATTTTGCGAAACTTAGCAAACCTTTCACTACTTACCTAAAAAAGGGCCAAATAATAAACATAGAAAATCAAGAATATCAAAACGCATTTAAACTTGCAAAAGAACTAATTTCCGATCCCCCAATATTGAAACCACCAGACTTTACAAAACCATTCATCCTCACAACTGACGCTTCGGACTTCGCAATGGGACCTGTACTTTCCCAAATACACGAAGGACAAGAAAAACCCATAGAATACGCTTCTAAAACCTTCAATTCCGCAGAACAAAATTACTCAACCATTGAAAAAGAATTAAAAAGTATAGTTTGGACAATAAATAACTTTAAACCTTACCTTAACGGACAAAAATTCAAAATCAAAACAGACCACAGACCATTAGTCTGGCTGTTTAACATGAAAAACGCCAACCAAAAACTAATGCGCTGGAAGATAGAACTGGGTGAATATAATTTCTAAATCGAATATACTGGAAAAACAAATAAAATAGCAGATTTCCTCAGTAGACAAAGAAATCCTTTCAAAATTACGGAAAAAATAGGTGACGTAACAAAAACTAACATCTTCGCACATTTTATATCCAGAGACTATAAAATGTCTAAGGGAATAGCCTTACAAATAAACGAAGAATTTAATAGTAGGGAGTATTGTAAAAACTACACTGATCAAAATTCTCTAATAATACCTCAAATTAATGAAAATAAAACTATATTAAATTTAATAACAAAACTAAATTATCTAGACTTACCAAATATAAAAGATTTCAAGAAAGCTTTAGTAGAACTTAGAAATTATTGTATAAAAAATTAAATCTACGAAATCAACATTCCAAAATTAGGATGCGGGTTAGATAGGAAAAAATACGAAGATTTAATAAATTACTTAAATATTATCTTTAATGAAACAAATATTTTAATTAATATTTATACACTACCCCAAAATTTCTATATGAGCGACGACTCAAATGCTACAATACATAGCTCACCCGAAAATATTATAAACGGAATAAGATATAAAGAAGATAGACTAAATATAGCGGATAACCAAATTATATTTAAATTAGGAGACCAACATGAAATAAAAATAGAAAAATTATATTTTGAACCCAAAATTCAAAAACAGAGCTTTCACGTTACATTTCCTGTTTTAGATGTCGATAACGAAATACTAAATTTCTTAAAAAATTATATAATACCTAAAGTAAGATACTTCGCAATTTTTTACAATAAATTAGATTTATTGATATCACAACACCTACAAAGAAATTTCGAACCAAATACTATTAATATAATCGGAGTAAATAAATTCGTGAGAGACGTACTTAAGATTAACGAACAAAAACAAATAGTCGCTGTCGATCATAACGGTTTCCGAAACCACAGAGGAATATTAGAAACAATTAGAAATTTGAAAGAAAGATACTATTGGCCTAAAATGATACAAACTATCCAAGATTACAGAATCAACTGTGAAATTTGCAAAAGTAATAAATACGAAAGACAACCTATAAAAACCCACGAAAATCTCACCCCTACTCCAGAACGCCCTTTCGAAATTATCAATCTTCACATATTATCTTTATCAACCCATAAATATCTAACAGTATTCGATCAATTTTCAAAATTAGGACAGATAACCCCTATAATAGTAAACTCTATTAATATCGTAAACTATTTAAAATCATACTTAAAATCGTATGCAATGCCCAAGATAATTATTATGGATAATGGTACTGAATTTAATAATGAATTTTTGAAAGATTACTTAAAAACATTAAATATTAAACCCCATTACACTTGCATCAATAACCCTAAAAGTAACGCTGTAGAACGATTTCATTCCACTCTGATTGAATATTTAAGAATTGTAGAAAATAATAATAAATTTAAACATTTAAAATTAAATGATAAAATTTACCTCTGTATCACAAGTTATAACAACTCAAAACATTCAATTACTAATAAAACCCCCTTTGAAATAATATTTGGAGAAGATCAAGAATTCAAATAGATTCAGAACTAATACAGCAACACATAAACAACCAAAAAGAACTCCATAAAATAATTAACGACAAAATCCAAAAGGAGAAAGAAAAACGTAACAAAGAAAACATAAACCCTTTAGCATTACCCCCACAAGTATATGTCAAAGAAACTACCAGACGAATACAAAAATATAAAAAACCCTTATATCAAAAATGTAAACTAATCTCATATAACCCAAAATTAGGAGTAACAAAAGTCGAAAACCCGTACCAACATGGTAGCAAAAAGCTAATGAAAATTCGTAACATACGAATTTATAGAAAAAAGAAATAATAATTCTTTATCAACACTATCATTTTAGAACTCACGGACAACAATTATTGGACATATCCCACAACAACGGATACCATATCACACAATTAGGACTAACACATCTCGAACAAGAAAGAATACACACATACTTCAATTACAATGTCACACCCCTGTATGAAAACTTCCATAAAATACATAACGTAATAATAACATTGCTCCAAGAGACAGGATCCATCTAATTCCTAAACACTAATTATATAAAACTTTTGAACATTACACTCACAAATACACAAGAACAATTAGATAAACTAAAATATAACAAAAGATCAAAACGAGGATTAATTAACGGATTAGGTAATATTATAAAATCAATATCTGGAAACCTAGACAGTAATGACGGAGAAAGATACGACAAACTCTTCAAAACAATTAAAGATAACGAAAATTCACTATCTCAAAATAAAAAGAAACTATTCAAAAATCTTAAAGAAATAACTGAACAATTTAATAAACAACTGAAAAACATTGAATTAAACGAAGAAGAAATAAAAAAAGAAATAGTCTTCATAAAAGATATCGTAGAACAAAACAAAGTGTGGCAAGCTAAAATTGAGTTTGAGAATAAAATTCAAACAATTATTAATATTTTAAATAATATTCAAAATTACGCAAACCAAATAGAAACAAGCTTAACCTTTTGTTCTTTAAATAAATTACATTCTACAATTATTAGTCTGAGTAGACTCCAAAGTTTCATTAAAAATCAAAATATTTTCGAAATAATATTATTAATAACCACACATTGTAACTATGATGGAGAAAACATATACTACATCATCGAAATACCTATAATGAGTCTTACCCTATATCCATTATTCCAATTCACACCTATACCATTCATAAATCGTACAAGCACATACATATTAAACGAACATTATACACTCTACACAAAAAAGGTAGACAAAAATATTATTACCAATAACTGTGTAAAAAATAAAAATTATTATTGTCAATCAGATAACCTAGAGATTAGGAAATGTATCAATGACCTTATTGTTAATCATAGTAATGATGATTGTTCATATTTACTTATTGACAACGAAAATAGTATCGAACAAATACCTAATACCAATGAAATAATTGTTGTAAGCCCTAAGATTCAAAATCTAAATATCTATTGTAATAATAATTAAATTGATAAAAAAATTAAAGGAATATATAAGTTTAATAATAACCAACAATGCACTTTAAATAATTATCACTTTAATAAAGTAGAACAAAATTATAAGGAATTAATATATGAAGGAGAACTGAATGAAAAAAAAGACTCCAGTATTCATGTAAAACAATTATTAACCTTGTCAAAATTAAATATCACCGATTATAAATTACAACAATTAAAACCCCTGAATATAAATGTGAACAATCATCATACATACGTTTTTTATGCTATTATATTTACTCTAATTTTAAGTTATATTTGTTATAAACTTTATAAATGTAATACTAATAAGAAAATATCCTCGAGAATTGCTACGAAAGATAAAGAATTAAGTGAAATTTACCCTTTGAAGTAATAAATAATAAATATGATGAAATCTTGATGGGGAGGAATTATGATAACACTCTAGGTAAGATTCCATCATATTTGCTGCACGTGTGCACCGGTCAACCTCAAGTGACCGCAGTATTTTTCCATCACTTTTAGCAACATAAGCATTAATCTTAAGATATTATATATCATGTATTCTAGTTAGAAAAAACTCACTCTTGTACTGATCCTCGACAAGTAAACATCATCTTGAATAAAAATTCTACTTTGAGAAAAATAAGTTGTTTTATTTTTTTCAATAATTATAATCTCCGAATTATAATTCGGCCGAAACATCATATATTTAATTTAAAATGATAATTCAAAGTTAACTTGTTAAATATGTTGTACAACACTTGAAATATTTTTAGTTTAATGCATAATTATATTAATAATATATTTTATAAATGAAAATTATATGATCACCTCAATATCCAATATAATTCACAATAAATCACTTCACACAAAATAAACTGTCCAACTATATCATATATATATTTTGTCAGCGTCTGCTCGAAACTCAAGCGTCAAAATATCATCGGTGATATAAATATAACACAACCCTTCTGAGAGGTGAAATGTCTCTCACCAAGTGTGACGTCATATAGCTTGTTTCGCAGTTAGTCCGTGAGATGGCAGTCTGAAATATATCAGCTAGTGACGCGTATCACCGGTGATAAAAGTTATAGAATAGGGGTCCTGAGGACGAAGTACGCCCTGGGTTGCGCAACAGTCTTCAACCTTAGTTTTACGTCAGCAGCAGAAGGTAGGTAGTGCGAACAGTAACTATGTAGTACGTTATAATAGTTACGCATTCGACCTCCACTACAGGATCCATTCGGAATAAAGTGCGGCTGCTGACAGTCATCGTGCAGTAAGTAAAACTCAAGAAGTAAAATCCGATGCGGCAAGAGGGCATATGAAAGAACCAGCACTAATAGCATCAAGTGCGTGGCGAGAGGAACCAGAAGTTACGGGGTCGAGAGACTATTTCATCAAACGTTACATGATCGAGAAACTGACGCGAGGACAAGACAAAGCTACGACTTCAACATCCGTTCTGTAGCAAAAATTAGCGCAGCTGATTTTGAAGCGTTGCTACTGGCAGAGCAGCGTACGGACATCGTTCGTGCAGTGAGCCACGGCGTTGTCAATGTAGAAGTAGTCGAGGAAGTTGAAGTCAACGAAGTAGCAGTAGAGGTCGCTCACGCTCGTGTCGTTTTCGAAGATGTAAGAACGAAATTCAGTGAAATAATAGTCAAAGAAAATGTAACAAAAACTAACCAGTTACAAAAATCTGAATCCGACTCTGTTCCTAAGTTGTCAGCAGATACGCCACGAATACAAGACCTACGACAACGCTGTGCCAAAAATACAGAGTTAGCAAAATCCAATGTCGTACACAATACTCGCACAAATATCGTGTGCAGAGTTAAGGAAGCGTCAACACCGAGAGGTCGGCTACATCATCCGAGCTGCAGCCTCTCACAACGAAGAACGACGGCAGCGTTCCAGCTACAAGTTCCAGCCATGGAGAAGTCGCGCCTTTGCATGGTCAGCGACAATTCAACTTCAGACGCGGATCAGCTGGCGATCCCAGATGTTTATCATCAAAAGCCGTCTTCCACAACTCTGTGAGGAGTCCCCACTGTTTAACTCCCAAAAACAATTTGTGACCCCAATTTTGGTGACGTTTAGTGAAATGTGATCGTGATGAGTGTAGTGTATAAATTCGGTAGTTAAGTGCGGTAGTGTAGATATGGTGATCGTAATAACTTCGTTGAAAATTAAAATATATTCTTCAAATATATTTTAATTTTATTATTAACGGGTGGCAGATGTAACAGACAGGATGTACAAGAAATATTCGTTTGCAAAATTATTGATTAGATTGCGTCTTTAAGACACATGTCATTTATTTACTATAAATGCCATAGTTAAGAATAGTTAAGAGATACATATTATACAATGTAGCATACAGTTCGAATGTAGTAGATAGTATGTACGTAGTTAATAGTTATGATTTGTGAGTAGATGAATATTCGAGGGTGTCTATCCCGAAAATATGATGTTATTAATTTGTTATTTGTTGTTTATTTAATTCATTGTCTTTATTTTGTCTTAAGTTTTATTATGTTGTTTTAATAAAATATTTACCCCTCGCACGTGCAGCTTTCAATATTTATTATTCAACTTCAGCACGTCGACAATCAGTGGTCAAGATAAATTCTGATTTTGACCACCATGATTTGTTACAATAGTTAATAAAATGAGTGGAAGTTTTTTCATGGCGGTTCAGGTACGTTGATATATGATGCCAGTCGTTAAACCCCTGAATAAATCTATTTTGCTGAGAAGGTTCGAAAAATTTACGACAAAAGCAATAAACATTATTTTTTTGTAATTGAGTAAATCAACCAATTTCTATTACATTCTCCACCATTTTCTAAGTTTCTCTTATAGTAACTTCCAGAAAATTTACGTTAAATTAAAGTTTTTTATTTGTTTGGGACCCATTTTTATAATATCTTGTCAAGATACGATATGTGAGATATTAATTCTGGCCAAAGCCCATTTACAGTATTTTTATCATAGGTATTTTAAGTCTAACGGTTTTGTCCTTTTCAAGCGCATGGGATCGTCCTCGTTGTTTAGGAGGTTCAGTGCAAGTTCATTTGAGTGGTCGTACAACTTATCTTTGTGCTTGGAATTTTTATTTGCTCGTGAACGTATTTGACTTTTTGGCACATCCCCATAATTGTATTCCATATGTCCAAATTGGAATAATTATGACTTTATAGATTAAGAGTTTGTTTTCTACAAATAATTGCGATTTGCGCCCTAAGAGACAGTACATTTTCTTTACGGTCATATCTAGTTGTTTTCTTTTGTTTTTCAAGTGTTTATTCCATACTAATCCTTTATCTAGAAGTATTCATTTTGCCTCTTCCTTTGCTTTCAGGTTTTTGTTATTTATTTGAATTTGTGGACATGTTACTTTTTTATTTGTAAAGACTACATGTGTCGATTTGTTTTCGTTTATTTTAATTTTCCATGTTCTAGCCCATTTTTTGATTTCGTCGAGGGATTATTGTATTAGTACTGATACTTCTATGGGATCTTCGTGTTCAACGATGATTGCCGTGTCGTGAGCGTAAGTTGCTATTGTAACGTTTTGTGTACAGGGCAAGTCGGCTGTGTAGAGCTGATAGAGTACTGGTTCAAGTACACTACCTTGCGGCACACCAGCACGAATTTTGTAAAGTTGAGAGGTACATCCTTCGCAGTTTACTTGGAAGTGCCGGTCTTCTAGGTAGGATTTTATGAGGGAGAAGTATTGGTATGTTAGAGATTTTTAAATTTTATATAGTAATCCAGTATGCCAGACTCTATCGAATGCCTGGCTTATGTCAATGAAAGCTACGGCACAAATTTTGCCATACTGCAGGCAGTTTTCAATCACATTTGTTATCCTGTGCACTTGTTGGATTGTGGAGTGTCTCTCTCTAAACCCGAATTGGTGTTGTCGAATTAGGTTTTCATTATCTATTATAATTTTTAGTCGTTTTAGTAACATTTTTTCAAATAATTTGGCTGGCTGTGACAGCAGGGATATCGGTCTTCGTGAGCCGGTTTTCCAAGCTTTTGGATCAGGATTATTTGGGCGTACTTCCACTGCACTGGAAAATATAATATTCTTATTATTGCGTTGTATATTTGAGTTAACAGCACTATGGCTTTTCTTGGTAATTCTTTTCAAATTTTTGCTGTAATTAAGTCGTATCCTGGGCATTTTTTTTTATTGAGATATTTTATCTCATTTTTTATTTCGTTCGGGGAGAAGAATTTGATTGGTGGAGAGAGTTGGACTGGCGATATTAGGTACTCTTCTAGCTCGTTTTATTCGTCAGGTGTCAGTGTAGTTGGATCAGGTTCGAATACTTTGTATAGGTGTTTTGCTAGTACTTCTGTTTTTTCTTCGTCTTCTCTGGCCCACGTTCCGTCTTCCTTCATAATTGGTGATATGTGCCCTGTTGATCGTTTCAACTTTTTTGTTGCTCTCCGTAATGAGTATTCTTTTTCTGAATGAGCGGATAGATTACTAACGTATTCATGGAATGAGTCATTTTTTATTCTTTGTATTATGTTTTTTATTTCTTTAGATTGTTAGTTTAGCTTATTTTTATCTACATGGTGTCGTGTTTGCTGCCATCTATGCCTTGTTATTCTTTTTTCCGCAATTTTATCTCTAAGATATTTAGGTAGATTAGTAGTGCATTCGTTTTTGTTTTCGTTTTCTGGAGTAGAGTATCACGCGGCTCTTTGAATGCAGGTTGTTAGGTATTCGACTGCTTCGTCCATATCATCAGCTGATTTGAGTGGAATTTTAAGATTTATATTTTCGTTTAAGTGTTTTTTGAATTCGTTCCAGTTGGTGTTCTTGTTGTATAGTCTATGTTTATTTTCTTTTATTATTAGTGTTGAGCTCACGGTTAGAATGATTGGCGAGTGATCTCATGTTAGATCATAGCATGGTTCAATATTTGTGTAGTTTTGTGAAATATCTTTTACTATGAAGAGGTCCAGCAGATCTGGTCGTTTTTTAGTATCTGTGGGCCAGTACGTAGGTTTTCCCGTACTTAAATGGTTGTACTCTTTGGCTAGTATTTCTTTTCTTAATTCTGTTCCTTTTGGGTTTGTTATTCTCGAGCCCCAGTGGGGGTGTTTTGAGTTGTAGTCCCCTCCTGATAAAAATTTGTTCCCCAGTGTTTCAAAGTATTTTTCTTGATGTTGTGTCTTGGCGGGCAGTAGGCCGCAGAGATAGTCAGTGAGCCATGAGAGTCTTGAATTTTAAAATTTGTAGCTTGTAAGTGTTCCATTTCGAATTTTTCAAGTTCGCAGTGTTTGATTCTTTCGCTAATTATTACCGCAGTACCCCCATGTGCTGTTTCGTCGGAATGGTTTGTGTGATATATTTTATACGTATGTATTTTGAAGTAGGATCTTTGGGTGAAATGTGTTTCACTTATTAGCATTATGTCTATTTTTTGTTGTCTGAGGAAGATTTCTACCTCGTTGCGGTGTCGGGCTAAACTGTTATCGTTTCATAGTGCAATTCTAATAGAATCAGTCATTTTCCTTATTTAAGAGGCTTGTGAGTAGATTTATGATAATTATATTCTGTTGCATTAGTTGGCTAAACATTTGTTCAAATTTGCTTAGGAATTTTGACATCACGTTGTTATTATTATTGTTTTCAAATTGATGTTGGTTTTGAAGTTGATAATTAGTAGTATTTTGAGTTGAATTTATGTCTGCTGCTTCGACATAGCTTACGTTACGTCTTCTTTGTGAATAGTATTGGGTTATTTGCGGCTGTGTCTTGTTTAGGGCAGTTTTGTTTCAAATTTTTTGTAGTTTGCGGTAAACTTTGCAGCCTGTATAATTTGCCGGGTGAGGTCCCGTGCAGAGGGCACATATTGCTGCTGTTTCTTTGTTTTTTGTACATTCTTTCGACGGGTGATTATCTCCGCACTTTACGCAGTAGTAGGGCTTTTTGCAGTATCCCTTTGTATGACGATATTCTTGGCAGCGCATACACTGCGGTATTTCTGTTTTCTTCCTCGGTGCTTCTACAGCGATTTTAGTACCAAGTATATGTTTTAGGTCGTAGATCTTTTTGTTGTCTTCATTTGGTTCTTGGTCGTCGAAATGCATTGGTAGAGGTTCTTTGCTTTTCCAGCTTCTTATGTTTGATGTTTCTTATTTTAAATCCTTGTTCTATTAATGCTTCTTTTATGTCGTCTGTTGGGACATAATGGTGAATATTTTTTATGACCACCCTGTAGGCTCTATTTTCGCGGGGTTGGTATGTGTGATACACGATGTTGTTTGTGTTTAATAGTCTTACCAATTTTCTGTATGCTTCTGCCGAATTTGTATTTATTTTAATGTTGTTTGCATGCGTTTTGCATATGAACTCTGTTGTTTGCAGCACGGTTTTGAATGCTTCTAGCATTAAGAGGAAGTTTGTCACATCTTGAACAAATACTGGTGGAGGTTTAGGGCTTTTATTAATTTGCGTCTCAGTAACGCTGGGTTCGTCATTTAATATGGAAAATTTGTTTGTCGTAAAGGAGCCTGATGCGATCTTATTATTAGGAGTGTTACTTTTCTTATTTGTTTTTTCATAGGTTGAGTCTGTATCCCTTTCTCTGGCTCGTTTTGCTGTCTTCCTTATGTTCACCTTTTGCCAAGGAAGATTGTTGGAATCTGTCGATATTTGGGTGAGATTAATTTCTGGAGACGTACAAGGAGAAGTAGTCTGTTCTAGATTTAATGGTGATATCGATCTTGATCGGAGATTTCTAAATATTGTGTTGTCAGTTATATAACTGCTTATTGGTGTTATTTGGGTCGTAGTCATTGTTGATAGGGTGTAATGGGGTGTATTAGCTATTGTTGTTATCACGTTTCTTACTGTGATAGTAACTATATTAGATCCACCACTGGTTTCTGACATTGCGTCTGTTTGATTTAAATCGAACTGCGCGCTGTAACTTGCGCGCGCTACACACGCTTAGCACGTGCTAAGTATTTGTTTTAAGTCACCTGTATATCGGTAAATGGTTAGATTTCCACTGGCTTCACTAATTTTTTCAGTTGCAGTACACTTGTACACAAGGTACCACACTTTTTGAAATTAAAATGTCTTATTATTGATGGAATTAGGTGTTTTTTTATGTTTAGTAAAAGAACTATACACTATCACTTGTCACCGTTGCCAACTATTCTATGTTAATCTTAAAGCATTTTTCTTTTGTTCTTCTAAACGTATTTTTTTCTAATTAAATTTTAAAGACAAGAGAGTTTCTTTTTCTTTCTTTCTTGAGACATCTAAATAAAAAATATTATAGAAATGTAATGAAAAAAAAAAACTGCAAATATACTCAAAGTTCATTTTAAATGCATAGGTACATACTAAAATAGCTTACCTTAAATGTTCTTGATATTCTTAAATTCACATTCACAAATATTATAAAGATACAAGATACATAGGTAATATTCTACACTAGTGTATTACTGCTTGCTGAAGGATAATAAAGCAAATAGTATGTTTGTTCATTCTTATATACGATGTCAAGTAATGCATGTTTTAACAAGACTAAACGAGTCCGAACGCTTCATTTTGTGTGTTTGTGAGAGTCGGTGTACCCATTTCTCCGCTGCCACGGCAATTTGTCGATCGGCGATGTATGAAGAGTTCACTGTACTATAAAATATGTTTTAACACGACTGAACGAACTAATCATGTTAGAATAAGAATTATTACTGAGATCATAAATAAATTACTAGAATAATAATAAAATAAGGCGATAATTTATTATTTTAATCGCAACCTGTAACGAATTTTGAATTGATATATATTTTTAATTTTTTTATGCGCTTCTGCGCCTTTAGCCTTCTGGCGACTGACATACTTGACACATGGACGGCGTGCGTCCTACAGGGCTCTATTTGATTGATTTTATTTTTCTACATACTCTCCCTTGACTTCAACATACTTGGTCCAACGTTTCTTCAACATCAATATTCCTTCCCGGAAGTGAGAGTCTGGAAGGCTGTGATAATATTTATCTACGGCCCTCTCAATTTCTTCACTGGATGCGAAGCGCTTCCCAGAAATAAAGTTCTTCATGTTTGGGAACAGATAGAAGTCTGACGGTGCCAAATCAGGAGAATATGGGGGATGGCCGAGCAAATCGTACCCCAAATCCCGCAGTATTCCTATCGCCAACGCACTCTTGTGTGCAGATGCGTTGTCCTGGTGAAAAATATTTTTTTTCTTTTGCAAGCCAGGCCTCTTCTCGCGAATTTTGGCATCCAGTTGGTCAAGAAGGTTGGAGTAATATTTGCCTGTAATTGTTATGCCTTTTTCAAGTTAATCAATTAACAGGATCCCTTTCGTATCCCAAAACACGTTGGCCATGTAATTTCCGGCAGATGCGATCGATTTCGCTTTCTTTGGCGCTGAACCACCGGCTTCCACCCACTGCTTTGACTGCTGTTTTGTTTCTGGTGTGTAGTGGCGGACCCATGTCTCATCCAAGGTGACAAATCGCCGCACAAAATCGGTTGGATCCCTATTGAATCGGTCCAAACATTGCTGCGAAGATCGTTTACGCATTTGCTTTTGATCTGCATTCAGCAAATGCGGCACCCAGCTTGCGCAGAGCTTTCGCATCTCTAATTCTTTGTGCAAGATGTTTCGCAGGCTTTCTTCCGATATCCACAGCCACAGCTATCATGCACTTTTTCGATGATTTCCGGTGTAATGGCGGTTTTTGGCCGTCCTTTACGTGGGTCATCTTCGAGGGATTTGCAACCACGTTAAAAATTCAGCTGCCCACTTTTCAACGGTTGACATGGAAGGAGATGAGTCCCCGTAAACTTTTGTTAATTTCGGATGAATTTCCTTAGGGGTTAATCCATCCAAAACAAATAATTTTATGACCGCACGATATTCAAGTTTATACATTTTAACGAAAAACACGCAAGACGTCTACTTCAAAAATTCGTGTAAAGAAAACTACTTGAGAGAACAAGTTGAAACTTGTCATACGAACTAATGATACGTACACACTCGCGGCAAACAGATATTTTTGTTGGTTGGAACGCCATCTCTGTGTGAGGCTGAGATATTTTCACCTTACTCTCGTAATAAACAAGTATACAGATAGTAATATTCTTCATCAAGTTAGTGAGTTCAATTTATTATATGCTGAGCTTTGGTTTGCTGCCAACAATTTACTTTTAAATTTTGCATTTGACCATATCAATCAGATGTTCCTTGGTACGGAAATCGACGATTCTCTGAATGGTAAGTTATATATTGAAAAATGAGGTAAAAATTATGCAGTATAATATTTCTTCGCGGAAGATTAAATTTGATAATTGAATATTTTGCGATTTTTCACTCCGCTATATCGTATAGCAAAATTTGATGGGGTAATTCTTCTGCTGCAATCAATATTTTTAGATTCCAGAAAACAGCTATTAGGATCATTTCTGATTTAGGATATAGAGATCACTGTAAATCTAACTTTGAAAACTTACGTATTATGACACTATCCTATATCTTTATTTATTTCACTTTACTGGACATTCATAGGAATAAACTTTAGTTTCCTAAAAATTTTTATTTTTATATCTATCATACTTGTTCTGCCAGTTTCTTACGTAAACTTCGTTTAAGACTGCAAAAGTATGTTAACAATTCATTAAATATTTATTTTTACAATGTTTTATCAAAATGGATCAAGAAACTAGATAATAATAAATTTAAAATGCAAATCAAATAAATTTTTCTTAAAACATGTGTTTATTCGACTGAAGAATATTTAAATTTGATGGTCTGTGATTCTTGACATGGAATGTTGTTACCTATTTTTATTTCAATATGTAATAATAAGAATGTAATATAGCAATTGTAATTAATTTTTGTATCCTTGCTTTTATTTTGTAGAAGTACTCTAAACACATATATTTGTATGCGTATCATAGTGAAATAAAATAAATATTAATGTACAAGGCTACGGTTAAACTTAGTGTAACTTTAAACCGTGAATTACCTAATCTGCAGTTTAAAATACGACTGTACAACCAGCCCTAAACAGTTATTTGAAATAAAGATAAATAAACAAAAAAGTTCATGATTTTTTTGTTGTTGATTATTAACTTTAAAGCATGGCGTTTCTCAATGTTGCGTTTTCGTATGACTTTTAGTTTATTAAACAAGGATTATTGTGCAGGTATAATTCAAATATATTTTGTACTATTCCTACTTACCCGTCCATTTGGTCTCACCTTCATATAGCAGGCCTACGAATAAGTTTTATTTTTTACTTCGGCTCAGCAGATCATTACTTTGTGTTTCTTACCAAGGATGATTCCAGTGAATATAATTCCAGTCACTATTATTGTAGACATTTTGGAATTTGAACATTACCAAAAACTATGTTTGCTTTGTATACATAAAACAAGGAACTACTAATATACTTATATAATTTAGTTAGGTGCGGATTTCAATTCAATTACTTATACAATAAGTAATTAATATTCAATAATAAAATTAACTAAAAAGCTTTAAAATTGTAATTCTAAAACTGAAATTAATGTTGATGTTCTCAACTTCTTCATAATTAAAACTTAACTGCATAGAGACTATAATTAAATGCCAATTATATTTCATTTTTTAATGCAATATTGATTACTTATTGTGTAAGTAATTGAAAATGAATTTGTGTCTAATTGAAATATGGTAATTAAATGAATAATTGTTTTTAGGATATAAAACACTAGCATATAATTTTGAAATTAATTTCATTTGCATTTTTTTTATATATGACATATTTATTTTATAAGAAAATGGCTATGTTGCTATGGAAACAAAAATTTAGTTAACATCTTAATTTAACTTTAACAGCTAAATATTTTCAATTATTTCATGTTGCTATGGCTTACAAAATAGAAATTCGGAAAAGTATCTATAATTTAGTTGGATGAGTAATTTAAATAATATAAATCGATTATTTTGTTTTTAAAAAAGAATTATTTTGACAATTTGCAACTTGAATATATCAGAATACAATGTTATAACATACGGGAAGCAGCTTACGAACTAACTCTTATCTAACACTCTTACTCTTTTTATAATTTATCATATACAAAGGAAATGCAAGCTCAGCTTAAGATTAGAGAACAAAAGAATGAAATCTTCTACTAGATAATTCTAATATGTTGATATATATAACTCCTCCATCCTTAAAAGAGGATTTCATCTTTCTTAAAAAGGATCTCTATTTTGGATTACATTCATCATTATTTTACTGTTTTATTCTGCGATTTTTTCTACATTTTACTTTATCTTTACATTTATAAGTTATATTTAACAATACAATAATAACGAATATAATTATTACAAAAGAGTTAATATGGTTATGATAATTTTCTTTTGTTTCAATTTCTTGTATTTTGAGGACTTCATTAGCAATAATATTTTCTTTATTAATTTGTTTCAATTCCAAAGTTTTATTACTATATTGATTTTCTTTTATATTGAATTTTATATTTTCAAAAACTATTTATTTTGCATTAGTTATTCTTTTTCCCAGATTATAATTATCTACTTTACAATTTTAATTAGTTCGAAATTTATAAACTCCTTTAATTTGTTGATGTTTAATTTTATTTTCACACTTTATTTCTATATTTTTCTTTTCAGTACTAGCTATTATTGCTAGGTTTTCATTTTCTATTTCCATGATCAAAAATCCATCATTAATTTTATGATATTCACAATCCTCATTATTATGCTTCAAAATAATATTCTTAATACATTTACTAGTTTCTATATAATTTGATTTACAAAAATAACTATTATTTATGTTATTACAATCATGTGTCTCATATATTTTATTTTCACTTAAAATTAACAATTCTTTCTCCTCATTTATAACAAATATCTGTTTTTTACTGACATTTGGTATTGGAGTGATTTGTAATAATTTATTATTTTCATTTTGATAATATACGGGTATATCCAATAAGTATTCAATCTGATTTTTATTAATTCTACAATGGCTGGTTATTTGTGCTGTTAATTCCCAGGAATTTAAATTTTGATTTGTTTCTTTAATAATTTTATTTAATTCTTCTTTTGAGATTATAGAACTGTGAATTTTATTTAAGTTACAAAAAATCTAACTTGTTTCAATTTCATCTAAGATTTCTATTAAATTTATACTCAGCAAAATTAATTGGTTAATTATATCTTTTATTCTAGAGATGCTATCCCATTTCATGGATTCATTTAGTATACCTTCCACCTGACTTATTCGTAATTTTAATATGTCTTCATTATGTTGAATGTTTTCAATTTGTTTGTTAAATTTTTAAATTATTTCCTTATTAACTCGGATATTTTCTAAATTTTGATCTTGAAGGATATGTTGATTATGTTGAATTTTTTCGAATAATTTATTATACCTCTCGGCATCCTCTGAATCTAAATTACCGGTGATACTTTTAATGACTGTTCCTAACCCGTTTATCAATCCTCTCTTATTTCATTTATTACTAAATAAATTATTAATTTTACTTTTTAATCTATTCATATTAAAATTTAGAATATTTGGATAGCTTTGCACTTCTTTCTTATAACTAAATTTTATATTTTCATTAATATATAATTTTAATAACATTTCATTCTTATAATTATTTATTTTATTATATTCTAATTCTAGTGAAGTTATATCGTAATGATAATGGGAATAATAAGAATCTTTATATATATTTATCTGACCTAACTCTAATACATTAATTCCAGGATTATCCATAAGTTCGATCAATTCCTCTCTCCTGCAGTAGCATCTGCAACAAAGCGGCGTTTTCTCTTTATTTTATCTATTTTATGTCGTTTATTAGGGTTTATTGTTATTGTTCATAATTTAGGGTTATATGTCTCAATTTTGTGAATTTTGAATAATGGTTTTTTATCTTTCTGTATCCTTCTTTTTCCTTCTTTAATTAATACAGTGCTTAATTTTAAATTCTCTAAATTTACCTTCAAGGGTTTCTGTTTTAAAAATCGTTTATTTTTTCTATTTGAATATTGTTATTAACTTCTTCTATTAATAATCTGAGTTAATATTGCCATTCTTGTAAATAATCTTCGTTACTATTTTTAAATTTTAAAATATTATTATCTTTTTCTAAACCAAAAAGTATTTCACTCGGGGTGTATTTGGTAGTTGAGTTTATTGAATTATTATAGGCTATTAGAGCTAGATGCATTTTCTGAAAATTTTCTTGTTCTTGGAAATGTTGTCGCTGGTTTAAAATTCTCAAATGTTCAATTAAGGTGGAATGAAATCTTTCGGCTAGTCCGTTTGATTTTGGGTTGTCGACATATATCATATGAATTTGAATATTATACGTATTTCATAAATTTTTTATTAAGTTATTATTGAATTTAGTTCCACTATCAAAGGTTATTTCATTAGGGGTTTGATATTGTGAGAAATATTTTATTAATGCATTAGTAATATCTACAGCAGAAAGTGTTTTTAAATATATTAATTGAGCGAATTTGAAAAAAGCGTCAATTATTGTTAAATATTTTTTCTTTTCTAAAGTTAACGTGTCTATATGTAGTATGTCAAAAGGGAATTTAGGGTTTTTGTTAAATTACCACATATTTGATACGGGTTTCTTTCGTATTTGTTTTGTTGACATATGTCGCAGTTGTTAATGTATTTCTGTATGTCTATTAATATATTAGGCCAATAAAAATTTCGTTTTAATTTTTGGTACAATTCTACAATTCCTCTATGATTAGTTTTACCTAGGTGATAATTTTGAATTGTTTCTAACTGATCTTCGGGGGTTAATTTATCTTCTAATACTTCCTTGCATTGAATTAATTTATATGTATCTTTAGAGAAATTATTTTGTAAAACTTTATAAAATAAAAAAATGAATATATCATCACGCCTTCTACCCATTACTGGGTGTGGCACTCTGCTGAAGCAGATCTCGGTAAGTGATATATTTTGCGCGTAAAGTGTGGTTACCAGTCGTCAAATCACGGCCCCCAAACAAGTTAGTGATGCAGGAGCCACAGGTATAGCTTTTTCAAATTATGCAAATTTGTCGCCTGTGAGAATCGAACCAGGGACCTCAGGATCCACAGGCCGACTTCATACCACTGAGCTAGCCATCCCAAAACTTTATTTATTGAGTTTATCAAACTTTCATCAATTAAGCAATAATAATTTATATGTGGTACTAAGTAATCTTTTATTGCGTTAAATGCTTCACGTTCCAAGTTAGATTCTTTTAATTTAATAGTTAGTCTTTGTTTATTTCCAAAAATTTTGATTAATTGATATTTTGTTTCTTCATTATGTTTTTTAATTATAATTAGTTTTTTTCCTATGTTAATACAAGTGTCCTTATAAGTTATTCCATTAATTTCGTTTTCGTCTGCGGAATGTATTGTATCTAAGTCTTCGTCATCAGCGTTTGCAATCACACTTTCAGTGTCGTCGTTTATATTTACTTCCTCCGTTAATAATTCGTGAATCACCATTTTAATATGAGTTTCTTTAAAAATTTCTTTCATTAATTTCTTTATTTTCGGGAATGGTTTTCTATCTAATCCTGAACAAATTTTTAGCATATGAATTTTTGAAACTATGTGGCCAAGATAAGCAACTTCTTTATGCAAAAATTCTGATTTATCCAGCTGAATCTTTAAATTATATTGTTTCAATTTGGAAAATACTTTACGAATGTTTTCACAATATTCTTGTAGTGATGTTCCTAATATTATGATATCGTCTAAATAGACGAGACAGATTTTATTTATATAATCTTTCAATACATACTTCCTTAGTCTTTGAAAGGTAGCTGGAGCGTTTTTCAATCCAAACGACATTCTCGTAAATTCGAAATGTCCTTGCTCCGTGCTGAAGGCTGTTTTAGGGATGGAAACAGGTTGTATTTGGATTTGATGGAATCCTGATGATAAATCTAGTAAAGTGTAATATGTGTTGTTGCCGAGATTGTCTAAAACGTCTGAGATATTTGGGATCGGGTATTTGTCGTCTACTGTCTTTGAATTAAGTTTTCGGTAATTAATTACCATTTTAAATTTTCTTTTGCCTGAGGCATCTAATTTCTTAGGGTGTTACGTTCCAATTTTATTCCTTCCTCAAATCCTGATTTTCCCTTTTTATTCATCGTAATTTCGTCTTTTCCTTTTGTTGAGTAACCTACAAATTATAGTTGTAATTTAGAGTCGAGTCATTTTAGGGAAAAAGTAGAATTAGCATATTTGTACACTCACCTAGGTTTTAATCTTTCAATATTCCCTCGATTTAAGTGATATAGTTTCCTTTATTTTGTAATTGTTTATATTTGTTTATGTTCTTTTGACAGTGTCAATTAGTGACAATTAGTATCGTGTTTTGTTTTAATCCCGGTTGGATGGCGCGTACAGTTCGTTTCGCTTGAGGCAAGTTAAAGCTTCGTTTACACGTCGCGTAGTAGAGTCGCGCATTAAAACTCAATTTAAAAATCGTGTGATCAATTAAAGTATAGATTCTTGTTCCCATTAGCTTAGTTATTTCTTGGTAGACCTCCTTGCATTTATTCGGAATTTAATCCTTCGTATTTCACTTAAGTTCGTGTTGTCCATTCCCCGAGCTGTGTATTGTAAAGCGTTCTTCTTGGTACTTGAAATCACACTTTCATTTACCGCCAAATCTGTAACTCTCTTTCTCACTCCCTTCTATTATTTTGTTATCTTTTTTCTCTTTTTTCTGGCTGCACGTGGTGATGTCTTTCACCATTTTGGGAGTCGAAGTTTGACTATTGAAAAGAATTGACGTAAAGTAATCGAGTAGTGGTTGTTAAAGTTTTGAGTTTATATTTCATTTTCGCTATTTGCGAGTGATTTCTACTATTGTTATTATATTGCTGTATGCAACACCCGTCTGGGGATTTGGAGGTAGAAATCCACGATTTTCTGAGTGTGCATATTTTTGGTGCAAATGAGTTGCTGTGTTGGGTACACTCAGAAAAACACCCATTTTGGTGATTTACGTAATTGCGTAAATTCAAATCATCTTCGCCGATCATCAGCGAACCTCAAACAACCTCGTGCCACCCGCCAAGGTACCGACAACGTCGAGGACGACTTCCATCGCTGAGCAGAGTTCTTGCTAGGTAGAGATCTATTCCTCGGGTCCAGATTCCTGCGCCTGCCAGTTCGTGCCTGCCGTGGTATCAGCTCGAGAACATTTGATTTATTTATTATTTTATTTTTAAATACGTCATCTACGTTTTGACGCCATTTTGTACGTATTTTTATGTTTTAAATTTTACACATACTTGATACACTTTTATATTGTATATCAATGCTAGTCATTATTCAACACACACACTTGGTTTGTGATAATTATTATTATTTTGAGTATAGCAATATTTCATTTTGTAAAGTTCATTCATACAGTTTGGTTATATTTTTGTTGACACAGTTAACACTCACGGAACACTTTTTACACATTTTGTTAGTTGTAAGGAACCGTAGTGGTAAGAACTTTATTTGTTGGTTTATTCAGTTGGTTAGTACTCGCAGTTCGCGCTGCACTGTTTCTCGCAACCCCTAAATCCCTGTACTTGTTTCGCGTCCCGGTTGATCAACCTACGGTCTGCGATTTCGATGCACTAGATGTGTGCTGCGTGGAGGTGCTATAGGAGGTCACGTTACGGACAGTTCGGAGTGAATCGCGTTTGTTTTATGTCAGTACATTGTGGTACGATAAAGTTCTAGCACACTGTGTAGAAATTGGCGCCCAACGTGGGGCCCTGATCGTTTTGCGTGACCTGATTGTTTTGCGTGACCTGATTATTTTGTGTTGCGCGAGTTGTTTTGCGTGTGTTTAGTGTTCCTCTATTGCTAAATTGTATCATATTCATTTATTTTCGGTAGTTAGTTAATTAGTTCATTATTTAGTTAGTTATTTAAGATAGTAGGCACATTTAATCTAGAATTAATTTTTTTGTTGAGCTATATTGCTTTTGAAATTTATTGTTGCCGTATCTTAGTATTTTGGGTTTATTACTTTAGTTCTTTTGATGTAATTTCAGACATAAATTTATCTTTTTTTGGGAATAAATTATACTATTTGGGGTTGAATATAGTTGATGAGCTTATTTATGAGTTAAAAGTTCGCGGCGTTGAAGATTTTGGTGCAATAGACTCCTTGAGGCGAACACTTCGAACCTTGTTGCGTCTTGAAAAAAATTCTTCTTTTGTATTACCGCAGTATCTCTTTACGTTTGAACAGGATCATGATGCACTTCAGAATCAAATTAAGATAGTTGAGTTAATAACTGATTGTTCGGATACTAAAGCATCATCGGCGTATAAAAAAATTGAGACAAAAATTTCTCATTCATTAGGTCGGATAAATCGTTCTGAGACGACAGTTGAAACGCAAATAAAACAGCGTTCACAAATTTTGCTCAAATTAGTCACTTTAGAATCGGACTTGAAAACAAAAGCCAAGAGGGCCAAACAATCTTCCACCATAGTTAGTGAGCTTCTAACTCATTCTGTTGCAGAATTAAAGTTGTCTGATTAGGATTCTGGTTCATCTGTCTGATTAGGATTCTGGTTCATCTGTGTCAGAAATAGAAGCAGAAATACCCCATTTAGCAGTAAGATCAAAATCGATACCAGTTTCAAAATGGGAATTAAAGTTTACGGGTGATTTGAGATTGATGTCGTTGAATTCATTTTTAGATAGGGTTGAGGAATTGCGTTGCGCTCGTCACGTGAGCAAATTAGAACTCCTTTCGTCCGCGATTGATCTTTTTGAAGGAAATGCACGAATTTGGTATCGGGCAAATAAACATTTATTTAGAACATGGGATGAATTAGTTTCGGGTTTAAAGTTAGAATTTTTACCGGTCAATTATGAGGAGAAACTGTTGGATGAAATTAAGCGCCGTACACAAGGGCCGAGTGAGTCAATAGGGATTTATGTTGCCGTCATGTCCACCCTGTTTTCGCGATTAGGAACTAAGGTTTCCGAAGATTTTAAAGTGCATGTGCTTATGAGGAATATTTTGCCGTTTTATCATACCCAATTAGCGTTAATTGATGTTCGCTCAGTAGCAGAGTTACTTAGGTTGTGCCGTCGCATGGATGAGCGTAGAGAATCGGTCGAGCAGTTCGTTCCCCCGCCGCGTCAGAATCAGTCAATAGAGCTAGATTTAGCTTATGTCCAATATACGCAACCGTCGACCTCATCTCGCAGTGCGAATTTTCCGCGTGATACTTTAGGACGGAGAAATATCGATACGGTTCAGCACAATAATCGGCCATGTTGGAATTGTGGTCAAGTGGGCCATCTTGCAGCGAATTATCGTGCGCCTCACAAACAACATTGCTATAAATGTGGGAAGCCGAATGTGACAGTGAGATCTTGCACGGCTTGCAATTCGGGAAACGAGCGTCGGATGCCATAGGAGACCGTCTACGTCATCACGAGGATTCTTTGTCGGTCATTAATAATGCTGGTTTAGATTTTATTTTAGCACACGCAAAAGGTGATGAACGACCTTATTTGGAGATTTTTATTTTTGAAAAGTCATTTCTTGGACTTTTGGATTCTGGTGCATCGTGCACCATTGTAGGAAAACCGGGTTGGAAATTGTTGAAACTTGCGCTTCAATAAATCAATTGCACATTGTACGGTCGCGAACGGACAACGTTGTGAAAGTATTGGTACAATTTCGGTTCCAGTTAGATTACGTGATCAAGTGAAAATTGTAGATATTTTAGTGGTTCCTGAATTACCGCAGTTATTAATACTAGGAGCAAACTTTTGGCGAATTATGAGAATTGTTCCGGATCTACGTCGCGGAGAATGGACGTTTTCAGACGCACCATCGATAGCTACCATGTCGGTCAACGCTATAAACTCTCGTACCAGTTTAAGTATTGAGCAACAGAACCAGTTGGAAAAATTGGTAGACAAAATTTTCGCAGATATGGGCGCGGATAAAATAGGATGTACGGATAAGGTAGAACTTAAAATACAGACTGATAGTGAACCCATTAAACAACGCTATTATCCTATTTCGCCTGCTGTTCAGAAACACGTAGATAAAGAACTAGATTTTATGCTCGCGAATGGTATTGTTGCAGAATCGGATAGTCCTTGGTCTTCTCCTATATTATTAGTACCGAAGAAAGACGGAACGTTTAGATTTTGTGTGGATTTTCGAAAAGTAAATACGCGACGAGACGCTTACCCAATACCGTATGTTTCGGATACTCTGGATAGGTTATGTGACGCGAAATATTTGACGTCGTTAGATATTAAATCCGCATATTGGCAAATACCTGTTGCTGCTGACTCCAAGCAGTATACTGCGTTTACGGTTCCGCATCGTGGGCTTTTTCAATTCCGTCGCATGCCATTTGGGCTCCATAATGCTCCAGCGACATGGCAGTGATTTATAAATCAAGTAACCGGGTCAGATTTAGAGCCAAATGTTTTCGTATATTTTGACGACATCGTTATAGTGACACAAACATTTGAGAAACATATTCAAATTTTGGAGGAAGTTTCATCGCGTCTCATTAATGCAGGATTAACGTTAGGTAGAGATAAATGTCAGTTTTGTCGCGATGAATTACGTTATTTAGGTTACGTCGTAAATGAGCGTGGACTTCATGTTGATCTGGAGAAAGTGCGTGCTATTTTGGACATCCCTGTACCTAAGTCGGTCTCGGATGTACGTAGGTTAGTTGGTATGGCGTCGTGGTACCGTAGGTTTGTGCCGCACTTTTCTACTGTGCTCGCTCCACTCACAAACTGATTGCGGAAGAACTCTTCGTTTAGTTGGAATTCAGATTGCGATAGTTCTTGGGCTAAAATAAAGAATTGTTTAGTTTCCGCACCGATTTTGACATGCCCTGATTATAGTCGAGAATTTATTCTCCAAACGGATGCGTCTAATTTTGGTCTTGGTGCTGTTTTAAGTCAGCAATACGATGATGGGGAAAAAGTGGTATGTTATTTGTCTCGTTCCTTGACGCGCCAAGAGAGGAACTTCTCCACTACCGAGAAGGAACTATTAGCTTTATTGTGGGCTGTGGAAAAACTTCGTCCGTACCTAGAAGGTACACAATTCACTGCCGTTACTGATCACTATTCCCTGTTGTGGTTACATAAACTTAAGAATCCATCGGGTAGGCTTGCGCGTTGGGCAGTTCGTCTTCAGCAATATGATTTTAAAGTGGTGCACCGTAAGGGCAAAGAACATGTTGTTCCGGACGCCTTATCGAGATCAGTACCTGTTGTAGATTCAGTTGAATTATCGGATTTTGAGGATAAGTGGTTAAGTAAATTATTTCGTTTGGTATCGGGTAATCCAAGAAAATGCCCTGATTTTCGTATTAGTAGTGGCAAGTTATATAAGTTTGTAAAATCAGACTATTCGGATCTCGCTGGTGAGGAATCCCAATGGAAGTTAGTTATTCCTAAAAGTAAAAGAAAAGAATTGATTGCGACATGTCACGATCTTTCCGTTAGCGGTCATTTAGGTATGTACAAAACATTTAATCGGTTGGACGTTACGGATTACATACGGAAATGTGTAGTGTGTATTAGGTCCAAACCTGAACAAAAAGCTCCTACGGGACGAATGGGCGGACACTCTCAAATTAGTAGGCCTTGGGAAGTCATGCACGGATATTGTTGGTCCTCTACCGCGATCATCTAAAGGTTTGTCGTACATTCTTGTAGTTCCAGATTGTTTTAGTAAATTTTTGCTTTGTTTTCCACTTCGGAAAGCATCGGCAATAAGTATTGTACGTCATTTAGAGAATGATGTTTTCCATTTGTTTGGTGTGCCACGTAAGATGATCTCGGATAATGGAAAACAATTCAAATCGAAGGAGTACGCAAAATTGTTGTCCTCATATGATGTCAAACCTGTGTATACATCATTGTATCACCCCCAAGCAAACCCTACGGAACGAGTTAATCGCGTGATTAAAACTATGTTAATTTCCTTCATGTCGGAAAACCATCGCTTATGGGACGAATATTTGCCGAAGGTGGCTTGCGCACTTCGTACGGCTAAACATGAAGTGACAGGATTAACTCCCTATTTTATAAATTTCGGTCGTGAAGCTAAGTTGTTAGGGAATGAAGCTGATGAGAAAATTTCAGATTTGGGAGAAATTCAATGTATTAGGGATAAGGACAAAATCGTAGAGAGAGCTTGTAATTTTAGAAAGCTATATAAAGACGTTAGAATACGGCTACAAAAAGCCTATGTCAAATCAAAAACTAGGTATGATTTACGGCATCGTGAAGTTGCGTTTTACCCTAATCAGATGGTATGGAGGAAAAATTTTGTATTGTCGGATGCAGCGAAATATTATACGGCTAAATTGGCAGAAAAATATGTAGGGCCTTTTCTGATTGAGAAAAGAATTTCCACTGATACTTATCAATTGAAAAATTTAGATGGGAGTAATCTTCAAGGAACTTGGAGTAGTGAACATTTGAAAGCGCACCCGGATAATGACTTGGATTAACGATTTTTGGTTTTGCTAGTAATTTGTGTTATCTTCTTTTCTTTCAGTATTTTTTTGTTTACGTGCCTCTTCTTCTCATAGTGTTAGTTAGCGGTTTTGGTTTATTTCTTCTGTACTTCGTTCAAATTGAAAATTTTCAAGTAAATTTTCTCAAGTGGTGAGGGGAGAGTTGTTACGTTCCAATTTTATTCCTTCCTCAAATCCTCATTTTCCCTTTTTTATTCATCGTAATTTCGCCTTTTCCTTTTGTTGAGTAACCTACAAATTATAGTTGTAATTTAAAGTCGAGTCATTTTAGTGAAAAAGTAGAATTAGCATGTTTGTACACTCACCTAGGTTTTAATCTTTCAATATTCCCTCGATTTAAGTCATCTAGTTTCCTTTATTTTGTAATTGTTTATATTTTTTTATGTTCTTCTGACAGTGTGGCAAGTTAAAGCTTCGTTTACACGTCGTATAGTAGAGTCGCGCATTAAAACTCAATTTAAAAATCGTGTGACCAATTAAAGTATAGATTCTTGTTTCCATTAGCTTAGTTATTTCTTGGTAGACCTCCTTGCATTTATTCGGAATTTAATCTTTCGTATTTCACTCAATTTCGTGTTGTCCATTCCCCGAGCTGTGTATTGTAAAGCGTTCTTCTTGGTACTTGCAATCACACTTTCATTTAACGCCAAATCTGTAACTCTCTTTCTCACTCCCTTCTATTATTTTGTTATCTTTTTTCTCTTTTTTCTGGTTGCACGTGGTGATGTCTTTCACCATTTTGGGAGTCGAAGTTTGACTATTGAAAAGAATTGACGTAAAGTAAGCGAATAGTGGTTGTTAAAGTTTTGAGTTTATATTTCGTTTTCGCTATTTGCGAGTGATTTCTACTTTGTTATATTGCTGTGTGCAATACCCGTCTGGGGATTTGGAAGTAGAAATCCACGATTTTCTGAGTGTGCATATTTTTGGTGCAATTGAGTTGCTGTGTTGGGTACACTCAGAAAAACACTTGTTCTACGTTTTGACGCCATTTTGTGCGAATTTTTATGTTTTACATTTTACACATACTTGATACACTTTTATATTGTGTATCAACGCTAGTCATTATTCAACACACACACCTGGTTTGTGATAATTATTATTATTTTGAGTATAGCAATATTTCATTTTGTAAAGTTCATTCATACAGTTTGGTTATATTTTTGTTGAGGCAGTTAACACTCACGGAACACTTTTTACACATTTAGTTAGTTGTAAGGAACCGTAGTGGTAAGAACTTTATTTGTTGGTTTATTCAGTTGGTTAGTACACCGTTAGTACTCGCAGTTCGCGCTGCACTGTTTCTCGCAACCCCTAAATCCCTGTACTTATTTCACGTCCCGGTTGATCAACCTACGGTCTGCGATTTCGATGCACTAGATGTGTGCTGAGTGGAGGTGCTATAGGAGGTCACGTTACGGACAGTTCGGAGTGAATCACGTTTGTTTTATGTCAGTACATTGTGGTACGATAAAGTTCTAGCACACTGTGTGCTCCAGGTAAACTTATCCTGCTTTTATTCGTCCGGAGAGTATTCAACATCGTCTGTAAGTTGTTGTATATTTCTAATTAATCATATTAGTATATTGTCAGTTTTCAATAATAACCAAATTGTTATACTTAGCTCTTGTTTAATTTCTATGTTATCTTGTTTAGTTCTTTCAGCACAACTCGACGATATTAGCAAACTATGTGCTCTCCTTACGGAGAGTCAGCAAGTTATTTGGCACCCGTCGGTCACGCAGATTTTAGGTTTTATTAAGAACTGTAAATTTAGTGAGATCCGCAAATATTGTGTCACCTACCCCTTTTCTCAATTGGGTTTGGTCGAGAGTACTTTTAAATTGAGTGGCGCCCTTTCTCTTCCCGAGCTTCCACCCACCCCTGTCACCACTGAGACGCCGGCACCTCGTCCAACGGTAGGGAACACCGTACGGCAATAGCTACGCTTAGTAGTGCGTAGCAAGGGACCATCCACACTAGAGATGCGCATTTCAATCCGAACCCGAAACCCGACCCGACCCGATCCGAACCACCGTCGGGTTTCGGGTCGATTTTATATCCAAATATAAAGTTCGGGTTGGGTTCGAGTCAGGTACCGTTCACGTCCGGTTGGTTCAGTTCGGGTCGGGCTGGATAAGTTCGGGTCGGGTCGGGTTCGGGTCGGTACAGTTCAGGTACCGTTCAGCTCGGGTTGGTTCATTTCGAGCCGGGTTGGTTCAGTTCGGGTCAGGTACCGTTCACGTCGGGTTGGTTCAAATTCGGGTCAGGTACCGTTCACGTCGGGTTGGTTCAAATTCGGGTCAGGTACCGTTCACGTCGGGTTGGTTCCGGTCGAGTCGGGCTGGTTCAGTACGAGTTCTCTCAGCTCCGGGTTCGGCTCGAGTTCGTGTCTGGTCGGGTTGGTTCATCTCTGTTCATTTCTATAATCGTGCGGACGGCAGTTCTTATGACACAATTCATGCAAGAAGAGATTATTATAAAATTTTATGTCATCCAGATGACCAAATACGGTGGAAGTGTAATTTATAATTTTGGTACCAGGTATCCTTCTATGTTCTATCAAAGAATTTTCCCATTCCCAGGTATATTGTCGGAATTGCGAATTATACTTGAAATAATAACAATGGCTATAACGGGATAATAAACGACAACCAGATGTTCATTCAAATTTCAAACCTCTCTAAAATGAAAAAGTAAAATCAAGAGTTCTTTGAAAAAGAATATCGATTTAAAATTATAAGGACTATATATTTCTTGAATGTTTGTTCAAAATATTTCATTGGCTATCGAAGAAATAATTATAGTCGGTTGAGTTTGAAATTCAGACCTATTTACTTTACTCGATATTTTCCAGTTTTATTATATAATTTACCCAATCAAAGGTAATTTTTATCTCTCTCTTTGATTTGAATTTTGTATAATTTCTCATTGTACTTCGTTGCGAAATGAGCTGGTATACGAGTAATATATCAAAATTTGTAATAATTTTATTGGATTTTTGTCAGGGATGCGGCAAGTAAACTCACTAAAAATATTAGATATAACTTTACTAGGGCACCACCCACTTTGTATCTGAACAAAATGTACTTCTCTAGCAATATCTAACAATAGAAAGACCTCACTAAAACTTTCAATAATCCCTTTGGAAGACTTGCATAGCCGTAGAGAGAAGTTTTCATGGAGATTTGTTTATGTATTTACATTATCTACAAATTTGCAAAATTTATATTTATTTTAATATAAAGTGACTTCAGCTGATCTCTAAAAAATAATTGGGAGCTGAAACGGTCGATCTCTATCGAATTCAGTTCTTTTGAGAATCATCAACAAACAACAATTTATTGACACGCCACTGGAATACTATGTTTGAAGGACTGATTTATAATTCCAGCCCATTTTGAAGCGAAGTATAGTTCGTTTGTGTGAAAAACAGATAAGAAAGTATGTAATAGAGAAATAAAAATAACGCTGGATTTAAAAAGAATTATACAAATAAATAAAATTTTAAATGGTAATGCTGATTTGGCTTCAAGCTTAATTGCTGTACTTGAAACACGTCCCTGCTTTAATTTCTTGCGAGGTTGACCGTACATTTACCCTTTAAACTCATTTTTACTGATAGAAGGCAAAATTTTAGTTTCAAAAACAGTTATTGTATTACTTATTGTATTATTTACTGAAACAGGTTCATTAAAATACGTAGTTATAATTTAAAAACTAATGATATGTTACCGTGCGGGTGTTTACCAGACGTCAACACGTAAGTAATCATTTCTGGTGTGGTGAGACTATAGTCATAGGTGTATTTCTCGTGCCATTTAAAATTGATATTAGTTTTTGTTTTGGTAAACAAAGATTTTTTCACTTCGGGTCGGGTTCGGGTCGAGACAATTCATTTCGGGTCGATACCGTTCAGGTCGGGTTGGTTCATTTCGGGTTGGAACCGTTCAGGTCGGGTTGGTTCATTTCGGGTCGGTACCGTTCAAGTCATATTGGTTCAGTTCGGGCTGGTTCAGTTCGGGCCAGGTACCGTTTGGGTCAGACTTGTTCATTTCGTGTCGAGTCGGGTTCGGGTCGGTTCGGAACAGATATCGGTCGGGTCGGGTCGGGTTCGGGTCGGTTCGGAACAGATACCGGTCGGGTTGGGTCGGATTGAGTTGGTTCATTGATGGTTACCGTTCGGGCCGGGTTTCATTTTTACAGAAAATGCGCATCTCTAATCCACACAGGTGATGACCAGGCGGAATGACTTTCCTGTATAATTTCGTTATCTAATAATTCTTCAATTTGTCTATTAATTTCTTTTTTATATATCTCGGGATGTCGATATGATCTAGTGTATATAGGAATATCGTCTTTAGTTATTATTTTATGTAGGATTACGTCTGTGTGTGTTAACATTTCTTCTTTTTTTGGAAAGATACTTTCGTATTCCTTAATTAATTTAAAAAGCTCTCTTTTTTCTTCTAGATTTAAATGTTCTGCTCTAATTTGAATCTCTTCTATATTATTAATAGAATTTAGATTTTTTAAATATTGTATTTTATAATTTTTATTCTGAATAGTAATTATATTATCACTAAAATTAATTTTAACATTCATTTCAATCATTGCTGGTAAGCTTAATAATAGATTGAATTGATTCTGGAATTTATGTAAATAAAACTTTAAATCTTTACCTTCAAATTGTATGATTACATATTCATCGCCATTATGTTCTCCAACTGCTGTTTTAAAATTAAATTTTTCCTTATGAATTTTGAATTTATATAAATTTTTATAAACATATGTTTTACTTATCAAATTAATAGTTGATCCTGTATCGATTAGCATATAATAATCTTTTATTATTAAAAAGGGTAATCGCGAATTTTGGAATATATTCAAGATTTCTCATGGATATTTGGAGTCATCTCTAAAAAAGAATCCTCATCAACAATATTATCATTATAAGTGTAACTATCTTCTTCTTCTTCGTTGAAATTTTGAGTTTCGGAATATGAGTTTTCGTCAAGAACTTCTGTGTGGTTAATTTCTTCTGCTATGTAATTTGTTTGATACGTACCTAATTGTCTGTTTTGTTGTACAAAGTAATTGTTTGGTCTTGATGGACCTGGTTTAGGTTGGAATGTTTGTCTTGTTTGTATAGACATGGGAGTTGGTTTTATATTTTGTGCGTTTTTAACTTGTTGTCTAGGAGCAAATCGTTGGTTTTTAAAGTTTTTATTTTGAAAATTCACTGGTGCGGTAGGGAATCTTGTACCAGGGAATTTTTGAGGTGGAATATTTGGTAATTGTCTGATGATAGGTTTTGGGTTAAAATTCATATTTGGTTTTAAATATTGAAAATCATTTTGTAAAAGTGTTTCTACTTCACTTAAGGTTTCTGGATTTCTTGTGGCAAGATTATTTCTAAATGGATCATTAATTGTTGATATAAAGTTATTAATTATCAATTTTTTTGCAAGTCTGTTCATTACTATCTTTGTACCGGGATAATTTTCCTCGATTCTCACTTTAGATTTGAAATTAAGAAACTTTTCTTTCGTTATTTCTAATAATTTGTATGGGTTTTTGATATTTTGTATTTTTAACAATTCATTTGGTATTTATTGTCACTGAATTAGTTTTGTCACTAAAAGTATTTTTTAAATGAGCTCGTAATTCATTCCAATTGTTAAATTCAAGATCTTTAATACTATCTAGAGCGCGTTCTGTTATTTTACTTTTTATGTTTAAGAGGGTGAGAGCTGTATCAAATTCATCTAATGGTGGATTCAGTGTACTAAGGAGATTATGAACGGTGTTCACAGCGTTTATGAAATTGTTCAGTTTATTTGTGTCGCCATTGTAAGTGGGCACAGAGTTTAATGCGAAATTTATTTTTTGTAATTTATCAGCCATTATATTATTTTCAAGATTATTTTCGATTTCCAACAATGCTTGTATTAATTCTTGATTATTATCCAGATTGACTAATTATTAATATACGTTAAAATATAAAATTTAATAATGTTAATAATATTAGTACAATGTGTTTTAGTGTGTTTGTGGCTCTGTGTCAGAGCTCGATTTCTTTCCTAACAGCGTTAGCCGTTCCAGAAATCCCTGTGTGATATGTTTATTAGTAGTTGTTAATCAATATTGTACTTACAATAAAATTATACTTAATAATGTTGAAATCTTCATTTGCACTTTTCACTAAACTCACTGGCTCTTGGTATGCAGGCTCTGTGTGGAGTTGATGATGTGGTGCAGAATTGGGAGTGTTCGAATTGACGAACCTGGTGCTCGCGCTGCGGGCTCTGAGGTACGGAGTTTCGTAGCTTGTCGGTGTTGCGGGGACCTGGGCACTGCGTGTAGCGGCTCTGTAGGTTTCTTCTTCTGATGTTGCTAATATTGTCAAGACCTGGGCACTGCTTTCAGCGGCTCTGTAAGTTTCTTGTAGATTCACGTACCATAATAAATCGTAAAAACGAAACAGTTATGGTGTAAACGAATTAAACTTTTTTTACGAGTTTTCGACCAAAAATGCACTGTTTACGGATCCGTCACGACTGCGTCAATTAAATAATATAAATCGATTATTTTGTTTTTAAAAAAGATTTATTTTGACAATTAGCAACTTGAATAGGTGTATCAGAATACAATGTTATAACATACGGGAAGCAGCTTACGAACTAACTCTTATCTAACACTCTTACTCTTTTTATAACTTATCATATACAAAGGAAATGCAAGCTCAGCTTAAGATTAGAGAAAAAAGGAATGAAATCATCTACTAGATAATTCTAATGAATGTGGGCTTGGTATTCCTTGTATGAACCTTCTAAAAAGTGGAAGCCCTACAATTTTTACCAGAACAAGAGCCGAAGCACTGGTAAGAGGAGCGAAAAACACACATGGTATATTAGTAAAGAAACTAGCATGTGTAACAAGTCGCTTTCGTGTTTGTTAAGATTTGTTTAAATTTGAGTATTTTCTGTATAAGAAAACTGTTTGGTTAGTCTTTGTTGTGTATTTAATTCTTAGAAGTATTTGTCCGTTGGATTTGACGCTAAATCAGTTACCGTAAAAATGTTAGTTTAAAGACCTAGCATTTCCTTATAACGAGAATAGCTCCAGCAAGCAATTTTTAGAACTTCTGTTAGTATTGTCCAGCCTTAAAGCTATAAAAAACGGAAATTGTAAAGTTTTGCTGTCACTCTCTCGTCAAATATTGAAGTATCTAGTAGGTACTAAGAAGGTTAATGAATTGCAAGCTGTTGTTGTAAACGGATCGAAATTGAGTAGTTAGTAAATTAATTTTAGCGTCTTTTGATTATAAGAGTGACGGATTTAAAAGTAGATGATTTTATATTATATTACTTTCATTTCTTTGTGTTTTTATTTTATTAAAGTTTATATAATTTTGTTATAGTGGAATTCATGTTGTTGTTTTATTATTGACCATGCAGTAAGTTCCCGCCGGTTACAGTTGAGTTATTTAAATAATATTCAGTTCGAATTCATACTCGTAGCAAGTCGAGTCTAAATACTTCTTTGTGGCCCGCTACCCGCGTGATTAGTTATTAGTTACGCGTTAAATTAATATTAGTGTATCTCGTTACATTGGTGACATTCGCATTTTATTACACATGCCAATATCAAAAATCTAAGATCAGCATATCGCGGGAACTGTCACAGATTGGTCAAAAATACAGAAAAAGAGGAAAAGCCTCATAATATACAACCAACTAACCAGAAGCTCAATATGCTGCAATACATTACTAAAGGTACATTTTACTAACCATTGAGAAATAATTATGAATGACGATAATCTCCGAACACAGGCTTATCCTATAGAATAAGTTTAGGCTCTTTTATCTCAAAAACTTCACGATGGAGGATGAGAAGCACAAAATAAGGAAGAATTTTGTCCTAGAATATACAGAAAAGTCAGATAAATCGATGTAAATACCGTCTTAAATCTAGTGCTAGGTGTCTACAGAAAGTTGCGCTTTGTGGAAGACTAAGGCCCTTTCTATTTAATTTAAATTTATAATTTTGATGCGTATGAATCAGTTAATTATTGTTTATTAGAAAACATTAAAAAACTGTGCTAAAAGTTACAAGACAAATTATGAGTAAAGTCTGTGTAATGAGCCGTAGACGAGTTACTCAAAGTATGAATATTACAATTTTTCATTGTTACATGTGTTTTTTACACTATTTTTCGTATATCGTGTTAATTAATTTTTATTTCAAAATATAAATATAATAATGAAATATTAAGGTGGTAATACCGACAGATTCAATAAACATTTAAAATTTAATTTATTTTAACATTTAATAATTAGGTTAGACATAAAATTCATAATTATTATCATTATGTTATATAAAAAAATGTTGTAGGTAGCACAATGGTATCAATTCGGCCTGTGAATCCTAAGAACCCTGGTTCGATTCCCACTTCCGACAAACATTTCCGACAATCTGCAGCCGTGAGGGCTCCGCCACGCACACTATCCACCTGGACTTAAGGCGCGTGGTCGGACGAGAAACCGGCCACTGCGAACTTGTCATTTACCTCAGAGTAGATCTACAAGCCATTGAGAAAGGGTTGAAAGCCGAGTCTGAAACCACGATCTCGGCCAACATCAGCACTCGAAGATGCAAGCGAAAGTTGAGCACCTCCTTACAGGTGACAGCGGTTCATAATAGGATAAGACAGGATCACAGATCGTCCATACAAGCTCAATATTCACATCCAATCTCTCAACAATCTCACTCTATAACAACAGTTCAAACTCATCAATAATATTAACCATGGATAACTCACCACAGTAGAATAGTAACAAGTCAAAGTCAGCACAGTCTTAGTGAATACGATTAAGTAAAGTAGAGCTTGTTGTAATGAGGTCAGTTATTCAAAATAATATTGTATTATGTATTTGCTGACTTAGCACCACAGATCATAATATACTACTATAGATAAGAAACTGCCATGTTACGCAATGGGACTGTATTTTGCGCCATCTGAGTAGTGGAAGTCTAACTAAAGTCATGTATATAGGCAACCCGAAATGCATATTTAGGCAACATGTAATTTATATTATTATTTTATATTTATTTAAAATACATAAAATAAAAATTCATTATTACAATATAAATATTTATTAAAATATTCTCGTGTATACAATTTATTTATAATTTGAACTGTTTCAATCGCAGTTTTATCCAACTCTTGTGAACTTGAATATGTATTATGACTTCCTCATCTAAATATTATTTATTATATGATCACTTACTTACCAGTAGCAGTGCAGTTTTTTACACAACAATTGATATTAGTTGATGACATTATTTATATGAAATTATTTCACAAATAAAAATTAATTGGATATTTGACAGATTAAAAAATTTGAACTATATACAAATGACAACTACAGGAACAATCTAGTAACCAATGATTGCCGATATTGTAGTTATCTAAAATGGATGTCTTCACATAAAGACTATTAGCGCCATTCCTTAGGTGGAAGTCTCACTATAAACACAGTCCCATGGTTACCTATATAACTTTCCGCTGCAGCAAAATAAAATTATGTATATGAACAAAAGAAACTAAAGTAATTACATATTAAATTATGATCTTGCTTACTAACCACTGCATGGATATCTGTTTCTTCCATGTCTATATTTCTAGTATAATTATCATATACACTTTCAAAGTACGTTATATTATTATTTAAAATTTACAATAACATATATCAAAAATTTAATTATTAATATTTGCTCACAAATATTACCAATAATCATTGTTGCTTTTTTCAAATGTTCATTATCTTCGATATTTTCATTTTTACTACAACTATCATTATTTTAATTTTCTTCACAAATTTCAAACTTTTCTTTTAAGTTGTTTTCAACATCACTCTTATCTAAAATAAAATAAATTATAATGAATATTTAAATTTATTTGTCTGAACATTCATGATTCGTATTAATTTATGCACGTTTTATTATTTAGTACTTCTTCTCGATGTGTTATAAGTGTGACGGGTGTGAGATAATTGACATGGTTTAGTCTGAATAAGTTTGATTGAAAGTGCATAAGTAAAAGTTGCGTGCTCTCCGAAGAATAATTGCAGATTAAACAATGTTCAATGCATGTTTCAAGTATTCGTAATGTATATATATATATATATATATATATATATATATATATATATATATATATATATATATATATATATATATATATATGTAATGAAATTTTAATTTCATAATTCATATATTTCTGTGCTCTCACGAGCGCCGGTATAGTAGGTCGGAACATGTTTATAATTGTTTATGAAACAATTATAAACATGTTCCGACCTACTATACCGGCGCTCGCGAGAGCACGGAAATATATGAATTATGAAATTAAAATTTCATTATATATATATATATATATATATATATATATATATATATATAATTTTGATTTTGAATTTGATTTTCAATAAAAAAAATGAAATCAAACAACTGATTTTAGTTTTAAAACTTGGTTTATTTGTTTACAACAGTAAGCTAGACCGACGTGGTCTATCTTAGACAAGTGATACAAGAAGTACTCTAATTCCGTTTCTTACTCCTATTTATGTATTTTTATTACGTGTTTTTCTTACATTCCTAAGATAGAGATAACGTTGTTTCTGGTATCAAATAATGAAACTTCAGCGTTTCGGGATTCATTATTCCTCCCCATCAAGAAATAACGTTATTCACAAGGATTTATTTCTATATATTTATTCTGATTAATAGTAACATTTCTTTGCTTATATTTTGTAACACAACTATATATTCTATATTACATAATAACGTTGATTGACTAATAATAAGATAGGCAACCTTATGCACTTTTATGTAACGCTGTTTTGGTATTGGGGTTGACAGAGCCATCTGATACTGCGAACCCAGAACTATTTCGATTTGAAGGCAGATATTTGAACATTTTACTGGCGGCAATTTTTCTTCTTTCCCGGATTTAGTAATGGAAACCAAGTATTATCCATGCTCAAAAAAGGAGCTGAACTTGAAATCTTAAGAATTGCGTATTCTGGTAGACTTGGGTTTCGGAAACATTTTACATATTTGAAGTGCATTTGACATATGATTGTTGAAGTTGATGTTTCGTATTTTCTACTTATTTTTTGTTTGTCAGCTGCTATTATTCTGTGAGAGCGATTTACTTATATATTTATATTTTCGTGTAAGTATTACATATCTTTTATTTATATTTATAAATTTAATTGCATTGGAATGATTACTTTTTTTATGTATTATTCACTGTCAATAACAATTCTTCTAGCGTTCTAGCATTTAGCATTGTTGCTGAACCGAGAAAAAGTGCACGTGAAAAATTCGCAAATTGATTTTCCTGCATATGTGAATATTTAATCATTGTATTTAGAATTGAAATAAATCTTAAGAAAGCGCATGTTTATTACGATATGACTCAGCACGTAAGAGTAAGATTTTGTTTTTCAGTAATTCACTCTTTTTATAATAATTGTGTGCATATTCTATATTCTTATATATTTTCGAATTTAAAAAACAATATTATTATTTTTTAGCTTTCTTTATATTATTATGTTACTTTTACCAGGTTTTACAGAAAAAACGCCAAATATTTGTTTCATTTTGTTAAATTAAATTTGTGTATTAATTTAGCTGAATTTTATAAATATTAGGCGATTAAATTTAATATCTTTCAATGCATAGAACTATTTTTTAATATATATTTTATTTTTTTACAACAAGAAAAATAATATAATAACTAGTCATTTTTAAAATTTGTAATCAAGTTTGTAATTACTACTATATAGATGTTTATTAATTTTTAAAAGATTTTTAAAATGTCTCACACCGTCACTTTTGTATACCTATCTCGCTTCTATTTCTGATTTATGCTGGTTTGTTCTCTCTCTAACTCTAGTAGGAAATGTATGAGGCGCCGTTTGCGACAATATACAGACTCGTAAATATACAATTCTTTTCACAATATATACTAAATTTTTGACAATATCACATAAAATATTGTATATATATTAAATTTATTACAATATCACAAAAAATATTGTATATATACAAATTTTGTGTACTGTATTAAGAAAATCGGGTATATTATAAACCTGTATATTGTGATATTTTTGTCGCGTTAAAAATATATACAGAATAGAATTGTGCCACTTATTCAGAGATGGCGCTGAATTTCAGGTAGTTCACGCTGCATTTTGGAGAGATAGTGCAACATTCGAACGAAATGGCGCTATGAAATGTACACCCAAGGGGTGTACAAAATATTATTTTTAATCTTTTTCTCCAGATTTAAAATAACTATCTTAGATTTAGTTTAAGTAACATTAACAAAACTGGAATTTCTTTATAGCTAACGGAAATGAGATTACAATTTTTAAATAACCTAAAAATAAATACTTCTAAATTTGTATGTTATGGAAAATTATATCATTGTTATGATAAATTCATATTACATAGAGACATTATAAATAGTTATTTGTTAAACTAGAGAAGAAAGTGCCTCTTTTTTCCACTCGCTCATGAGGCAATTCGAGCGAGAGTGGAAAAAACTGTTTCTTCTCGTGTTAGACACCACATTTTTTCACGACATGTTTCTAAAAACGATTGTCTCGAACCTTCAATACATTTTAAGAAAAGATTAGTAGAAGAAGGGCCAGTTTTTCAATCGCCGGTTTACGCTCGATTAATGTTAACCATGACTAAATAATAATGGAAACCATAGTTTCCATGATTATTTAATCATGGTTAACATTAATCGGTGATTGAAAAACTGGCCCTAAGGGTAATATTTTGTTTATTTGAATCAAAATAGTTTATATTGACATGACTAGTAGAATGAGGGTAATATTTTATTTATTTGAATCAAAATAGTTTATATTGACATTACAGTTAGTGCAATATCTGTTCTTGGATTTATCGGGTAACAGTTTGTCATTAGTATCTTCTGCAATGTGTCTTATTTCGGGATGTGTATTTGGTTGTCTAATGTAGATAGATATTTCCTATATATATTTTTTAATGTAATGAAAAAAATGTTCTCTTCATTTCTTTTACAAATATTTTTTGCTTTCGTTGTTAGTTATAGTCATAGTTACATCCCCACATATATTTATTATTTATGTTTTATTTAATATTTGAGCCATTTATAGTAAATTTATAATTTCTCCGATTTTTATTCTGTTTTTTCTGAACATTTGACTATTATTTATTAAGGGCTACTTATCAACTTATGGCACAATGATAGCTAGCCAGGTTGTGGAAATTAGAACCCGAGTTCAATTCCCATAGCCGGCAACTGATTTTCACCACATTTAAAATTATCCCTGTGGCTCCCTCACCACTTACATCTCTGGAAGACTGTAATTTGATGGCTGGTAACCGCACTTCACGCGTATAAATAAATCACTTATCAAGATCTGTCCCGGCAGACTGCCACACATGGAAATGGGTAAAAGGTGTGATGATTATTTATTTAACTAGGGAATAAAGAGTAAAAAAAAAAATGTTGATCTCTAAGGTAACCAATAATTATTGCAAGCAATTATTCCAAATATTAAAATAAAGTAGTAGTCTTGTGAATAACAACAAAATATTCCGAAAATAAAAAAAACCAAAAAGTAAACATAAATTTATAATACATGTTTCAAAAATGACGCCATTACCAAAAAAAAACAAAATAATTTTAGTTGAGACCAAAGATACTTTGCATTAATAATAATTATTATTTGTGTACATAGACAGAAGTTAAACTTTGTGTTTGTAATCAATCGAGGCAAATAAATCACATAAGTACTCATAAAAAGGAGTACCGGGGTGCAGATGAGATAACTTATGCAAATATATTGTTTATCTACGTTGTTTATTAATCGGTGTTATTCATTGACATCTTCTACATTTAAAAATTTTATTTGTTCGCATTTCGATCATCTTCCACATACTTAGTTAATTTTAATCTAGTTTTTACAATAACTAATCAAGTAAAACAAGAAATGTTAACTAAACATATGCAATATTGAAATATCTACAATTTTTATTTGAATATTTTCTCTTTAAATTTTATTGGGACACAACGGCTGCGCAAAAAATATTTTTAAATTTATAGCCGGTGGAGCTGCTTAATACCTTGAGTATTCAAGATATAGTACATAAAACTTGTTTGGCTAAGTTGTGAAATAAAAAGTAATAATTTATTTGTAAAAGTTTTGTCATTTATTAGTCAAATATTTGTTTTCTCTTGTCTTGGGACAACAAAATAGAAAACTATACCTATTTATTGTTTAATTAAAAATATTTGTTGGCGTCAATGAAATAGGCAAACATTTACTCACTAAAACTTTGGTCATCCTTGATTTTTACACTATTGGTAAAGTAGGAAATTAATTTAAATTGCTACAGAACACTGTAATAAGCAGAGCCATCTTGCGGCAAATATTCTAATCCTAGTCTGTATTCTAGAATTATGTCTGATATACGCATTTGAAGTACGACAAAATGCAAGAGGTAATATTTTACACAGTTGCTATTTTTCAATTTATTTAGTATATTTCCTCAAAATGTGTAATATTTTACTACATAAATCTTGTATATATGTTTAATCATAGAATATATTGTTTTAATTTACATGAAATATTCAAAACGTTTTGTCGCAAACGGCGCCTCATAGAAATGCGACACTTGATTTTTTGCCCGCTTTAGTCCAAACCCTGTCATACTTGAATGTTATTTATTACCTACCCTCGCAGTCTTCGACATTCTCACAAAAATTTTAAAATTTTCTGTTAAACTACATCTTCAGTACACTGAAATTTGTAGAAAATGAAACAAAAATCTAGTTCGGAAATTCGAATATAAAGAATGTTTTTCTCAATTATTAGGATCTCAATAACGATGAGTGATATGATTTGGATTAAATTAAACAAAACGTGAGAAATTAACAATGTTTTTGTTTTTGAAAAAAAATTCTCTTCTTAGTAGATATGAACTTTAATATAAAATTATTTTAACTGTTAAATTAAGGTGATTTATAGAATGTTAATATAAATATAAAAATAAATATATCATCACACCTTTCACCCGTAGCAGATCTAGATAATATATTTATGCGCGTGAAGTGCGGCTACCAGCCGTCAAATTGTGGTCCCCGAAGACGTCAGTAGTATATCAATATAATTAATTTTAACTAAATATTTATAGTTAAAAAATAATTTTTATGACATTTGATGAAATATTGAAATATTTACCTGTTAGAAAACGCATCCGTACAAATTCTAAAGCATGTTTATGTAACTTTCGAGTTAATTGTGTTAATTATGAAATCAATTAAAATCTATTAATTCGAATGTTTATTTTTTCAGATCCAAGCTTTCAATCATGAAAACTACGGTAGCTACACATTGCTGTGTATATATAAATTGTGATAAAAAAGAAAGAATAAATAGAGATTTAAGTTTTTTCCGATTCCCAATATCTAATGAAATAATTTGTGAAAAATGGCTAAAATATTGTGGTAATACCGGTTTAATTGCTTCCAGTAAGGAAGAGTTGTCAAAAAGAAAAATTTGCGAACTTCATTTTATTCGGAATTTTATTAGGATCAATTCTAATTGTAATAGAAAAACGCTTGTAAAACACGCGATTCCAATTCATTTCGTACCTGTGCCTATATCTTCACCGGAATTTTACATAAAACATCCAGTAAAAAGAACTTATTCAAATCCAAGTAAAATAACGCAAGAAGAACACGAACCCACTGTCGATGAAATTCATTATTTAACACCAACAAAAAAGCGTCCTGATGATTCGTGTTCCCCTGTAACCTTTAAAATAAATCGAGTTCTTGTATTCCCATCGCCGTCAACAACTGAATCTTCTACAAATCTAAAATTGCGCTTACAGTTAAAAAATCAGTCCCGCATAATTAAAGCCAAAAAAGTTGCTAATTTTCGATTAAGATCTAAACTACGTATTAATAATAACGCAGTAAATAATATTATGCAAAATAAATCACGCGATGCTAAAACATTTATAAATATGCAACTAAAACATAAACCGCGGACGCAATGGACAGAAATCGAGAAACAGTTGGCACTTTCTTATTATTACAAATCTCCTGCTTTGTATAAATATATGAGAAATACATCTAACATGACATTACCATCTCCAAGAACAATTAGATATTGGCTGTCATTTTTCCACCTTCCTACTGGTATTGAAACTTCGTTATTTATCAATTTACTATATATATATATATGTTTCTTTTTTCTTCCCTTGTTGACATATTTATGTGTCCCGTGCCGTACAGGTTCCCGATTCCAGGCAGTTGACCAAAAAACAAAATATATCGCTTACACAAAATGTATATTTAAATATAATAAATACTAAAAATAATTGATAATAAGCAGTATTTCATATTAATAAATTATAAATTTTTTAAAATATTTAATTTTTTTGGACATTTTTTTTTATTTGTAATCATACAACGGGAATCCCACTGAATCGATTTTAATAATTTTACTTTTATGAATTTATTTATAATAAACATTTTATGATCGAAACATTTATCTAATTCAAGTAACCTGTCCCGGTGTTTTATACGAATATGATTTAAAATACTTTGCTTTATTTGATTAGTAATATTAGATTCATGTTTTTTATATTCATAAATGTTTTGAAATATGTCTAGTAATTCCATCAATATAATTATTAAGGATTCACTTGGCCTTTTAAGATATTCAATTTCATTTGGCTTGCCATAATCTTTTAAAACTAACAACATTTCATTTTTGTTAAATAATAATTCATTATTTTTTTGTAAATCATTTTCACATATTTTACAATCATAATGTTTTAAATATTGATGCACTAAATAGCCAGTGAAATAAATGAATGAACATTCTTCTAAAGATGAAAGATGTATATTTTGTACATTTTCCTCATTCATATTTTGATTATTTTCTGTATGCTTAACATTTTCACAATTAATTTTTATTCCCGTATTTATATTATTTAAATTGACATCGTTATTGCATTTTTTAAGATTATTATAATTCTGAGACTCTTTTGGTACTGAAACACAAAATAAATCATTTTCGTCAGGTTCACAGTCCCCTGTTTTGACGGTATCTAATATTCTAACATGCATACATTGTTGTAATGATTGATGAAATTGTTTAGCTGTGGGGTTAGGATTATACCCACCGCGACTCCTTATTACCGAAAATTGATTCTCTAATGCATCTTGTTGCAATCTATTTATTAGTAAAAATAAATAATTGTCCTTTTTTATATCTTCAAATAAATTTAATATAGCCGTGATAGTTTGGACTATACCGTCAAAACAGTAAATATTATGTCTTTCCTTACCGTCTTTATTATATAGTTTACAATTAAAAATAAATATTATTGCCTCTTTTAAAGTATTTTGAACAATTAAGTTTTTGTCGGATAAACCACATCGATATGGATTACTATCATTTAATACACGGCTATTTAAACAGTCGAATATATCATTTATTTTTCTGATAAAGACAGCGGTATTTTTAGCAGTATTTGACTTTAAATCATTAGTTAAAATCCCGGTTTCTATTGCTGATGCCATCGTTCAACTAAAAACTTGAGTAGCTAATTTTACGGTCATTTTTTCAAATGTATTCTGGGATATATATTTATCTGTTATTTTTAAAAGAATGCGTGATTTAAAAGATTTTGTATCTTTTTTATAAATGTCGCGAATATCATTCCACGATACCTGATTTCCCTCCATAAACAAATCACTTGATAGTAATGAATTTCGTATGCTTTTAATCAAATGCGGCGTGTCATACATAGCATATATTTTTTGAGAATTTAGCTCAAAAAATGGTTGTTGTTTTGTTATTCCTAATTTAGAAAATGTTGCCCTATTGTTTGAACACTGATCATAAACTATACATCTAATGTTTAACCCAATATCCAAACATTTCTTAATATTCTCCTGAACGAGTTTTGATAAATTAACAGCTTTAACATTATCATGACTGTAATAATAAGAAATTGGTATTTTCCAACTACGCATCAAACCGCGTATCATAAAAACTGTAGCATCAGTAGGTGTATATATATATATATATATATATATATTTATTTATGTTACTCTGCACAACAGGAATTTAATTCGAATCACATTTCAAGCACTAGCTTAATAATAAGTATTTTTAATTAAATTTCAAAAGATAAATAATATAGGTAACTATGAATAAAAATCCGATTTCAAAATACCCAAAAATTAATGGATATATAATTTTTAAAGTAAAATATCTAATTATGACGGCATTAAACAGTGGCACTCAAACATTTTATTTTGATGAGCTTTCTATTTGCTTTTTGTTTTTTATCTATAAAAAAAATTAAGTACATACTATATTTTAAAGTTATTCATTATTTACATCCAGTAAAGTTAACAAAAAATTATTAATAAAAAAGAGAAAGTGTCGTGTAAATAATATTTGATACTACTTATATATATTTTTAAATGACTTGTCAGCGTTACAAAATAAATTGTAATATTTAAATTATTATTAAATTATAACTTTTTCACAATTATAATGATATGTTTTTTTTTATTGAGATCCGCAGGTCATTTATTCTCTCCAATTTACTAATAGTATATTCCGAAAATGAATCACGGTGCGGTTCAATTTTACCACGGTTACGGTTAGAATGACGTCATAACGGAACACTTTCACGATGACAGTTGTCACTTGACAGATGAGTTTTGATATGTGAAATTTATTTAATATGGAAAAATGTTTATATTATAAAAATATTGTATTCTGCATCACACCTGCTTTAACTTAAATTATAAGGATAAAAAAATAACACAAAGAAAAAAGTAAATATGAGCTTCAGAACGAATAATAAATTCATCTAATATGAATATATACTGTTAAATAATAAAAATACATGTTTATTTATCAGTCATCATAAAAATATAGTTTTATAAGACAAAAATCCACAAACACTGCAAAAGCCGCCAAACACGTTTCAAACTTGTCAACAACAGCTGTTAAGTAACCAAACTAACCGCCGCTCGAGCACGGTTAGTTTGGTTATTAAAAACTAACCACAATTTTAAAAAACCGTGTTCCGTAATGAAACCGTTTACTAAAAAAACTAACCGGTTCATTTTCGGAATACACTATAAACTCAGAGCGAAGTGGTTCCAAATACGAATGCTTTTCTAACGAATATTACCGAATGAATCCGAGTAGTCAAACCTTAACGTAAACGCCTAAATTTTTAAGGGATGCAACCAAATTAACAGTCATACATCGGAACTTGGGATTCAATTTAGTTGCCTATCTATTAAACTGTATAATCAAGGATAATACTAAAATAATAATAATAATAAACATAAAGAAAAGGGTTACATAAAGTATGGGTATATGTTGATTGTTGATTTGTTTAATGGATTCAATTTGTTTCAAGTGTGTAGTATTTAATTTTATTTCATTTATTTTACGAATTTGGGGTACTTTTTTTTATCTCTATAGTTTTTAAATCATCAAAGATATATTCTTGATACAGGGGTTTATATTTTTGAAATTGCCAGTTTTTAATAACACACGTATCTTGTTCATTAAGGAAGATGCCTTGTAATTGTTTATATTTATAATTATTTCCACAGTTGAATTCTAGTTTCTGTAAGTTTGGTGAAAAGATTATTATTTTGTTCGTGAACGGTATTTGAGAAATATAATTTTTTTCTGTTATTTGTTTACTTAAACAATCATCATATACTTGCTTATCTAATATATTATTAATACAGCTATTTATAGGGTTATAATTTGAGATACAATATTTATTATTAATAAACTTAGAAATACGTATATTTTTATTATCATATTTAACATATATAGTATTGTCTTCCAATATTTGTTTATATACAGAGTCGTAGTATGGTGTAGGTGTGAATTGTTGCAGTTTGTGTAATTTGGGACGGCTAAAAGAATATGTATTTTATTATTCTGTAGTGTGCATGACACGTGTATTGTTTCAATCATTTGAAGGATGTTCGGGTTTTGAGAATATTCAAGAGGCTGTTAGGGTCTATGATGGTGATATCTAATTGATTCAATGAACAAAATTCTAATGATTTTATAACATTGTCCACTGTATTTTTAAGTCGTTGGATGTAAATTAATATTTTATTAATCTGTATCTCTACGTGTATAAATGTTTTCCAATTTCCTTCCTTTTTAATGTATTTATAATTTCGTTTAGCGATTCTTGTAATTTGTTTTCGTTAAGATTTATACTTTGTAGATTTTTATTAAATTTTTCTGTGAGTGTTTGTTGTTGGTGTACTATATCATTTGTTTGTGTTTGTAGTGTTTTTTGGTTATTACTGAGTTGTTCTAGTATTAGCTTGTATCGCTCTTCGTCGGAGGCGTCGAGGTTTCCGGTTATAGATTTTATTATCGTTCCTAGTCCGTTAATTACTCCTCTTTTGGCTCTTTTATTAAATAACTTAATTATGTTCTGTTCTAATTCGTTGAACATGTAATTTATAATTTGACCGCTTTCAAAGAAGAATGTCTCATTTGTTAGTTGTTTTATTTCTCTGACGATGATTTGTTTTAGTTTTAGGTATTCATCGTATATGGGGCTTATGTCGTTATAAAAATAGTGTAGTTGTTCGTTTTCTCTTAGGTGGCATTCGCCGATAGTGTGTAACAAGATTCCGGGGTTGATAGTGATATTTTTAACATCTGCGAATCCAAGAGGGATTCTGAAACAGTTAAATTTTAATTTTATCAATTTTTTTTTCGTTCTCTTGTTTTATCTTTCGCGTATATTGTTCTATATTTATCATTATAATTTCTAGTTTTTGTTTTTACATTTAATGGTTTCTTAAATTTAGTTATTAAACGGGGATTTTGTTTTATATATGCTTCTGTGAGATTTTTTAATTTATCGATTTTATCATCTTCTTTAGGATTTTTATACCGTTTTTGTTTTTCTTTGTTAATATTAATTTTAACTTGTTCTATTTCTTCTTGTCGTCTTTCCACGTAATTCTGTAATTTGTTTTGAGTATTTTCTTTTGGTCTTAAGTTTGTGTAATCTTTACCATAAAGTATTTCGTTTGGTGTCATGTTTGTGGTTGGTTGGATTGAGTTATTGTATGCGAAGATACAGTCATTTATTAGTTCTTTTAAGGGTTTCAGATTATCAGTTCGTGTTTTGATTCTTAAATGTTCGATAGTGTTGAGTGAAATCTTTCTATGGCATTTGATTTTGGATTTTGGGCTGATGTTACGTGTAACTCGATCTGGTTATTATGACAAAATGTTCGCAGGGTTATATTGTTGAATTCGCAACCTTGGTCACATATTAATTTTCTAGGGGGTATTTTTATTCTAATAAATGTTTCTGGAATTTTCACTATGCCTTTACTTTCTTTTGTCTTAACTAAGTATATTTGTGCGTATTTTGAGAACTGGTCGTATATCGTTAAGTAATGTTGTCCGTCCAGGGTTAGTAAGTCGATATTAATTATTTCAAAGGGTCGTTCGGGTGGTTCGGTAAGGTTGTCGGTGAGTTGTATGGGTTTTCTGTCGTATTTACATTCTTTGCATATTTGGCAGTTATTTATAAATGAAGTGATGGTATTTATCATTTTGGGCCAGTAATATTTTGCTTTTAATTTATTATACGTTTCCATAATTCCGCGGTGGTTTGTCTTTCCTATGTGGTATGAGTATACTATTTCATTTTGTTCATCTAATTGTTCTATGTCATCTACTTCTTTATTAACTTTAATAATGTTGATGCTATTTATTTCAAAGCCCTTTTGAATAATTTGATTTAAGAATTTAGAGATTTTGTCATTACATATACAGTAGTATCTAATTTTTGGTATAACATAATTTTTTATAAATTATTGTAATTGTTTTTCTACTTTATTTTCTTCAAGGGTAATAATTAATCGTTGTTTTTTTATTTCCAAAGAGTCGTATAATTTTTACATCATATTTCGAATCGAAAGAGAATATGATTTGGTTATCGGCTACGTTTATTCTGTTGTCCAGAATTTTTAGACCGTTGACAGAGTGTTCTTGAGCGCTGTGTATGGTGTTAGTGTCATTTTGTGTGTCTATTATTGTCTTTATTGAGTCATCGTCTTGTTCTATAATTTTTTCTAATTCAATTCTCGATTCTAATTCATCGCTTAATGCAAAATTTTCAGGGAATGAGTAAATATTAATTTGTATGCAGGTGTTCTCGAATATAGAAATTAAGATTTTATTCAGTTCTTCTTTTGGTAATCTGTCGCAACCACATGATAGGTAAGGGATGTTAATTTCGTATATATCGTTTTTTATTAAATAGTCGCGTAATTGAACTAGTGATTGTTTTAGTAATTTTTTATTGCATTCTTCATTGTATAATTCTTTTGAAAATAAATGAAAAATTTGTTTATTATATTCATTTTGGATTATAATTTTATTTGATAATTTATTTATACAGAAACTTTTACTATTAAATTGGTCATCAATTTGCTTTGCCGAATTTGTAATCTTTCGAGATACAATGTGCGAAAACGGGGATTGTTGTTACATCGCCTATTTTGTGATTAATTTTGAATTTATTTCTGATTCTACTTAAAAAGTCTGCGATTTTATTTGTTTTTCCTGAAATATATTCTATTTCAAAATTATATTCACTGAGTTCAATTTTCCAACGCATTAATTTCTGGTTCACGTTTTTCATATTAAAAAGACAGACGAGCGGCCTGTGGTCTGCTCGTATGACGAATTTTCTCCCGTATAGGTAAGGTTTGAAATTTTGAATAGCCCATACTATCGCTTTCAATTCTTTTTCTATGGTGGCATAGTTTTGTTCGTGGGAATTAAAAGTTTTTGATGCGTAAGCAAGAGGTTTTTCTTGTAGGTCATGGTTTTGAGATAACACCGCGCCCATGGCATAGTCAGAGGCGTCCGTGGTTAGTATAAAATTTTTATTAATGTCGGGGAATGCGAGTATTGGTGGATTCGTGATCAGTCTTTTTGCTTGTATAAAACATTCTTTATATTCGTTATTATAAATATCTATTATTGATCCTTTTCGTAAACAGTTTGTGAAGGGTTTGGTTAATTTTGAGAAATTTGGAATAAATCTTCGATACCAGGAAGGTTTGCCTAAAAATTATTTTCTTTCTTTTACGGTTTTTGGAATCTGAAGGTTTTGTATTACTTCTATTTTTTTTATATTTGGTTTAAGACCTTCATTTGAAATTACGAAACCTAAATATTCAACTTCCGTTTTAAAAAATTCTGACTTATCTAATTTTATTTTTAGATTAGCTTCTTTTAAATATTCAAAAACTGTTTTAATATTCTCTAAGTGTTCTAATTCGGTATTGCCAAAAATTATAATATCGTCGAGGTATACAAGACAAATTTTGCCGATTAAGCCTTGTAGTATTTCGTTCATACATCTTTGAAATGTCGCGGGGGCATTAATTAAGCCAAAGGGCATACGCAAAAATTCGTAGTGTCCTGAGGTTGTGCTGAAGGCGGTTTTTTCTCTGTCTTTTTTGTCAACAAGTATTTGATGAAACCCTGAATGTAAGTCGAGTGTAGTAAAGTACTTTGGGTTTTTTATTTTGTCAAAAAGTGTGTCAATGTTTGGTATAGGGAATTTATCTTCTTTCGTTTTTTGGTTTAGTTTTCGAAAGTCGATCACTAATCTAGTTTTTCGTTTATTTGAGGCGTCTGATTTCTTTGGTACGATCCATATTGGTGAGTTATAAGGGCTTTTTGATTTTTGTATGATTCCTGTTTCTAACATAGGACGTGTTCTTCAATGTCTTTCTCATAGATCTGAGGAAGTCGGTAATTTTTCGTGTATATGGGGATGTCGTCCGAGGTATAAATTTTATGTTGTGTTTTGTTTGTATATGTCAATGTTTCGTTTTTTCTTGGAAAGAGTGAGTCGTATTGTTCTATTATATTATATAGTTTAGTTTTTATGTTTGGTTGTAAGTGTTCGTCGCGTATTTGTACGTAACTTTCTTTATTTTGTTTATTTAATGTTTGAATATTAAATTTCATTTGTCTCATTTGTATAATATTTTCTGCAAAATTTATAATAGTATTTGTTTCGTGAAATATTTCTGTTTCAAATAATAAGTTACAATCGGAGTGGAAGTTAACGACAAAAAAATTATATTTTTTATTAAATATTCTAATTTCGACATATTTATTACATTTTACTTTATTTGTTGCGGTTCTAAAAGTTAAAAATTCTTCTAAGATTTTCATATTATATTGTTTTACGGTTTGTTCTGTTATTAAATTAATATCTGAGCCTGAGTCAATAAGAATTTTAAAATTTTGAAATAAGATGATTGGAATTGTTTTTGTGTTAGAGAACATTCTGTCGATTCGTGGTCGTATTCTAAAAAAGATTCTGTTTCGAAATTTTCATACTGGTCTCCTAATTCTTCTTTATTCATAATTTCGTCTTTATTAATTTCTACATCGTTTTCTGTTTCTAACGCGTCATTTTGTCTTATGGTTTGTGTGGACATAGGTATGGTTGTTTTTGTCATACCGGACATGGGGGTTGGTTTGAATTCGCGCCTTGTTTCTATGCTGTTTTTTAAGTTTTGTCTAGCAAATGTTTGTGGTCCAGAAGGGCGTGAATATTGAGGGTTGAATGGTCGTGAGGGAAATTGTTGTGTTGGAAATTTCTGTGGTGGGGGGTTAAAGTGTCTTTGGAATTTTTGTTGTGTGTTTTGAGGTGTTGTTCTGTTCATAGGTGATTTGTGTAGTTGTATGGAATTATATTCGTTTATTAGAAGTTGCTCGCAGGCGTCGAGCGTCTGCGGATTTTTGTTTATAAATGAGGCTCTAAAGTTTATAGGTAATAATGAGATGAAATGAGAGACTACTGCTTTTGAGTTTCAATTATTAGACATTGTTTTCCATATTGTTCGTATTGTAATAGTTGAATTTTGGAAGTCATTCTTTGATATAGATCTTTAAATTTCTTTAGAGTGTCATTTATATTGTTGTCTATTTGTGTGATTTTAATCGTTGTTAATAATAATGTATTGTATGTACTTTTATCTTCAAAGTTAGTTTGGAGATATAGTTTTATATCATCCCAAGATGTGAATTCTTGGCTATCTAGTATATCTTTGGCTTTATGAATAAATTTCTTTAGTAACATAGAAAAGCAATATGTTTTCTGTATTTGATTTACTTCTAAAGAATTCATTACCGCATAAAAATTATCGGCTTCTTTTATAAATCTGGGGAGAGATTTGATTTCTCCATTATACTCGGGTACTGCGTCGATGAAATTTCGAATATCGCTAATTGTTACGGTTTCCATATTTAATTCAATTTGTAAATCTTGTACTGGGTGTTCTAAGGGTGTGTTAGGGATATCTTTGATCCCTGTAATAAATTGTTGGAACTTACTACTGTTACCAAATATGCTAGGTTTGAGCGTAATTGGTATTTTAATAAATTTACTTAAATTTTCTATTTCTTCGTCAGAAGACATATATTAGTATTACAATGTATAATTGTATGTTTTTGCCTTGTGTCGGGGCTCGTTTTGTTTCTTAACAGCGTTAGCCGTTCCACAAAACCCTTGTGTAATTGTGTATAACAGTATTTAGTCACAGACCGATTGTTATGACCGGCAGAGATAATATTATCTTAGAATGAACTTACAGCAAGGTTGTCACGACGTAGACAGCTGTTTTCATGATAGTGCAGATCTTGATACGCTTCAAGTGGGCGGAGGTCTTGTATCTTGTCGTGCGGCTCCGTGAAGTTGATTGAAGGATTTTCTTCACGATGGGCTGGTTAAAGATGGGTCGTGGTTAGACCCTGGTGCGACCACTGTTTAGGTCGTTCGAGGAATGTAGATGATGTTCGGATAGCTCCTGTGAAAATTTAAAAATTTTCGGCAAGCGTTTCACAGACTTACGAGGTTTTTATTCACTTCACTGGATTATTGTTGGCTATCCTACCGACTGCGCCAATTTTGATTTTGAATTTGATTTTCAATAAAAAAATGAAATCAAACAACTGATTTTAGTTTTAAAACTTGGTTTATTTGTTTACAACAGTAAGCTAGACCGACGTGGTCTATCTTAAACAAGTGATACAAGAAGTACTCTAATTACGTTTCTTACTTCTATTTATGTATTTTTATTACGTGTTTTTCTTACATTCCTAAGATAGAGATAACGTTGTTTCTCAAATTACTCACATTTACTCCTAACAACGAATCTAATAACGAAACTAACAACGAATCTACAAGATTAGAAAAGATGAAAGCGATAGTCTACACTTGTATATGAAAGAAAAGACCACACAATGCAGTCACAGAAAATGAGACAAAAAGATAAGAAAGGGAGGGAGCGTCGCCCTGCGCATGTTTGAAAGTGAATTTCACACAATTGCAGTTAAACACTCTACGTAATAACTGAAAACGAATTAAAAGATAAGAAAGGAAGGGAGTGTCGCTCTACGCTTGTTTTTGGAAGTGAATTCCACACAATTGCAGTTAAACACTCAATGTGAGATCAGAAAACGAATAAAAAAGATAAGAAACGAAGGGAGTGTCGTCCCTGAGCTTGTTTTTGAAAGTGAATTTCACACAATTACAGGTAAACACTCTAATGAAATTACTAAACAACGAAACTAAAATTAATCAATTAATCTTCGCCAAACGTTCCTATCCTGACACACCACTTTTGCTTCATCCACATTCATAATTCCTTTCATACAAGCACGTTTGTTCCTCGTACTCGGAAACTTTCGTATATATATTTATATATATATGTATATATATATATATATATATATATATATATATATATATATATATATATATATATATATATATATATATATATATATATACATATATACCCATTACTAGGTGTGGCACTCTGGTAAGTGATATATTTTGCGCGTGAAGTGCGGTTACCAGTCGTCAAATCACGGCCCCCAAACATGTTAGTGGTGGAGATGCCACAGGGATAGCTTTTTCAAATTATGAAAATTTGTCGCCTGTGGGTATCGAACCCGGGACCTTAGGATCCACAGACCGACTTCATACCACTGAGCTAACCATCCCATGATATATATATATATATATATATATATATATATATATATATATATATATATATATATATATATATAAATTATTTGTTTAAACAACGCAAGTAACTTTTTTTTAAACTATTTATTTGATTAATACAATAATAAGTTGTTAATAGCGTTACATCTGAATCTAGACTAACTAAAACTACATGATACATTTGGTTTTAGGTTCTTGAAACATGACGTGTCCGCGAGACGTGCTTCTACGTAAATGTCTTATTTGTCACGTTTATTGTTGTAGCTGGGCATATAACTCCTCCCTCCTTAGAAGGAAGCACCCTCTGGAAGTTGAAGTTCGATTTCTTCTTTCTTCGGGGTTGTAGTATTCAATGCCTGTCTTAATTTCCTATTTCGGAACCACTTAACAGAAAAATAAATGATTTTTAACATTATTCCGAGATATAATAAAATTGTCCAAATACTCGGGATGTGAAAGTTCGTATCCGATTCTTGAATTGGTGTGAATAAATTAGTTTTTATTTCACTGAGTTTTAAAGATTTTAGATTTATTGTAAAATTGGAAATTTTATTAGGTTTTAGTTTAATGTTGAGTTTTGGAAGCATTAAAGGAGTTCCTTGAGTTTTATCCCAAAATACTAATTTTTGTTGTTTAAAAACTATGTCACAGTTATTTTCCACTTTAATAAGAAAAATTCCAATTAATGATTCTACGTTAATTCCTTCTAGGCAGTTTATAGTAATTTTTTCTTCTCGGGGTAAAATAGCCAAGTATTGGTTTATATCAGGCACTAATTCGAAGTGATTTTCCTTTGTTTCTAATTTTATATAATGACACTGGTTGCCTAGCTGTTCGTTGAGGATTTCTTTTTCGCATGTTGGATTGTAATGCGCGTGGAATTTATTTGGGCATTGGTATGTTTTGCTTGGAATACATATGTCGCTCAATGGAATAATTTCATTTATTGACTTTAAAAAATATCTTGAATTAGGTATTATAGTTACAAAATCTGAATCATATCTTGTTGGGATAGAATGCAAGTAATAGAGATCGAAATTTGTTTCATAATTAATTGGGATTGATATTAAGTAAATGACTTGAAAGGATCCAATCTTACAGTTAACTTTTAATAATGATTCGTATTCCAAAATATTTTCATGATTTGGTTCAAACGGAAGTTGGGCTTTATAAAATTTTGAGATTTTTTGTATTTCTAATAAAAGTTCTTCAGGCTGTATTATGCTTGGGTGCAGTGTTCTTAATTTACAGAATGTAATTGAATTTTCTATGTCCTGGAGTACGTTTAGAATAGAATTATAAAGTATAATAAGTTGATCGTAAATATTTTTTGCGAATAATATATCTTGAATATGCATATTATTAATAATTTCGTGTAATTGTAAAATTTTTGATTTCAAAGTCGATTCATTATGTTGTATGTCTAATAGTGTTTTATTAAAATTTTTAATTATTTCATCATTTACTGAATAGGCCAACTTTAATTGATTTTCCAATTTATGGTAATTTTTTTGTAAGTGCTCTAGTATTTCATTGTATCGTTTGCCGTCTTCGGCATCTAAATTTCCGGTGACAAATTTGAAAACGGTTCCCAAGCCATCTATAAGTCCTCTTTTATTTCGTTTTAATGCGGTTGAGTGGAAGCCAATGTTTGTAATTTTGTTGTTAATATTATTTCGAATGAATTCCACAATTTTATCATAGTTATGCAGTTCATCAATGTATCTAGTATTATTTGAAATTGTCATTTTTAAACTTTCATATTGGTCATTTAAATTATAGTATTGTTCAAACAGGGGCTTGACGTTATAGTAATGCACGAAGGTGTGAGTGGTTTTTTCCAATTTTGCAGGACCCAATTTAATGGCTAGTATTCCCAGATTCTCCGTGATATTTCTGATAATTAATCCATCGCTGAATGCGAGGGACATGGAAGTGAATCAAATCAATTATTATAAACTTGTTGATTATTAAATAGTCTTATATGTTCTATAAGAGTCGAATGGAACCGTTCTATGATACCATTCGATTCAGGGTGCTGCGAACTAATAAAGTGTATATTTATTTTATGAAGCTCTAAAAGTTCTGTCACAACTGAATTTTTGAATTCTAACCCATTGTCAGAAATTATTTGTCCGGGAATTCCGTGATGCGTAAAATACTTTACAAGATTATTAACAATTTCAATACCTTGAGAGGAATTGAGTTTGTATGCCTGGGCATATTTAGAGAATGAATCTATTATTGTGAGAAATTTTATATTTTCTAAAGTAATAGTATTGATATGTAATAATTCGAAGGGCTTGGATGACGTAGGTGTTAAATTTAATTTTAGCTTCAGGGGATTTCTGTCGTATTTTGTAATTTGGCAGATTTCACATGAATTAATATAAGTTTGGATAGAGTTTCTTAGTTTAGGCCAGTAATAATTTTGCTTAATTCGCGCTTCTGTTTCTTCAATACCACGATGATTTGTTTTACTTTCGTGGAATTTACAAATAATTTCGGATTTTTCGTTTTCGTCTGTGACATCCGTGAGGTACTGTTTACATCTAACTATATTGATTTGGAAATTTTTAAAATAATTTTGTAAAATCAGGCTAAATCTTTCATATGTACTGCTCTCACAATATAAATGATATTTAACTTTTGGTACTATATATTCTTTAATAAAATTAATTGCTTCTCTTTCGAAGTTTAATTGAGAAAGTTCTACTAGTATTCTTTGTTTTTTTGTTGCGTGTAATTTTAGAATAGTTAATTTTTTAGGACTGTGTTCTGTTTCTGAGATAATTATTTGATTTTTGCCGTAATTTACCGGGCATTCTATTATTGGGATTCCTATAATTGGGTGTTCTTTATTTGAATGAATGGTGGCGTAGCTCTCGCTAGAAGAGTCGTCAACATCGCTTTGTTGATCACCTGTTTCCACGATTAGTGATTGATTATCTTTTTCGTCGGTTTGTCTTGGTTCTAGTAATTCGTTTAAGTGTTTAATGTCTTTTATTACTGATTCTATGTCGTCCGTATCGTTTATGTTTAATTCAAAATTTGGTTTATCGTCGGGGAGTTTAAAAACTGTAACGAGTGTGTCAGTATTATTAAAAATATATTGAAGCATTAATTTGACATCTAACCAATTCTTTCGATCTAATCCTGAGGCTATTTGTGGTAGGGCAAGATTTTTAATTTTATTTTTAATGCAGAAAGCTTTTAAATTTAAAAGTGCATAAAATACATCTTGCTTTGAAGGTTTGTCATCATATTTGTCTTTAGTAATCATGTAAATTATATATCTGAAATTACTTTTTAAATGAACTAAAGAATGAAGTTTTGGATTTTGTTTCTTTAATTTATCCACGTTATTAAAATTTTCTTTAAACTGTTTCGCGATTCCTCGTGCCATATATAAATCTTTGCTGACGCAGTGCGCTAGACTGCTAGATAGCGGCGCGTCAAATAGATTCCCTACAACTTCTAAGACATTGTTGTTCGTTAATGTATTATTAAATTTTGATGTCAAATAATACTGATATTGTGTTAATGGGTCTTTATTGTCTAAATCGGCAGGTAAATTTTGAATTTTGTCATTAGTTTCATGAGGAATACGGCTTAACGCATCCGCATTAGAATTTAACTTTCCTTTTTTATAGATTATATCGTAATCGAATTCTTCAAGTTTAAGTCTCCATCTTATTAATTTTTGACTACATTGTTTTAAAGAAAATAGCCATTGTAATGGTCTATGATCGGTGTAAATTTTGAATTTACGGCCAAAAAGATAGGGTCTAAAATATTGTGTATTCCAAACTATCGCCAAAAGTTCTTTCTCTATTGTGGAATAATTCATCTCTGATTCATTCAAGGTCCTGCTCGCGTACGCGACCGGGAGGTCATTACCAGAGTTACCTTGCGATAAGATAGCTCCAATTGCGACGTTACTGGCATCAGATGTCAGGATGAATTCTTTAGTAAAGTCAGGGTATTGTAAAAGTGGTTCGTTTATAAGCAGATTTTTGCACGTATTAAAACAGCTTGTATATTCAGGGTTATTGATGTTGATGATTGCGTCTTTTTTCAAGCATTTTGTAAGTGGTTTAGTTAACTTCGCGAAATCTTTAATAAATTTCCGATAATAACCAAGCAGGCCAAGAAATCCTTTAATTTGTTTAACGGTTTTGGGAATAGGATAATTTTGTATTGCCGAAATTTTGTCTGGATTAAGTCTTACACCTTGTGGGGTTACAATGTGGCCTAAATACGCGACTTCTTTTCTTAAAAATTCCGACTTATCAAGCTGAATTTTGAAACTAGATTTTCGTAACCGGTTGAAAACTAATTTTAAATTATTAATATGTTCTTGCAAACTGCTTGAAAAAACAATAATGTCGTCCAGATAGACTAAACATTTTTCGTTAGTGAGTCCACGTAGTATGTTGTCCATTACTCGCTGAAAAGTTGCGGGGGCATTTTTCAAACCGAAAGGCATCCGCAAAAATTCATAATGGCCGTCTTCCGTGTTAAAAGCGGTCTTTTGTATGTCCTGATCATCCATTTGGATTTGGTGGAACCCGGAGGCCAAGTCTAAAGTAGTAAAATATGTACATCGTCCTAATTTGTCAAGTAGGTCGGTGATATTTGGTAATGGGTATTTGTCTCCTATTGTTTTCTCGTTAAGCTTCCGATAATCTATCACTATTCTCCATTTCTTTTAACCTGACGCGTCTATTTTCTTGGGTACAACCCATATGGGTGAGCACCAAGGTGAGTTAGAATGTTTAATTATATTTTGGTCTAACATTTTTTTTATTTGGTCGCGAACTTCAATTTTATGGATTTCGGGGTATTTATAGGATTTTGTATAAGTCGGTATTTCATCCGTGGTTTTAATGCTATGTCGTATTTGATTTGTGAATGTCAGTTTCTCATTTTCATTATAAAATATGTCAGAGTATTGATTAATAATTTTTAAAATTTCAGATTTTTCTTCTATGTTCATGTGTTCCGTGCGAATTTTGGATGCATCGAATTTCAAATTTTTTATTTCATAACAATTTAAATTTGGACTTGCATATGTCACATAATTATCAAAACTTTCTACTGCAACTAAACTAGGTAATCTGAATGTAACGTGATACTCTGTTGGATTGATAACGGTACATAAACAGTGAGAGTTTTGTACGTTTGTTACACATTCGGGAATAATTAGATTTTGAGTTTTAATTTGCGGAACTAGTACTGTACCTTTCTCTACGTTTACCTTTATTTTTATAATTTTTTCTGATTTTGGTTCCACAGTAATATTTGATATAGTTTTTGATATATTTAAATTCAAATTATTTTTATTATCAAAATAGTTTATTTTAATTTTACTATATGGTGTAATAATTAAATCATTAAATGTATCAATTAAAATTCATAACTTTTTTAAATTGTCCATGCCCAATAGCATGTCGAATTGATCGTGAAAGTCGAAAATGTGATATTTTAAATAAACTTCATCTTCTAATTTTGGGTTTAATATTTTAGAAATAGGTACCATTGTACTGTATAATTATGTGGATGTCCCGTGTGTTGTTGTAATTTGGAATGGATCTTTTGTTACAAATTTATTATAGAATTTAGATGCTATGTTAGGCCGAATAAAAGATCTAGTGCTACCGGTATCTATTAATACTTTAAAATTATTTTCTGGGAGTATTATGAATGGGAGTTTACTCTGATTTATCGTTAAATTCATTAGTTCAAAGTGAGATCCGAGGCTAGATTTCCTAAAAAATGTTGGTCAGAGATATCAATGTCATTTTTATCGTTAGTATTTACTTGTTCTACTGTCTCTATTTCGTCGCTTTCGTATGTTTCTGGGAGATAACAATTATTATCTGCAAAGTTATCGCTTTCTTTTAATTCATATTCGTCTAAATTAAAAAGTTCTTCTGCATGAAATTGCGGAGATTGAAAATTTTGGCGTGACGGTCCTGGTCTAGGTTGGAAAGCAGTATTACGAGTTGATATACTCATAGGAGTAGGTTTTGGCATAACTTTGCTTTGATTATTCGTTGAGTTTCTAAAATTTTGGTTTGGGAAATTTCTTTGATTTCCGAAATTAGGGTTCCTGTTTACTGTGGGAGTGAAATAGTTTTGTCTAGCAAATGGGAATTTATTTTGATATGCGGGTTGAGGTGGTATGTATTTGGGTACCATTTTAAAATTTGGAGTGTTTTGTTTTGGAATAAATTTTTGATTTTGACTATAAAGGTTTTTAGGTGTTTTAGGGCTTGCTTCGAATTGGAAATCATTCGTAAGCATGTGTAATGCCGAATTTAAATCACCAGGGTTCTTTGTCCGCATTAATTGACCTTTCAATAAAATTCTTAGAGCATAATTGCGGAAATATCCAATTAAAATTGGTGCCTCGTTAGCGACGAAACTTATCGAAATATTTGAAACTTGTATATTTAAGAGATGTTGCACTCTATTATAAAATTCAAAAACAGTCTCTTTATCGCCTTGTTTCAAATCTGTCATTTCAATACATAAGGTATAGCAATGTCTTTTGTCCGCGTAAGTGGTTAAAAGAGCTGTTTTTAAATCATTCCATGTCGCAATAGTGCAACTGGCTATATTAATGGCTGCTTCGCCCTTTAATTTCGCTAAGATACTACTCATGAGGTATTCATTTTGAAAATCGCCTTCATCGGCGACATTATAAAACTTTGTTACAAGTTTTCCCGTGATTTCTAAGAATCGGGGTAATAGTTCCCGTTCTCCATGGAATTCAGGAATCATGTCCAAATATTCCTTTTTGAGTGTGGGTGTGGTTGCCATTTTTAATTGTAATTTAGGTTGTCTTAATTTGAACGAACTGATTTTAGGATTTAAATTAAGATTTTCAAGATCAGAGTCAGATTCAGAGTTTGTACTATTTTCCGATTCACTCGTTAAATTAAAAATAGGAACAAACGACATATAGTACTCACAGCAACACCAGGATTCGCTTCATATCCTCTGAGACGATGGCGGCTGGCTGGTACTCGGCTCTCGATGAACGCTTCTTTTGTAGATGCGATGACCTCTCTGAATTGGATGACTGATGTCCTCTCAGCAACTCTCTTCTTTGGGTCTCGTTCTGGTTACTTGATTGTCTTGTACGTAAAGTGTTATTTTTGCTAACACTTTCGAATGTTCAATGGCTGAATTAATCACTGATGTGAAACGATTTTATATTCTCTAAAACGTTTTAGCCATCCTACCGACTGCGCCAATTATTTGTTTAAACAACGCAAGTAACTTTTTTTAAAACTATTTATTTGATTAATACAACAATAAGTTGTTAATAGCGTTACATCTGAATCTAGAGTAACTAAAACTACATGATACATTTGGTTTTATGTTCTTGAAACATGACGTGTCCGCGAGACGTGCTTCTACGTAAATGTCTTATTTGTCACGTTTATTGTTGTAGCTGGGCATATAACTTATATATATATATATATATATCATGGGATAGTTAGCTCAGTGGTATGAAGTTGGTCTGTGGATCCTGAGGTCCCTGGTTCGATACCCACAGGCGACAAATTTTCATAATTTGAAAAAGCTATCCCTGTGGCTTTTCCACCACTAACATGTTTGGAAACCGTGATTTGACGACTGGTAACCGCACTTCACGCGCAAATTATATCACTTACCGAGATCTGCTTCAGCAGAGAGCCTCACCTAGTAATGGGTATATATGTATATATATATATATATATATATATAATTATGAATCCCGAAACGCTGAAGTTTCATTATTTGATACCAGAAACAACGTTATCTCTATCTTAGGAATTTAAGAAAAACACGTAATAAAAATACATAAATAGAAGTAAGAAACGTAATTAGAGTACTTCTTGTATCACTTGTCTAAGATAGACCACGTCGGTCTAGCTTACTGTTGTAAACAAATAAACCAAGTTTTAAAACTAAAATCAGTTGTTTGATTTCATTTTTTTATTGAAAATCAAATTCAAAATCAAAATTGGCGCAGTCGGTAGGATAGCCAACAATAATCCAGTGAAGTGAATAAAAACCTCGTAAGTCTGTGAAACGCTTGCCGAAAATTTTTAAATTTTCACAGGAGCTATCCGAACATCATCTACATTCCTCGAACGACCTAAACAGTGGTCGCACCAGGGTCTAACCACGACCCATCTTTAACCAGCCCATCGTGAAGAAAATCCTTCAATCAACTTCACGGAGCCGCACGACAAGATACAAGACCTCCGCCCACTTGAAGCGTATCAAGATCTGCACTATCATGAAAACAGCTGTCTACGTCGTGACAACCTTGCTGTAAGTTCATTCTAAGATAATATTATCTCTGCCGGTCATAACAATCGGTCTGTGACTAAATACTGTTATACATAATTACACAAGGGTTTTGTGGAACGGCTAACGCTGTTAAGAAACAAAACGAGCCCCGACACAAGGCAAAAACATACAATTATACATTGTAATACTAATATATGTCTTCTGACGAAGAAATAGAAAATTTAAGTAAATTTATTAAAATACCAATTACGCTCAAACCTAGCATATTTGGTAACAGTAGTAAGTTCCAACAATTTATTACAGGGATCAAAGATATCCCTAACACACCCTTAGAACACCCAGTACAAGATTTACAAATTGAATTAAATATGGAAACCGTAACAATTAGCGATATTCGAAATTTCATCGACGCAGTACCCGAGTATAATGGAGAAATCAAATCTCTCCCCAGATTTATAAAAGAAGCCGATAATTTTTATGCGGTAATGAATTCTTTAGAAGTAAATCAAATACAGAAAACATATTGCTTTTCTATGTTACTAAAGAAATTTATTCATAAAGCCAAAGATATACTAGATAGCCAAGAATTCACATCTTGGGATGATATAAAACTATATCTCCAAACTAACTTTGAAGATAAAAGTACATACAATACATTATTATTAACAACGATTAAAATCACACAAATAGACAACAATATAAATGACACTCTAAAGAAATTTAAAGATCTATATCAAAGAATGACTTCCAAAATTCAACTATTACAATACGAACAATATGGAAAACAATGTCTAATAATTGAAACTCAAAAGCAGTAGTCTCTCATTTCATCTCATTATTACCTATAAACTTTAGAGCCTCATTTATAAACAAAAATCCGCAGACGCTCGACGCCTGCGAGCAACTTCTAATAAACGAATATAATTCCATACAACTACACAAATCACCTATGAACAGAACAACACCTCAAAACACACAACAAAAATTCCAAAGACACTTTAACCCCCCACCACAGAAATTTCCAACACAACAATTTCCCTCACGACCATTCAACCCTCAATATTCACGCCCTTCTGGACCACAAACATTTGCTAGACAAAACTTAAAAAACAGCTTAGAAACAAGGCGCGAATTCAAACCAACCCCCATGTCCGGTATGACAAAAACAACCATACCTATGTCCACACAAACCATAAGACAAAATGACGCGTTAGAAACAGAAAACGATGTAGAAATTAATAAAGACGAAATTATGAATAAAGAAGAATTAGGAGACCAGTATGAAAATTTCGAAACAGAATCTTTTTTAGAATACGACCACGAATCGACAGAATGTTCTCAAACACAAAAACAATTCCAATCATCTTATTTCAAAATTTTAAAATTCTTATTAACTCAGGCTCAGATATTAATTTAATAACAGAACAAACCGTAAAACAATATAATATGAAAATCTTAGAAGAATTTTTAACTTTTAGAACCGCAACAAATAAAGTAAAATGTAATAAATATGTCGAAATTAGAATATTTAATAAAAAATATAAATTTTTTGTCGTTAACTTCCACTCCGATTGTAACTTATTATTTGAAACAGAAATATTTCACGAAACAAATACTATTATAAATTTTGCAGAAAATATTATACAAATGAGACAAATGAAATTTAATATTCAAACATTAAATAAACAAAATAAAGAAAGTTACGTACAAATACGCGACGAACACTTACAACCAAACATAAAAACTAAACTATATAATATAATAGAACAATACTAAAAATAAAATTAGATAAGTCAGAATTTTTTAAAACGGAAGTTGAATATTTAGGTTTCGTAATTTCAAATGAAGGTCTTAAACCAAATATAAAAAAAATAGAAGTAATACAAAACCTTCAGATTCCAAAAACCGTAAAAGAAAGAAAATAATTTTTAGGCAAACCTTCCTGGTATCGAAGATTTATTCCAAATTTCTCAAAATTAACCAAACCCTTCACAAACTGTTTACGAAAAGGATCAATAATAGATATTCATAATAACGAATATAAAGAATGTTTTATACAAGCAAAAAGACTGATCACGAATCCACCAATACTCGCATTCCCCGACTTTAATAAATATATATATATATATATATACATATATACCCATTACTAGGTGTGGCACTCTGCTGAAGCAGATCTCGGTAAGTGATATATTTTGCGCGTGAAGTGCGGTTACCAGTCGTCAAATCACGGCCCCCAAACATGTTAGTGGTGGAGAAGCCACAGGGATATCTTTTTCAAATTATGAAAATTTGTCGCCTGTGGGTATCGAACCAGAGACCTCAGGATCCACAGACCGACTTCATACCACTGAGCTAACCATCCCATGATATATATATATATATATATATATATATATATATATATATATATATATATATATATATATATGTCGAGCAACCTGTTGGAAGACTTTTCTCTATATGAAAATATGTTTCGCCCCCTGTTTACAGACTTCGTTGTTTTCGCGGGCTTGGAATAAACGGAATATTTTTTAACTAGATTAATACCTATCTTGTACAACAGATGGTTCAGTGCATATTAATTTTGCTTGTATCTATTTTACGTTTAAACGACACAGACCAAAGCCGCTATGTAGAACATGCATTGAGACTCGCCCCACTCTTATGAAATACGTGATGGTAGTGGACGGTATCGCTGCGTCGCTGCGTCGCTATGTCTGGAAACAAATTGATTGCGCTTACGCACGCTTTTGATTGTTTTGTTGTAATAAGGTTTATTGTTTTTAAATATCGTCTTGTTATTCGACAGAATGATGATCAAATATTTGTTGCCTTGGTCGTAATATCTATGGAACTGTAGTTACAAATTATAAAAACCTCATAATAATTTTGAGCAAATGTGCGAATTATGTTGACTCTCAAATTATATACATTTTATTTTGGCTATTGTAATGATACTTCATGAATTTAATGGATAAATGGCCATATTCCGGAATAATATTGTTTACTTACATAATATTTAACACCAGGGACAGACTGGCCAAGTGAAGATATCGGAATTTTCCGCTTGGATCGGACCTATATACTGGGGGCCGAGCTGACAGAAAAAAATGAAAGTTACAACTACAGCGTCGTTCATTATAGAAGAGGTAGCAAGGCCAGACTTGGCCATTGTTGTAAATAATGACAAGTTTTGTTATTCATATAGTTTTATAACGGGTGTGATTTATATCCACCTAATATAATAATGTGCATAAATATATTAATTAAAATACCGATAAGGGCGAAAGACATCCTAAAGTGTCGGCCTTTTTGTTTTGCGCTTATAGAAGATCTCTACATAGAGTGACGAGACTCTATGTATATATCTTATATTATTCAAATTATGTTTACTATTTATATATTTCGAATTATTTATATTTTTGTTTGACTTTGTTTCAATTATGTCTTTATACGTGCGTACCCAGAGACAGATTTGTGATTTTGCAGCCCATGAGCTAATGCTTTTGATGCTTTTATACCTATATAAATTAATATAGAAACATTTAGTTCATCTAGGCACGGCAGTCTCTATTGTACCAGGCGGGAGAATGATAGAAGGGGTGGGGGGCGCGTGACGTCATGAGGTCGACTAAAGACCTGAATTTTGTTTCACAACTCGAAATATACAGCATGCCTTGAAAATGTTGTGTACCAGCTTGTAAAAGCAATTATGCGAGCACTTCGGAAAATATTCTTTTTGATAAATGGGTAAAATGCATCCCTTGTGAAAACTGGACACCTTCCGTAACATCGGTGGTCTGTATCAAACATTTTAATGAAGAATGCATTCTAACTGGATACTACCGTAATTATAAAGGAGAAACAAAAACATTTAATTATGATAAACCAAACTTAAAACTCGATTCGTTGCCGACTATTTTTCCAGGCTTACCTAATTATTTAAATATTAAATCTATCGCTAAAAGAAAAACTCCAGAAGAACGGAATTCTGAAATCCAACAAAAGAAATTAGAAAAAGCAAATAAGATTTATTTTATTTATTTATCGTATGGCAATCTACAGATTTTCACTGAATTATATTACAAAAACATTTGTCATTTAATTAAGCCTATGAAGGTAATAAGTTAAGACGTGTGTTATTTGTTTGAGTGAGTATGTATTTGTTTACTGTGTGTGTCAATTACAGCTGTATGTCCAGGGAGCTTAGCCAGTCGATTGTTGCTGGCGTAGGGTAGAGAAATTCGTCGTGATTCCCCTGAAATTTTCTAGACGGACATTCGTTTAATATGTGGGATAGCGTTTGTTCCGGTGCTCCACAGTCGCATTGGGGGCTATTTGTTATACCCCATTTATACAGAGTTGCCTTGCTTTTGACATGGCCAGTCCTGATGCGGTTGAGGCGACTCCAGATTTCCCGTGGTAGATGCATTCCAGGAAGTGGTAAGGTAGGATCTACTAGAGAGGTGGGGTGACGTTCGCGATGGGAAATCCATTGATCTTTCCATATGTCTTTTAGGTTAAATGATGACTGTAGGACATTAGATTTCCAGAATGGTTTTCTAGATTTTAGTCTGGTTTGTGGGGGATTATGTAGTTTTTTCCATTCACGCGTTGCTGCCTGTTGACGTCGAAGATCAGGAGGTGCAATGTTGGCAAGTACAGGGAGCCAAGGTGTTGGTGTTGACTTTAGGGTTCCAGACACTATTCTCATTGTGTAGTTTAGCTGGACATCTATCTTGTTTGAATGGTTACTCCTGCCCCACACTGGTGCACAGTATTCGGCAACTGAGTATACTAGCGATTGGCTTGCTGTCAGTAAGGTAATCGCATCGGCTCCCCAGCTTGTACCGGCTAGTTTCCTTATGATATTGTTTCTTGTTTTTAGTTTTTGACCGGTTATTTCGATGTGTTTTTTATACGTCAGGGATCTGTCAAGCGTTATTCCTAGATATTTTGGGTAGCGATTATGCCGCATGTTCCTACCGCAGAACATTACGTTTAGTTCTCTATACGCACATCTATTGTTTAGGTGAAAGGAGCTCATGTCGGTTTTGTTGGGGTTTGGGCACAGCCTCCATTTTTTGTAATACTGGTTGAGTGTTTCCAAGTCATTCGTGAGTGTGAGTTCTCCGTCTTCAAAAACCTTGCTATGGGTAGCAATTGCTAGGTCGTCAGCATAACAAAATTTCTGAGAATCTGTGGCTGGCATGTCGCTTGTATATAGATTAAAAAGCAGTGGTGCTAAGACGGAACCTTGAGGTAATCCGTCTTTGATAGTGTAGGATCTGCTAGTTACTTTGAAATATCGGTTTCGTAGCATATTTTCCATTAATTTTACAATTTTATTGGAGGGGATGGTCTTTTTTAATTTAAGTATCAAGCCATCAAGCCAGACAGTGTCATGCGCCGCTGTTAAATCGATGAACGCGACAGAGGTTTTCACGCCATTCTGAAAGCCTGATTCAATGTATGATGTAAGAGCTAGTGTTTGTTCACAGCAGCTTCTTTTGTTCCTGAATCCGGCCTGGTATTGGGGGATTACATTATCAACAAATTGGTATATTCTATTATATAAGAGCCTTTCCAGTATTTTGTAGCAAATACTCAGTAAGGCAATAGGGCGATAGCTTGCAGGGTCATCACCAGGTTTCCCTGGTTTAAGAATTGCAATGGTTTGAGCTATCTTAAATTGCTGTGGTACATTTCCACTGTGAAGTATGTCGCTGTAAAATTCTCGTAGCCATTTTCGAGCTGTCGGGCCCAGGTTTTTAATGAATTCCGGGAATATTCCATCTATTCCAGCAGCTTTCCTTGTTTTAAGAGATTTGATGGTAACATTAAGCTCTTCTTCTGTAAACGGGCAAAAGAGGTTTGGAACTTGCAGCTGTTCTTCGTTTGAGTCTTTAATTTGGGCTTTTACTTCTTTCGCGAATGCTGAATCAGCTGGGATGTTTTCCGCTCGTTTCTTTATATGTAAAGCTACTTGGGAGGGGGATACTTCAGGTTTTTTATTCAGCATAGGTGTTGCAGTCCCTAGTTTCCGTAGAAGAGTCCACGCTTTCCTGCTGCTAGTAGTGAAATTTAGGTTCTTTGTTGTATCTGCCCATCTCTTTTTTCGTGATTTATTTATGGCTTTCAGAATCTCACCACCCAGAGCAGGGTCGCTTGTTTTTTGGTATTCTTTGTATAGGTCTTCTGCTTCTTTATTCCAACATGGGATGTATTCTTGTCTATTTCCGCGGGGAATATTGCATTTTGCAGTTGCGGTTATGACGCCAATGAATCTATTGTAGTTATTCGTTGTTGGTGGTATCCAGCGTATATTCATGTCTACTTCCTTCTGGTAGAATTCCCAGTCAGCTTTCCTAAAATTATATCGTGGTTTTTTAATTGTTTTTAGCAGAGGCACTTGTATTACTATGTTTAGTAAGACTTGCCGATGTTGGGAGTGCGGCAAACCGTGGAGAATTTTCTTTGTGTGTGGGAGCGGAACTCTTAGGGTGTCAGTAGTCACCAAGCAGAGGTCAGGGTTTGTCTCACTTTGCCATCTTGCTGATCGGAACGTTTTCAAATCCTTGGCATCATAAGCTAGGTGGAGTCCATTTAGATCAATCCAATTTTCCAAGATTTCGCCATTTTCATCATTTTTTGCATATCCCCAGTTTGTGTGGTGACAATTAAAGTCTCCTATGTATACTCCTCGGTGGTTGATTGTTGGCAGTGGTGGATTTTTCCAGTTGACGCTGGGTGGTTTATAAATGGACGCTATTGTGATTCCAGATATTTCTAGGGTAATCATCTCAATTTCGTTTTGTCGAATGCAGTTGATTATTTTATTCTTTATTCTTTTATATCTTGTCTGATATACATAATAGAACCGTAGACCTTCGATGTTATATTTGCGATGATTTTGTACCCAAGTACGTTTGCTCTGACTGGTAGATGTTCATTGGTAGGTATGTGAGTTTCCTGGAGTGTGATAATATCGATTTTGTTTTCTTTTGCAGATCTACTCAAATGTTCACTCTTATCTCGGCTTAGCCCTTCAACGTTAAGTTGCATGATACGGATTTGAGGGCCGACATCTTTAGTCAATGGGTTCTTAAAAGAACCATTTTGAGTTGTTTTATACTGTTGTTGGTTCTGTAGATTTTTGTGACCGGGAGAAATATCATATTTAGTTCGGTCGCCATGTGTGTAGACTTTTAGCCGCTTATAGCGTTGCCCAGGGTGCACCATCTTGGAGGTTGTCTACACGTCGCAAAACTGGACACCTTCCGCAACATCGGTGGTCTGTATCAAACATTTTAATGAAGAATGCATTCTAACTGGATACTACCGTAATTATAAAGGAGAAACAAAAACATTTAATTATGATAAACCAAACTTAAAACTCGATTCGTTGCCGACTATTTTTCCAGGCTTACCTAATTATTTAAATATTAAATCTATCGCTAAAAGAAAAACTCCAGAAGAACGGAATTCTGAAATCCAACAAAAGAAATTAGAATAAGATTGAAGAAGCACGACAAGCATAAGACAAAATACAAAATACCTTGTTCAAAATATACACGAATTTATGAAAACGACCGACGAAAATCTTTTTGTGAAAGTAAACATCCATGATGATAATTTAAATATATAAAATGGATTTTGAATCAGTAAGTTGTACTTTATACGTTAAAACAAGTAGGAATCTCAGCCCAAAATATTTCTTCAAAAATAAAATGCTTCCTTTAAATGAACTGCAGCATAATCACTTCCAATTTAATTCAAATGATTATGCTGTAGTTCATTTAAAGAAAGCATTTTATTTTAATATATATATATATATATATATATATTCTAATATCTGATTCAAAATCCATTTTATATATAATTAAATTATCATCATTGATGTTCATTTTCGCAAAAAGATTTTAGTCTGTCGTTTTCACAAATTCGAGTATATTTTGAACAAGGTCGTCATAACTTTGTATTTTGTCTTCTGCTTGTCGTACTTCTTTAATCTTATTTGCTTTTTCTAATTTATTTTGTTCGATTTCAGAATTCTTTTAGCGATAGATTTAATATTTAAATAATTAGGTAAGCATGGAAAAATAGTTGCCAACGAGTCGGGTTTTAAATGTGGTTTATCATAATTAAATGTTTTTGTTTCTCCTTTATAATTATAGGAGTATCCAGTAGTACTGTGAGGATCCGACAAAATTTGGATCCGAGTGCCCGGATATCAAAATATCCGGATCCTCGGATATCCGATATTCGGATCTTGAAGCGGATATCCGTAAATTTCATTCGGATTTGGATCCGGATCTGGACTTGGCTCCGGATTCGGATCCGGATCCGGATTCGAATCCGAATCTTGATTTGGATCCGGATCCGAAGTTTTGTTTACGGATCCGAATCTTGACTTGGATCCTGATCCGAAGTTTTGTTTACGGATCCGGATCCAAATTTTAGTTCTAGATCTGATTCTTCATTTCGAATGTAAAGGCAAACATTTGAAACTGAGTTCAAATTGAAACCATTGAAGTGGGCATGTTTATCTTTACAGCGGTCTGTAAACAATAATAAATTTTATAATACCCCTCTAAAATAGCCAGGTAGTTTGTACATATATAAAGAAGAAAGGAATTTACTTTCACAGAGTCCTATTTAGTTAAATGATGAATAAAAAATACTAATTTGTATTATTTCACATATACAGTAACATATTAATATAACATTAATTTCATTAATTTATTTTGTCATACTATGAGTATGAAGTTTGTAGCAAAACTCATTAAATGCTTTTTAAGAAAACGATTTCTTTTTACTTACCGTATAATTTTATGGGAGTTAGTATATGCGATATGTAAAAAGTACTTGCATGATAACATTTATTATTGCTCATTTAGAAAAATATATATTGTCATACTCTTAAACATACGAGTACAATAAAGCATAAAGCATAAAATTTCGCATGTAAAGAAAAGAAGGGGGACACTTCTTTGAAAATTGAAATTCTGCAGTTCTAAGATTTTATAACATTCATTAGAACAAATACTTGAAAGCAAAAAAGGATTAAGGTGAAATTTGAAAAATAATGGCCATAGGTTCATTGCAGGTAGCAAATACATATTTATTTACTTCGAGCACGTGTTTCACATAAAAGGGATTGTTTTTGTTACCTACTTACCTACTAGTTCTGTGAAATTTCCTTGTTAGCAGATGCTAAAAGTTGTTCAACAGAAATTTAAACATCAGAAATATGCCGACATGAAACGAAAATGCTTAGTGGATTATTTCATAATCATATTTATTTGGTTTTACTCAGAATATTTGAAGAGAACCGATCCGGATACTGAAATTCCATATCTAAAATTCCATACTCATACTCATATTCGAATCTAAAGTTAGATGCTCAAATCCGTTTCCAAGATTCGACATTTGGATCCGGATTCGAGATCCAATACTGAGATTCGGGTTCAAAATTCAATACTCAGATTCGGATCCAAATCCGATACTCAGATCCGGATCCAAAATTCGATACTCAGATCCGGATCCAAAATCCGATACTCAGATCCGGATCCAAAATCCGACACTCAGATCCGGATCCGAAATCCGATACTGAGATTTGGATCCGAGATCCGGATAGTTCAACATTCAATTATCCGGATATCCGGATATTTTTGGATCCGAAGCCGAAACTATCCGGATCCGGATCCCACCACTAGTATCCAGTTAGAATGCTTTCTTTAATAAAATGTTTGATACAGACCATCGATGTTGCTGCGGAAGGTGTCCAGTTTTTACGAGGGTTGCATTTTACCAATTTATAAAAAAGTCCTTTGTCTTTCGGAAATAGAAATGTTGGAATTTTTTCCGAAGTGCTCGCATAATTGCTTTTACAGGCCACAACATTCAGGCGAAATTGCAAGAATAAACAATGAAATCTGCCGTACTCGGGTAAGTCAAATAAAGCGGTCTCTATCTCTAGTCGGCCTCATGACGTCACGCCCCCCTCTGTCACACTCCCGCCTTGTACAATAGTGACCGCCGTGTGTGGCATGATAAATAATCTCCGCTGCATAACAGAGAAGCGCGACGCGATGTCAGTCAGCGACCAGCGAGTGATGTTCTGCGAGCGAAGTACGAAGCACTTACTTTACAGTTTTTTTGTTTTGAAATACTCTAAATTGTTAAATTTGTATCGTTATAATATTCCCAATGAGGTAGGTGGCTCTGTGGTGTGGAATCGGCTTGTGGATTCTGAAAACCCTGGTTCGATTCCTACAGCGGACAAACATTTTCTCTAAATTAAAATTACCCGTGTGGCTTCCCCACCACTAACATCTTTGTGGGCCGTGATTTGACGGCTGATAACCGCACTTCACGCGCGTAAATATATCACTTACCAAGCTCTGGTTCGGCAGCGTGCCACACCCAGTAATTGGTAAAAGGCGTGATGATATGTTTTTTTCATTTTATTATTATCTTTTTCAAATAAGTTTACAGCTGGAGATGATCAAATACCAAGCTTCTTGGTCAGAGATACAAGGTTTGTTCTTGCCAAACCTCTTTCTATTATTATAAACCTAGCTATTCATACCTGCACATTTCCAACTCTCTGGAAAAAAACAAGAATTATTCCCGTTTTTAAGAAGGGTGATAAATTTCATGTTAAAAACTACCGTCCCATATCTATATTGAATAACTTTGGTAAACTATTAGAAATAATAATCTATAAATCCATCTTCAATAATACTCAATCTCTAATTTCACCTTTGCAGCATGGCTTTATGAAAGGGCGATCTACCACTACTAATCTTGCTTGTTTTTCGCAATATGTCTCTCAAATCATCGACACTCGTGGTCAAGTGGATACCATTTATACAGATTTCTCACGGGCATTCGATTCCATTGATCATAGACTTTTATTACATAAAGTTAGTGTATTTGGTGCATCTCCCTGTCTCTTAAGAATCTTAAGTTCTTATCTGGATGGTCGTATGTGTTACGTTTCTTATAATGGCTTTACATCCACAGATTTTGCTGCTACATCTGGCGTCCCGCAAGGTTCAAACCTGGGTCCTCTCTTATTTCTATTATTTATCAATGATCTCTTGGAATCTTTTACTTGTCCCATTTTAGCCTATGCTGACGATATCAAGCTGTACTTAAACATATCAACTCGTCAGGATGCATTGCTTCTCCAGTCTAACATTGACATTTTGGTTCATTGGTGTGACGCAAATGAGCTTTTTCTAAATGTTGACAAATGTTACTTCATTTCCTACACACGACGAATCAATCGATTTGATCACATGTATTCAATTTCAGGTACATCACTTATTCGAAAATTATCTATCAAGGACCTAGGAATCCTATTTAATTTGAATTTCAGCTTTTTGGAACATACAAACAACGTATGCAGCTCGGCCAGTAGAACCTTGGGTTTTTTAATGCGTATTTCTAATATGTTTACTGATATCACAGTACTTAAATCCTTATACTCTGCTTTTATATTAAGTAAATTTGAATATGCTATTCTTATTTGGTTTCCTTATTACTCATCTCAGGTTATGGCTCTTGAACGTGTTCAACGTAGATTTTTAAAATTCTTATCTTATAAACAGGATAACATCTACCCAATTAGAGGTGTTGATCATGATTCCCTTCTACAACGTCATTCTATGGTCTCACTATCATCTAGAAGAGAGATCCTTGTTGTTAAATTTATGTGGTTGCTACTGCATAATAAAATTGATTCGTCTTATTTGTTGTCATGTGTGCCTTTCCATGTACCCAGATTAGCTTCAAGAAATGTTCGTTCCTTCAACCTTCCACCGGCAAGAACTGATGTACAACTCCGATCACCGATTCACATTCTGTGCCGTTATGCTGAGTTGAACTGCAAGGATATATTTTTGTAAACTAACTTTTAATTGTATACTTTTTTTTTGTTTATAATTTATTAACTTAATATGTATTTTATATTTTTTATTTGTATTTATCTATTTTTAGCCCTTTTACTGGATTTTCTGTTGGGCAATAAAGTATTATTATTATTATTATTATTATTATTATTATTATTATTATGGGATGGCTAGCACAGTGGTATGAAGTCGGCCTGTGGATCCTGAGGTCCCTGGTTCGATTCCCACAGGCGACAAATTTTCATAATTTGAAAAAAGCTATCCCTGTGGCTCCTCCACCACTAACATGTTTGGAGGCCGTGATTTGACGACTGGTAACCGCACTTCACGCGCAAAATATATCACTTACCGAGATCTGCTTTAGCAGAGTGCCACACCCAGTAATGGGTAGAAGGCGTGATGATATATATATATATTATTATTATTATTATTATTATAACTTTTTTAGTATCAATGTTTTATATATTATATAAAGTTACACAATTAATTATGAATTAAACCATAGATATCTTTATAAAGGCCGCGGTTGACAGTACATTGTACCATATGCATAAATCAGTTCGAAAATAAATTTCTAGTAATAAGTATACAAGTGTAAGTATTAAGTTTGATTCATATAAGAAAATTAACATATTACATGTAGTATAAGTAGTATAACATGTACAAAACCAGTTTCAAATCTGTTTTTTTTTATAATAAAGTGTATATTTACGACACGATTTTAATATTATATAATATAAAAAAGCGGTAGTCCATAACCTTGTGGATAGAGCCATTCTTCTATCAGACAAAGAATTTCACAATTATAACTTACGACTTATTAAAGATACTCTCATCAAAAACAACTACCCACCGCTCTTTTTAAGTAAATTGATCAATAGTAGAGTTCAACATCTGGAATTTAAAAGATCTAATTTAACAATTCTTCCTGCTAATACTGTCAAAAAGAAATACATATCATTACCTTACTATAAACATCTGGACAGGGCTTTGAAGTGTTTGACTGATGAATTGGATTTAACTATTGCGTACAGAACATCTTCAGACACCAGCAGTCATTTCACCAAGTTAAAATCTAAAACGAACAAATGGCTTAAAAGTAACTTAGTTTATAAAATTAAATGTTTAGATTGAAACTCGGTTTACTTCGGCGAAACTAAGCAATATCTCAAGTCTAGACTTAACCAACACAAATTACATATAAAAACTTTCTAGTCGCATGTTTCTCAGGACTAGTCCAGGATCGTCTCTTAATTTTTCCAATTGGCGAAACATTAACTAAAATTCGAAACTATAAGTTTCATATTGTCATATTATACAGGTGTGTGAAGAATTGCGAAAGATTTTACTTTAAATACGATTTTTAAAATGTTCAAAAATTGGCCCTTCTATTTGTATATATTTTAGGGAAAAAGTAATAGAATGCAAAATTGTTTTATATTAAATTTGTTACATAAGCATGTCTGTAAGATATTTGAAAAAAATCAAATTTTACATTGTCAAAAATCAGATAGCCATCAAAATAAAAAACAAATTTAATAAAATCTCTTTTTAACAGCTCACTCAAGAATTCATTATCTTAACTTTTTTCCCTGAATGATATTTTGTTTTATTTAAAGTTTATGACAGAAAAATTCGGGAGACGCCCGGACTCGAACCGAGGACCTTCAGCTTGCCGCTACAGACGAAACCCGTTGTCAATTCCTGTGAGACATAGGAGTCTTGGGATCGATGCTGTGTTAGACACTATGACAGATAAATTCGGTTAATGCCTATTCGTTCAGGGGAACCGTGGCTTAGTGGTTAAAGCATCAGCCCGGCAAGCTGAAGGTCCTCGGTTCGAGTCCGGACGTCTCCCGAATTTTTCGGTCATAAACTTTAAATTTAACAAACTTCAAAGTCATTCATATGACTTAAATTCTTTAAATATTTTGTTTTATTTGTATTTTATTTTCATGGCTATCTGATTTTTGACAAAAATGTAATATTTTATTTATCAAATATGTCAAGACATGCTTGTACAACAAATTAAAAAATTTTAACCGTAAAATTTATTTTTAACTATTCTTATTTTTGCTCTAAATTGTACAGGAGAGCCAATATTCGAACATTTTTAAATCCTGTGTTATACTTTCATGTTTCATATTTCTGTGCACAACTTTCATAGTAGAACATATTCAAACCTAAACGTTTTCTTCTCTTGTTAGGTGATTTATATTCCGAAAACTCGTGGAAATCTATAAACGAAAAGGAAATATATAAGCTGGAAAATCAGAAATCCTTGTTTAAAAATGTGTAAAGTAAAACCAATGGGCTCCTGAACCATAATCTAAATAACAAGAATGGAGGATAAAAAAATATATATTGAATAAAAACTATTAGTGAAAAAATTAGTTAAAAATAATGTTTTACATCAGAGATATAAGCGATTATAAATATAACGACATCACATGTCCGGAAGTTTCATAAAAACAAAATTAATAAATATAGGTACAGAAGCCCATTAAATTACTTAAATGTTCATGTTCAGGAGTAATAGTAGAGCAGACAGTATTGTCATCATCAAATTCTACTCCTGAGGTTCTATGTTTACCTGAAAATTAAAATAATAGATATATAATAAAATGATGTCATATAAGAATTCAATGTGAAATAGATACCTTGACGATTTTTTTCCACTTAAATTTATTAACTCATCTTCATGAATTGTTTGGATCGCATTTATAAAAGCATCTTGAAATAATATATTTAATATTAAAACTGAATTTTAAAACAGTATATGATTGCTGTTAATCATATTCATTATTTTCCAAACTTTATTCTGCATTATCTGATTCTAGCAGTATATTACATATTTCACCTACAAATTAAATATCGATAAATGGTTACATAAAGCATAAAAATAATTTTAAAATATCTGAATTTATGTCGGTGTGAATTTTTAAATCATGGCCCATAAAGTTTGCGAGTTGTCCAAATTCTCTTTCTTGTAGGTCTGGTATTTGGAGGACTGTCGCTATTTGTTTTCTTAGCTTTGTGCCCCTTAAATTTTCAGGATGTTTTGCACCACATTGACTAGCGAAATATCTTAGAGAAACACAAGCTCTTAAAAACTTGTCTTCGCCACCAGGACTTTTATCAGACACACGGGCCTCATGTCTTAAGGTTATAATCAAATTTATAATATTAACTTGTTCTAAACTCAGAAGTATTGGAACTTATCTACCTAGTTTTCCTCTGATCTCTACTTTAACAAAACGTTTAGCTAAAATTTGTTCTAGTTTACTTAAAGTTCGAAAGAGATCTGAGTGCTTGTCTTCTTCAATTGACTGTCTTTTGCAAAAATCGGAAATCAACAGTCGTTCGATTTCATCCGCACGCTTTCTATTAAATAATTATATTAAAATTAAAGTACACTTGGCCAAATCTTTCCACGAATCAGGTGAGAATTATTGTTTCAAAAGATTATAATATTTTGTTGTATTCTCATTTAAATATTCGTGCTGAAATTCAACATCTTCATGCAACGGTAAATCGATTGATTTATTTCGCTTGTGATGAATTTGTGTTTCTAAAGCCGTTTTATTAATATAGGACCTATACTCGTCAACATGAAGTTTTGGAAATGAAATAGAAAAATATATGCGAAAAAACGCTCAAAACAGGACTTTTTCGTATATTTTATTTTTTTGTTCTTAAAGACTTTCGATTAAATTAGATAAAAATTTATTATATTATAGAAGACTATTCTGAAATATAGAGAATTTTTTAATTAAAATTGATCGAGACATTTTTGAGAAAATTAGACGTAAAATTTTGATATGATTTTCCAATTTATTTGTATTATGAATATTATTAAACTTTCTAGTTTCGTAATTTGGATATATAATATAAACATATTTTCGACAGAGTGCCACACCCAGTAATGGGTAGAAGGCGTGATGATATATTTATTTTATTTTATGAAAATAAATAATTATTGCATAATTTGTAGTTCGAAATTTGTCTGCTTTTTGTTTCCGTGTTTTATTTGAATCGCGAATACGCAACTGTTAAAATGAAATTTAGTTCAAAGATAATACATAGATTTAGTTGATAGTGATTTGAGTTTCAGCTACTAGTCAACTAATTTCACGAACTGAAGTTGATGTACAGCTGTCAGAGTAATTTCCCTTTTCACCCTTCATCATCAACATACTTGGAGACTGTGACATCGGATTAGGTTATTTTAGAATTTCGTTCTATTTTTCTTGTGTGTTGTTTGTTATTGTTTTGTTTCTTATTGTTTCAATTATCATTATATTAGTTGTAAATTGTTGTTAGTTATTTGTCTGTTTAGTGTTTTTTAAATGTATATTAGCGAAATAATGTCGCGAAATAATGTCGCTGTAATGGGATGTAAGATGGATAGAAATGTAAAACCAAAATAATAACATCTCAGATATGAACGAAACGATGAAACGAAAAGTTTGTCCCTAAGAATAAAATTTTCAACATCAAGCTAAAAACTTTTTAAAATATCGCCCAAATAAACTAAAGTGAAGTAAGTAACGTATGAGTCAAAACATTAGCACGGTAATGAAGAGGGGCACAGCGGGAGGTAACTCTGACAGCTGCTCTACAATCAGCTGTTGTACGAGCCCAAATCCATAATAGTTCGGCCGGTATAAATTTCAAACTTTATACTATAAAAATATGTAAAAATATAGTAAAAAATGTTTTATTCTTACAACAAACCTATATCTACGTTATTATATGAATATTTAGTTGTCTATTACTGAAAATATATTTTAAATAATACAAACGTTTACAAAACTATCATCAAATAAGTATTACAACAACAGATTCATAAAAGTTCGGCCAACAAAAAATGTATGTCTTAGAAGGGATTTATTTGCGTGTTTTAAATTAAATAGTTGTTAAAACAAAACACAAATGGAAAACAAAACACAAATGAAACAAATCAATACAAAACTGTCATTGCCGTTTGCCGATATTATTTTTTTTTCAAACATAATGGCTCGTTGTAAAGCTTTGAGCAGAGATTTACGGTGGTCTATAATAAATGCTCATAAAAATGGTATTTCTGCAAGAAAAATATCTGCCGATACAAATAAATAATATATGAAAATACAAAATACAATGCACATTACCTCTTGTACTACAGTTAAATTAATTAAAGGTCCTCGAATATCTAACTCCAGCGCAAAATAATCATTAAGATGACGAAACGCATTTCTGCATTTGATTACCCAAAATTTTATAAGCCATTTCTTATTTCTCAGTCTGTAATTATGTATCAAAAATGTCACAAACTTAGAAATGACAGGCGAGAAAATAACAAAATCATGACCATAGCTCTCTATTTTTATTTTATAAACAAATATATATAAATTTTCATATTAGTAAGAACTGTTATCACGTACCGCGCGGGGGTTGTAATAAAAATTACCTCACGGGGATGAGGCTGCCGGCTTCTCAGGGAGAAGGGTATGGGTCGGGTAAAGGGCGCCACGTAATCTGTCCTAGGGTTCCTCATCCGCTTGACTACGATAGGGCAAGGCAAAATATTCGAAGTTGACAGCCGGAGCGGTACCTGCAAATTCGCTGAAAAACAAATCGGGGCAGTCGAAAGGAAAAACGGTAACCTAACTTGATAACTAATTTTATTAACCCATAAATGAAAATATAACAAATGAATAAGATGACACAAAGGATGTCCGCGACGCCGAAAAACTAGAATGGGGGAGAACATGAACACGGACACCAGCAACTATCTTGCCTCAAGCTCTGAGATCGACGCCCGATAAATGTGGGTACTACAAGGGCCCTAACTGTCGAAGCTGGCCAGACGACTTACAAGTAAGACGGGTGTGGTCGCGCAGAACTGTGGGGAACACAGCGCAGGCGCAAACAATAATTTACATAAAATACAAATGCGGATATAAAGAAAATAAGCTACAAGAAAAATAATTAAGGCGTAAAACAAACGAACATCCACGTTCACACAAAAATATATAATAAGATAAATAATAAAATAAATGCAGGAAATGTAAAACCAATTAAACTGCAACTTAAGGTTGCGGCTGAAGGCCAACAAAATTAACGTTCCCAGAACTAAAGGTCGGAAGGACCACAAAATTAAATAAATGAAACTGGAATGAAAATAAAGTGCAACCGCACGAAGCATAAAACTTTGCTTCAATCCCCTCGTCACAAACACTCTGACCACTTATCTGTCTCTCGCGCGACTTATGCAGGTGAGCTAGCGCAGACGCGAAGGACGTCGACACCTGGGCCAGATGTACGGGCTGGTACCGTGTTGTGGTGAACTGATGAAGACGAGGAGAACGAAACGTGATGGAGCGGTGGACGTCGGGCTTCAGGATTCTAAGAAGTCGCAACACAAATCCCCGTACGGGCGTTCCGTGTGGAAGTATACAAACTCCACTCGCGGAAATAAATATTTTCACCGGACTAAATCCCGATATCTCTCGGCAACGACACAAAAGACGAAAAATCGTAATTTTTATTCGGTGAAAAATTGCGAAAACTCAGAAAAAAAACCGTTAAACGACCGTCGTCTCTAAAACTCCAACTGTGACTCGTGTCACCCTGCAAAATTTCGCGAAATTCGCGAACATTTCGAAAATCGCGGTAAGATAAAGAAAATTAGGAAAAGGACAGAAGATATTCAAAAGACGCGCCAAGCTACGAAGGTTGGCCATGCGAGACTGAGAAACGAATAAAAAGGAGAGAAGATCGGAAACTAATGCGCAAGACAGAGACCGAACAATGATTGATGTGAATACAATTAAATGTCACTAAACTGGTAGAATTAAGTAAATAAAAATTACTAACTAAACATCTGTCACGACAAAATGTAAATATAACCTCAAATTGAAACAATGTTTAGCCACGCGGTATGAATATAAAAACTAAATAAGAAATAATTATGAACGAGATGAATTGAATAAACAAAATGATTAATTAGAATTAAGAAAAAGTAACAGGTAAGTATATTTAATTATTAGGCACAGAAGCAAGAAAATGTATGATTGAAAATTATGATTTTTGGAAGAAAAAAAGGAAAAGACAAATAGGAACGTAACACTGTCATACGTTTTCATTAAAATAATAAATGTGATAGAACGTGAAAAAACATGAAACGTGTGTCTTTTCTTATTAACACATACGTTAATTCCATTCGCATAGGTACGAATAATATTAATAAAAATATATAGCTATATTTCATCGTATCTATGATAACCTCGTCCACATATGACGTCATCGTTTTCATACAGGGAATGGAGTTTACCAGCCATCAAACCATGGTCCCGAAAGATGTTAGTGGTGGGGAGCAACGGAGGTAATTTTAATTTAATGAAACTGTTTGTCGGCTATGGGGATCGAACCAGGGTTCTCAGGAACTACAGGCCGACTCTATACCACTGAGCCATTACCCCATAAATAAATAAATCTATAACTGATAATAATTGAAAATTTCATTATACAGTAATTATTCATGTTATTTCTTTATCTGTAACCATTATTTCATTGGTAATAATCGCAGTTAAAACAGCGGAACTATGGCACCCAGGAATAGGAAATTGAATAAATATTGAAAGCAACAAAATTAAAATCTATTATTCTGATATTAAAGACATAATTTACTTACGTTTTTTTAAAGAATTTCCGATGTAATGCTTAGTGTTTTAGGTACTTGTCCTCAGAAATGAAAAGATTCGCAAATTTAATTGTCCTAAAATCTATCACTTCAGTTTACGGGCCTCTGGGTTCATCCGAATAGGAAATGAATTAGACAAAATATTCAGCACACATACACAACACTAAATAACACAAAATTACTAATAGTTATTCAATATTTCAATGACATTTTACAAATCACAATGATATAATCTGCTTTTTCACCAATGTAAATAAAGCAATTGTTTATTGTCAAGGTAAATTTTATTTTTTTAAACTGGAATCGTTCAGTCACATCTAGCGATATTCTATAAGCTAAATTAGAAATCTAGCGGTGATAAAAGATACTAAATAGATAATGTATTTTTGACAGCTAGCAGCTGAACGCGACTATTTATTTTGATTATTTGCAAACTACGATTTTAAATATAATTTTTATCATTATTTACACACCTATGTTGTGTTGCTATTCTGCGAATACCACATTTGCGTACTATTTGTGAAATTATGCTTGGTTTCACTCTATAATATTATTTTTCAAGACAAATTTTATTAGGTTTTACATTTTATTTCACAAATCTTCTATTAATTTGATATTTTGACGTAAGTAACACTTTTAAATAGACTTGAAACCATTTTTTACACTTCAAACACAATTCTTCAATCCTCTGTTGCTTTATTTTTTATATACAAACATGAAATCAATTGAAAACCGTTCAAAATATATGTCCTCAATTCTCTAATACCTAAATCAAATTAGAAAATGTCTCTAACTTGTATAGAAATTGAAATATTTATATAAAAATGTTTCGTGCGAAACGTCAAAAGTGATTGACAGGTGTGAAAAATTTTTGCTTGCGGTCAGATTTCAAATGCATAGCAACGCGTGCATTCTTCGATAAATGAAAATTTGCAAAGTTTTTCATTAATTTCACGCGGACTGTACTTTAAAAAAATCTGAAATATCCAAAAGGCACTAGTTCCAAACATTCTTTAAATCCTAGAAAAAAAATCACAACATTCGCACAAACCGTTTAAGCTGTAGCCGTGTCTAAAGTTTGGTTGCCGTCCAGATGAATCCTTAATGAATTAAGCTGATTAGTATTGTAACGAATTTAAAGCCAGACAAGTCGAGAACATTCCAGAAACCTTCTCGAGAAACAAGTGCGTAGCAGCGTGACCTCACTTGCATAGAGCTCGCTCGCATGTCTGAACGTGTGGTTTGACGGGATATTTTATGACGTTCTGGAAGATTCTAGGACGTCCTGGAAGGTTCGAGAACTGTTCTACGGACAGGAGTATATAAGCCGGGGTCGAGTGGCTGAGGACAGTTGACAGTAGACTTCGAACGTGTAATATAAATGTGGTGAAATAAATAACAGCTCAAGTGTACGTAATATAAATAATAGTGTTAGTGACCGTTATATAAATAATATTAGTGTTTAAATATTTATTAGTAGTGTTTAAGATTTATTATAGTGTTAATTAGTTTTAAATAAGTTTCTGTTATTTTTATATTCATTAATTAAATAAATAGTTTTATTTTCGTTTAACATAAATAGTTGTGAGTCATTTCTGTGCCTTAAACATTCTACACACTTTCAGAAAGACGAAAAACGTTACAATTGGTGTCAGGTGTGAGGTTATTAAATAGTGAAGTGTGTAGTAAAAATAAATAAAATGGCGTCGTTTGGTTTAAAACTAAGTGAATTAAAAGTTGTGGACCTAAAGAGGGAATTAGAGGAGCGAGATTTGGACTCATCCGGGTTAAAATCAACGTTACAACAACGTCTGCGAGAGGCTTTAGTGGCGGCTAATCTGGATCCTGAGGAACATATTTTTGAAATTGGTTCGAATGACAATCGTAAAATGTTGGAGAAATTAGAAGAATTAACAGAAAGTTCTAGAACTCTTAAAGAAGAATTAACAGAAAGTTCTAGAACTTTAAAAGAAGAATTAACAGAAAGTTCTAGAACTCTTAAAGAAGAATTAACAGGATCTGTGCAACAACAATTAGAAGAAAATTCTAGAACATTGGAGCAGAAGTTGGAAGAAAGTTCTAGAACTCTAAAAGAAGAATTAACAGAAAGTTCTAGAACTCTAAAAGAAGATTTGGCAGAAAATTCTAGAACTTTAGAGCAGAAGTTAGAAGAATATTCTAGAACATCCGAAGACAATTCTAGAATTTTAAAAGAAGAATTGGAACAGAAGTTAGAAGAAAATTCCAGAAATTCTGAAGAACGTTCTAGAATTTTAAAGAAAGAATTAGCAATGAATTCTAGAATTTTAGAACAAAAGTTAGAAAAGGATTTAAATGAATTGAAAAACGAATATGAAAAGAAAATAGAACAGTTTGAAAATAAATTCCTCACTGCAACTGCAGCATCGAGTTTATGTCCTGATGTGACTGAAACAGAAGCAGCAAGTGAAAGTAAAATAGCAAAAGGTGAGACTGCATCAACAATTCGTATAAAAACACCGGAATTTGATGGAAAAACATCGTGGCCGAATTATTTGAGGCAATTTGAAGCTGCTGCAAAAGCTAACGGATGGTCACCGAGAGAGAAAGCAATTTCATTGACAGTAGCGTTGCGTGGAAATGCCGTCGATATCTTGCAGATACTGAAGCAAGAAGAACAAGAAGACTACGACCAGCTGGTTAAGCATTTAGATATGCGATATGGAAATGCGCACCTAGAACAAGTGTATCAAACGCAATTAAGAAATCGATATCAGAGGTCGAATGAAACTCTCCAAGAATTTGAAGCTGACGTTGCTCACTTGGTTCGCCTCGCACATCCTACAGCCCCGGACAGCGTATTAGAGTGCTTAGCTATCCAAACATTTATTTATGGTATCCGAGATGGCGAAATTCAACAAGCATTAAGATTGGCTCGACCAAAACATTAGCCGATGCACTGTCTCTTGCTTTAGAACAAGAAGCTGCAAAACTAGCTTCGCGTAGCCAATCTAAAGTACGATCAATAAGCAGCGACGTTAAGAACGAAGATAATGAAGATATAGAAGAGAAGGTACGACGAATCGCTACAGAAATACTTGGAGGAAAGAAGAGAATTCGTTGCTGGAACTGCGGTGAACTAGGACATCCACACAGGTTTTGTGGAAAATTGCTGAAAAAGAAAACAGAAGCTGAGTCAGAGAAACCAAGTCGGGTTGATAAAAGAGGACAGCCGTCGACCTGTAATTTGGTAACATCATATTCCATCGGACATGTCGCCTCTCTTCATCATCAAGTCAACAGCATTTTCGTGGATGGTCTTGTTGACGGAAGGCCACTCAAAATGTTGCTGGATACGGGTGCGACAAAAACAATTATAAGATCCGAGTTCACTAAGAAGTTTGCACCAACGCAATTATATCCGACGAAGTGGCGATTACGTACAGCAACTGGAGAACTAGCTACATCGTCAGGAGAGTTAGATGTGGCCATCAACATCGGGAACACCTCCCTCAAACATCGTGTGTTGGTAGCTGAAATCGAAGATGACTTTATTCTTGGAATGGACGTCATGGAAAAATATGGTTTTAAACTGGACCTCAAGCACGGCGTAATAGTGGTTAATGATGAAGAACTCGTACTACATCCACGAGACGACGAAGTTGCACGTGCTTTGGTAACAGAAGATGTAGTACTTCCGGAGCGAAGTGAGACAATTGTAGGAGCACGACTTGACGGCAAATTTTGTGCAGGAAATATTACCATGTTGGAACCCCGAAATAATGATGAAGAAACTGGTCGTGGAGTGATGGTTGGAAAATCACTGGTAAAGACCAACAAGATAATACCAGTTAGAATAATGAACATTAATCAGTATCCGGTTACAATTAAACAAGGAACTATAGTAGGGGAATGTTCATCCGTATCTTCGATCATTAGAACAATGGTAACTCAGAGAACTCCAACTAGCACGATTCCGGATACACTGCTCAGTCAAATATCAACATCTTTTCACGGACTGACATCTGACATCTGACGAGAAAATCAAAGCGAAGAATTTAATTCACAAGTATCAAGATGTCTTCGAATATGACAAGAAATCCAAGGGCCGAACGAACGTTGTCCGGCATAAAATCTACACTGGAGATGCAAGACCCATCCGCCAAGGAGCAAGACGATTACCACTGGCAAAGCGAGAAGAAGCTGAAAGGATAATAGAAGAAATGAAGAAAGAAGGCGTGATTGAACCTTCAAGTAGTCCATGGGCTTCACCAGTGGTATTAGTGAAGAAGAAGGATGGATCCACCCGATTCTGTGTAGATTACCGTCAACTTAACAACGTGACGAAAAAGGATAGTTATCCACTTCCCCGAATAGACGATACACTGGACACGTTGGCTGGGTCAAAAATATTTTCTACGTTGGACCTAAAAAGCGGATACTGGCAAGTTGACTTGGACCCGAAAGACCGTGAAAAGACAGCTTTTACCATCGGAACAGGACTTTGGCAATTCACAGTTATGCCATTTGGACCTTGCAATGCTCCTGCAACATTTGAACGACTTATGGAAACCGTGTTAGCTGGGCTGTCATGGAAAACCTGTTTGGTGTACCTCGATGATATTATTGTGGTTGGAAAAACATTCGAGGATCACATGAAGAATTTAGAAGAAGTTTTCCAAAGATTGAAACAGGCAAATCTCAAGCTCAGCCCGAAGAAGTGTCATCTGTTCCAGAAGAAAGTGCATTATCTCGGGCATGTGGTTTCTGGTAAGGGAATTGCAGTGGATGAGGACAAAATAAAAGCTGTAAAGGACTGGCCAGTACCAAAGGACAAGCATGAATTGAGAAGTTTCCTTGGTTTATGCACTTACTATCGGCGATACGTGCAAGGATTTGCCAACATTGCTAAACCACTGACACGGCTTACTGAAGAAGGTAGAAGATTTGTTTGGGAAAACGACTGTCAAACAGCATTTGAAAAATTGAAGGATTCTCTGACCACCGCGCCAATCTTAAGTTATCCACTGCCGGAAGGCAAATTCATTTTGGATACCGATGCCAGCAATGTTGGGATTGGCGGCGTCCTCTCTCAAGTACAAGGTGGTCCTGAAAAAGTTATTGCCTACTTCAGTAAGACACTGTCGAAACCGGAAAGAAACTATTGCGTCACCAGGAAAGAACTATTGGCAATTGTGAAGTCCACTGAGCATTTTTACAAATATTTATATGGCAGAAGATTCCTGATAAGAACCGATCATGCTGCCTTGAAATGGCTATTACAATTCAAAAATCCAGAAGGTCAGGTAGCCAGGTGGATCGAAAGGTTACAGGAATATGATTTTACCATTGAACATCGGGCGGGAACTAGCCACCGTAACGCTGACGCGTTGTCCAGGAGACCATGTTCCGAAGAATGCAAGCATTGTTGCCGAGTAGAAGAGAAGCAAGCTGCTGCGTTAAGAACAACGGTAGCCGATGATAAATGGCAACCGGAAGAATTGCAGAAAGATCAGGAAAATGATCCGGATCTGAAGATTGTAATAAATTGGAAGAAAAACGGGGATAAACCGATTTGGCAAGATGTTGCACCATACTCCCAAAAAGTGAAATCGTACTGGGCGCAATGGGACTCTTTAATAATTGAAGAGGGTCTCCTAAAACGTGTTTTGGAGAATGCGGAGGGTACAGAGCAGAGAACTCAGTTACTAATACCTAAGAACAGGGTACCTGAAGTGTTGAAAGAGATCCACGACGGATCTGCTGGAGGACACCTTGGAGTCAACAAGACTGCTGAGAAGTTGCGGAAACGATTTTACTGGCTAAATTGTAAGGAAGATGTTAAAGAATGGTGCAAGAAATGCGTAGTTTGCGCTGCAAGTAATGGACCAAATAGGAAACGTAGAGCCCCAATGCGTCAGTACAACGTAGGAAGCCCATTTGAACGCATTGCAATCGACGTGGCTGGACCATTTCCCGAGACTGATGATGGCAACAAGTATATAGTAGTCGTCATGGACTACTTCAGCAAGTGGGTTGAAGCGTACTCCCTGCCCAACCAAGAAGCAATCACCGTCGCTGAGGTATTGGTGAAGGAATGCATCTGCCGATTTGGAGTACCGGGCGAAATACATTCCGATCAGGGAAGGAACTTCGAGTCGTTTTTGTTCCAAAATATCTGCAAAATATTAGACATTCGTAAGACAAGAACGACTGCATTGCATCCGCAGTCGGACGGCATGGTTGAGCGAATGAATAGAACGATCAACAGATATCTGTCGAAAGTTGTCTCTAACCACCAAAGAGACTGGGATCGTCATCTGCATATGTTTCTGATGGCATATCGTTCATCTGTGCATGAAACAACAGGACAGACACCCGCAAGTATCGTATTCGGACGTGAGTTGCGGTTACCGTGCGATTTGAAATTTGGATGTAAACCAGGAGAAGATCTAGCTGAGGAAGATTACGTCACCGATTTACGAAGAAGAATGAACGACATTCACGAACAAGTTCGTTCAAACATCCAAACTTCAAGTGACAGAATGAAAGATCATTATGACATCAGGGCAGAAAAGGGAGGATATGGAACTGGAGAGTCGGTATGGTTATATAACCCACAGAAGCGTCGTGGTCTATCGCCGAAGCTACAAACATGCTGGGAGGGACCCTATGAAGTGATGAAGCGGATAAATGACGTTATCTACCGAATTAGGAAAATACCGACTGGGAAGCCGCGAGTAGTCCATTTTAATCGACTGGCCCCCTTTTCTGGAAATAACCATGAGGTTAGTGATGTTCGTGCAGCAAATGTTCGCTGCGTTCAAGAACATGAACATGAATTAACATTTGGAGACTTCATGAAGAATTATTCCACCGGTCACAAAGCACGGTACGGCGTGCCAAAAGAAGAACATCGAGATTTGTTCTTGGTGCCTTTGGAGTATTCCATAGCCCACTGTGTGGCGGAAGACTTAAACATGTCTCGAGGAATTGCTACAGTATTTAAAAGGAAATTTGGACGGCTACAAGACCTAGCCAATCAGCGTCCATCTGTTGGAAGAACACTAAAACTGCGCGACAACTCAGAACACAAACGGTACCTTTACTATTTAGTCACCAAGGCACGATCATCTCAGAAGCCCACCTATTGCACCTTATGGGAGGCACTGATCGATTTGAGGGAACATCTTTTAAACAACGATGTCATGAAGCTGGCGGTACCAAAATTGGGTTGTGGACTAGATGGGTTGGAGTGGAGAACAATTAGGAATATGTTAGAAGTTCTCTTCCACCGCACCGGAATTGAAATTCTTGTCTGCAGCTTTGACCCCAAAGGAAGAGCGAAAGTAGATCGCACTGTGGATTGCCACTTCTTTAAGACCTCAGGATGCATTAAGGGATCGACTTGCAGATTTCGTCATAACTTCTCCGAAACCCATCAACCTCTGTTCCGAGACGGAACAGCTTTAAGGAGGGGGCAGTGTAACGAATTTAAAGCCAAACAAGTCGAGAACATTCCAGAAACCTTCTCGAGAAACAAGTGCGTAGCAGCGTGACCTCACTTGCATAGAGCTCGCTCGCATGTCTGAACGTGTGGTTTGACGGGATATTTTATGACGTTCTGGAAGATTCTAGGACGTCCTGGAAGGTTCGAGAACTGTTCTACGGACAGGAGTATATAAGCCGGGGTCGAGTGGCTGAGGACAGTTGACAGTTGATAGTTGACAGTAGACTTCGAACGTGTAATATAAATGTGGTGAAATAAATAACAGTTCAAGTGTACGTAATATAAATAATAGTGTTAGTGACCGTTATATAAATAATATTAGTGTTTAAATATTTATTAGTAGTGTTTAAGATTTATTATAGTGTTAATTAGTTTTAAATAAGTTTCTGTTATTTTTATATTCATTAATTAAATAAATAGTTTTATTTTCGTTTAACATAAATAGTTGTGAGTCATTTCTGTGCCTTAAACATTCTACACACCTCCAGAAAATCTGAAAAACGTTACAGTATATAGGACTAGCGTTCGGCCTGGCTTTGCCAGGTCTTTTCGCTAGGCTCCGCGGACGCTGCAGTAAGGTTTAATTGAATTACGATCTAAAATTTTTCATGTCTGTACGTCTGTTCATCAAAAGACCTTGTTATTGACAACAAACACAATAAGTTCCGAAGCTCTATCACGAAAACAATTGACGATCAAAAAAAATTACAATTCTGTACGTGAGCCCTGCAAAAACCCTTTTATTTTATACTACACACGATAAGTTTTTATGCACTTTCAGTAATACAATTACCGATCGGAAAAATAAATATTCTGCACGACACCTCCTCTAAAGCGCTTTTATATGATATCTAACACGATATGATTCGGGATACTTTTTTGGTCGAATCTATTGGCGAGCGTAAAATTTCAATTTTTTTTAATTCATCTTCAAGTTCTTCTAAAGCCCTTTCAAATGACATGAAATACAATTATGAAATATGATTCGGAATACTTTGAGTTTGAAACAATTGAGGATCATAAAATTTCAACTTTTCATTATTTCATCTGAACAAATTTCAACTTTTTTGTTTATTTCGTTAGAATCTTCTAAAGCCCTATTATATGACACCAAACACGGCATTAGTCGGAATACTTTAAGTTTGAAGCAGTTTACGGTTGTAATTTTTTTTCTTATTTTATTTAATAGTTCTTTAAAAACTATTTCATATGACACCAAACTCGGCATGATTCGGAATACTGTATGTTTGAAACAATTGACAGTAGTTAAATTTATTTTTTTCTTTATTCCATCTTAGAGATCTTTCAAAACTTTTTTGTATGAACATTAAACAAGGCATGATTACGAATACTTTAAATTTAAAACAATTGACGGTCGAAATATTAATTTTTTATTTCGTCTGGAATTCTAAAGCCCTGTCATATGATATCAAACACGATATGATACGGAACACTTTAGGTTTAAAAGAACTGAAGGTCGTAAAATTTCAATCAAATACGTGTGTTATTTCCAAAACATTTTGTTAAACTAACTTTTTATTTTATTTAAAACTTCGTCTAAAGCCCTGTCAAATGACACCAAACATGGCATAATTCGGAATACTTTAAGTTTTAAATAATTGGCAGTCGTAAAATTTCTATCAAACACATGTATTATTTCCGAAATGATTTTGCTAAACTATTAAAAAAATTTTGGATGTCATTTCTGATAGTTCCACATTTTATATGTCAAATCAATTGAAATTTTTCTCTAAACTTTTTAAAAAACTGTTGGAAAACGTTGGACATCTTTTATCCGAGTTACAATTTTTTTTTTTTAATGTACAATGTTGCGGTCAAATATTTTTGATTTTACTGTATATACAAATTTTGCTTTGTTTTACTATATACTTTTAAAAACTATTTGTTAAATTGACAGTCATAAAATTTCCTACAAATACATGTTTTATTTCCAAAAAGATTTTGTAAACTGTTAAAAATTCTTCGGAAATCATTTCTGATAGTTCCACATTTATATTTTATATGTACATGAAATCAATTGAAATTTTTCTCTAAACTTTTTGAAAACTGTTGGTAATCGCTGGAATATTATTTCTAACATCTTTTAACCTTTACAGCTGAGTTTCACTATTTACCATAAAAAAGTACAGTATAAATTATTACTGTACACTAAAATAATAATTTTTGTTTTAAAATTATATTTCCATTTTGTTTGCCCAGTGTGCTATACGAGTTGTATATTTAAATTGTCATTTTGACAGATGTAAATTTATATTATTATTTTTGTTTCTAAAACCGACAATTTTCACCTCATTAAAACCACCCCTGTGGCTCACCCACCACTAATATATTTGTAGGCCGTAATTTGACAACTGGCAAACTCACTTCACGCGCATAAATATATCACTTACTGAGATTTACTATGGCAAAGTGCCACACCCAGTAATGGGTAAAAGGCGTAATGATATATTTATTTGTATTTTATTTATGGAAGAATTTGTTGCAAATATGATTTTATCATCGAAAAGTGAGGAGGATTCGACGACAGGTACAAGTTCTATAGAAAATGATTAATTTGAATAATTGCCTATCGTAAAATTTCACCTTTTTAATTTCGTATTAAAATTCTTGTAAAGCTCTTTCACATGACACCAAACATGGTATGATTCGGAATACTCTTTTTAAAACAATTCACAGTCGTAAATATATGGTTTTTAAAATTTTGTCTGAATGTAATTTTTATGCCCTTTCGTATGATACCAAACACAGTATGGTTAGGAAAAATGGGGCCCACCAAAGTCCTGGGCCCTATTTTTCAGTGACATGTTTCATTTGCATAAATTTATATTAAAATAATTTAACAGGTACAAACTGTCCTATGTAATAAGATAAAGGATAATCCCCTACACCAGCGTGGGGCCCCACATTATACGGTGAGACTTTGCGCCACACCAAGTCAAGATTTAAATAATATTTTAGAGACCCAACGCGCTACATTGGATCCTATAGCATAGGACCCCAAAATTATTCTTGTAGACGTGGACGCATCAAATAAAATATATTTTTTTATTTATAAATTTTTTCCTTCTCACCGCTGTTACATTCGCTAGTAATTTTTCCTGATGTCAAAAATGTATCAAAAATAACTTCTACCGCTATTCAACGAAGCCCAGAGTTACTGTAAAAAAATTTAACGCCAGCTACCGTAGCGTTTTATCGCGAGATGTCAATAAGTGAAACAAACAAAATCTAGTTGCCTATCGTAAAATTTAAACTTTTTTATTTCATCTGAATATTTTTCGTTTCTTCCATGTAACACCAAACACATGAGTCGGAATACTTTAAATTTAAAACAATTGACGGTCATAAAATTTCAATTTTTTTATTGCATCTGAAAGTTTTTTTAAAGTCCTGTCATATGACATCAAATACATTATTATTCAGAATACGTTAAATTTAAAACAATTGGCGGTCGTAAAATTTCAATTAAATACGTGTGTTATTTACGAAAATATTTTGCTGAAGTAACGTTTTTATTTCATCTAAAAGTTATTCTCAAGCCCTTTCATATGACATCAAACAAGGCATTTTTCGGAATACTTCAAGTTTAAAACAATTGACGTTCATAAAATGTCAATCAAATACGTATTTTATTTCCGAAAACACTTTGCTAAACTATTAAAAATCCTTCAGTCGTCATTTCTGACAAATTGAAATTTTTCTCTATTTTTTTTAAGAACTGTTGAAAATTTCTGGAATATTAATTCTGAAATTTTTTTATTCCATTAACTTTTTTTTACAATGTAGTAATTTTTTTTGGTTTTACTGTATATTATCACTGAGGTCAATTTTTGCTTGGTTTTACTACATACTTTAATATTTTTTGAGGCCCAACGCGCTATCCTATAGTATAGGACCCCAAAATTATTCATGTAGACATCGACGCATCAAATAAAATATGTATTTTTTATTTATAAATTACCAAGATAAATATTTTGCTCTGTCTTTTTTCCTCTCACCGCTGTTACATTCGATATTCATTTTCCCTGATATCAAAAATGTGTCAAAAATTATTTCTACCGCTATACAGCAAACTCTAGAGTTACTGTAAAAAAATGTAATTTTTCTCTATTTTTTTAAACTGTTAAAAATCGCTGGAATATTAATTCTGAAATTTTTTATTCGATTTTTACATATCTGTCAGCTAAATTGAATTTTGGATAAAACTTCGATACTTGAGTGTACATCATACGTCATCAAAAATCCGACTCACAAACTGGAAACTCATGATTCAAGAGCACCAATTTATGCAAATTTGAATTTCAACAATTAATTTCTTACAAATGTCATTATATAGATAAATATAAAGCAGTGTATTACTTTCTTATAACATTGTATTTCATGAATAAATACTATTCAAGAGCAAATAAATCATGAAAATATATGAAAAAAATTATATAAATGAAGCAGCCAAATTCACAATTTTGAGTCTGATTTTCTCAAAATTGGGCCCTACGTTTTTAATAGAAAAAATATGTATATTTAAAATTAAGATAGTCTATAACCCAAAAAAAATCAGCCAAATTAAACACAACACTTTTGAGAAAAAAAAGAAAAACTCTGCTTTTCAAGGTATTTTTGCCTATTTTATTTTTTTGCTAAAAATTGTCTTGTTTAATTTGGCTGAAAATTTCATCAGGCTTAGTCTGTCATATTCATAATTTACTGTCTTTTTATATTGATATCGTAGCGCCCATTTTTTAATAAATTCAAATTAAATTTGGTGTAATATATGATTTATTTTCTTTTATTATATGAAAGATATTTCAAATTAGTAATATTATTATAAAACTTTGAACCTTTATCTACAAGAATATGTTCAATAAATAATATGTTTCATTTATAATAAAAAAGATATTGTATTTCAAATAGATCAAGACAGATCAGCGTTCCACCATTGTTCTGTTGTTACCTTCAGTCCGTATGGTTCACATTAAGGCACAGCAAACTTTTAACGCATTGATAAAAGTACGACACAGATATAAAAACAGAAATGATGAAGTAAGAAATATATTTTCTCTATTTTAAGTTCATAGGGAAGTCATTATGAAACCCAATTGTCTATCGAAAGAGCGTTTCTTGCTATACACAACATTTTATTTTAGACAGTTGGTAGTACCTGATGACATACTGTTAAGGTGAAGCATTCCGCCTGAAGTTTGTTAACCAACAATTTGTTATTGCTTAAGTACGGTTTCTTGTGGTCCTAACAAGAATGTGGATCTGTATATAATAGCGGGAGGGGTATTGGCGCGCGTTTAAAAACTATACAAACGTGAAGATTTTCAATAAAATTATTTTAAATCGCAAGAAATATTTTTATATGATGACAACACAAAAACTAAAATTTAATCAAATATAGTATTTTATTTGATATTATAATATAAAAATAAAAAATTTTACTTACAATATTATTTCAATTATAAATAGTCATATATAAAGTGTATTATTTTATAGGAAGCTAAAGTGATACTTTTTGTGCGCTCGTCCGTCAACTACAAATGAGGTACAAAACGTAATTTTCACTCCACATAAAATATGTATTTTTTTCCTTAAAACGCCGGAATATTAACCATTATGTCATATAATTTCTCTGACACTCGTGAGCGGTAGGAAGACATTTTCAGCCGTAGGTAAACTAAAGAAATTCCTTGATTTTAACGAGCGCCAGGAAAAGTATTTGACAGAAAAATCTAACTTTAACTAGATTCTGATATGGTATAGCTTTTTATATACAATTTTTCGCTTTCACTATTATGCCAGTTTATGCCACTTATATATCAATATATTCTAGAGTCATGATGACTTAGAAGTGTCATTTAATGAATGATTTATATGCATAAAAATATTTCCCAATGTCTGTAAATGCACCAGAAAACCGTATTTTCCGTCCCACTAAATTAATCAGGTTATTTGAACTCTCTTAAAATTTCTTACTTTCCGTATTTCTGTGGCATATTCCTGATCGACATGCTTCTTTTTTTTCGTAAATCAACTATTTCTGGAGCAAGTTCTTTTACATAAAATTTCTTTAATATTGAAAACATCCATTGAACAAACGCCTCATCAATTTTTATTGTCTGTACTTCTATAACCTGAGGTGTCCAAATAATAAAATCTCATTCCTTTCGTCCAGTTATGAATTTTATTTTGAAGAAATGTTTGAGGTTAGAAATGAATTACTTTCTATAATCGTATAATTAGATACCATTATGTTGAAAATATCGTTTATTGAAAGATAAATCATACATTTTAATATTACACATAATCCTGTTCCACTAGTATGCACTCCTAAAACTCATAAAATATTTTATTATAAAAAAGTACCCATGACTTTGAATATTATAATAAATATAACACGGAAAACAAAACTAGACATATTTCAAACCACAAATTATGAAATACTTATATATTTTCATGTATATGTCTATCTAGTACATCTTGACAAACATGATTATGACAGCTGTCATTCTTCCAGATCATTTTAACGCTGAGTGTACGTTAAAGCCTACATCATATGTGGGGAATGAGAATTTCGCGAAATAGCAATAATAAATTCAAATTTCAAAAAAATATTTCATATATTTCATCTTATCCAAATTAAGAAACAAGTAGTACTACATAATCTCTGAACATTCAGCTTTTTGATATGTGTATGGACAAGAATGTTTCAACTTTTGAAATGTAGAAGATCATAATATCAAAATTTTAGATCTGATTTCCTCAAAAATCCTACCTACGATTTTGATTTAAAAAAATTGTGTATTTAAGAATATGGTCTTCTATAACACCATAAATTTTTATCCAATTTTAATTTACAGTTTTGGAGAAAACCAAAAAAATACACGAAAATGTCTTGTTTTGGGCGGTTTTTGGCATTTTTAATTTTTTTTCTCCAAAACTGTAAATTCAAATTGAATAAAAAATTACTATATTATAGAAGACCATATTCTTAAGCATAGAGATTTTTTAAATTAAAATCGTGGGTAGCATTTTTGAGAAATAAATTCAAATTTTGATTGTAATTTCTTGCAGTATTTGTATATAACATTAACGGTATTTAGTTTATTAATATACTCTGAAGTTTTGGCTTCAAAACTGTATACAATAGTTAATAAGTATAATTCATAATAAGAATAATATTGCGTTTCAAAGAGATCAAGGCAAATATCGTTCTGACACTAGTTTCAGATCGCATGCTTCACCTTAACTATCAAGCTGAGAATATCAAAATTTAAATATAACCTCAAAATTTATTATATTATTTATCGTGCTTTCAACTACTTTACATAGCTCAGGCGGAGTGCAATTGATTTCTTCTTCCATGATAAAAATTAAAATATAAGGTGCGTTCAATAAGCCCAGCAAAACAAGCAATTGCTAAATAAGCAAAAAGCGATTTATGTTATTGCTTGGTCCACTGAACGGTTTGCTCGTTTCGCTACATTTTCAAGACCGAGTTGTACCGAACAAGACATCGTGAAATGTGTTCTGCTAATAATAAATAATATGAGTGCGCACATTGTATGTACTTTTTATGCATTTTGACTTTTGACAGATTTAAATTTGCGCTCAAAACTTTTAGCCAAGTTTGTGTTGGTGATATTAGGCTATTGTTTGGAATGTGGAATTAAAAAAATATACATTCTTTAAGAACCATGATGGCACATTTACTAAAAGTGATGACGGCTATTTTATAGCCCTTGATAATAATAGTAATCCTACCGACAATATCTTGATATAGATCAATCCTATCATCTACGAAAAGCTGAATATATTCGTTTTCCATTTTTCATATATGTAAATTAATTATTGTCTGTCAACTATGAAAATAGTTTCGATCTTTTAAGTTATAAACTTACAATTTGAAATTCCCGCAAAAATATTTGAATGTCTAGCACATCAAGCGAGAAATTTCTCGCTTGTTTTGCTTGTGAGCAAAACGAGCAAATGCTAACTTAGCAAAACCGATCAATGATTCATACTTCCTGTTTGCTTGTTTAGCTTAGTACGTTGAATGCACCTGTAAATATATAATCACGCCTTCTACCCATTGATGGGTATAGCACTATGCCGTAGCAGATCTTAATAAGTGATTATATGTTGCGCCCGAAGTGCGTCCACCAGCTATCAAATAACTGCCTCTAAGGATGTTAGTGGAGGGAAACCAACAGGGATAGTTTTAATTTGATGAAAATAGTTTGTCAGCTCATTTTAAGGTGATTGGGAAAATCTAATGCGAGAACTGAGGCTACATGATAGACATATGTTTTATAAATTATACTCGGTTTGATTATTTATTGTCACAAATATCGAAATAACTAATCTTTAGATACTAAATCTGTGATAACCAACAATACAATAAAATTTTACAATTGTCAAAAATATGTAGATTTAACTGACATCTAGCGTCTCTTTCAAAACTAGTGTTTATTAGATTAAAATCGGTGTTCTGAGTTACCGATAATGTCACTAACTACACCCTTAATTTTGGCATTGTATATATACAACACAAATGCTAAATATTGACAACTCTAGCGCTCGAATATGCCAACTAGCGGTAAAGAAAATAACTACTCGTGGTGGGATTGTTTCATTTATTGTGCATGTTTGTATGGTAAATATACGTATTTCAATAAGGTTAATTTTCAATTTTTTCTATGAAAAACCTAAAAGAAGAAAATCTAATACGAGCTGTTGCTTTTCAGGATGCAAATCGCTCTGAACTATTGCAACTTATGATAAAGGAACCATCCTCAATTAATAATTTGTAATACGGCAGCAATTTTTTAACTCAAATATTACACTGTTAATTTCATACATTAATAAATTATCGTAATATTGGTCAATAAGTAATTTAAATTTAGATTTTAATTCTTCAATTAAATCATGTTCTTGTAATTTTGTACGCCGGCCTGTGGAACATAAATGTAATTCGAAATCTTCAGAACATGAAATTAGTATAATTTTGTATTGAGTAGATATTCGATGTTCACATTTTTTAAGTTCATATTTTTGATAATTGAATACCTATCCTCAAATTTAGTATGTATTTTTTAATCACAAATTATTTATCTATGCGAAAATAATATTATTCAAGCAAAATTAAATGATCATGAGAAAAAAATCTGTTTTTATTTTCTAATACTACGCGAGTTATTCAGAATTTAAAAAAATATATACAATTGTAAGATGTACGTTTTAAAACAGCGCGATCCACTGATTTGGAAGCGCTGGAGGTCATACAACTGTCAACGAGAGATGTTGTGACGCGACGTGCGAGGGTAGTTAACGTTAAGACGCTCAGTGTGCGGTTGTGAACGACTCGGGGTAGAAGTAAACAAGTGAAGGGTAGAGCTATACATTCATTGCTACCTGGATACTATATTGGATTAGCAGTAATTAAAGGTGAGTTATCTCACAGTCATTCTATGTCTAGGCGCAGCGTATGCAGAGATCTGCAGTGATTGGGTGCATGTCTGTTGTTTATTAAATGGCTTGTTAATTGATGATATATTCATATTTGGTGTGGTACTTATGGTTATATGTGTTTGATCAAATATTGTGTATTGTATCACCATATGTTATATTATGTGTTCCACACCCTGCTTTCCTTAAGAACTCAGTACTGAAGTCCCTCCGCCAGGTTGCGGCATATAAGAGCATACTGCAATTGCTACTCAGGTGGTGATGAAATACAGGGCCGTACTGAGGACTCTCCGCGCTGGCTTTGCGAAGCCAGCTGCGCATCCGTCATTGGCTGCTTACTAATAACCACAGGGGTTAATTTATCTGTCTGTAATTGGAGTCCCTCCTCTTTTGTATTTACCGGTCTTCAGCGCATACGACAGTACTGATCCAATGATCAGGTCGAGGACCTGCTACTATCGGGTCTAAATACCCGCAGCGATCGGGTCTAAATACCCGCACCGATGAGGTCTGGGACCTCGTGTGGATTGGATCCACACGGATGTCTGAGACATCCACAGCCGCAACAATCGGGTCTAAATACCTGCAACAATAAGGTCTGAGACCTCGGGTCTAAATACCCGCAACAATGAGATCAGGAACCTCGGGTGGATCTGGGATCCACAGAATGTCTGAGACATTCTCAGGTCAGGGACCTGCGTCGTACCTGGAACCTTATCCTTCTAGCACTGGTTGAGATGAAATACTCTCGCAACAATCGGGTCTAAATAACTGCAACAAGCGGGTCTAAATACCTGCAACCATCGGGTCTAAATACCCGCAACAATGAGGTCAGGGACCTCGGGTGGATCTGGGATCCACAGGATGTCTGGAACATCCTCAGGTCAGGGACCTGCTTCGTGCCTAGAACCTTATCCTTCCGGCACTGGTTGAGATGAAACACTCTCGCAACAATCGGGTCTAAATACCCGCAACAATGAGGTCAGGGACCTCGGATGAATGTGAAATCCGTAATGTGGGGGGCGGTTGGTGCGGTTCTCACCGGGCGGCACATATTTTGGGGCACCATTTTTTATATTTAGTTTTAGTTGTGAAAAACAACTTCTTCACTTCATAAATTTACTATTCGAATATTTTTCTTCATCGTCAAGTCAATGTAGAGTTGAAAATATTATCTCTAAAAATTCCTTTATTACTGCCTAATTTAAATATGCCATCCACTGGTAAAAAAATTCCACACCTATAGTTTGTCTCTATTACAATTATTTATTTATGTTTATTAATTTAATAGGGTAATGGCTCAGTGGTTTCGAGTTGGCCTGTGGATTCTGAGGACCCCGGTTCGATTCCCACAGCCGACAAACAATTTTCACCAAATTGAAATTACCCCTGTGGCTCCCCCACCACTAACATCTTTGGAGGCTGTGATTTGCTGGTAACCACACTTCACGTACATAAATATATCACTTACCGAGATCTGCTTCGGCAGAGTGCCACACTTAGTAATGGGTAAAAGTCGTGATGATATATTTATTTTATATTTATTTTTTTAATTTATAAAAATCACCATTTGATTGACTTGAAAGGGCGGCAAATTGGAGATCGTCCTAGGCGGCGAAAGGTCTAGGTACGCCACTGCTAATTTCGGTAGATTATCTTGGAATTTTTTGGTAGATTTCGGTAGAATTCGTTATGTTGAATGTTTAGTAAATTTCAGTAAAATTAAATACCTTAATCTTATAAAATATACACATTTACTTTGATTTTAATTATATTAAAAAAGGGCGAAATTAAATTATTCTTTTCAGAGACACATTTGGAGATATTATTGTAAAATAATTAAATTTTCTCTAATAAGATAGGTATAAACAAATAAAATGGTTCATATCATAAAACGAAACATTTAGTTAAGAAATAAAGTAAAAATATCATTACGTCTTTTACCCCTTACTCGGTGTGGCGTAGCAGATCTCGGTAAGTGATATATTTATTGCACGTGAGTGCGTTTACCAATCGTCAAATCACACAATAATGTTACTCGTAGTAGGGATGGGATGAGCTACAAGAATAGTTTTCATTGTGACGAAAAATGTTTGTCGGCTGTGGGAATCGAATCCGGGTTCTCAACTCCACAGGCCGACTCGATACCACTGAGCCACCTACACCATTAATATAATTATTTAGTCAAATGATTAAAAATAAGAGTAACAATTATAAATTGCTACAAAAAATATATTATATTTCGCTATTGTATTATTCTTACAAACAATACTCGTTTACATTAGTTTTTTTGTTGAACGTTGTGATATGAGTTCTGTCATGTTGTTATTACATTTGATAAGTGCGGGATAGCGAGATACAAAGAACAACCGCGTGCCAGTCGATATTGTCGATATTACAAAGCATACCGCTGAAATAAGAAGCACGTCTAGTTTTCATTACTTGTAGATAGCACTGTAAAAACTAAAAATATTGTCCCTATGTTTATTATTTTTAACATAAATTTTCACCAAAAAAAATCAGTAATTTGATAGATTACATAAATTATCGTTAAATCTGAAACAAAATTCGGTAGTTCGGTAAATTATATGAATTTTCGGAAGATCTGCCGAAAAATCGGTAGACCTGGCAATACTGTATAGTACGGATACTGACTTCGGGATGCTGGATGCTATAATCAATATTATTTATGTTGAAATGTTCTGGCTTTGAAATGTTTGTTTTTTTTTTGCCTTTTTTCATAATTCAATTTTTTACTATACGACCGAGGTTGGGGGCCTCAGTCGATTTTTGTCCCACCTTACCATAATTAAAATATGGTCACTTTAGGTATACCGATTGTTAAATTTACATACGTCTAATAAAATATAATTGTAATTTGATTATCTGTCATTGTAAATCTTTATTTTCCCTTTTATGTCAAATTCAAATATATCAAATAAAATATATATGTAATTTAATAACCTGGCATTTTCAAGTTTTATTTCAACTTTATGTGACTTCGCCGCGTTAGCTCCATGGTAACGGTGGTACTAAGCATTCAATAAACATCCAGCACGGAACAGTACATAGAACTTTTACTTGACGTCGGCACCATTGATGTCTGTATCCGAGCAAAATATTTTGAGTTAATGTTTTCAACCCTACATTGACTTGACGATGAAGAAAAATATTCGAAATCATATAGTAACTCATAATTCGTAGAAATCGATTAGTAAACTTATGAAGTGAACAAGTTGTTTTTTACGACTAAAACTAAATATAAAAAATGCCGCCCCAAAATATTTGCCGCCCGATGCCGGCGGGACCCACCGCCCCACCTTTCTAGGTCCGCCCCTGTCGTGTTTTTTTTTACTTTATTGAACTAATTACTTTAAAAAAATTTATTTGCAATTATTTGAAATTAAAGATATATTTCTATATAAATATATCAGGCTTAGCTTGACAAATAAAAATACGTGAATCCATACATAAACACATTGGGCCATATTCAGCATGTGTACTTAATAACATACTTAGGGTGCTCTTAACTAAGATCGTACTTACCGATAAGTATGATCTTAAAAATTTTCATATTCAACAACCGTTCCTAAGCGATACTTTGTTAAGTTCAATATCAAATAAAATTACATATGACAACATTGCGATTTGCTATTTTGTTTTATATGTCAAAAGTGTTTGACATCATTGAATTTTAAACAATAAAAGTTAAAATAATCTTGAAACTGAACTAATTATCTCAAAAAGATAAGTTATTTTCTTAAATGCTTTGTTCTGATCTCTGTCTAACGTGATTTCCGTTAATTTATGTAGGAATAAAAGATAAGGCTGAAAAAGTTTAGCGATGAGGAGAAAATGTTTGTTGTAAAGTTTATTACTGAAAAATCATCAATAATAGAATCAAAAGCATCTGATGCAGGTATAATTAGAAAAAGGCAAAAAGTTTGCAACGGTCTGTCATTAAAATTGAAATCTCACGGCTTTTCTAGGGAAGAATACGTTATAGCAAAAGATAAAGTTGCAAAATACAGAAAAGAGCAGAAAAAACAGAAAGTAGATCTATAAAGCTACCAGAACCGAATTAAATAGAATAAATAATAGCTGAAGTTAATATTAATTCATATAAATCCAATGGTACATATATAAATATTTGCAAATATACACAAAAGTATCGAATCATGAATCCTCTATCCAGTGAGGCATGTTGTGGGGGTATGCCACCATTTGCAGGAAAATCATGCATTGTTTTATTGTATTATATATAATTTTTCTTATGTTTGAATTAAATAAATACTATAAAGTTTGAAATTATAGGTTGTGTAAAATAAATTATTAATTATATAAAACAAACTTTAAAAGATTGCTGCCTTTTTGTAGCTTAGGTGTACTTTAGTAACAAAATAATTGCAATTACGTGTACAATTTGAAAGAACTCAATAGAGATGATTAAAACTAATAAATAAATTATGAATTTTTGTTTGGATAATCTCAAATTTCAAAATTTAGATTTTATAAATATATTAGTTTAAAAAAAAACCACATATTTTTTTTTAATTGTTGTCACTGAGCAATATTTTAAAATAAGATTAGCATTTTCAAAAGTTTTTCATTCCGTATATATTTTTTTAATATCTATGACATTTTGAATTTCAAATTCCGTGTTTGTTCTGCTAGAGTCGAGAGATAAACACGGTATATATCTTTCTTAAATTTCGATCTTAAACAATTGCATTCTTAGGTGATAAGGAAGCATACTTAATGCTAAGTACGGATGCTGAATATATAAAATTTAGGACAGCTTACTTAAATGGTTTAAGTACACGAACTTAAATTTAGGTATGCGTATTGAATATGGCCCATTATTCTTGCCTATCGTGTTTGGTATCAAATCAAAGATCTTTAGAAGGCCTCGCGTGGAGACTTGATTTTTTTTCAATCGGCAATTGTTTCATTGACAGAGCTTTGAAACGTATCGTGTTTGGTATCATTTAAAAGTCTTTTGATGAGCTCACGTATTAAATTTAATATTATTCGATTCGTAACTGTTCTAGTGAAATTGCATGAAAACCTATCGCGTTCAGTATCAAATGAAAGGTCCTTAGAAGGGCTTGCGTTCAAAATTAAATATTATTTGACTGAAAACTATTTGAATTAAAGTATATCAAAACCTATCGTGTTTAGTATCAGATGAAAGGTTTTTTGAAAGGCTCGCGTGCAAAATAGGATTTTTTTTTCGATCGTCAGTTGTTTTAGTGAAAAAAGCTTCGAAACCTATCGTGTTTGATATTTAAAAGGCCGACCGCTAGTAATATATTATTATCTGTTAGGAAGTTTTATTATTAATATTTTTCATGGCAGATAAAAATATTTTAAATGTAATTGTTATTTATTAGGCAAGTATCTGCTCAAAATTGTTTCTATTGAACTTGAATGTGAAATGCACCATTCTATTTGTAATAGACAAAACAACAAGACGCAACAATTTTTAAACAATAGAAATAGTCTGCAATATTCAGTATAACATGTAATTTTATTGTTTGAATTTTACATTAAACTAACAATTCTACTACAATAACTTAAATTAATAATAGATTGTTTAATAAGTAAAGATATGTGGTAGTATTCTAGCGAGTGTAAAAGTTTAATGAAAGAATGTAGCGAGTGCTTTAATTTTACACTTTTCTTCCACGTTGAACATGCTATTTTTGTGTAAATAATGGAAAAGTTGAAATTAAAGTAATTTAAAAGATATTTCAACACACATTTTTTACGAGCCTTTGTCAACGAGAATAACACACATATTTTTAATGGCATAATATCTAAGACTATGGGTCGAGATATCTACCTCCTAATAAAGTTCCTAATAAATTTATTTAGCTAATAAATATATTTTTCAGATATCCACTACCTTATAAATTTTATTTACCTAATAAATACATTTGTTAGCTACATATTTTATTAGCTACTCAAACCTCCTAATAAAAAACAAAAGATTCAATTGTCATGTCAGTTATATATAAAATAAAAATATATTTTTTAATACTGTATTAATTTCTTATTAAAAAGGTATGTCTGCAAATAACATATTTATATAGGGGCACCTGGTGCCAACAGCTTGTTCAATAGAGTTTAAAAATTTACAATTTTGATAAATGGCAGAATATCTAGTTTGTTAATAGATTCTGAATGTGAAAATATACAGAATACAGATATTTCCAATATATTCGCAGAATTCTTATTTTTAATATAGCGTTTAACACAATCATATTTCAGAGGTTATTGAATCTTGATGAATTGTACAAGAACATGCATTAAATCTTGCTGCTATAATTTCCACTTTTCGCATTTTGCTCCTAATTCACTGCGTCTGTTTTTTTTATTTTTGACTATATTTTTATATTCTATAGCTACTTCAACTAATAATCTGACTTCATTTGTAGAAAAAAATACAAATCTTGCACGTTTTCCTGACATTTTGACAGTTATAATAAAATCAAGGAGGTAGAAACAAAATTACAGTCATATATTTATTAAACGTCATAAACAAGTTTTGTATTTCTTTCTAATTAATTATTTTTATAACATTCTCTCTCTCTAAAAGATGAACAGTGTTGCAATTTTGGCTTATTTATTTATTAGGTACCTAACAAGAAGTAGACGAATAAATTGAACCGAATATCTAAAAAAAAAATAAATATCTTCCTAATAAATAATTTATTTTGCTAATAACTATTAGGAGGTGGATATCTCGGCCCTTAATATAATGTAATTAAATTTCTACCGCATTTTTTCTTTTTACAATTAGTATAATTTGATGCTTTTCCTTTGTGACATACATGGATTATTTATTTTACTGTTCTTTTTTCTGAAAATATTCAACATTTTGTTAGTAATTCATATATAAACTAAATTCTTGACTTTCAATCTCAGTAATAATTGCTACATTCTGCAAAAGATTTCATTGAATAGTAGGACCAAAACGAATCAGTCACTCTATTTAATATTAACCTGATTAATGAATCCCCATGAATCCCAATGAATCCCAATACCTAAACCGAGCATGCAATATCTCACTGTATAATTAATCCACTGTACGCATAACATTTCACTACCGTAACAGAGTTAGAATAAGTGCATTTTTGTGCCGTTATTTTTAATACAAAACCATTAATATATATTTTTTAAATATTGATATTTAATGGATTTTACTTTAATATTATTAAAACGGCGACGTTTCGGCGCAAAATTGTGGCCATTATCAAGAAATTGTTAAGAAAAAATATACCACGTTAAGTCTGTAATCCATTTAATATCAATATTTAAAATATTATTCTATTCGGCTTATTTAAAAAATTAAGAATATTTATTTTTGTTATCAAAATACAGCGTCAGTGCTATTTCTCATATCTCGTACACATATCAGTAAGTTAATTTTTTAAACAAATCCAAGTGATAAATAAATAAGGTTTTATTTACCATATATACACAGAGTTTTTTTTTGTTGTGCCACCATTGCTATCTCGAGAACTATAAAAGTTACAAGGTTGATTAAATTTGCAATTATTACAAAATTATAAACATTTTTTTTTACCAGTGGTTCACATACAACTTTCTTGTTTTAAATAGGAATTTCTTTATTTATGCCTAGCGGCTTAGAATCTACATTAATAAGGTAGATAACTTAACCCTTTACAGTAAATTTTATTTTAAATTATTTTATTTTTCTTTCTTTTCCTCAGCACATATGTACTTCAACCATTCTACTCCCTTTCCCGAATCATCCGGGATCTTTCGGATACTTCCTTCACCTTTATCTTCACATTCATACGCCAAATGTCATAATGTCTTTTCTTTCTTTTCGCATACTCTGCACATTTTATCTTTTTCTTATTTTCGTCAATTTCACATCGAAATCTTACTAATATTTTGGTGAATTATTTTCTTTCGTTTTTTTGTAGATATCTTGGTAAACTCAGTGTTACTCTATGCTTGTATGTATTGGTATAATTCTAAAATGCGGTTCATTTGCTCTTGTTTTTGATTTTCGCTATCTCTTTCAATTGCTTCTTCAATCACATTTGCTCCCATATATCTTTTTTCTTCTACTTCTTCTAATGATAGTCTACATCTCTCCGTTCTATTTCCCATTTTATCGTCTGTTCTTTGTTTCTTTCTTTTTTCTGTATATCTTTGCAGCATTCTACTAATATTGTGCCTTCTTCTTTTCTTCTTACCTATTCCTCATATTTTATAGCTCTTTTGCCTGTTTCTATTCTCATTTTGTCACTCTTTGTCTGTTCTAAAATTATATTTAGGTGTATGTCCGCCCAGTCCTAGAGTCCATCTTAAGTACTTGATATGAATATTTTCTATTTTTTCTTGTTTGCTCCGTTCCCAGATTTCCGAACCGTACAGCATTAAATAAGTGAGGACACCATTATGCGTGTTGTATATTTCTCTCCGAACTTCCTTTCTCCTACGAGGTTTGGCTATTAAATAACGAGACTGATGCTGTTTCGACATTTAATTTGATTCCATATCTATTTACTTATTATCACTTTCAATATACACCACTTCTCTATCCCTACAATACTCCATGCAAATCTTCCATTGTTCAAAACAGTGCTGGAAGTCTTCTTCTGTCAGCACCTTCAGAACGCGTGCCGATTTCGCTTTCAAAACTGAAATATGATTGCTATTAAGGCAAATTTCACCTTAGGAAACAGATAGAAGTCGCACGGTGCAAGATCTGGTGAATAAGGCGGATGGTCCAACACTGGGATGCTCTTTTATCTAGAAATCTCTTGACAGACATTGCGGAATGAGGCAGCGCATTGTTTTAATGGAGAAACTATGACTTGTCTTTCCACAATTCGGGTACATTTTTCATAAGTTTCATGTGAAATTTCACAACAATTCGTTGCTCTAATTTTGCTCTTAACATTTTTTCGACGAAACAAAAAAAAAACAACTCTAATTAAAACGAATGCTACGGCTATACGGATTTGTTTAGAGAAGCGAGAGGTGCTGCATTCGAAACAGAAAGCTTCACGCTAAAAAGCTGACGGTCGCTGGTGTTTGGCCCATGCGTACTTCGTCTGTAGCAGCGTCAGTCTCGTTATTTAATAGCCACACCTCGTATACCTCTTACCTGTGACATCGCTTTTGCTGCTGGTATTTTTAATACAGAACCACTATTATACATTTTTAATATGTGGAATCTCGAAATGGAGATTCCGTTTTATTAGGTCGTTGATTTTATTGAACCGTTAGGAGTAGAAAGATTGAAAAAATACTCCTCAATGCTTGGATTACTTCATTATTGGTTTGACTATGGTGTCGTTACCACCTTTATTTTAAAATGTTGTATTTATAGTTTAATTAAGTCTTTAACCTTGGACTATAATTTCCATACGGAATTATTCTGTTATTGTAATTTGTTACGTATAATTAGTCTACTTATTGTTGTCGTCAGTTGTAATTATTTTGTAAAATTGTTATTACAAAAAAAGCCAAGTAATCCAAGCATTGAGGAGTATTTTTTCAACCTTTCTACTCCTAACGGTTCATTATACATTTTTGTTATTGAATTAGTATTACCTTATGCATCGGCAAACAACAATCCAAAATACAACCTTAGTGCTATTCCTCAAATAACAGTAAGTTAATTTTTGAAATTTATCCAGGTGAGAAATAGTTAAGATTTTATATACCAATCTGGAAATGTACAATTAACAGTGGTCACTAAAACGCATTAATTCTAACTTTGTTATGATGGTGACATGTTGTTTACATGTGGATCAGTTATAGAGTGGAATCCTGCACGTTCGGTACGGGTATTGTAATATCTCAATAAGAATGCGAACCCAATGGCGAAATTTGAAACTACGACTAAGGACCACTTTCGTGCGATTTGTATGCTGTTACATAGGAAACCCCTGTTTCAATATTATTTATATATTTATTTCAAATATTTTCAAAGAAAATTGAACTTAAATTTCATCTCTATACGTTCTTGCTTTCACGACCCTAACAACTATATGTTCGGACTGTTAGCATTTTATTATAAACAGTTGATTCTATTAATGTAGTTATATTCAGAATCGATTAGTGATGTATATTTCTAAAGATATCACTATAATGAAACTATTTTGAAGAAAACAAATATTTTATTAATACGATTGACTTATAATCTAAGTTGCAACAAAAAAAACATGAAAATTGTCTGGCAACTAAATGTTCGGACGTATAATAATTAATTTTCTTTAAAACAGAGTACTATGATTTAGACAAAATATAATGGTTGCCAAGTCAAAAAATATTAATACAATAATTATGGCTCGCAGTGTAGCGATAATGCAAAAGGTTCGTGAGATAATTATCACAACATTTAAAATAGCAAAATGTATTAATATGACGAAATCTAAGAATTTACTGATTGGTTATTGAACTGAAATATATAAAAAAAAAATTGGTGGTATTAATGTCGCTGGAAATTATACCGAGAGACCTGAAAGACACGAAATAAAAGACTTTTGATTAAAATTTGCAAGAATTCTAGACGATCCACATTACGTGAGTTTACCGCTCGTTAAACTGCATACTTAAAAAAATTTGTAGGAAGTGGATTATTAAGTCTGGATTTAGTTTTTATAAAGCATGCTATAGTTACTCACAGTTTAGTGATTAGAATATTGAAATAGAATTTCTGTAGGCCAAGGAAAAACCATTATTAACAGGGATATAAAAGAATGAAATTTTTGGCTTGGGCCAAAGAAAGGATTTCCTGGACTAAAAAGGACTGGAATAAAGTCATCTAACGAATCAAAGTTTACATGTTTGTAGGAGATTATCGGAGATGAGTAATAAAATCAAAAACTGAAGCAATTCACAAGATTGTTCAAGCTAACTGTAAAATTTGCAACAGTTCTGATGGTTTGGCGCTGCATGTCAGCAAAAGGACTGGGAACCGTACAGTTCATTGCTGGAACAGTAAACTCAGAGAAATATCAACGGATTTAAAAAAAAAATAACTTATTTCGTGCCATCCAAGAACTGTATCCAGAAAACAATTTTATTTTTCAGCAGGATGGCGCATTTTGCCAGACAGTAAAATCAACAAGAAGATGGTTTGCAAATCATGTTATTGTCGTCATGGATTGGTCCTCAAGCAATCCTGATTTTAATATTATAGAGACATTATGATACAATATGAAACAGCGCTTAAGAGATGATCCACAATGTAAAATTCCACAACTTCGAAATTGCAAAAAAAATGGGGCAAAAATAATAAAAACTTGTTATAAACATGCCATCAAGAATTGGAGCTGTTATTAACGCAAAAAGATGTGTTATTCGTGACTAAAATGTAAAATACTGCTTTCGTCCGAACATTTTCCTCTTTTTTTTGTTACAACTTAGATTATAGTCAATCATATTAATAAAATATTTGCTTTATTCAAAACAGTTTCATTATAGTCATATATCTAGAAATATATAATACTGATCGATACTAAATATAATTATATTAATAAAATCAACTGTTTACAATAAAATGTTGACCGTCCGAACATATAGTTATTACGGTTCGTATAAGTACAAATTAATTGTAATTGTGTTGTATACTTCATATGAAATAGAGTAGTAAATGTATAATGACATTTGTAAGTTATTGTGAAAAATTGAATTATCTCGAAAAAAAAACATTAAAAAGTAGAAACTATTGTTGTATACTTGACTGTAAATCTACTGCGAAGAACCATCGAACAGATAGATTCCATAAATTATAATTACAATAAAGTTAACTATAAAGATAACCTACCTATTGACTAAATATACGTATCTAAACTGTAAAAATAAAATTAATGTACTAGTAAAACTAATACAACAAAAAACACTGAAATACATTCTACATAAATTATTTATAAAAATTTAGAAAATACTGAAAATATAAGAATAAAATAAAGAAATACTACAGTCTACAATATTACACTTCCGGAAGTCACACAAAATTGCTCCTTTGTTCAATTATTGACATATGGGTTTTAGAGCCATCTTTTATTAGTGAGAAATCTCACGATTTTAGATGTGTTCTGTAACAGTCATACGAGTGACCTAAAGAAAACTAAATATAAATGTTTTGAATTACTGTTTCTATTCTTTATATTGTAATATTCAATATATCTCGAGCCAAAAATCTCGACTTTCCTTCCTATTCTCTTTTGATTCAATTCATATAGTATCTTAAATATTCGTCTTGTCGATTCTATAATCGAAATCACAATAACAATTATAAATGAAAAAATATTAAATACTACAATAAAATATTACAAATTTGAACGAAAGTAGTTACTTTCGAAAATGTTAACCTAAAATGAACTGTTCTAATGTCAATAATATATAATATAATAATTACTTGGCTTTGTACAATGAAGTAAACATATAAAATTGTTTTTGAACATTTACTTTCTATCTATTAAATACGTAAACACTATAAAATTGTAAAAGTATGCACTCCCGACACAATTTTCAAATTACGTTTCACTTGATAAAATAAATCACACACTTTGCCATGCGAAAAATGATGCACATAATAGAAACTTGTCACTTTTGGAATTATGTGAACATATACTTATTAAACACATATTCCTTCTACCCTATGAAAATCGCATATTTAATGCTGTGACAGTAACTCGTTTGACATATACGGAACACATCAGAAATCGTGACGTCCCACGCCCGTGGTCTATTGGGATTCATTCGTGAGCTCATTACTGAACAGTGTTGCAATAATTACTATATATTGAAATTTTTCGCAGTTTTTACTGGTGTTATTATATAGTACGCTCAATATACTAACCATTACCGAGTTTGAAAGTCAAGATTATAACAGACAGATATAAATAATATTTTACAAATCAATCAGTTTTTCTGGCTAAGTAATGACTTTAGAAAAAAAGAGATGGAAATAAGCTGAATAACTGTTATTAAAGTACAGCCTGTATACTATTCGTAAATAAGAATAAATAAATAAAGAATATTGATTTATCTCCTGAAATAATCATTTAAGGCCAGTTTTTCAATCGCCGGGTTACACTCGATTAATGTTAATCATGATTAAATCATAATGGAAACCATAGTTTCCATTACTATTTATTCATGATTAACATTAATCGGTGATTGAAAAACTGGCCCCAAATCTACATAATTCTAGGGTTTATGATTATGGATATTTTTCCAAGATTAGATACTTTTTATCGATAGATATTATATTACAGTGAGGATGTTCTCTTAATTGCATAATATAATTTTTTTGATACCATTCAAAAGAATTTTTTTCTTTATACATGTTAAAAAATAATGATACTTTATTGAAAATATCTGGTGTGCTCACCACACGACTTTTTTATACGTAGCATATTTAATATTTAGAATAAACGAATGATTTATTAAACATGTAATTTAATTTTTCAGTAATTTAGCATTTATCTGAATTTATAAAATTTTTGGGATTTTACTGATTTTTTTTTAATTATCATTATAAATAATCAACTTCCTAACAAAATTTTATATTAATAAACTTATATTAATAGAAATAGAAATATAAAATTACTTAATATTTGATCAATGAAATTGATATAGCATCAAAAACGCTGAATTGAACACTTATGATTGCTCCTTGCGTTTGACAATTATTATTTGACATATAAATGTTAAACATGTTTATGTTTTTTTGTTTCTATTGCTACTATGATTATTGGAATATATTATTAAATATATAAATTAGGTTTTCTCAAAATTAAACGCATAGGAAAAATTGCAAATAACATTTTATGTTCCAAATATTTTTGCTAACATCTTTTATTTGAAACTTTTTTTCGTAACTGATTCCATTTTTGAAATACATGTTTTGTGTGTCCAGTAAACTTCCTTTTCCGGTTTTTCAATTTCATTTAAAATCAACTCAGCTCTTCGTATATTTATGCAACTTATAATTACCAAGTTTCGTTAACAAATCTTATCTTGTTCATGAGATATTGCACACTCGGGCACACATCCATCCACACATAACATACACACAGACATCATTGAAAAATGATCAAAACGGATTCAGTGGACCTCAAAACACGTATTTCCGCGAAAATCTCGTCAACGATTTTTTTCACGATTCCAACACTTCCTTATACTGTGCATAAGAAAGTAAAAATGACTATGATAAAAAATATCTGCTCTTGCCAAAGTATCAGCTATCATAAACTCTCGAATCATTTTTTTAATGATGTAGATTAAGTGATTACTTCAGAAAATAATATCAATATTCCTTACTTATTTTATCGCCTGTATATACTCACAATAGCACAGTATTTTGTTATATTATATTAAATAAATAAATAAATAAATATATCATCAAGCCTTCTACCCATTACTGGGTGTGGCACTCTGCTAAAGCAGATCTCGGTAAGTGATATATTTTGCGCGTGAAGTGCGGTTACCAGTCGTCAAATCACGGCCCCCAAACATGTTAGTGGTGGAGGAGCCACAGGGATAGCTTTTTCAAATTATGAAAATTTGTCGCCTGTGGGAATCGAACCAGGGACCTCAGGATCCACAGGCCGACTTCATACCACTGTGCTAGCCATCCCATATTATATTAGAAACCCGAATTTGATCCAAACAGCTGGTAAACGATTTTTGCCACAATAAAAATTACTTCTTTGCTCCTCTCTCCACTAACATTTTCGAGGCCGTAATATGATACCTGGTAACCGCATTTTATGTTTACACATATATCACATCTGCTATACTTCATTCCCTATATGAGAACTATTACGTCACATTTGGCATTCATGTAATTCAAGATTTTGTACTTCAAACGTTTACAATGGTATTGGTTTAACATCTTTAAAACATGTCACAAAATTTAGAAATCCGATTAAAATATTTATTATTTTACAAAATTTTATTGGTTTATAAATGAAACCAAGTTCTGCAATATACTATTTAAATGAAAACCAAATATAAATTTATCTTAACCAACGAAAAATATTACCTACATCATTGAAATACATAATTGAAATAATATGGGGTAATGGCTCAGTGGTATTAATTCGGCCTGTGGATCCTAAGAACCCTGGTTCGATTCCCACAGCCGACAAACATTTTTACCAATTTAAAATTACTCCTGTGGCTCTCCCACCACTAACATCTTTGGGAACCGTAATTTGACGGCTTCATGCCCATAAATATATCACTTACCAAGATCTGCTTCGGCAGAGTGCCACACCCAGTAATGGGTCAAAGGTGTGATGATATATTTATTTATTTATTTATTTTATCATTTAAATACATATTTTTGCAAAACAAAACTAAAAAAAATGTATATTTTTATATGTATTCAGGGCCGGATTTACGTGCAAGCGGAACAAGCACGTGCTTGTGGCCCCCAACCCAAGGGGGCCCCCAATCAACCTGAATTGCGCGCTAACTATGCCCAGCGACACACAACGACGCGTGTCGCAAGGTGTCGTTCAGTCAGTCAGGTTAGCCAACGACACGCAACAATGTACCGCAGACAGTAAATTTTCAATTCTATTGCAGTGAAGAGCAGAAAAAAATCATGTGATTGCATCTTAATTAGTTGATTTGAAATGTACTTTAAATGTAATTTCAATTGAAATGTGTTCATTACAATCAATAAATAAATAAAACGTAAATATTAATTATACTTAATTATTAATACCCCTCCCCCTAATCCCTTAATAAAATAAACAGAAATTATAGCATAATCATGAAAGTAAAATAAAAGACCTTTTTTTTGCTTGATACATTTTTTTAAAGTAGAGATAGGGGCCCCATCCGTATCTCGTGCTTGGGGGCCCCGCAAGCTGTAAATCCGGCCCTGTATGTATTATAATTATATATATATATATATATATATATATATATATATATATATATATATATATATATATATATATATATATAATATAATATATGAAAATACTAAATAGAGTGCACAATTACCTGTTGTACTATAGTTAAATTATTTACAATCCTCCATTCTCTAACTTCCGCGCAATATAATACCTAATCTATTCAGTTTAAAAAAATCTTTTTATATGAGGAGTTAATGCTGGGTTTGTGCTGCTTAGATAAAAAATTTTAAAGTTTGTTCTGTTCATATACACATGTTATTAACAGTTGACTTGGGGAATCTAGTGTGACACTAAGAGAGAACATACCTAATTATTCAGTTTTTTTTAAATCTTTTGATATGAGAAGTTAATTCTAGGTTTGTTCTGCTCAAGTACAAATTTTTAAAGTTTGTGCTTTTCATGTACACTTGTTATTTTGTTTTATTTTTGTTAAAAAATAAAATAAATATATCCTCACGCCTTCTGCCTATTACAGAGGATGGCATTCTGCTGTAGCAGGTGTCGGTAAGTGATATATTTTAGCGCGTAAAGTGCGATTACCAGCCGTCAATCACGTCCCCCAAAGATGTTAGTGGACCGGGAGCAACAGGAGTAGTTTGAATGTGGTGAAAATTGTTTGTCGGCTGTGGGAATCGAACCCGGGTTTTAATCTACCACTGAGCCACATATCCCATTATTTTTATTTGTTATAAATAGTTGAAATGATACATTCAGCGTGGCACCAAAGAGAATGTCTGTAATCAATTTATGTTTTTAATCTTTTTATATGAAAAACTGTGCTATTCAAATACAAATTTTGAAACTTGGTGCTTTTCTTATTCGCTTGCTATGAACAATTAAATTGGCGAATGCAGTATGACACTAAGAGAGAACTTCTACAAACTATTTATTTTTTAAAATCGTTCAGTGTGGTAAGTTAGTACTAGGCGATTTGCAATGAAATAAAATAAAAAAAAATTACATAAAAAATTAAATATGTTTAAAATAACATAAATTAATTACAAAAGTAAAATAGAACTACTAAATCATCCAAATTTTAATTTTCGACAATATCACTATTTATTATTATAAAAGACTGTTTCTGATTGTTCTTCTATTAATGATATAAAGTATTCACTAATTTTCAAATACTTTAAATGTCAATGTCATTCAAAAATTATATCTTGTTTTTAATTAGATGTGGTCATTTTACGAATTAAATCAGTAAAGGTCACAAAAAAAAAATTCCACCACAACATTTCTGCGCCCCTAAAATTTTGGCACCTTAGACGATCGCTCAGAATGGCCCAATAGTTACACTTGTGCTGTTGCTAGATTTGTGCTATTTAGAAACACATTTTGAAAGTTTATGTTCTTTGTACACTTTCGTTAAAAACAAATGAAATCTGCCATGACACTATAAAAAATCTCTATAATCTATTTATTTATTTTTTTTTTAGTATTAAGGGTTAGGTGACGGAACAGCTATCGGCTGAATCTCGCCCTTAACCCTAAGTGGTTATTAAAATAAATAAATAAAATATAGTTAAAGTAAAAAGTAACAATCTAAGGCTAATATATAACTAAAAATAAAAATAACCCCTAAGCCTTAATCAATATAAAGAAAAATCTAAATACGTATTTCGAGAACTAAGTTCTCATCATCAGTAGACAAAAGCAATGGAAAACACCCAGATTACACGACTTGTGAGCCAAGCTAGTGGTCCAGGTAGAATTCTACAGTTGTAGGAAAAATAATTTTTTATGCGCATACATTGTGATTACCATTACCAACTTTCAAACTGCCACAAAATTATTACATTCTCATTCAAAACGGTTATATTTCATATTAAAGCAAAATATGATTATTTCACGTTACAGGTAAAATTCTGATAATACTAAATAAAAAAACACATCTCCGTACTTGTACAAGTTTTATACATCAAATGTAATAACAACTATCTTATCTTTTGTAGTCAAGTCAACTGTTAATAACATGTGTATATGAATAGAACAAACTTTAAAAATTTGTATCTAAGCAGCACAAACCTAATACTAACGCATCATACAAAAATATTTTTTTAAACTGAATAGATTAGGAAGGTTCACTCTTAGTGTCACGCTGAATTCCCCGCGTTAACTGTTAATAACATGTGTATATGAATAGAACAAACTTTAGGAATCCAGAAAAAACTAGCACAAACTTAGTACTAACTGTACACTAAATTTTAGAAAGATTTGAGATAGGGAGCCATCTAGTGTGACGCTCATAAAAATTTTCTAGCCATTTCTAATTTCACATTCATTCCCCCTCTATTCTGTAACTCGATCATTATGTTAATGACACCCCTTATTTTTTATGATTAATTTGCAAATTATTACCATTTCAGCATTCATTGATCAAAATTATTTATTCTGTATAAAAAATATTATTTTTAACCACACATTTTACGGAACTGTCAGTGAGATGTCATTATATGACTTTTTATAATAACAGCTACACATATTAGTAAATAAAATGCATGAACATAACATAAAAATGTCAGGGTAAATTATTCTGATCTCTGAATACCGAAATTGTGATCATCCGTAAAATAAACATGAATAATAAAAATTATCATTAACTTAACGATCATTAACAAATAATGATACTGAGACGGTACACCAAATATGGTATTATTATTTTTCATGTTTAACAAGAGCGTAATCATAGTTCATATTTTTGAAATAAGAAACTCAAAGCTTGTAGAGATCACTAATTTTTTTGGAAACAATTATTGACGTCGAAACTAATCGTCTGGTTTGAAATATAAACAAAACACGGGGCTTACGTGTCATAAATTAATACAATGATCGAGGTTGTGAAAAAACATTAAACAGCATCCGAGAATGTCGAAGGCCAAGCGTCAAGTGTCTAGCTAGCCGAGGGTAGTTAACAGGGGCGTACCGATAAATTTGTGTTCCTCGAAGTAAATTACTAGAAACCAACGGAATTAGACTGATACTCTCACCATATCAACAAGAATTAGATAAACTCCAAGAATCAATTTAGTAGTAGCATCCCGTTACCGTAGTAACATAGATTCACAATTTTATTCATTGCCGATTAGAAACAACGGGAAGCCAACCCTGTTATAAATTGGGTTGCAAAGACAATACCTGACAATACGGAAATATTTGTATCATCCTTCTTTAAGTAGATCTCGCGGTGATTTAGTTTATCCATATTATTATTAGTACATTTTGAAGAAATTACATACTCGATGTAACATTTATTAAAACTACAAGACGTGGTAAAATTAAGAGGAGGGTAAAAAGTAAAGCGATCTTGTACCGTCTCTTTCTCTCCCACTTGGGGCAGAATATAGCTTTCTCTGTCGAATTAGAACACAAACCAGAGCATCGGATGCACCACCATCATGGATAGGAATTCCTATCAGAATCCAGCGAACGAATCAACATGCAGGAATTTTACCCCGCCAAGTCACTCCGAATATTTGGGAATTGCACACGACAAATAAGAGTGAGGTAAACGAGCCTGGCGAAACGGTTCTCTCACTCTGATACAAGCCGAATACTATTTTCTGTCCTTTAGCACGCCAAGACGAGGCTGACGAATAAGAGTAACATAGACAACTGCGTTTTCTCCGAAATATGTTGTGTTTTTTGTTTATCTTAGGAAAATGCGATCTTTGATCGCCGTTCAATCGTGGATCGAGGGGAGGTGCTTAGCTGTATATAACAGGCCGTTTTTGACCAGGAACAGCACCTTGGTTTCGGCCAGGGTCAGCTTCAGTTCAGTTGCAATTTGACTATTCGTGGTTGTTGCACGTTCTGTCTCTCAAAGTTCAGTTGCGATTTGACTATATTGGTTGTCGCACGTCCTGCGAGATTGCTGCTGTAGGTCAGTTGCGATTTGACTATATTATTGGTTGTCGCACGCCCTGCAACAGCCCCCCTCAGTTCAGCTGCGATTTGACTACTCGTGGTTGTCGCACGTTCTGGGGACTATTGGGGACTATTTACCCATGTATTATTGAGTGAGACAATATATAATCACTGGCATATTTTGTATTATTGAGTGAGAAATTATTCCATCACTGGCATATTCTGTATTATTGAGTGTGGAATATTTAATTACTGGCATATTTTGTATTATTGAGTGAGTATTATTTCCTCACTGGCAGTTACCTCTGATCACCATCCGGTAAGAGGAGGTACGTGGAGGTCGGCACAACGTCTTCGGCGAGCCGGTGGCCTGCCGTCTCAAAACCGCAACGTCCGCCGTCCCAGTTCTCTGCCAGTGCTGCCCACCGACCGACAGCCGTCACGGCCAACCATCGGCCGTCCGATCGCTGCCCGCGCCATTATTGCTCGTGCGAGGGGCGCGATATACCAGCCGTCACCTGAGGGTAATCACCGGCCATCATACACTATATAACTCAGGGAGGAATTGTTTCCTTTTTGGCATCACCCGCCGACTGTCATTACGGTGACAATCGTGGCTCTTTGTTTAAAGTTTCAGAAGTCCGACGCCGCTCGGCCTCTTCACACAGATACCGCTGCTCGAGGGTTCAGATGCACCCTCCGTACGTGTTCGTAAGTGCTGAGAGCCACCCGTCAAAGACCGAAGCCCCCGTCGCAAGGGTCATATCCACCTGCCCCCCAGCTGCTTGACTGATGCTTTATATATATATATATATATATATATATATATATTTATTTTTGTGTCATATTATCATGTTATGTCCGATTTATCATTTCTTATTTAAAATTCCTCTGCCTGTGTGTTTTCTGTGGTTTTCCCAGGTGTTAGGTGAATACCAGAGGATTATGTATCTCCACAGCCGAAAAAAATAACATTTATTCAGTTACAATGTTTAATTTCTCTACTTCCTCATCATCTATCACATTCACGACTTCAAATTAAAGAAACTGGTCAATATAAAAATCAAATAAACACAACGTAAATCCAACACAACGTAACTAAATGGGTGCTAAATAATTTGAAATAATAAATTTTAATACTAGACGATTGCCGCGTCACAGAATAGTTACAGAATACAGAGCGTAATTTGTGAGTCGAAAATAAAAGTCACAAACTTAGAAATGACAGCCGAGAAAATAACAAAATCATAACCATAGGTCTCCATTTTTATTTTATAAACAAATATAAATGAAGTAAATGTGAATCTTCGTATTAGTAAGGACTATCATACGTTTTACATAAAAGAATAAATGTACTAGAACGTGAAAAAACATGAAACCTGTGTCTTTTCTCATTAAGACATACGTTGATGTCATTCGTATAGGTACGAATAAAGCCTTGTTTCCACATCTTAACATAGTCTTAGTTTTAGTTTTTCGACATAACCTTGACAGTTTATCATATGTGAATACAGCTGAGCGTTTCCAGCTACTGTTTAGTCTTAGTCTTTGTTTTCGTCGCTGCGCATAAACACAAAGTTTGCAGACTTCATACTTTCGACATAGTCTTTCGTCGCTGTTCTGGAAGAGAGTGTTAGCTGCGGTCTCTTATTATGCTGCAACATGCAGTCAATTATATGCCGTCTTTCATTAGGTTTGTGTGGGGAATACGATAAATGTAGACAATAGAATAAAAATAGTAATAATTTCAACTATGAAAAAAAATTACTGTATTAACAGCAACCATAAAAGTAACATGTCAAAAAGATATTATTTAGTCGCTGTCATTTTAAAATTTATTTTTTTTCTTTGATATTATAAGTATAATTGCAATTCTATCATATTTTAATCATATAAAAATCAATTTTAAAATTTAAATTACTATATTTGAAATATTTTGGTTTGTTCACTACGAAAATGTCTCAATTTTTAAAAATTATTTTGAAACTGTATAATTTAATTAAACTAGTGCTTAATTTTAATAGTAATTACTATTCCTTATTCATAATTTTATATAATTTTTAAAGTATTATATACAATTATTTTCTGATTTAAGTGAACAAACCTTTACTAGAATAATGAATTAAGGTTATGTTTATGTTAAAAGCTGGAAATGACTGGAATTTTTCCGACATAAACAAAAACAATAAATCAAAAACAAAGACTAAAACAGAGTCTATGTTAAGATGTGTAAACGTAGCTTAATATTAATAAAAATATTTCATCGTATCTATGATGGGGAATGAAGTTTACAACAGAGTGCCACTCCCAGCAATGGATAAAATGGTATGATGATTTTAAGTTATTTGTAACGCACCTTGTTTTTCGGTTTATATGTTCTTTTGTAGAAAATAAAGAACAGGATAAAGTTGATCATGACAGCGCTGCAGGCAAGCCCTAGCAGATGTGAGGGAATATTGCATTCTTCACCACTGAAAGCTACTATCATATAGTGAAGGAGGAATGTCACGAATTGTATCTGCAAATTATCAACAGAAAACATTGTACATACTTCTCGTGATGAATCAATAAAGTTTGTCAAAATATATCACCAAATGTTTAACTATAGTAAGAAAAAGGGCTTGATTTACGTCATCAATTGTGAAAAGAGCAAAAGTAACTAAGTAATGAAACACCAATCTTATAAATGAGTATAATAATAATACTCATAATATTGCCAACTGCCATGGCTGCACTCGTTGGAACTGATATAAGCGATAACGCGAGTTAAATAACGTTGCGCGCGGGTAGTACCTGGATGGGTGAACATCCAGAGAAACCCGCGTTGCTGTTGACCATAATACGTAAAACGCAGATCAGGACGTAATGGCGGCATATGACGTAAGTAGATGGTCCGCCAAAGAAGCTATCAAAAAAAAAACTCATAATAAGTAAGGTAATATGTCCCTCCAGCTACCGAGTAAATAAATATTAAGTAATAACTAAATTTGCTATCGATTCATGCGTTAAGGCCATTTGACACGATGCAATATTTATTAACGAAAAAAAGAAAGACGATTGCGCATCCAATTTTCAAGGAACGCTATTGGTTCGGCCATTTTTAAGGTTCTCATATCAAAAGTAAACATCTCGAGAAACATTAGATGCTGTTCATTGCAAAATATCGTGTTCAGTGACAGGGTGTTTAATAGTAGAAGGCTTAAAGCAAAAGATATTCATTTTTGTACGTGCCTTATTCCATAATAAAATATATCTATAATTTAAGGATATTAATTAAAATCATTTATAATTTTAGGTTTTTTATTTTATAAAATATATTAAAATATACTGTTTTTGTTTGACATATTTATTTCATAATAACAATACTTTTCAAACTAGTGGAACCGAGTAATTTCAAACTGCCAACCAGTGCTTTAAGCGCTATCAAAAATTGATAAAATAAATGTACAACGAGATTGTTAAAATTACAAACAATATTTATGTTCAAAAACAAAGTATAATTATTTTTGCAAATAATAGTTTTTATAAATAAAATATTTTGTTACATAAAAGTTATTTATTATTTCATTATCTACAGCTTTTTTTGTACAACCTCTAACTTCAAAGATAAGAACAACCACCTTTAAAGTGAACTATTTTCCAATATTGGCGTGGTTATATTAAGTAAAATTTGCCATTTTATGTATTTATTAATAATATATTACGCAATACCTTTACAAAAGTTATTTTTTATTTAGTTAGAATATTTTTCGCGGCTCACGAGGCTTAGCCGTGCTGAATTTTTAAATTTCCCGCATCAACCAACCTTAAAAATGGCGGTCTTCAATTTTACAAGGTTCGCGCAGCTTCAAGCGTCTTCTCCCACTACTCATATTTCCCTGTACAAACGTGACAAGTAAAATTTTGTGGTCAAGTATGCCATATTAAAATGCCAATTATGTTGAATATACAAAACAAAAATAACTTGCTACAGACGGGCGTGTGACGTCATAATTTTAGATGTGTTCCGTAACTGTCGCACGAGTGACTGTCACATCAGTATTAAATCTGCGATTTTCATTGTATACATAGAATATATTTTTAACAAGTATATGTGCATATGATTCAAAAAGTCACAAGTATCTATCCTGTGCATCATTTTATGCATGACAACATGTATTATTTATTATATCAAGTGAAATGTAATTTGCAAATTATGTGACGATTGCATACTTTTACAATTTTTCAGTGTTTACATATTTAACAGATTGAAAATAAATATTTAAAACTAATTATATATGTTTACTTCATAGTGCAAAGTCAAGTAATTATCATAGTATTCAGAAGTTTTACTTTTATTGAAGTTTGAACAGTTTAGTTACGTTAACATTTTCGAAAAAAACTACTTCCACTTACATTTTTAATATTTTACTGTAATATTTTATTTTTTTATTTATAATTGTTATTGTGTTTTCGATTGTAGTGAAAATTTCGAAGAATTGACAAGACAAATATTTAAGATATTATGTGAAATGAATCAAAAGAGAAAAGGACTATTTGGTTCTGAAATAGATATATGTTATTTATAACTTGTAATAATATAAAAAGGTAATATAAAATATTGTCATAATCATAATACTAAAAAGACCTATAGCAAGAACGGGAGATACGTTCGGTCTGTTCGCTTCGGGACTATCGGTTTCACAGAATCTGATACAAGAGCTTCAAGAGTTTACAGTTTCCACTTTTTCAATAGATACCCAACAGAGTTCAAAGATTTAAAGCTTCCTGACTTGGATTTTTTCACATTTATGTTGGCATTAGGTACAAGGCTTTGGGTTTTATAATATTGTGATTATAACAATATTTGGATTACTGCAATATACTGATGCAACAAAACTTTGATTACAACAACGTATTTTAATATGTTGATACAACAAAACAAACATGATTCACACTTATAACAGCAACATTAAAAACCTAAAGAAGAAAAAACTAAATATAAATGTTTAGAATTACCATTTCTATATTTTATATTCAACATATTTTGAGCCAAAAACCTCAGCCTTCCTTCCTGTTCTCTTTTGATTAATTTCACATACAAACATTCGTCTTAGCGATTCTTCGGAATTTCTGCTAAAATCAACACAACAACAGGTGTTATTATATCATTTTAAATTAATACTTAATATTAAATTAATATAAATATAACACAAAATCAACTATTGCAGTAAAATATTTATGATTTTAGCGAAAATATTTGCTTTCGAAAATGTTAACCTAAACTGAACTGTTCAAATGTTAATAAAAGTAAAACTACTGACTACCATAACAATTACCTGGCTTTACTCAATCAAATAAACATATAAAATTGTTTTTAAATATTTATTTTCTATCTATTAAATATATAAACACTATAAAATTGTAGAAGTATGGACTCGCGATACAACTTGCAAATTGCGTTTCACTTGATATAATAAATAATACAATTTGGTATGCACAAAATGATGCACAGGATAGAAACTTGTCACATTTGGAATTATATGCACATGTACTTGTTAAAAATATATAACTATAAAATTAAAATAGCACATTTAATACTGATGTGAAAGTCACACGTTTGACAGTTACGGAACACATCTGGAGTGGGATCATATAAATATGAAAACGATATTGCAGTTTCACTTAAGTGAAAACGATATTTATTACTGTAGTGGTAATATAAAATTAGTCACTTGTTTTGTTTTCATCTTCGGCTATTTCCGTAAAGTCAACAAAACGATATCGTTTATTTAGTAAATTTGTATTTATATGGTTTTAAAAAGTGACATTTACTTGAATGACATTTAATTTTCCGAAAATAAGTTTAAATAGTTAACGCATATTTATTTTATTTATTAATTTATTATTTTCGAAATTTGTTTAATATCATATTTATCATTATATAAGGAATATATTATATGGATAAATTTTCATAGGAATGAAAATTATTGCTTTATTATAATCAATTTTGATTGTTGTGTCCATTTTCTGTGAAATACAATTTTAATATTTTAAGTACCATTTGCATATACAAAATTTATTAAATAGTATATTAAATTATATTTTTATAATGAATATATTTATATACAAATTAACAAATAACTAACTTTATTATATGTCCTGTTTTTTATAAATTTTATAGAATATTAATTTTAATAACATCTATTTAATATCTTTTTAATTAGAAACATATTACATAAATCATAAATATAATATATTATGTTGAAACTGTCACACAATGTCATTCAATGTCAATATAATAACTCCGATGTTTCACATATTTTTTTTTAATTTTAACGAAGATAAACTTATGCGAGTATGAATATGGGATTGACAAAGATAGAAACAATGGGCCATATTCAATACGCATACCTAAATTTAAGTTCGTGTACTTAAACCATTTAAGTAAGCTGTCCTAAATTTTATATGTTCAGCATCCGTACTTAGCATTAAGTATGCTTCCTTATCACCTAAGAATGCAATTGTTTAAGATCGAAATTTAAGAAAGATATATACCGTGTTTATCTCTCGACTCTAGAAGAACAAAGACGGAATTTGAAATTCAAAATATCATAGATATTAAAGAAATATATACGGAATTAAAAACTTTTGAAAATGCTAATCTTATTTTAAAATATTGCTCAGTGACAGCAATTAAAAAAAACTGTATGGCCTTTTTTTAACTAATATATTTATAAAATCTAGATTTTGAAATTTGAGATTATCCAAACAAAAATTTCTAAAGCACTAAGTCATAATTTATTTATTAGTTTTAATCATCTCTTTTGAGTTCTTTAAAATTTTACACGTAATTGCAATTATTTTGTTACTAAAGCCACGAAAAGGCAGCAATCCTTTAAATTTTATTTTATATAATCAATAATTTATTTTACTCAACCTATAATTTCACACTTGATTGTATTTATTTAATACAAACATAAGAAAAATTATATATAACACAACAAAACAATGCATGATTTTCCTGGCATACCCCTACAACATGCCTCACTTACGCGAAGTTAGCATCCTGGATAGAGGATTCATGAATCGATACTTTTGTGTATATTTGCAAATATTTATGTGTGTACTATTGGATTTATATGAATTAATATTAACTTCAGCTATTATTTAGTCTATTTCATTCGGTTCTGGTACGGTTATAGATCCACTTCCTGTTTTTTCTGCTCTTTTCTTAATTTTTCAACTTTTCAATTTTAATGACAGACCGTTGCAAACTTTTTGCGTTTTTCTAATTATACCTGCATCAGATGCTTTTGATTCTATTATTGATGATTTTTCAGTAATAAACTTATCTTTTTGAGATAATTAGTTCAGTTTTAAGATAATTTTAACCTTTATTGTTTAAAATTCAATTATGTCAAACACTTTTGACATATAAAACAAAATAGCAAATCGCAATGTTGTCATATGTAATTTTATTTTATATTAACTTAAAAAAGTATCGCTTAGGAACGGTTGTTAAATATGAACATTTTTAAGATCATACTTATCGGTAAGTACGATCTTAGTTAAGAACACCCTAAGTATGTTATTAAGTACACATGCTGAATATGGCCCACTGAATTTTGTTTTGATTAAAATTAAACAAGGTGAATATATTTGACGTTTTCATCATTACAAAAGGAAATCGCTTTCACTATTCACTTTTAAATGATTACTTGACAAGTGAGTCTCATCTACTCACTCTTACATGATCCCATCCCTGAAATCGTGACGTCACACGCCTGTGGTCTAATGTCACCTACATTGCTAAGCATACTAATTTTATCACGGATACTAATTAAATGTAAAAAATTTGTTGTAAAAAATGTTAAGAACTATTTTAAACAAAGAGGTACGAATCGATTTTTATACTCTTTAGATTTCACTGAATATAAATAGGGCTAGAGTTGAACAAAGCAATTTACAACCCTGAGTGGGGTGTCTTCGGAAGATGCTACTATTGGCGGTAGTTGGATTTAAAGGACTAGTACCTATTAGAATTTTCAAAAAATCTATTTTAGTTTTTTTACATTTTTCAATTCCTTACACCTTCCAAAGTCACCTTCTAAAATGTTTTTAATAAATTCGAAAGTTCAAATAGTATAGAAGAACTTTAAGCGCTCGCGCGTTCGCTGGTGTAATAATACGAAAAAAACTTTTCCCGAAATGATATTTTTTCAAACGGCGGACAGTTAATCTCCAGATGTACAGAACCGATTTTAATAAATCTTTGAGCGTTTTGTTTATTCAACTATTCTACACAATAATTCACCATAATTTGGCCAAAAAATTATAAAATAAAATTTTGGCGCATGAAAACAGGATGAAAAATTGTGGTGTGGCACCACACGACTTTCTTATACACTGCATATTTAATATTTAGAATATATGAATGTTATATAATATTATTAAACATGTAATTTAGATTTTCAGTAATTCAGCATTTATCTGTTTGAAACATATAAAATATCAAATTTGTTTACGTATAATTTTTTAGTAATGTTGACTACTTTTTGTCTAAATTTACTGATGAGGCATATACAGAATGTCCATTTTTCGAGCCTAACCCTTGGTATATTAAGAACCGTGAGATACGAAGTCGATTAAATTGAGGCAAAGTTGCCAAATTAGTTGACCATTTTAATCCTATTTGTTTTTCCGAAAAAAGACATAGATCACTAGATAAAGCGAAAATTAAAATTTATGTTTTTTGTTTCTGTTGCTACTATGATTATTGAAATATATTATTAAATATAAAAATTAGTTTATTATTAGACGCATATACAGGAAAATTGCAAATAACATTTTATGTTCCAAATATTTTTGCTAACATCTTTTATTTGAAACATTTTTTCGTAACTAATTCCATTTTTGAAATAAAGGTAATTTATTGTTTTGTGTGTCCAGTAAATTTCCTCTTCCGGTTTTTCAATTTTATTCAAAATCAACTCAGCTCTTCGTATTTTCATTAAACTTATAATTACTTAGTTCCGTTAACAAATCTTATCTCGTTCATGAGATATTGCACAATCGGACACACATCCATCCACACACACACACCTCCATATACAGACATCATTGAGAAAATGATCAAAACGGATTCAGTCGACCTCAAAACACGTATTCCCGTGAAAAACTTATCAACTATTTTTTTCACGATTCCAATACTTCCTTATACTGTATAGGAAAGAAAAAAGTGTCGATTTTTCACACTTTGTTTTAAAAGACCGCCATTTTTTGTATTTTACTGATTTTTCATTAACGCTGGTGAATTATTATGTGAGACACCTTCCTCTTTAACATGCTTTTTGAATATTTTGTTTCTGACTTGCCAATCCTGAGATTAACTGTCCGCCATGGAACAAGGATTTTTAAAGGACTCAACTTTGGCGCCATCTATAAACTGGATAAAAAGTCAAAAAAGAAAAATAAAATTTGTACTCTCTAAGAACTCATCTACATTATAAAAAAAGTTGTTTAGTTATGTCAAATAAAGACTACAAAAAAAGTTCTTGGAAATTTGCTTTTTTTAGCGTTCTAATAGGTACTAGTCCCTTATAGGCAGATTGATAAAGCGGATTAGCGCTAACCCCATTTTTTATTTCGTTTTAACTCTCTTTTCAATGTAAAAAACAAGTTTATTTTAACTTGAGTTAAAAAGAGAGTTAATTAGCATCAAATTTAATTCATTTCTTCAATCTGTTTTAATTTGAAACAGAGTTGTAGATAATATATTTTTTTGTTATAAATCTGCCTGTTAAAAAATGACGGTTTATTTAAATTTATGAAATAATAAAACGTTTAATGATATTAATAAAAATATTTCCTCATTTTTCGCCAACTATTTTATGTAAAGTGCTTGCAATTTGTTTTAAAATTTTAATCTCTCACTGTCATCTGTCAGTATCATTATGAATATTTTAATTTTCCTTGTACTGCGCCCTTTATAATACATTCTAATAATATTTAGGCAGTCCTCTACATTTAAAATATTCAAGATGACAATGACAGATTAAAATATTTAAAACAAATTGTAAGCACTTTATGTCAGTAGCAATAAACTAGTAGGCGAAAAATGATGTAATATTTTTATCAAATTACGCTATCAAAATGTAATAATCTGTAATAAATAAGATAAATAAGATAATTTTTGTTCCATAAATTTTTGCCGAACACTTTTGATTTACAAAAGACTGATTTTCCATGTTAACTGCCTAACATTTACGTGGGACACACTATATATGTATATATATATATATATATATATATATATATATATATATATATATATATATATATATATATACTGTACTGACTGGTCGGATCTCAGATCGGATCTCGGATCGGATCTTCGGAACGGATCGGATTTCGGAACGGATTTCGGATCGGATTTCGGATCGGATTTCGGATTGGATTTCGGACTGGATTTCCGATCGGATTTCGGATCGGATTTCGGATCGGATCTCAGATCGGATCTTCGGATCGGATCTCAGATCGGATCTTCGGATCGGATCGGATTTCGGATCGGATCTCGGATCGGATCCCGGATCGGATCCCGGATCGGATCTCGGATCGGATCTCGGATCGGATCTCGGATCGGATCTCGGATCTCGGATCGGATCTTCGGATCGGATCGGATTTCGGATCGGATCTCGGATCGGATCCCGGATCGGATCCCGGATCGGATCTCAGATCGGATCTTCGGATCGGATCGGATTTCGGATCGGATCTCGGATCGGATCCCGGATCGGATCTCGGATCGGATCTCGGATCGGATCTCGGATCGGATCTCGGATCGGATCTCGGATCGGATCTCAGATCGAATCTCGGATCGGATATCGGATCGGATCTCGGATCGGATTTCGGATCGGATCTCGGATATATATATATAATTATATTGATTTTTTTCTTGAATAATAATTAGAATTTGTTTCTCTGTAATAACGAAGTTAGTTTATTGTTTACACAAAATACACAAAAATACTTATATTCTACTTATCCTAATTATAAATCGTACCTGTAATAACGAAGAAACAACATTCAAAGTTATTATTCACTGGAGGTTGTTTCTTGATTACTTTTATTCCCTCTGATTTTAAATTACAATGTCATGTGTCACTTCATTGACAATTGACTGTCGCTAGTACAATAGGAGGTCTGATTTACAGATCCGGTTTGTGCACCAAGTTAAATTAAATTAAGTATACTTTCCTTACATCTCCCCCCCCGCTTCGATAAAATTTTGGTACAATGTCACATGAAGTTATGGCTGAGTGCCTTTGGTATCTCATTCATCTGGGATGCTAGGAGTTGGAATGAGTTTAGAGATATGAAATAAATTCGATTCCGATTTTTTGTGTCCTGTGTCAATCTCATATATTGATTTTGATATTTTCTTCAATATCTTGTAAGGTCCAATTCTTAGTTTATCTAATTTTTTTCGGTTCAGTCGGTTCCCATTTTCGACATATACCAGGTCCCCGACATTGAAGTCATAGACTTTCCTGTTCTTATCATATAATCTTTTATTATATTCGTGGTATTTGATACTGTTTTTTAAGGCAATTATCCTATCGTTCTCTAGGTTATTGTTGTTTTTCGTTGTTTTTAATTCATTTGGTAATATTGAGGTATCTTCCCCTTCTAATAGGTATTTTGGACTGAACCCAGTTACTGTGTGTTCAGTCTCATTGTATTTTTTTACACAATCATGCGCTATATTCGTCCACGCACATTTTATATTTTCTTCATTCATTGCACATCTAATCTTATTCACTAAAGTTTGATTAAGTCTTTTGTTTAGCCCATTAGAGAATGGTGCGTTTACCGCCGTAAACGTCATTTTGATATTCTTCTTTTCTAAAAAATCTTTGAAGTCTTTGGAGTTTATACCTGGATACTGATCTGTCAGAAGCATTTCGATATTATAATCTTTGAGTGCTTTTTCTGTTAGTTTGATGAAGTCACTTGAATTTTGTGTTTTTGATGTTATTATGTAAGCAAATCGTGTGAAGTGATCTACCAGAAGATGTAAGTATTTCTTAGTGCCGAATCCACCGATTGTATCTACGGAAACCACTTCAAACGGTTTTCGTGCAGGACCGAAATGTGACATTAGACCAATTTTGTCTTGTCCCCTGGATTTATTTTTAATGCATACTTTGCAATTTCTGCAGGTTTTTTCTATGTTTTCTAATATCTTTTCTGCTGTATAATGTGGCAGTATTTTGTTTTGCATTTGTTTTATCCCTATGTGGCAAAATTTCTTATGCGTGTTTTCTATTAGTTTCTTGCAAAACTCTTCCGACAATACGATTTTTTCTTTCTTTCTTATTATTCTGTAGTACAAATCATTTTTATAAATTAATCTTTATTTGCTCGTTTTTATATCTTTGTTTTCTTTTTGGTCTTCTAAAATATCTGTTATTTTGATTAAATTCACGGTCTTTAATTTGTCCTCTTTGCCTTCTTGAGACTCTAATACCGGATTTCTGCTTAAGCAGTCTGCTTCTAGGTTATCTTTACCTGGACGGTATATTATTTCAAGATCGTACTGTGATAGATAGTACGTGAGATCGCCTAATTCTTCGTCTGTTCTAGCTTTGATGTTCATTTTTTCTAGTGGTTTATGATCTGAGAATACTTTAAATGGTCTGCCTATAAGCCAGTGTTGCCAATATTTTACTGATTCCTCTATTGCTAGGCATTCTAGGTAAATGGCTTTCTTTCTTTTTTGTGATTCACTTAGTTTCTTAGAAAAATATGCTACTGGTTTTTCGATTTTTGAATTATCATTCAGTTGTGGCTGTTTCAATACAGCTCCTATGCCCTGTAAACACGCATCTGTATATATGTGTACTGGTACGTCCGGATCGAAAATAGCTAAGACTGGTTGGGTGCAGAGGAAATTTTTCATGTATTCAAAGGCTTTTTGACATTCCACGGACCAATTGAATTTTTGTCCTTTCCTTAGTAGATTATGTAAAGGTTCTAGGATCAATGAGATTTTTGGTACATATTCATTATAAAAGTTGATTTTTCCTAAGAACTGTTTAATATTTTTCTGATTTTTCGGTACAGGAAAATTTCGTATTGAAATCAAGTTATCTTGTATCGGAGAAATTGAGTTGTGTTTTATTATGTGGCCTAAATATTTCACAGAGTCCAATGCGAATGTGCATTTATAAAGTTTTAGTCTGAAACATTCTTTCATTATTGCTTTTAGTAATTGCGTTAGGTGCCCTATATGTTCTTCAAACGATTTTGAAAAAATTAATATGTCATCTATGTAGTTTACCGTAAAGTCTGATAGTTTATGTTTTCTTATTATATTACTTAAAATTCTTTGAAAAATGGCTGGTGCCGTTTTTAATCCGAATGGAAGACAGTTCCATTGAAAGGCACCTTCTTGTGTCACAAATCCCGTTTTTCTTCTGTCTTCAATTCGTAAGGGGATAGACCAGAATGCTGAATTTATGTCAAGTTTTGAGAAATATTTGCAATTTCTTGTTTTTATTATTAAGTTCTCAATTAGTGGGAATGGTTGCGATTGAGGACCTATTATCTTATTCAAATCTCTGAAGTCCACACACAGTCTCGACTTTGTGTTTTCATCTCTTTTGTACGCTAGCGTCACTGGAGCACCAAAGGGACCGTATGATTCTTCAATTAGATTTCTCTTAAGTAATTCTGAAATCTGTTTCTCTATTTCTTTTTTATCTTCGATTGTGCATCGATAAGGTCTTTTACTACAATATTTATATATTATAAGATCTATTCTTGCTTCATAGTTTTCCCTGTGCCTATATCATATTTGTCTTTTGCAAATATGTTTTTATATTTATCTATAAGGTTTTCTATTATAGTTTTTTCATGATGATTCAAGTGATTTGTTATGACTTCGTAATTTTCTAAATCTACGTGTTCGTTGAAGTTTATTTGATATTCTTGTTTTTCTGTAAAATCATGATATTCCTGTTCTATCTCTAGGTTTTTATTTTGTGTTAACTTGAACTTTTTTATGCAGTCTAATCCTATTAGAAAGTCATAATCGAAATTCTCGTCGTTAATTATGAATACATTTATGTATTCTTCTGTATTCATTATTTTTACTTTTATTTTTATCCATCCTTCCGTTTTATTCACACCATTAATCGTTTTCAAGTTAACTTTTTGCATTTTACTGATTCTTTTTCGTTCGAAATGAATTAATTTTGAATTTATTATTGAAACATTTGAGCCTGAGTCATAAATAGCGGATACTTCTAAAGTGTCGTTTAATGTTATCTTGAGTTTAATTAATGGTGGGATTATTAGTTTTTTGGATCCGTATCGTCCAGTTTTACCTCTAATACTGAATTGTTGACATGATTTATTTTGTCTTTAAACCAGCATTCAGTTTCGGGGTGGAAGCGTGAACCTTTGCCTTTATTTTTACAAATTTCGCATGGTGCCTTTTCTGTTTTTTCTTTGCTCGTGTAATTCTTATTTCTTTTTGTTTCAAAGTTCTTCTTGTTAACTAAATATTCCAATTTGCCTATTTCATTATATAAGTCTTCGGTCTTTTTCAATCTTTCTCTATCAATTCTATCGGCTACGAAGTTTGGCAAGCCCATGGCAATTAGATCAATCAATGTTCCATTATCGATAGATCTTCTTATCTCGAGTAGGACTTTTTCTTTTTTTTCGCATAATCTAGTAAAGAGCCTGTTTGATATTTAAATGACAGTGCGTATCTTATTTGCGACCAGCCTTTATTGGCGAATGTTTCGCAGAAAATTTTTTTCCATTCTTCCCATTTTGCCTCAATAGTGAGTTTCAATAATGTACAACTGTACCAATCTGTGGCACCTTTATCCATAAATGATCTTAGAATTTCAATTTTTTTCTCATTTCGTTTGAAGAACATATAACGCAATTACTAAAAGCAATAATGAAAGAATGTTTCAGACTAAAACTTTCTAAATGCACATTCGCATTGGACTCTGTGAAATATTTAGGCCACATAATAAAACACAACAGACGTGCTCAGTTTCCAGAAAATCTTCCGTGTATTCGAAATAATGTAAAACCCATTAGCACAAAAAAATACAAAAGTCTACAAACTCTCTTGCCTTGGATCCCTAAGATGTTTCATGAATTTTACAAAAACCTTCCACAGGATGCGAAGAATGCTGATGATGAATAATTTTAAAATATTGTTTCGTTTCGTAAAACAGAATTTGTTCTTGTTGTGTTCTTATTGAATTTTCGTAAATTTAATTACATATTTTAGTATGTAAGAGCATTTAATAAAAATATTCTTATCATTCTTTTAGTTTCTCTTACGAAGATAAAAAATAACTTTAATTTAGCTTGAAATAATTTTCAGGCATAAATGAACACATAGCAACCATAATTAAATATGTAATTTCAAGTCAGAACTTGCTACGTGCGAAAATTAATAAAACTTAGCTGATTATATTTTTTATTTAATTTAATTTTTAAATATTTATATGTTTTAAGTCAAATAAAAATGATTTGTTTATAAGGCAAACAATATTAAGTCCACAAAAAAAAAATACTAATAGTGATAAACATAAAAATTTATAATTTTTAATATACAATGATGATATTAAGTCTGTAAAATCCATTTGATGGTTATATGTAATAAATTGTTACAATGGTATAAGAAAGTTGATATCTTGAAACTTTAAACGCGTTTTTCTCTAATTGCTACTTTCAGGACTTAAGACAGTTTACTTCAGAGGCACAGATATATATATATATATATAAATAAAATAAATATATCATCACGCCTTCTACCCATTACTGGGTGTGGCACTCTGCTAAAGCAGATCTCGGTAAGTGATATATTTTGCGCGTGAAGTGCGGTTACCAGTCGTCAAATCACGGCCCCCAAACATGTTAGTGGTGGGGGAGCCACAGGGATAGCTTTTTCAAATTATGAAAATTTGTCGCCTGTGGGAATCGAACCAGGGACCTCAGGATCCACAGGTCGACTTCATACCACTGTGCTAGCCATCCCATATATATATATATATATATATATATATATATATATATATATATATATATATATATATATATATATATATATATATATATATATATATATATATATATATATATATTGTGACGAAGTGACCTTCGCACTCATATAGATGTTGGCCCGGCTTACAATTCGCAAATCGCTGGGGGATTGTGATTCCGTTTGCGTACTGTGCGATCGGCTGCCGCTCTGGAACTGCGAGCATGGTAGTGCCTTAATTGTAAACATATGTACAAAGGAAAATAAATAAAGATAATTATTACAAAAAAAAAGATGCGGCATACGGCACCAGAGTTCCGCAGTTCGAATCTACCTGAGAGCGAATATTATTTTTTTTATATTTTTATAATTTATAATATCATTGTCCGGACTTGCAATTTACTAATTGTAAAACGACCGTTGAAGTTATAATTAAATTAACCATTTTTGTCGCTTAGAAACGGGTATAAAAAGACGATTTCTTGCCGTTTAAAGTCAGTATTAGATTGGCAGTCTCCGATTGCAATCTGAGTGTTTCCGTAGCCGTCTCCGATCCGAGGAAGTTAACCTGGTAAGCGATATTTACTTATTTATTTTCGGTGGTAGTTGTCTATCCTAACACCGACCGTTGTATTTATTTTATCTGCGGCTGTGTTTGCCCTGACGCAGTATTGTAAATCTTGTCTCCGATAACCGTAGCTGTGCTTGACCTGATACGGTTATTCTATTTTTCTATCTGCGGCTGTGTTTGCCCTGACGCAGAATCTGATTCTTGTTTCTAACCGTAGCTGTGCTTGACCTGATACGGTTCTTACTTTTCTATCTGCGGCTGTGTTTGCCCTGACACAGAATCTGATTCTTGTTTCTAACCGTAGCTGTGCTTGACCTGATACGGTTATTCTATTTTTCTATCTGTGGCTGTGCTTGCCCTGACGCAGTATCTGACTCTTGTTTTCTAACCGTAGCTGCGCTTGACCTGATACGGTTCTTTAGCTTTATCTATTTCCGACATAACCGGCTTACGACAACCGTTTTACGTTTTCAGGATTTAACGAAGGACCGTTTATAATTATTATATTGTTGTATATATTATTTGTGTGTGTTGTTTTGAATAAATAAATATCTTAGTTAAACTTCAACAACTTTTATTCTTCATTTGAACCTCTGGAATACACATCTCCACTAAGAGCGATCCGAGCACATCACTATATATATATATATATATATATATATATATATATATATATATATATATATATATATATATATATATATATATTATTATATTATTCATCCTCTTCTTCCTATTTACGCTTCGGTACGATATTTATACAGGTTTAAAGTTTTAAATGTACGATTTTAGAATCCAAAGAACATTGGTTCGCTTACAGGATCAATTTAATTTTCGTATCGGTTTTCGGTTTTTAATATTGCACGAAAAAATATGTGTTTCAGTTTTCGGTTACGGTTTCATGAGAAGATAAATATCGATGCGGTTTTTAGTTACGATTTCGTTAAGATCCGCGTTCCTAATTTATACTATTAGTTAGTTCTTTGTACTTTCATTAGTTTTTAGTTTTATTTATCAGTTTATGAAATCATTTACTTTTTTAGAGACGTGCCACCTTCACACCTAGTGCAACAATATTAAAATTATAAAATATTTAAAATATAATTTGTTAGTTCAGCGTTTCTTTCTGCTTTTATTTAAATTTTTATAAAGAAGTTGCATACATAACTTTTTCTACGATCGAGTTTTAACTAATTATGCTAATTTAACTAATGAAATTTATTTATTTTTTTTAAGTTATGTAGGTATGTTTATTTCGAAGCCACTATTTAATTATGTTTTTTTTTCAGGTAACTAATGGAAACGTGCAAAAAATTACACGCCGTGCAAAAATAACGTTTTTTAACACTATAAAGTAATTAAAAATTACTTGTTTTCAACATTAATGGTAGAAAATAGTTATTTATATATTTATATACCTCGGGTATTATGAATATGTTTATGCTCGAGGGGTATAAATATCCAGTAATGCTCACGATGCATCCAATTTTTTATATTTCATTAGTATTTTGTTAATAACCTAAATAATAAATTTATTATTTGGCAACAATGAATAGAAGAAATGTCAGTTTTAACAGTATTACCAAAGTAACGTCACTCTTAATGCCCTAGGGCATATTAAAAACATATATTGTCCTAGGGTATTATGAACTAATGTACTTTGTACCCACTGTATTAATAAACAATAATGAACTTGGAAGAAAATAATTAACTTATTTTAATATTAAAGTCCCTTATAAGATTATTCATCTCTTGATCATATATATTTCTGATATTTCATTTATTAATACTATTATACATACATACCAACACGCTATATCCCATTAAATGGGGTAGCACGAATCCCAGAATAATTCATAAAACATTAACTCATCAAATTCTTAAAATAATCAATCCTCGTCGAACATCATACATTACGTGCACGTGTACGTATATATCACCAATAAAGCGTGAAATTCAGGCAAATTGTGAAATGCAGTATTAAATCATAAATTTTATCAAATATAAATGCTTGGATATATGGAGCACGCATTCATATAAACTTGAGGTTTATTTGTTTAAAATTCAAGCGAAGCGAGCTTCGTCAAATATACATTCAATATTTAAGTAAATGTACGAAACTCAAAATAATTTCAGTTAAAATCGAACTTAACAGGTTACAAGTGTGGGCCATGTATTCTACAGAATTAGGATTTGTTTATAAGAAGTGCGACTGAAGCAAGTTTCGCCAGAAGTTGACCTAATATACAAAAATAATAAAAAAATTACATTTGGAATTTTGTAGATTAACATTGTCAGGGGTCTGATTGATTGTTATTTAGATGCAGAATTTAATTTTCTGCAACATTTATTTGATGTAATTTGTGAAATTTTGCGAAATGGAAAACTGATTTCCCATGTTAAACACCTATTACCAGTTTTCTAATTACGACCCTTATTACCTCTTATTATAATCTACATTTTTTAAATTAGGTTTTTCTTTAATTTTTATTAACATTATTTAATATTTAATTTCGTTCAAATATCAACAAATCATTGTGACAAATTTATCTTGTTATTATTTAGAATTATATTATATTTGCATGAGTTACGATATCTGCACACCTTGATCTATGCAACCCATTATCAGGCCAGGGCTGCACTAAGCAACGTTCTTTTATTATGGCAAACGGTTCTACAGAAAGGTCACTCATTAAAGTATTTCTCACATTAGGCATAAAGATAAAAAATTTATCATTGTAATGAGTATTATGGATAATCATTTATAGTTAATTAAGTTATCAAAATTATATAGAAATTATACCAATATTGTATTTTCGTATTTATTATATAAGTACCTATACACGTACGAGTATATACATACATACATACATACATATCTTCACGCTATATCCCATCAAATGGGGTAGCACGAACCCTAAAATCACTCATAAAACATTCACTCATAACATTCTTCAAATAATCAGCACTCGTCAAACATTATCATCCAAACACACCACCCTCACTTCAAGCACATTCATAGATCCCTCCATATAATCTCATTTATTTATCACAATCGAAATCATTCTTACATAACAAACCCTCAATCACATCCATCCAATCACTCTATTCACTTATCATTCATCTTCTTTCTTCAATGTACATAACACATGCATAAAACATCACAAATTACCCGCGCTTACTCCTAACAATGAGTCTAATAATGAATCTAACAACGAATCTACAAAGATTAGAAAAGATGAAAGTGATAGCCTGCAATTGTATATGAAAGAAAAGTCCACACAATGCAGTAACTGAAAATGAAACAAAAAGATAAGAAACGAAGGGAGTGTCGCTCTGTGCTTGTTTTTGGAAGTGAATTCCACACAATTGCAGTTAAACACTCTACGTAAGAACTGAAAACGAATTAAAAGATAAAAAAGGAAGGGAGTCTCGCTCTACGCTTGTTTTTGAAAGTGAATTCCACACAATTGCAGTTAAACACTCAATGTAAGATCAGAAAACGAATCAAAAAGATCAGAAACGAAGGGAGTGTCGTCCCTGTGCTTGTTTTTGAAAGTGAATTTCACACAATTGCAGATAAACACTCTAATGAAAAAACTAAACAACAAAACTAAAATCAAAATTCCTGCACTTCTTAAATCATCAGATTCATTCCGCAATTAACCTTCGCCAAACGTTCCTACCTTGACACACCACTTTAGCTTCATCCACATTCATAATTCCTTTCATACAAGCACGTTTGTTTCTCGTACTCGGAAACTTACGTTCACGCAACAATCCTTCTATCATATTCATCCATTTATTCATAGGTCGCCCACGCAATCGTTCACCCTCAATTTCACCAACATATACCTGTTTCACTAATCTCTTATTCGACATACGTTCTACATGCCCAAACCATCTCAACTGACTTATACCTACTTTTCTAACTACATTCTTCTCAATTTCACACTCATCATACACCAATGTATTCCGGACAGGATCTCTTCTAGTATAACCCAACATTTACTACCATACATCAATGTAGGCACTAAAACACCATTAAACACACTCAATCGAGCATCTCTGGATACATTCACATTTCGAGCAAAGGTTCCCAGAGCACCCAATACCTTGCATCCCACAGATACTCTTCTTTCAATCTCACAATCACTACGTCAAAACTCATTCACTTGACCCAATCTCACACCATTCACCGAAACATTGCAGTCGGTCACCAAATCACTCTTCTCAAATACTAACACTTTACATTTATCAACATTTAATAACAGATTTAAACCTTTTCCTAATTCATTTATACTTAGAATCATTCTTCTCAATTGCTCTTCAGATTCACCCATAACAACAACATCATCGACATACGCTAACGCAGGCACAACACTACCACCAATATGTACACCATCCACCCCATTTAACGCCGTTCGTAACAACACATCCATATACAAATTAAACAGCCACGGAGACATCCCACAACCTTGTTTCACACCAACATCTATACAAAACCAATCACTCAATCTACCATCAACTCTAACTGCAGCCTCGCTACCTTCATACAACGCACGAATTGTCCCGTTTATACCGTACTGTAGAAGTACATCCCACAAAGTCTCGCGATGAACACTAGCATATGTTTTTTTAAGATCGAGAAAGCCACAGAACACCTTTTTGTACTTAGCAAGTGACTTCTCAACAATCATACGAAGAGAAAATAACTGATCCACACACCCTCTCTCGGGCAAAAAACCACCTTGCATATCGCTTATCTTGGAAATGGTTAAGGTTCATATCTTATGAATAAGAATTTTCCCGTACAACTTCCCTACCACACTCAGCAAACTTATCGCACGGAAATTAGTACATTCACTCGAACTACCTTTGCCTTTAAATAAAGGACAAATGACGGCTCGTTTCCAATCATCAGGAGCCACACACAGTTTTAAACAAAATCTAAACAAATAAACTAACCAGTCAAATAACCTCTCGCCTCCATATTTCAACATCTCATTCGATATACCATCCAAACCGGGAGCCTTACTATTCTTCAAACGCATCAATGCAAAACTAACATCACTCTCATCTATATCCCAATCATCACCACTAACATTTTGTCTAACATTTTCACTACTACCATTCCCTCCATTTATGCTACCATATAAAGCCCTAAAGTACTCACACCATCTATTCCTAACATCTGACTCATTCCACAATAACTCACCATCAGCACTTTTAATCGCTTTCACTGCCCTTAAATTACCACCTCTCAATCTCTTCACACTCAACCAAAACATTCTTTTATTCATACTAAAATCATTTGTCAATTTGTCACTCATCAAGTCATCAAAACGCGCCTTACTTTCTCTCACAACTCTCTTAACACATTTATTTAACCGCTTGTATTCTAGTAAGGATTCATCTCGTAAACTTCCAGGTACATCTTTCACATTTAGAAAACGCAAATATGCTCTCTTTTTCTCCTCAATCACTTCTTTTACTTCATCATTCCACCATGTATTCTTTGGACAAGAGCCTAATCTACATTCACCAAAAACTTCTTTTGCACAATTAAGAACTGTATCCTTAAATTTCAACCAAACATCATTTATGCTGCATTTAAAATTAAGCTCACATACAGGCAAAGATGAATTAATTTTCTCAACAAACCTATCTCTAACATCCTCATTCTGCAGTACACTGGATTTCACATGAAACATTTTTTCGGTATTTTTCATCCGCATTCGCCAACATTTATCCAGACGTATACGCGATACAACCAAATAATGGTCATTCGTATCCAATTCAACACCACGCTTCACACGCGTATCTATAACTAAACTTCTCAATCGTTCATCATACAAAATAAAATCAATTACACTACGTCTATTCTCACTTATATTCTCCCATGTATACAAATGAGCTAATTTATGTTTAAAAACAAAGTTGGAAACAAAGAGATTACGCTCCAAACAGAAACATACTATTTTCCAACCGTTTTCATTCTCTCTCGCATCACCAAACTTACCCAATACATTCCCAGACATGCTTCTCTTTACTCCCACCCAACCATTTAAATCACCACATACGATAACTTTCTCACCTGGATCACACAAATCAATCACACTATCTAACAAATTCCAAAACCGATCTTTTTCGAGATCATTTTCAGATTCAGTTGGGCCATAAACTGCCTACCTTTAATCTCAGCCAAAGAATTCTAGATGAAATACAATCATAATCCCTTACAAACGGTTTCATTCTTTCACTAACAAGCACACCTACTCCATGTTTTGCACGTTCATTCTCAGCTACACCCGACCACAAGCAAAACATTCCATCCACCTCTTCCTCATTACAGCCTGTCCTCCTAGTCTCACTTACACACAAAACATCTACATTATACACACGCATCACATTCATCAATTCATTTTCTTTACCAGTTATACCCCGAACATTCCACGTACCAAACTTACATTCATAAAATTTTTCCCATTTATTACTCATTTAAACAAAAGATAGTAAAAGAAGGGTTCTCTCGGTAATAGAGTAGAAGTTAAGGTAACTTACCAAACTTATCCTTAACTATAAAGGAAAATAGAAATAAAAAGAAATAAATAAATTACATTGACACCTGTCAACCGTCAATCATACAAGAACAAAACATAACTTAGCGTTTCTAAGTACGTAACTAATATAAACAAATAATGAAATGAAAAGAAAATATACTATAAAAAATCTAAACTATTATAAAAAGAAAAGATAACAATTATCTTAGTAAAATGATACGCTAGCAGTCCGGTGGCAAACAGTTTATATATATTAATAAATGATATATCAAACATCAATTATATTTTCTACTTCCGGTTTTTAAAGGCTGTTTATTTTATTTATTTGAGGTAGACAATAAACATAATTATTTCTCTCAGTATAATCATGATATCATTATTACAATATAACTTTCATTAGTAGAATACAACTTTATTTTGTTTATTTTTTAATATATAAAAGTATTTGTTTTAACAGTAAGTATTCTGACTTTTCCATACTGATAATGTAATTAAGTAAAAAAAAATTAAATAAATTTCAAATCTTTGTTATCATTTTATAATAATTATTATCTCGTTTGTAACTATTTTATTTAAAATTCCGTAGCTTCTAATAAAAATCCAAAATATAGGTCTGTCTCGTATTTAATAACAGTTCACAAAATATTGAAAAATTAATAGTGAAATTAGATTTAATACGTAAATATAATCAATAAAAATTATGCTTTCTTGTAATTGACAAATATTATACACGTATAGCAAAAAAATGGTACAAAAAATTTCTAAAAGGACCAAATTTTAATAAGTATATCATACAGTAATTATATTATCGTAGTATCAAGAGAGAACTACTCGTAAGATATAGTATATCATAATCAGTCCTCTCATTTGAAATAGATATTTTTAACGAGCGATATAAAAAAATGCATTAGTTCTTACGAAACGGCTTAATTTGCAGTGCGTGAAGTTTTTCTTTTCCACCGAAGCGTTTATGGTATTTAGTAACGAAAATTTGTTTCTCAGCAATATAAAGATTATATTTCAGTCTCTAATTATATGCTAATGGAAAAAAATTGTACGACCAGCAAAAAAGCAGCCTTTTTGATCATAATTCGGTGACAAAAAGTGAACAATTGCAGGCCAAACTTCTTTGCAGACCGTTGTAGTTGGCAAGGAGCTATTTGTAGACATTTGTGTTTAATAAATTGTTGCTAGCCGTGATGTTGGTAACGACTATCCAAAATTAAATAATTTTCGATCTACTAGGGTTGCTATGCCAAGCACAATCATTTGGTATATCACAAATCGAACCGATGTTTTTTGGATTCTAAAATCGTACATTTAACACTTTAAACCCCTATAAATATTGTACTGAAGCGTAAATAGGAAGAAGAGCATGAATAATATATATATATATATATATATATATATATATATATATATATATATATATATATATATATATATATATATATATATATATATACATATTTGTCTATTTCTTAACCGAAATCGTGAAAAAACCGCAACCGCAAAATACTGAAATCGTAACGAAATCGAAATTTATAATAACAAAACTTCAAAATTTTTCGGTTCCATTAATTAAATTTTTTAATTCAAGAGCGTGACCGTGAGCCTTAGTGAAATATGTATGAGTACATAGGCATAAAGAAAAGAAACAGTTCGTCGAGCCCAATTTGCAATAACAAATATAAAGGTTTGCGTATATGATAAGAGCGTTCTTTGGGCTTGAGGTTTTTATAAAATATGGGCGAAGCGAGCCTTGCCAAAACACAATATATGTTAAATAAATGTATTCAATTATGAATAATTTAAGGACATGTGAATGCCATGGACATTATATGCGGAATGATTTTATAGTATAAGCAATGGAATTTCGGTAAAATGGACAACCACTTTTCAAAGTTCAATAACTTCCGGCCTATAGGGGTTGCTGTTTTTTTACATGGATCACAAACAGTCACAAACGAAGCACAATCGTTTGGTATGCAACAAATCGTTTGTGCTTCATAAGTGTTTGCTGGGCGTGAAGTTGGCAACCACTTTTCAAAGTTCAATAACTTCCGGTCCCTAGGGGTTGCTGTGTTTTTACATGGATCACAAACAGTCACAAACGAAGCACAAACGATTAATGTATATATAATTATTTGTGCTTCGAAGTGGCTGCCAACTTCACGCACCTTAGAAAAAGACATATCAAAATTAATAGACCTTAATGAAGTTGTAGACAAATTTGGAAGTTTAAATAAAAACCGAAGGATTAAATTAGTATAACTAAATCACTGCTGTGTTTTGTATTTATCATATTTTCTTTTAATTGTATTAGAGAACATTTTATGTTTTATTTTTATAAAATATGCTTGTTTTTGTTTATTATTTATACAGTAGAATCTCCTACAGCACGCGCTAACTCGTTTCGTGTTGTAAAAGATTCGTGCAGTAGGAGACACTCGACTCACTGTATTATAGCACGTTACAGTAAAAAGCGCCGATTTTGTGTTATTTCACGTGTTATATGTGAGATTTTTGATGTGTTGTAACAGACTAATGTGAGTCGTAAATTTAGTTGGGGTGTTGGAGGAGAGCATGCTATAAGAGATTCTACTCTGTATTATATTTATTTTTGTTTTGTACCAAATAAATTTAATATTGACAATATTGTTATTTATTATTAAAATGATAAAAAATATATGCCCCAATAATTTTCTTTCTGGTCCCTACTGCCCCCCTTAGATTTCAAAGCCTAGCGCCGCCACTGTAATCTAGTTAGAAAATAAGTGGGATAATCTGTGTGAAGTTGTAATCAAATAAATCACTATAAAATTTCGCAAAAATATGATTTTCCTGGGCAAATACAATAAGCCCGTTCCTCCTTGGTATGGACTAATTACATCTATTGACTGATGATGACAATGGTAACTTTATTAGGAAAACCTGTCACTATTGTGGCAATCATTTCAACTTACTAACTGAAGAATAGTCAAGTATTTCTTCCACTTGAGGTACTTTTGGAACTGCGGCCCCAAGGCTGCTAACAAATAGTACCCGTACATGACTACGTGCACGACGGAGTTCAAGAATGCAACATTCGCGAAGCTGCAGGCTGGAGCGAATCGTAGCAAGAAGCAGGATAAGAACGGCATAGAACTGTGGTGGTAAATGTGCAAGATGGACATTTGGTTATACTTCTTACGCAATACGAAGAACACCTGCAAGCATTTTTATTTTTAAATTATAATTAAGTTAAATGCATCATTTTTCAGCTCGAGGCTAGAGATTTTTTATATAGTTTATAATTTAACTATTTATGAAAAATTCCGACTCATCTTGAAAAAGTATGTGTCCATGGACTTACGCATTTAACAATGGCGAGTTATACATTTAAAATTTTTACTTCACGCCGGGTAGTGGTGGAAGGGAACAAAAAAGAAAGAGATAGAGAGTTGACTCAGTTGCTGTATTATTGTGGAACTTAAACAAATGTTAGGATAAATATTTCTATTATTTTTCTTATTTAAAGATTTGTTTCATTTCGCAATTGACATTTTTTGTCTTTGTTTATTAATTATAGCTGTCAATCAGCTTGCGTTTTTAACCGGTAGATGGCACTGCATGGTTCTCCGTACCTCTCAGCCATCATGCCAAGTTTACAAGGTTTTTACCTTTGTCAGTTCAACTCTATCGTTACCACTGTTCACTAGTCCCTAGTTGGTCCAGCTGAATAGTGGGTGGCACCATACTGATGAGCTCCAGTAGAGCGCAACGCGTGCATGGTAAGCCTTGTTTCCACCTCTTAACATAGTGTTAGTTTTAGATTTTCGACATAACTTTGAGAATTTGTCATATGTGAATACAGCTGAGTGTTTCCAGCTACTATTTTAATCTTAGTCGTTGTCTTTGTCGCTGCGCATAAACACAAAGTTTGCAGACTTCATACTTTCGACATCGTCTTTCGTCGCTGTTCTGTAAGAGAGAGTTAGCTGCGGTAATGCTATCTCTTGTTATGCTGTCAATTCTATGCCGTATTTATCAAATGTCATTAAGTTTGTGTCGAAAATACGATAAATATAGACAATAGAATAAAAATAGTAATAATTTCAACAATGAAAAAAAAATTACTGTATTAAGAGCAACCATAAAAGTAACATGTCAAAAAGAAATTATTTAGTCGCTGTAATTTATTTATTTTCTTTGATTTTATAAGTATAATTGCCATTTAATCATATTTTAATAATATAAAAATCAAATTTGAAATATAAATTACTATACTTGAAATATTTTGGTTTGTTCACTAGAAAAATGTTTAAATTTTTTTAAATTGTTTTGGAATTGTATAATTTAATTAAACTAGTGCTTAATTTTAATAGTAATTACTATTCCTTATTAATAATTTTATATAATTTTTAAAGTATTTCAAATAGTTTTATACAATTATTTTCTATGGGATGGCTAGCTCACTGGTTTGAAGTCGGCCTGTGGATCCTGAGGTCCCTGGTTCGATTCCCATAGGCGACAAATTTTCATAATTTGAAAAAGCTATCACTAACATGTTTGGGGGCCGTGATTTGACGACTGGTAACCGCACTTCACGCGCAAAATATATCACTTACCGAGATCTGCTTCAGCAGAGTGCCACACCCAGTATTGGGTAGAAGGCGTGATGATATATTTATTTATTTATTTATTTTATAATTATTTTCTAATTTAAGTAAATAAACCTTTACTAGAATAATGAATTAAAGTTATGTTTATGTTAAGAGCTGGAAACGGCTGGATTTTTTCAGACATAAACAAAAACAAAAAACCAAAAACAAAGACTAAAACAGAGATTATGTTAAGATGTCGAAACGTAGCTTAGAGTTGAACTGAACAGCAACTGACGATGACTTAGTAGGCTGACTCAGTTGCTGTATTTTTGTGGAACTTAAACAAATGTTAGGATACATTTTTCCTATTATTTTTCTTATTTAAATATTTGTTCCATTTTGCAATTGACATTTTTCGTCATTGTTTATTAATTATTGCTGTCAATCACCTTGCGTTTTTACCCGGTAGATGGCAATGCATGATTCTCCGTACCTCGCAGGCCATCATGCCAAGTTTAAAAGGTTTTAATTTTGTCAGTTCAAGTCTGTCGTTACCACTGTTCATGTTCAGCAGTCCCTAGTTGGTCTAGCTGAATAGTGGGTGGCACCATACTGATAAGCTCCACTAGAGCGAAACGCATCTATGGTTGAGTTGAACTGACCAGTAACTGACGTTGATTTAATAGGTTAAATCAGTTGCTGTATTATTGTGTATCTGAAGCTGGCCATAAACGTATAGTTTTTTCTTTGAGATTTGGCGCGCACTCAAAGCATACACGCCAATCGCTTGCGTGTGTGGCTACTTAAGGCTGCGTTTAAGTATAGATGGTTGCATAGTAAGAATCGTGAATTTTTGTTCTACTTGTATTCAATTACAAGAAAACATATGATTGTGAAATAAACTGTAATGAAGAGATTATTTTTTGTTACATGTCGCTTGTATGTTTGTTATTAACAAATTTTCTTAGTTAATTATATATTTTTTGTAAATTTTAAATACTATGTTAAATTACAATTATATTATACTGAGGGCATAGATACCATATTATAATACATAAATTTCATGATTTCAACAAGTATATCTCAGTATAAAGTCATAACAAATAGAACGAAATTGTATATGCTGAGTAGATTTTAGGTTGCTTGATGACATGAAAAAAGTGTACGCTATTTTTAACAGATGTCAGCACTTCCGAATTTAAATCCATGTCGATAATGCAGTTGAATGTAGATTACGGGAGTGTAGAAATTTGTGAACTTACGAAGGCGTGAGCTGGCGCAAAGTATACAGTATTGCAGAATCCATTATTAGCAGTAACAGAACAATACATTTACTATCAAGATAGTAAATATATGGACAGAACTTTGAAACATTTTGTAAATTTGATTTCCATGGAGTAAATATGTGTTTTTGTGTGTTTGTAAAAACATTACTGGGCGTGGCACTCTGCCGAAGCAGATCCTGGTAAGTGATATATTTATGCGCGTGAAGTGCGGTTACCAGCCGTCAAGTCACGGCTCCCAAAGATGTTAGTGGTGGGGGAGCCACAGGGGTAATTTTATATTATTATGCCAGAATCAATTTATCTGTGCAAATAAAAAAGCATAAAGACTGATAGGTAACTATGAAAAGCCAAATAAACAAAAATAAATACGCAAAAATTTTGACGTTTCAAAATGACATTTCTCTATTACTACAGTTAAATCATAAAATTGTTAACGTAATTTAATTTAATTTGGGATTCATATGAAACGAAATTATAAAAAATCTTATTTGTAATATATTAGTCGTCGATAAAGTACAGTATACAACTCGGTATTATGGCTATTATTTCGTTAATTACAACCCTCGTTCGTGTTGTAAGCTTTATCGTTGGAAATAATAGTATCCATTATAGCGTCGTTGTATAATATACTATTATATGTTACAAATAGTTGCACTTAAATAAGTTAAATATGAACAAAAAATTAAACAGATATATTACGGTTTTGATCATTTTGAAACTGAATAGAAAATTTTTAAAGAAAATATGCAGTCCCGACAACAAAAACTTTGACTAAAACGATATATTGTATTCTATCTTCGTCATTTTCAATTATTGAATGAAAATTATTATTTCAGTCGTAAACATTGAACCTACAGATTTAGTTTGTTATTTTGCACAAATTTTACTAAAGTGGGGGAAGGAAAATGGAATTACTCGTCTATTTTAGATGGTCGAAGCATATGGGTGTATTCTGGAACTGGATGTATTTTGTAATATACCTATTAATTTTTAAATCTCCGTTTACAGAAAATACATGTCGAAGAAAATAAAACAAATTTATATCTTCAAACTGATATCAAATTAGCTGTTTATTATTTTTTAAGTTGTCGTGCATTTCTAGCAGTTATTATGTAATCAGGATCAATACACTTCAACCTTTTTAATCTGTTGCCACGACCGATTTCAGGAAGTACACAATCCATATAAAATCGGTATACTTTAGGTAACATTACATTTTCCCAAAGATTTCTGTCTCTCTCTCAATTTCTTCAATATATAAAGGTGTTTCGGTGTTTGTGAAAATTAAAAAATAACATTTTTCCATCTCACATATGTTTAGTTGACCCTGAATCTGTGTAATAAAAGAAACATATGAATATATTTACTGAAGATACTACAGAGCATAGTGTCAGACAGTAGCGCACATATGATTTGATTGGGGGAGATGTCAAAAAATTTATAGATAATCATTTTTCATATTTCGGAATGGTAAACATTAGAGAATCATATTTTATAATTCGTATTTTATTCAACATATTCTTGTTGAAATAATTTAAGTACCTAGTGACTCGATTAGAATTTAACAAAAATTTAGTTTGTTACATAATGTTGTACTATACGGACCACCAACTTTGCCTATACTACATAACTACCGCTACTATTCGTAACCTGCTGTTCCAAAAGATTATACCGGCAACTGATTAAATATTATTACAATTAATCTACTGTGATTTAAGTCGTTTCGATTTTCATCAAATGTTGATGAAATTTTTAAAGGGGGATGTTCGGACTCCCAGGACACCCTCCCTGTGTGCGCCACTAGTGTTAAATGTCAGTTCATATCACAGTCGCGAAATAAATAAATAATTAATATTTGAATGCAGCACGTGCATCGCGCAACCTAAACACTAGCGGAAATACACGATTAGCGACGGACTAATTAGAATGGAACACAAATTAAAATTTTATAAATTCAGAATTGTATTTGTCTAAATGTGTAAATCCACCACTATTCTTATATAATAATACTGCAAAACATCCTTGCATACCTCTCATATTCCTCCTCCGAAATAAATGATATTGACTGTATGGGGGGAATCATTATTTTTACCCAAGTTTGTAGTTTCCGTCATTTCATTATTTAGGAGTGGTGGTGGTGATGAACACACAGTTGCATTCCAATTCTTTTCATCGCTAACATTACAAATAATATATGAAATTATAATTACTAAAAGTTAATTATAAAAACTAGAATCTTACATGCACACTGTAGTCATTTTTTTTGTAATTTTAAATCGTGACTGTTGGCTCATAGCCTTTTTATTTCGTTTGTGTATTTTACTTGAACGACCTTTTTGTTTATTTCCCATGATCACAGCCTAAATATTCATTCTTTTGATTAATGACACCACAGATACTTCGAATAACAAAAAAAATATTAGGTTATTCGCTAATTATTGTGAAATTATTTTTTATTTTTATTTGTTCATCTGTAGCGAGACAAACACTAAATAGCTGCGATCCGCAATTCTGCATATATTGACGAAACTGTATTTCAAGAAACAGAATTCGTGATACTCGTTGCGCTCCGACAAAGTGTTACAAAGTAACTTTATCCAAAACACAAACCAATATTTCAAATTGGTAGCACCTCACCGACATCTATTAGATAAAAATAATTATAAGAGGTAATAGTTGCATATTCGTCCGAAGACACGCGGCGGCACTCCGATTCGAACACACCCTTGTGTGACTTGAGTTGGCATGAGTTGGCTCGAGTCGACTTCTAGCGCTAAGGCGACCATACACGTACAGTTTTTCTTTGAGTTTTGGCTTGCGCGCCAGGCATTTCGTACCACGCATGTCTCAGGCCTGGCTGATATCGGTCACACACGTGTAGTTCAGTGCATTATCGCGTCGGGATTGTTTGTAACAATGCCTCCACTAGATAAAAAAATGTTTGCTGCAATAATTATTATATACGATATAAATAAACAAAAATACAAAAGGAAACGTTTATGCTGGACGAAAAATTGGTTAGCAGAGTGAAATAATTTTCCTCATATGAATTTAATAAATGAGCTACGCTTGAATAATGAAGATGATTATAGAAATTTTTTATACATTTTAATGAATTCTAAAAATTTAGGACTTAAATAAGTCTCTATTTTTAAATTAATTTAAACAAAAAACATAACGACACGATATACGTGGTACAAAATCTGCAACTACTGTGTTATTGGCGTTATTGCTACTAGAGATGGCAACGATTAATCAAATGATTAAAATAATCGATTATTTCGTTTTAATTAATCGATTAATCATTTGATATTTTTTGTTTCGATTTATTAATAATTAACTGATTAATTTATTATTAATCGATCAGTTTATTTTTACATTTCATCCCTATTTTTCTTATAAGGATATTATAGGATATATTATTATAATATTAACCCTTTCAATTTTAACTAAGAAAAATAGGGATAAATGAAATTTAGTCAATATTATTTCATCCTAATGGATTATTAGATCCAGTTTAATGTAAAAATAATAAATGAATTATTACTGCAGCTAATACAATAAATGGAAGTATAAAACGAATTTAATAAAACCGATTTAAAATTGCATTATCAACAGCAAATCCTCCTCAAATACATATACATATATACTAATAAAATTAATTAATCGATTATTTCCCTACCAATTTAATCGAAAATCGATTATAACGTTTCGATTAATCATATGATCAATTATTCGATTAATTTATTTTTTGCCATCTCTAATTGCTACTCGGTATGTATGCGTACGGAACACGCTCCTGGCTACCAGAGCACACACACGTTCGTACTCGGCCTTATAGTCGAAACCACGTGCCAAAATTTCCAACAGTGCTAGAAGTCGACGCAAGCCAACTCATGCTAAATCAAGCCGCGCCGCGCCGCGCCAGGCTGAAGTACCCACATACGCAAGCGATTGACGTGTATGCCTGGCGTGCGCACCAAAACCCAAAGAAAAACTGTACGTGTATGGCCGGCTTAGAAATTTGGCGCATGGTCTCGGCTAAAAGGCCGAGTACGAACGTGAGTGTGCTCTGGAAACGAAGAGCGTGCTTCGTACACATGCGTACAGAGTAGCAACAACACAGTAGACGCAGATTTTGTACCACGTGTATTCGTATTGTTACTTTTTTGTTTATATTAATTTGACAATGGACAATTATTTATGTTCTAAATTTTTAGCAGAATTTATTGAAATGTATTGAAACTTTCTTTGTTGATGGAAAGTAAAATGTAAGGAATATTCAAAAAAATAATCAAGCAACTGTGCTTATTCATCATCCATCCTAAGATAAAATAAATAAATAAATATATCATCACGCCTTCTACCCATTACTGGGTGTGGCACTCTGCCGAAGCAGATCTCGGTAAGTGATATATTTTGCGCATGAAGTGCGGTTACCAGTCGTCAAATCACGGCCCCCAAATATGTTAGTGATGGAGGAGCCACAAGGGTACTTTTTGAAATGATTAAAATTATTTGTCGCCTGTGGGAATCGAGCCAGGGTTCTCAGGATGCACAGGCCGACTTCATACCACTGAGCTAGCCACCCCATCCATCCTAAGATAATTTCTATTATAATATTCATTATTCAGGTGCAGCTCATTCATTAAATTCATATGAGAAAAATTATTTTTTCGGTTAGCATGAACGTTTCCTTTTATTTTTTTGTTTATTTATTTCGTTTATAATAATTATTGGAGCAAACATTTTTTTCTTTAGTGGAGGCATTGCTTGCGACGCCTGGTGTACAAGCCTAAAGTAAAACTGTACGTGTATGGCCGACTTTAGACAAATGTTGATTGGTAACACTGCCGCCAAAGTAAACAGTCGTGAATTTTTGTCTAAAAATTGAAAAGTTACATAGGTACGTTATTTATACAAGTTAAAATATAAAAGTGGTGTTAAAATAATAAGTGTTAAAAGTAGAATAAAGTGGATTAATATATTAATATACACAGTGAAAGAAGCATTAAATAGTGCAATCTCATCTGCAGCTCAAGGTCAGAAACTAAACTTAACTCAACTAGCTAAGCAAATACGCACGCGCTGCACGTCAGCGAATCTACAGGTCGTTGCAGTGTCCCCAACTGTATTGAATTTTATTTTATTTTTATTTATTTATTTTTTATTTGAATAATGGCAACCATCGATGAAATAAAAGAACTACTAATACCCATTAACAATAATATTGAAAAGCTGCAAAAATCAGTTGACAAATATAATAAAACAACATCAGAGAATGAAATGCGTCAAGAAAAAAAAAATAAAAGACCTTAAAGAAAAAGAAAATCAGATAGAGATCCTAGAGAGAAAAGTTAGAGAAAGAAATGTATTAATTTTTGGGCTAAGTGAAGAAAAAGGAGAAAATATTGAGAAAAAACTAATTAAACTCTTAATGAATAAATTACGTATAATGCACATATCTGCTAACAATCTAGAAACCATAAAAAGATTAGGAAAATTTAACCCTAATAAAACCAGGCCCGTCATTATCAAATTTAACTCTAAAAAGATCAAGCGCGAAGTTCTTAATAACTCGAAAGTACTGAAAGATACTAAAATGTATATGGAAGAAGACTACACCCCGAGAACTGTTCAAGAAAGGAAAATATTAAAACCCTATATGCTAAAAGCAAGAAAAGAAGGGCACAAAGTGAACCTATACTACGATATATTATTCATTCACGGTATTGCTTATAAAAGTTCAGACTTCATTGAAGTATCCAAAGAAGAAGAAAATGAAGAAAAGCTCGAGCGCACAATATCAAGAAGACGGTCCGTATCACCTAATGATGTAGCCTGCATTAACAACGAACTACCTGAAAATTATGGAAAAACTAACGAAATCGCAATCCCTATAGAGAAAGAAGAACCAGCATCTAAAAACTATTTACAAAATATATTAAAGAACACTAGCAAAAATAATCAACAAATAATATCACCAAATACACGTGCGATTAAAAAGAAAATTACTGAGCAACTAACAAAAACCGGGCCTATGGATAAGCACATTAGAACTAGGTCAACATCAAAGAACTCACAACCAAAAAACTAAATAATGGCTGCAACAAGATAATGTTTTGGAATATCCAGGGATTTCAAAATATTTTTAAACTCACCTTGCAAGAACAAAAACTATTGTTGGAGCACGAAATTATTTGCATCTCCGAAACCTGGTCACAACAAACACTAATAGAAAACCCGCAATTCTTAAAAAATTACACCATATATCAGCAACTTGCTGTCAAACAATGGAACACAGGAAGAGCAATAGGAGGGCTAGTAATATTTGCAAAAATAAATAATTACAAAATAACAATAATAAAACAAGAAGTTCATTGGATCTTTCTTCGCGTATCTACAAGTATCCGAAATTTCATCTTATGTTCGGCATACTTTTCTCCGACATACGAATATTCTACTCTCTTAGAACTTTTCAACGAAAGTCTTTTAAGTATTATGAGCCTTTATCCGCATCACTCCCTCATACTGGGAGGAGATTTTAACGCTCGAATCGGTTCACTAGATAACTGTGATAATATTCTGTTAAATAACTCCAGAGTAAATTCTATAAGATGTACCTATGATAACATCATAAATAAAAAAGGTAAAGAGTTAACCAGGATCATGGAGGAGAGTAATTTATATGTATTAAACGGAAGAACTCTCAGTGATTCACCAGCAAAACTAACTTACATCGCATTGAGCGGAAAAAGTATAATAGACCACATATGGGTAGACGTCAGCGCTTTACAAATAATTTTAGACTTCCAAATAAAAGACATTATAATATCGGACCACATGATTTGCTCACTAAAAATTAGAAATCTGTTGCAAAAGTACCAACCCAAAACAATAAATGAATATCACCACGTCACAAAAGTAAAATGGAACAAAGATAAGGCTGCCAAATTTACAGATGAATTAAATTCCGTAAGCATCCAAGATAGCGTTGACGAAAAATATAATTACATAATAGAACAAATCGAATCTACTTCTGAAAACTTAGGGCTGATAAAGAAAATAAAGATCAGAAAAGACGAGCTTACAAATAAAACACCGTGGTACGATGAAACATGCAAAAAATTAAAAGCAAGCGCACGAAAATATTTAAGAATTTGCAAGAGTACCAATTTTGAAGAAGAAAGTACTACGTCATACCTGCAAGCAAAACAGCAGTATAAACAATACATAATAAAACAATAACAATTATTTAGATTAAATCTGAAGGAGAAACTGCAACAAGTACACGGTCAACAGGAATTCTGGCAAACCATAAAAGCCCTAAATCCCACAACACATAAAGACAACCCAATAGACTTAGATTCGTGGTCGACCTATTTCCGCGAATGGTTCGGGGACAAAATAGTAGATGGAACAACTTTCTTTGGCGTCTGTCATCCGTATCTGGATACGCCAATAGCATCACAAGAACTAAATTATGCAATAAGTAAGCTTAAATCGCAAAAAAGTTCAGGCATAGACAGTATAATAAATGAACAGTTAAAACATTTACCACACAAATGGAAACAGCTTTTACTCGATTTACTCAACGAATTTTTAGGAAACGAGAATATTCCCAAAAAACTAAAAACAAGTAAATTAATACTAATTCATAAAAAATGAGATTTTAAGGATATGAATAATTATAGGGGTATCGCACTACTTAACTCGATAACTAAACTATTTACTTCCATAATTAACAATAGAATCCAAATCTGGTCGGAAAGTCATAATATTCTCCCAGAAGCACAATCTGGGTTTAGAAAAAAGCGGTCGTGTATTGACAATATATACATTCTTAACACTATTGTAGAAACTTCATTTATGAGAAATCGAAAAGGAATTTATGCAATATTTGTTGATTTTAGCAAAGCTTTCGATTCAGTACCACATAACCTACGGTGGCAAAAGATTTTCCAGGTAGGAGTGAGCGGAAAAATAGTAAGACTTATGGGAAACATCTATAACGAAGCAACGGTGCTAATCGAAATAAACAATAACTGGTCGGATGAAATACAGGTGAATAAAGGAGTTTTTCAGGGTGAGTGTACTAGCCCGCTCTTATTCGCCCTTTACATAAATGACCTAGAACTATCTATACGTAATAAAAATCTTGATGGCTATTTTATTAAACACCACACAGACATACTTTCGTTACAATATGCAGACGATATTGTTATTTTTGCAAATAGTCCATTAGACGTTCATCGTAAACTGCAAGCACTGACCGAGTACTGTGACGAGAAACAACTGAAGGTAAATGCAGAAAAAACAAAAATAGTGCATTTTCATAAAGGCAGACCGCCAAAAAGAAATATAAAATACACTTGCCAGGACAACGAGATACAATTTTCTAATAAATATACTTACCTCGGAATTACATTTACTTCATCGGGGAAATTTAACGATAACACACAAATAATGATCTCAAATAAAAATAAAATTTTTAGCAGATTTTTTGAAATGTATTGAAACTTTCTTTGTTGATGGAAAGTAAAATGTAAGGAATATTCAAAAAAACAATCAAGCAACTGTGCTTATTCATTATCCATCCTAAGATAAAATAAATAAATAAATATATCATCACGCCTTCTACCCATTACTGAGTGTGGCACTCTGCCGAAGCAGATCTCGGTAAATGATATATTTTGCGCATGAAGTGCGGTTACCAGTCGTCAAATCACGGCCCCCAAATATGTTAGTGATGGAGGAGCAACAGGGGTACTTTTTGAAATGATTAAAATTATTTGTCGCCTGTGGGAATCGAGCCAGGGTTCTCAGGATGCACAGGCCGACTTCATACCACTGCGCTAGCCGCCCCATCCATCCTAAGATAATTTCTATTATAATATTCATTATTCAGGCGCAGAGCTGGGCAAAATCACGAACAAAAGGAATTAAATCACAATTCACAAATCAAACAATTATTTTTTTATGACAATTCACAATTCCACTTCATTTTCAAAGTGAATTAATTTACAAATCAAAGTGATTTGTGCTTTATTTATGTGAATTGTAAATCACAAGTCTTTTTGTGAATTGGGGCTTGAGGCTTGGGGCTTGGGGCTTAAATCACATTTACAAGTACTAAATATTATCAATTTATTTAATATTTATTTTAGAAAAATACTAGATGCATTGCAATATGCCAAAGATATGTGCACAACCGAATGAAAACTAATTTAAGTAGATTTATTCAAAGGATTGAATTACATCATCCAAAAATGTAATTAAATGAATGACGTGTTGGCATGTTTACATTAAATCTGTACCTGGTTTTACATTGTATTGCATTGTAATAGTTTAGCTTTTAAAACTACTATAGACTAAGAGTCTTCAGAAATACTAATTTTCTTTGTAAAAATATACAAAATGGCTAGCAATTTAAAATAAATGTTTAATGTAACACAATTACGAATCAATTCACAGATCATCGACAGTTACAGCCAGAAATGTAACATTTAATCGTACACCAGCATTGCCAATCTCTATAACAAAAATAATGTACTGTTATATAATTCAAAAAATAAAGAAACCGTTAAAAATGAAAAAATATTATTTATAACGCACGATAACAAATTTATGTGTTCTTTTAATTGAATTAAGTCATTTCAATTGAATTAAGCCCTTTCAATTGAATTAAGCTCTTTCAATTGATTTAAGCCCTTTCATTTGAATTAAGCCCTGAAAAATGATTTAAGCCTTTTTTCAGCTCTAGAACAATTCACAAGCTCAAATCAATTTCTTTAAAGGTCTTAAATCTCAAGCCTGATTTGCGAATTTTTTAAAAAGGCTTAATTCACTTGATTTAAATCTAGAAATATGATTTAAATCAATTTATAATTCCTTTTGATTTAAATCATGCCCAGCTCTGTTCAGGCGCAGCTCATTCATTAAATTCATATGAGAAAAATTATTTTTTCGGTTAGCATGAATGTTTCCTTTTATTTTTTTGTTTATTTATTTCGTTTGTAATAATTATTGGAGCAAACATTTTTTTCTTTAGTGGAGGCATTGCTTATTTAAAGATTTGTTCCATTTCGCAATTGACATTTTTTTGTCATTACCTAGCTAATCTATTCAATTTCAAAAAAAATCTTTTTATTTGAGGAGTTAGTGCTAGGTTTGTTCTACTTAGATGCAAATTTTTTAAGTTTGTTCTATTCATATACACATGTTATTAACAGTTGACTCGACTACAAAAGATAAGCTAGTTGTTATTACATTTGATATATAAAACTTGTACAAGTACGAAGATGTGTTTTCTTATATAGTATTATCAGAATTTTACCTGTAACGTGAAATAATCATATTTTGCTTCAATATCAAATATAACCATTTTGAATGAGAATGTAATAATTTTGTGGCAGTTTGATAGTTGGTAATCACAATTTATGCGCATAAAAAAATTATTTTTCCTACAACAATGCGATTTCTGTTATTATCTAACTATTATTGTCTTGGTTACGGGTGGAAAGAAGACAAATGCAGAATAAATTATTTTTTTGTAAACGTAAAACACAAGTGCGCTTTGTTAACACAACTGTCAAAATCAAATTTATCGGACAGCAATTTAAGGCGTATTCCATTTGCCATTTGAATCAGATCTAACTTATATTTACTGAACCAAATCACTTCTTTATTTCATTATATTATTTCGCTTACTTTAGTTGCAATACTAGAATTACTGATTCTAACTTACTTTAAATAATTCATACCGATCCGCATCAGTTTGCTTAATTCAGTTCATTTTATCATGTGTCGATTTTATCTGAACTGATTTAAGTGAACCAAGTGGCAAATGGAATATAGCTTTAAATTTCACGACTTCGCGCGGAGGTCCATATTTTAGCTACTAATCAAATAATCTCAATTTATGGGATGGCTAGCACAGTGGTATGAAGTCGGCCTGTGGATCCTGAGGTCCCTGGTTCGATTCCCACAGGCGACAAATTTTCATAATTTGAAAAAAGCTATCCCTGTGGCTCCTCCACCACTAACATGTTTGGGGGCCGTGATTTGACGACTGGTAACCGCACTTCACGCGCAAAAATATATCACTTACCGAGATCTGCTTTAGCAGAGTGCCACACCCAACAATGGGTAGAAGGCGTGATGATATATTTATTTTACTGTTGCAAAGAGCGTAGAAAGGAAAATATATCTATAAATTTTATTATTTAAAGAGCAAGTGAAATACTTAATATTTATTGTTTGTATTTTAATCTTAAATTTATCAGTAATCTTAAAGATTCAGGAATAGTGATCTGTGAAGATTAAACTTATTCAAGACTTTTAGGAACGTTTGGTCATCTGATGGACTGATCTACATAATAATAGCTTGTTTAAATAATTATTCTGTATATTTCGGTTCATTTAGTCACTGTATATAAATTTGTAATTATTATTATTTTTTTGTCTATTGATGCGCGTACTCAGCTGTTTACTGAACAGGGTAGGCTTCGATTTACTTTGTTTCAGTAAGATTTAGTAACTTTCAAATTTCACCTTATATATTTATTTTTCCTTGTTTTTTCTTTGTTTTTGCTTAATTGGGTTGAGTATAATTTATAACATGTTAAGAGCTGTGGTGGAAGCATGCCCTATAGAAATTCAATTGTAGAATACAGGTGAAAGCGATTCTACAAATCGACAAATTTGCAGCATGCGTTTTAGAATTCTACATTAGATTTTATTTCGGGTATTTTCGTGTTTTATATTACCGAATTGAAAAACATCATTGAAATTATATCAACTGACCTGAAAACATTTTAATTATAAATAATAGATTTTAAAATATTTGCTATGCTTTGACATTTTGAAGAAAGTGACATAATATCAACTAAATTACTATGATATATGTCAATTATTTACTTACATATTTATTATTATACTGTGTAGATTAAATTACTATACGTTCTTACTTTAAAATAAAAATATTGCCGGTGCAATTATTTGCCGCTTACCTTTTCCTCACTTGACGAAGAAAGCAGAATACAAATTCGGCAACATTTTCTTTCAATGAAACCCTTTTTATAAATATATTTAAGTTAAATAAAGACACTATTTATTCAGCACTAGTACATCTCCCCATGGCCAGCTTCATTGAATTGCGCTACGCTTATTATGGCCATTTTACAGGTCATTAAAATTCCTAGTTTCAAATTTACAGAGTTGAAAAAATCCTAAAATCAAACCTAGTCATTCTATATTTATTATCATACGATCTTTACAGTAAAATACTAACAGTTGGCACCAATAACATAATACTTCCTTCTTTTGACCTATAAACACTTCAAAAATTTTAAATAGGCAGACAATATGGCGGAATTATTTACCTGAAGTGACAGATAATGCTACGTTGCCTAATTAAATTCACTTAGTCTAGACTAGCTAGTCACTTTAGTCGAAAGCTCAGAATACTAGTCATAATATTTAATAATATTGAAGGTATAAATAAAATACCCAGTTCCATTAAATATATTTTGTATGATCACATAAACTTCTGTTTTCAAATATTGTAACTTGACAGCGTTGTCACTTTCCTTTAATAGGAATAAAAAACGCTAGGTGGCATTACTTGACGTACCAAAACTGTAAAAAACTCACGACAAATTTTTATATGGCAAAATAATGAAATGAAACGGCATTAATAAGCGTATTCAATGAAGTTGGCCATGATCTCCTAAACTCTTCCTTTCGTCTTCACAACATTTTGCATTCTTTTGTCGTATCAGTGTGGTGGTATCTGTGTTACTGTTTGTTGTGTGTGTAAATTACCCAACAATGATATTATGTATTACAATAGTCCTGAAATCTGAAGATTTTACTTGAAAAACACTAACGCAAAATGAAGTCAAAGTAAATACAAAATCAGCCGATGCATACCGAAAACTAATTCACTTACTGAAACAAAATTATATTGCCTACCACACATACCAACCTAAACAAGAAAGAGCGTATAGGGTAGTAATTAAAAATTTACACCAATCAATACCAACAAATGATATAAAAGAAGCACTGGAAGAAAGAGATTTTGATATATGAAACGTGCCCAACTTACGTAGTTGGAAAACAAATAACAAAGAAATGTACAAACTAACACATTTATTAGGAATAAAGGTAACCGCCGAACCACCAAGAATAAAGAAAGAAATACCGCAGTGCATGAGGTGTCAGAAATACGGACACACAAAATCGTACTGCATGAAACCTTACTATTGCGTGAAATGTGCAGGAAACCACGACACAAAAGAGTGCCGGAAAAATAGTAACATCCCAGCGAAATGCGTATTATATAACGGATCACATCCAGCTAATTATAAAGGTTGTAACATCTATCGGGAGCTCCAGATAAGAAGAAATCCAACGAGAGGTAACTCTGCAAAAACCACTGAAAACTCAACCAAAAATCATATGTCATACCGAGAAGTCCAAGCAAACACAAGTTACGCTCATGCAACCAGAAAACAGAAATAAAACCGACAGCGCACCAAACAATAATGATATTAGCTTAACACAATTCCTAACCAAGTTCGAAGTAATGTTCAGTCAATTCATGAATCAAAACAGCATGATGATAAACATGCTCTCCAAATTAAATAAAGAATATAAATCCCAATGGCTAAATCATTAAGAATAGCACTTTGGAATGCCAACAGCTTGGCACAATACCGACAAGAAGTAGAAATTTTCCTGAAAACACAACAAATAGACATTCTACTAGTATCAGAAACACATTTTACAAACAAAAATTATTTTAATATTCTTAAATACAAGACATATACATCAAATCACCTAGACGGAACACACATGGTGGAACCGTCATAATAATTAATGAAAAAATTAAACACTTCGAAATACAAAAACATGATGAAGACTATCTTCAAGCAACAAACATTGAAATAAAGGAAACAAATTCATCATTAATAATTGCTGCTGTGTACTGCCCGCCAAGGTACGCACATAAAGAAAGATCAGTTTGAAACATTCTTCGAAATTTTAGGACAACGTTTTATAGCTGGAGGTGATTATAATGCAAAGCACCCATTATGGGGATCAAGACTAATAAATCCCAAAGAACGAGAATTACGGAGCACAATGTCAAGTAAAAATTACGATTAAATTAGTTCAGGGAAACCGACCTACTGGCCAAAGACTTAACCAAAATCCCAGACGTCCTAGACTTCTTTGTTACGAAGGGAATATCCTCGAGTTACATAAAAGTTGAAGAATGTTTTGACTTGTCGTCGGACCATTCACCTTAATAGCTACAATAAGTTCATCAATAATAGAGATACAAAAAAAACTTTTTCTCACTAACAAGCATACAGACTGGAAAATGTTTCAAACCCGCCTGAAAGATCGTATAAATCTTAGTATACTATTGAAGAGCAATAACGACATCGATCAAGCAATACAAACATTAACACAAAACATTTAGAAAGCAGCACGGGAATCTATGCCACTTATAAAACAGTACAATGATGTTATCACTAACTGCCTAAAATATATCCGAGAAAAAATCATAGAGAAAAGAAAAGCAAGAAGGAAATGGCAACTAAGCAGGAACCCAAACGACAAAACAATTTTAAATAAACTAACCAAGGAGATTAAAACAACATTGCACAGGCTAAAAGACGAAACATTCCAAAAGTACATCAGTAACCTTTCAGCAGATTCCAAAAATGAGTATTTATTATGGAAATCAACAAAAAAATTGAAGAGGCCGAAACAGTCAATTCCTTCAATAACAAAACCTAACGGCACCTGGGCAAGATTGGAGCACTTTTCAACCCCATCCATCACAGTTAACTGCTGAAGAAAAAAATTAGATAACGGATTATTTAAATATTCCCCTACAATTATCTCCTCCGTTGAAACATTTTTCTGTAAAGGAAGTAACAGAAGAAATAAACATTTTTAATAGTAAGAAAGCTCCCGGCCACGATCTAATTACAGCAATTATACTCAAGAATCTACCAAAGAAAGCACTAGTAGCAATTACACAAATCTATAATGCAATAAATAGAATCCAATATTATCCCACTCAATGGAAACTGTCCCAAATCATACTCATATCCAAACAGGGTAAGCAAGCGCATGAATTAAAATCTTACATACCCAGATCACTTCTCCCGGTACTATTCAAGATGTGTGAAAAACTAATTCTAAAGCGATTAAAACCTATAATTGATGATAATAATATAATTCCACAACACCAGTTTTGATTCAGGAATCACCATTCAACGATCGAACAAATAAACAGAGTAGTGGGAGAAATAGAAAACAGTTTAGAAGATCATAAATATTGCACAGCAGCTTTCCTTGACGTGAGTCAAGTTTTTGACCAAGTATGGCACCCAGGACTATTGTATAAAATTAAACGTCATCTACCACACCCATATTATCTTTTACTTAAATTCTATTTAACCAACAGATCTTTTCGAGTAATTCAAGATGACAGTAATTCCAGAACCCACAAAATAAATGCCGGCGTACCGCAGCGAAGCATCCTGGGGCCCGTACTGTATCAAATATATACTTCTGATCTGCCCACCGAAAGTAAATAATCACCGTCACCTATGCAGATGACACTGCACTACTTGCATCAGATGAAGACCCAGTAAAAGCATCCAGACTACTTAAAAAATCATTAGACAGTATAGAAAAATGAGCAAATAGGTGGAGAGTCAAAATTAATGACACTAAGTCTGTAAATATTTAATTTTTAATTTTCAATTATGTTTAGCGAAATAGCAATATATAATTTAATGTACTATTTGGGCTTTGCCTGTAATGTACTTTAAGAAATAAATAAAATATTATATTCACTACTAAGCGATCTACCTGCCCGGAAGTAACGTATAACAACCAAGCACTACTCATAAAAACCGAAATAAAATATCTTGGAATGCACCTAGACCAGCGACTAACGTGAAAAAAACATATACTGGCGAAAAAGAAACAAATAAACATAAAAACTTAAATACTGTACTGGTTAATTGGACGTAAGTCGAAATTATCTCTGCAAAGCAAACTGTTGTTATATAAAATAATCTTAGTTCTAATATGGTCATATCGAATACAGCTGTGGGGCTGTGCTAAAAAGTCAAATATAAACATAGTACAACGTATACAGAATAAAGTACTACGAACCATCGCCGACGCACCTTGATACGTTAGCAACGAAACGTTGCACACAGACTTAATAATAATATATGTCAATGAACAAATTAAAACACTTTCCCAAAAATACGAAGAACGACTAAATCGTCACCCAAATTAAATGGCAATAAATCTTCTCAACAACGAAGCAGAGATCAGAAGACTAAACAGGAAGAAACCCCTAGATTTATGCATTTAAACAGTCTAGTTTTGTAAATAATATTGTAAACAAAACGGATTCAGTGGAACTCAAAACACGTATGTATTTCCGCGAAAAACTCGTCAACGATTTTTTTCAATATTTCAATACTTATACTGCTTATAAGAAAGTAAAAATGACTACAAAAAGTGTCTTGAACAGTCGAAAAAAAGATGGGACAAGTGTATAACTATAGGTGAGGATTATTTTTAAGGAGATATTTTATTGGTTTTAAGTTTTAATAAATACAGTTTTCTTGAAAACAAATAATTCCGTAACACCTCGTAATTCATGTCAACCGAATATTGTTTTGACTTGACACTATTGGAGTGCAAATTATTAGTCAATATTTTTCCACATCAATTAGTAACATAGATTGGAATTTATTCTATATGTGTGAAGTTATTAATAAAAAGTTAAATATCTTTTATAATAATGTTTTAAATGTTTTAAATGTTTATATATATATATATATATATATATATATATATATATATATATATATATATATATATATATATATATATATATATATATATATATATATATATATATGGGTTGGCTAGTTCAGTGGTATGAAGTCGGCCTGTGGATCCTGAGAACCCTGGTTCGATTCCCACAAACGACAAACAATTTTCATAACTTCAAAAACTACCCCTGTGGCTCCTCCACCACTAACATCTTTGGGGGCCGTGATTTGACGACTGGTAACCGCACTTCATGCGCAAAATATATCACTTACCGAGATCTGCTTCAGCAGAGTGCCACGCCCAGTAATGGGTATAAGGCGTGATGATATATTTATTTATTTTATTTAATATATATACCAGAAAAAAGAATAACTGTACGTACTTCTTCAAAACTTTGTATTACTGGCGTGACAAAAATTATGATCAGATTACGAAAAAAATTCTTTGCTGAATTCAGAAGAACGAGATCTCAGACTCATTGAGAACATTACAAATCCTTACGCAACCTAGTTACTAAGTCCATCTGACAGGAGAAAAAAGCTTTTTTAGAATATAAAATAAAACACTGAAAATCTAACCTATGGAATTCTCTCAAAGAACTTAATATTAATACGTAATGTTATCCTGATATTTCATACATATACTCAGATATCAACTCTGTAAATCTACATTTTCTTAGATTCTCTAATTGTTCACATTCGAATCCCCAATCAATCGCTTTTACAATTCAAATTACTTCAGTGACAAAAACCGTACTATTCATGTAGAAATTGTTTCTAAAACTATTAAAGCTCTTCATACTAATTCGACTGGCGTTGACGGAATTAATTTAAAGATTTTAAATCTAATTATTCTCATGCTTTCACTACAATTAACTCACCTTATTAATTCTTCTATTCCATCCTGCACATTTCCAGATTTGTGGAAAATTGCTTTAGTTAAACCAATTTTCAAATATAAAAATCGTAATACCTATAATGATATATATATATATATATATCCTATTAGTATCCTTACTATAATGTCCAAGGTTCTTGAAAAAATTATGCATAATCAAATTTTAGGATACGCTATTAGATGTAAAATTCTCTCTGATACACAGTCTGGACTCAGGCCCGGATTAAGTACCACTACTGCACTAGAGAAAATCATAGATGATATTATCCATCACATTGATGATAAAAATATGGTGCTCGTTGTTTTACTTGATTTCAGCAAAGCATTTGATATTGTTAATCATGACCTGCTGGTTACTAAATTAAAGTATCTCGATTTGGATGGTAATAGTTTGCATTTCGTGTCCAGTTATTAATTCAATCGTAAGCAATACGAGGGTAAGTTGAAAAGTGCTCGGCCTCACACAGAGATGGCAAAAATTTGTGTTTCCTGCCTGGATGCACGTGTCATTAGTTGGTATGACAAGTTTCAACTTGTTCTCTCAAGTAGTTTATTGAATTTGCGTGTTTTTCGTTAAAATGGATAAACTTGAATATCGTGCGGTCATAAAATTCTTCGTTTTGGATGCATTAACCCCTATGGAAATTTATCAGAAGTTGACAAAAGTTTACACGGAGTCTGCTGATTTCATGTCAACCGTTAAAAAGTGGGCAACTGAATTCAAACGTGGTCGCACGTCCCTCAAAGATGACCCACGTGAAGGACGGTCAAAAACCGCCACCACCCCGAAAATCATCGAAAAAGTGGATGATATCGTGTTGGACGATAGGCAAGTGAAGGTGAGTGAGATAGCTAAGGCTCTGGGGATATCGGAAGAAAGGGTGCGAAACATCTTACACAAAGAATAAGAAATGCGAAAACTCTACGCAAGGGAGGTGCCGCATTTGCTGAATGCCGATCAAAAGCAAATGCAAAACGATCTTTGCAGCAAAGTTTGGACCAATTCAATAGGGATCCGACCGATTATTTTCGGCGATTTGTCACCTTGGATGAGACATGGGTTCACCACTACACGCCAGAAATGAAACAGCAGTTCAAGCAGTGGGTGGAAACCGGTGGTGCAGCGCCAAAGAAATCGAAGTCGATCGCATCTGCCGAAAATGTAATGGTTTGCGTATTTTGGGATACGAAAGGGATCCTGTTAATTGATTACCTTAAAAAAGGCAGAACAATTACAGGCGAATATTGCTCCAACCTTCTTGACCAGCTGGATGCCAAAAATCGCGAGGAAAGGCTTTGCTTGCAAAAGAAAAAAATGTCTTTCACCAGGACAACGCACCTGCATACAAGGGTGCGTTGGCGATAGGAAAACTGCGGGATTTTGGGTACTATTTGCTCGACCATCATATTCTCCTGATTTGGTACCCTCAGACTTCTATCTGTTCCCAAACTTGAAGAAATTTGTTTCTGGGAAGCGCTTCTCGTCCAATGAAGAAGTTGAGGGGGCCGTGGATGAATATTTTCATAGCCTTCCAGACTCTCACTTCCGGGAAGGAATATTGATGTTGGAGAAATGTTGGACCAAGTGTAGTGAAGCCAAGGGAGAGTAAGTAGAAAAAATATTTTTTTAACTGAAAATCGCAGTCTCTCATTTTTAGTACGAGAACTTTTCACCTTACCCTCGTAAGTAGTAAGTAGTGGAAATGCATCTAAGACATTAAATATTTTACAGGGTATTGTGCAAGGGTCTATCTGTCGTCCTTTATTTTTCTCATTGCATACGTTTGACCTCTACAAAAGCATGTCTAACTACAGCATGCAGTACGTCTTATTAACGATGATCTTGCTAGAATTACTGAATATACAACTAATAATTGACTTAGTATTAACGAGAGTAAGTGTGCTGTTATGTTATTAAACAAAATTGGAAGAAAACTATTAGCTGATAAAATTCATATTCAGTTAAATAACATCAAGCACAATATTGCAACGGTTCACAAAAATGTAGGTGTTGTTATTGATGCTGAACTCAAATTTACTGAATATGTTAATTTATTGATCAAGAATGCTTATTTAGCATTAAAACATCTTTTTATGAATCGCTTCGTCCTATCAACAAAGCATAGGGTTGTCCTTGCTGATTCTCTTGAACTCTCTGTATTCAACTATTGTGATGTAATTTATGGTCCAATGTTTGTTTACTTATGATGCACAGAGAATACAGACGGTACAAAATATGTGCGCAAGGTTCGTCTTGAGTTTGAGGAGGCGCGATTCTGTAAGGACTCACATTTCAAGTATAGGTTAGTTGGATATGCAGCAACGTCGTTCTCACCACTTTGCTTGTTTGATACAGCGTGTAATATTAACGAATTCGCCATCATATCTGGCTAAAAAATATCATACAGTATAGACTTGTATAATCATAATTTGAGAAATGACGCAAACACTAACATTTCAGCTCATCACATATCTCTATTTCAACGTAATTTTAGTTACAACTGTTCACAAGTCTTCAAACATATACCTACAAAAAATTAGATTTCCAATTATCACTTTACTAGTGATTTTCATTCACTCTAAGCCACATGATCATTCTGTTATTTTATTATTATTACTTTGTTTTTAGTTTTCTCTGTTTTTTTTTTTGTGATACTACATTAAAATTATTATAATTATTACCCCATTTGCTCATACAATATTTTTTTTCTGTCTGTATTTTTTACTGAACTGTAAATTTTATGTATCTATAAGGTTAAAATGTTTCGTCAATAAAGTTTATTATTATTATTATATTAATAATAAAGTTGTTACAGATGCTTATATTGACATAATGTGAAGTGGTAATTTTTGTTTTGTCATAAGATACATTGAATTTTTTCCGTACCTATTCATATTATCAACAGTACTATTACTGACAACAATTTCGGAAGTTTTAGAAGTACCAACAGCAGCTTGATTATCACTGCCAAGAATAGATCTAACATAGCTTGACCTGCGGCTTGAATTATCACTAGAGGTGTAGATGATAAAGTAGAGTCATTTATTGTATTATTCAAATATATACGATTTTAAATAAATTTTCTTGAAATTAGTGAAACATTTGTAAATAACGTAGGACACTGAAGCTATCAACGAACAAACCATAGTAACTCCTCATAATATTTTATTGATTTTCTAAATTATCAGTTGTAGAAAAAATATTTTTTATAACATATGCTTATACTTAGATAAAAATAACTATTAGGGTCTTTCTTTCAAAGTTGAAATTATTTTTCATTTTTGTTGACTGAGTTTGTTTACAAGTTTCCAAATTAGGTTCGGATATATAGATCTATATGATAAAAATATGTTTATGTATACTTCGTTGATATACAGCTGTATGGTTTTTAGCTTCTTTATCACACATTTCTGGTATATCTTCTAAAGAAGATGGAAAAAAGGAAAAATTATAAGTACCAAATATAATTATTGCCATAGGAACATCGATGGGCATTAAACTCATTTTTAAAAACTTTGAAATACGAAAAATATTCCACCAAACTTCTATAACCACAAAACTAATACAAAAGTTAAACTGAGGAAATTGTACCATGACTATTCGCATCTACATCGTATGTTTAAAGTATGCTCTAGTTGGTCGGGGTCTAAGAACTAACTCTCTCACTAGTGCGAGATGTCTCTTTCTTTTGGATCCCTTTCACCTCTCCTCGACGTCATTTGCAAATAAAAGAAAAACTTACGGTGTCTAATAATTCTAAATACTTGCTCAAGTAGTAGACATACTGGATGAAAATTATCTGAAACACATACAGAGTACAAATTAAACCTGGACCAATGGGATCTGATGTCTTACATTACCTTTGGTGCTATAGGATCATTCGGCCCAGGGATTGGTTGGCATCGAATCCAGCTTGTGATGTCAGTAGCCCACGGTTTAGATGCCTGCGAAATATTGATAGCGAGTTCACTAGTACATATTATATAGCATTTTCAAATTATCTTACTTATACGCCTATTCTGTAGAATATTTTTATAACAGATCGTTATTATTACGATTTTTGTTATATTTGATTTCGTTACCATACTGCAACGATATTCGTTACTTTCCTATTCTGTAACATCGTTCGTTATTAGATAACCGTCATAATTATATCTAACAATACCTGTATTCCATTTTCCACTTAGTTCACTTAAATTAGTTCAGATAAATTCGACAACATGACTAAATGAACTGAATTTAGTATTTTAATGCACTTATTGGGGTAAAGTAAATTAGAATCAGTAATTGTAATACTGAAAATAAAGTCAACGAAGTAATCAAGTGAAGTAAATAAGTGATTTGGATCAGTAAATGTAAGTTAGATCTGATCCAAATGACAAATGGAATGCGCCTAATTTCGTTACTATTTTTGAAACATGAATTTATGTTGGCAATTATATCTATTAAAAAATAAAAAAAAATAAATAAATATATCATCACGCCTTCTACCCATTACTGGGTGTGGCACTCTGCTACAGCAGATCTCGGTAAGTGATATATTTTGCGCGTGAAGTGCGGTTACCAGTCGTCAAATCACGGCCCCCAAACATGTTAGTGGTGGAGGAGCCACAGGGATAGCTTTTTTTTTTTTCAAATTATGAAAATTTGTCGCCTGTGGGAATCGAACCAGGGACCTCAGGATCCACAGGCCGACTTCATACCACTGTGCTAGCCATCCCATTATATCTATATAATTATATCTATTGTAATTTGATAATATCATATGTATTACTTTTTTCAAATAACAGTAGGGTTTATTTGTTATCATAGCAACCATAGAAGATGAGAATCTCTCACAATATATAAAACCGGCAGGTAATGTATATAAAAGCTGCAGTCAGTACGTAATATTCTATATAGTAAATATATATATATATATATATATATATATATATATATATATATATATATATATATATATATATATATATATATATATATATATATATATATATATATATATATATATATATATATATATATATATATATATATATATATATGACGAATCTACACAATGAAATTCACTTTCAAAAACAAGCGCAGGGACGACACTCCCTTCGTTTCTTATTTTTTTTATTCGTTTTCTGATCTTACATTGAGTGTTTAACTGCAATTGTGTGGAATTCACTTTCAAAAACAAGCGTAGAGCGACACTCCCTTCCTTTCTTATCTTTTAATTCGTTTTCAGTTCTTACGTAGAGTGTTTAACTGCAAATGTGTAAAATTCACTTTAAAAAACAAGCGCAGGGCGACGCTCCTTCCCTTTATTATCTTTTTGTTTCATTTTCAGTTGCTGCATTGAGTGGACTTTTCTTTCTTATACAAGTGCAGGCTATCGCTTTCATCTTTTCTAATCTTGTAGATTCGTTGTTAGTTTAGTTATTAGACTCATTGTTAGGAGTAAGCGCGCGTAATTTGTGATGTTTTATGCATATGTTATGTACGTTGAAGAAAGAGAATGAATGATAAGTGAATAGGAATGATGTGATTGAAGGTTTGTTGTATGATAATGATTTCGAGTGTAATAAATGAATGAGTTTATATGGAGTGATCTATGAATGTGGTTGAAGTGAGGGTGGTTTGTTTGGATGAAAATGTTTGACGAGGGCTGATTGCTTGATGAGTGTGATGAGTGAATGTTTTATGAATAATTTTAGGGATCGTGCTACCCCATTTGTTGGGATATAGCGAGAATAAATAAATAAATATATATATATATATATATACACATACATACATACATACATACATACATACATATCTTCACGCTATATCCCAACAAATGGGGTAGCACGAATCCTAAAATCATTCATAAAACATTCACTCATTACACTCATCAAACAATCAGCCCTCGTCAAATATTTTCATCCAAACAAACCACCCTCACTACAACCACATTCATAGATACTCCATATAAACTCATTCATTTATTACACTCGAAATCATTATTACACAACAAATCTTCAATCACATCATTCCTATTCACTCATCATTCATTTTCTTTCTTCAACGTACATAACATATGCATAAAACATCTCAAATTACTCATGTTTACTCCTAACAACGAATCTAATAACGAAACTAACAACGAATCTACAAGATTAGAAAAGATGAAAGCGATAGCCTGCACTTGTATATGAAAGAAAAGTCCACACAATGCAGTAACTGAAAATGAAACAAAAAGATAAGAAAGGGAGGGAGCGTGGCCCTGCGCATGTTATTGAAAGTGAATTTCACACAATTGCAGGTAAACACTCTAATGAAATTACTAAACAACACAACTAAATTCTAAAATCTGCAGTTTTCTGAAATCATCAGATTCATTCCGCAATTAATCTTCGCCAAACGTTTCTATCCTGACACACCACTTTAGATTCATCCACATTCATAATTCCTTTCATACAAGCACGTTTGTTCCTCATACTCGGAAACTTTCGTTCACGCAACAATCCTTCAATCATATTCATCCATTTATTCATAGGTCGCCCACGCAATGTTTCACCCTCAATTTTACCAACATATACCTGTTTCACTAATCTCTTATTCGACATACGTTCTACATGCCCAAACCATCTCAACTGACTTATACCTACTTTTCTAACTACATTCTTCTCAATTTCACAATCATCATACTCCAATGTATTCCGGACACGAGTTCTTCTAGTATAGCCACACACGCCCCGCAAATACCTCATTTCCACAGCAGTTATACGACGTTCATGTTTCTTCATTCACACCCAACATTCACTACCATACATCTATGTAGGCACTAAAACACCATTAAACACACTCAATCGAGCATCTCTGGATACATTCACATTTCGAGCAAAGGTTCCCAGAGCACCCAATACCTTGCATCTCGCAGATACTCTTCTTTCAATCTCACTATCAATACGTCCATCCCTTGAAAACATACTACCCAAATATGAAAACTCATTCACTTGATCCAATCTCACACTATTCACCGAAACATTACAGTCAGTCACCAAATCGCTCTTTTCAAACACTAACACTTTACATTTGTCAATATTTAATAACAAATTTAAATCTTTTCCTACTTCATGTATACTTCGAATCATTCGTCTCAATTGCTCTTCACATTCACCCATAACAACATCATCCGCATACGCTAACGCAGGCACAACACTACCACCAATATGTACACCATCCACCCCATTCAACGCCGTTCGATTCAGGTGAAAAAGAGAGCACATTTGCGATTTCTAAATGTGAAAGATGTGTCTGGATGTTTACGTGATGAATGTAGTGAGGCTGCGGTGAGAGATAATGGTAGATTGAGTGACTAGTTTTGTATAGATATTGGCGTGAAACAAGGTTGTGGAATGTCTCCATGGCTCTTTAATATGTACATGGATGTGTTGTTTGAATGGCGTTGAATGGGGTGGGTGGTGTACATATTGGTGGGAGTCTTGTGCATGCTGTTGTAGCGATCGGACGTGTTTACGGTGCTCAGAGCTTGTTTTGACGGTTTTTTGTGATTTGGGGAGTACGCTCGCTGAGGCGAAGTCTCTGTGGGGCGAAGTCTCTGTTGTGTTTAAGTGGTTAGTGCGAAACTGAGTGAGTGAGTGAATTGTAGTTTTCGGGTTTTTCAGTGTTTTTAGGGTGTAGCTGGCTTTTCCGGGACAGTAGCGGAAGGTGTTTTCACCGACCGGGAAATTCCGGGAAATTCCCAGGGTTTTGGGTTGCTCGGCGGTTTAGGGGAAAACCGGTGAGTAACGCTTGTGTATTGGGCTTAGAAAATTAGATTTAGAGGGGGTCATTTTTGATAGTTAGTTTTTCCGGGGTAGACGCTTGATTTTGGTGGTTTTTCCGGGTGATTCGGTCACCTGACACCGGGTAGTTTAGTTTGGGGAATAGCGATTTTTTAATCGCGAATTTCCCCGGGTTCTGCTCGGAAAATCGGGGATTTTCCGAGTGGCGGCGCCGATCTGGGAGGAGACGCGTCGGGGTAGCGGGTAAAAGTTTTGACCTCGGATTTTCCGGGTTTCTACCCGAATTTTCCGGGGTTTTTCCGGGTGGGTTAGGTTCCTGGGAAGCCAAGGAAGGGTTTTCCGTTGAAATATTTTTGGGTGCCATTTTCTCGGCCCCCAGAGCTCCCACGTGAGTGGGATTTTCAAGGCGACGCCCTCCAAGGATCCCAGGAGTAGATTGGGAAAGTTTGGGGCTAGGTTAGCGGGGAGAAATTTGGAACCCATCTTCAATGGGTTCCAAAGAGGCGGTGGTAGTGTTAGAGGAGCTTAGGGTTCCTGGGAGTAGCGGTGAGATCCTTTCCGGCACTGAGGGTGGCGACGTGGAGTCCGCAATGGAGACGGAGGCGGTACCAAGGGTAGGGGGGGGGTAAAAAACGAAAGAAGAGAATAGTCTCAGTGGAGGGGGGTGACTTAGACCATATGAAGGAATATAGAAGGTTGGGGGATAAACTGCTGGATCTATTTGGGACGAGTAAGACTAGTAGGAGGGAATTTGAGGATATGGTGGGTGTTTTAAGGCAAATGGAGGCTGTTTTCCTAAACGTGCTGGTGGAGTCGGAGAGAAACCAGGGAAGGATTCAGGAACAAGATAGGTTTAGGGAAATAATTGAGAGATACGAGGAGGATGCCGCGAAACCTAGAAGTCAGCGGGAGGTAGGGAAGGGTCCTGTGACGGTGGCAGGACCTGCGAGGGATAGGTCAACAGGACGGGAGAAGCGGGAGCCGCCGAAAAGCTTCGCGGTAGTTGTAAGGGGTCAGGGGGAGACATTGTCCGCGGATGTGGTAAAGGAGAGGGTGATGACGCAGTGCCGGAAGGAGGTAGGGGTAGTCAAGGTAAGCGCTGTACGGAGGGTGAGGGACGGGGTAACCATCGTTACAACTAATGAGGGGGATTTGAGAAAGCTCAAAGAGTGTAGGAAGTTCGGGGAAGTAGGGCTAAAGCTCGACGAGCCGAAGAAGGTAGGGCCGAAACTGATGGTGTTCGACGTACCGGAGTACCTTTCCGACCTAGAGGTTAGGACGGAGCTGTTTGTGAACAACCTCAGAGACACGGTCTCTGAGGTAGAGTTCAAAGAAAGGGTTAGGAAGATAAGTAGGAATAAGGGAATTCTTATTGTGGAAGTGCCTCACAAGACAAAGGTTGCTATAATGGAGAGGGGATACGGAAGGGTACACTTGGGTTTCGCGGCGTGCCGAGACAAGGAGATCGACACTGTTCAGCGCTGCTTTAGGTGTTATGGATTAGGGCACATGGCGCGGGAGTGTAAGTTGAAGGGAAATGCATGTAGGAGATGTGGGTTAGAGGGACATTTAATAAAGGACTGTAAGGGAGAATTGGACTGTAGGGTCTGCAAGCAGGCCGGGAAGCCATCGGGGCACTCTGTGTTCTCGAGAAGCTGCCCGGCTTACGAGGAGGCCGCTCGGAGGGCTAGAAGGCGGATAACGGCTGACTAATGGCTTGCATGCGCATTATCCAGCTGAATTGTGGAAGGGGTAGGGAAGTTATGTTTGATGTCGGCCAAGGGCTAGTAAGTGAGAATGTGAGTGCTGCTCTCTTGCAGGAGCCGTATGTATGGGGAGGCAGAGTCTGTGGTTTGCCGTCGGCGATGCGCGTTTACGCGGGCGCTGGCGAGGGAGGAGCCAAGGCGGCGATCGTCGTTAACAATGACGCTCTCGACGTCATGGCAATACCCGAGCTGGTCACAGAAACTGGAGTGTGCGTATGTCTGGAGGGAACGGCGGGCAGGCTATACGTTTGTTCGCTGTACTGTAGATTTGGCGGCGACATTGAGCATGACATAGGGTATCTTGAGAGGGTGTTGGACACTGCGGGCAACTGCCCGCTTCTGGTGGGCATGGACGCTAATACGGTATCGCCTTTATGGTTTAGTAAATCCGATATGGCGAGAGAGTCCAACGGGGGCATCGGATCGAGGACCTTATAGGGGGTAGGGATTTAGTTGTCATGAATGGGCTAAGCCGTTTCTACACTTTTTGTGGTCACGGCGGTATGAGTGACATAGATGTGACGTTGGGTAATAGGGCAGTAGATAGGTTGCATTGGGAATGGGAGGTTTTGCCCGGCTGGGGTAACTCCGACCATAACGCGATGCAGATCGTCATCAGCAGGGCATGTGCTGGTGGGGGTCGAAACGTGGCAGCAAGTTTCCCTAGGTGGTCGGTGAAGGAAGTCGACTGGGAGTTTTACGGCGAGGCGCTCTGTGACCGGGTGGACATAGGCGTGACGGAGTACGGAGAGCTGACGGTAGACGACATGACTGAACGACTGACTGGGTGGGTGACAGACGTAAACAACCGGGTACTGAAACGCGCGGGTAGAAGCAGACCAAGACAGGTCAGGTGGTGGACCGACGAACTGACGAGACTGAGAAGGGTGTCTAGGCGGAAGCGAAGGCTATTTCAAATAGCTCGACGTGACCAACTGGATTCCCTTCAGACGAGACACGCGGAGTACAGGGAGAGTGTTGGGACGTATAAACGGGCGATGCACGGGGCGAAGGACAAGCACTGGCAGGACTTTGTACAGGAGAGTGGAAACGCCGACCCTTGGGGTGCGGTTTACCGCATCTGCAGGGGGACCAGACGAAACGTGGACATACCTAGACTGAGGGAGGGAGACAGAGTTGCGGAGACGTGGAACGACAGTGCGGACGTACTTCTGCGGGCATTCTTTCCTGGTGGAGATAGAGCTGAAGTTCACGTAGAACAAGGTAGGAACCGAGACAGGGAATTTAGCTGGGATGAGATCGAGGCTGCTGTCAGAGCAATGACGGTAGGCAAAGCACCTGGCTTAGATGGGTTTGAAGTATTGATGGTTAGGCAGATTTGGGTTAGTTTAGAGGGATACGTGAAGACCCTGTTTGACGCGTGTCTGAGGAAGGACTGTTTCCCCACTTTGTGGAAGCGGGGACGTGTGGTGGTGCTGCTGAAGTCGGACGATAGGCCGCGGGATGAACCTGGCTCGTACCGCCCGATCACACTGCTGAGCGTGCTCGGCAAGGTGCTCGAGCGGATGCTTGTTGGGCGACTCCAGCCCCTGTTGGACGGACTCAGTGGTCACCAGTACGGTTTCCGTCGAGGCAGGTCGACCGAGGATGCGTGGGCAGAGGTTAAGCGTGTAGTTAGAGGGTCTGCATGCAAGTATGTGTTGGGTGTTTTTATAGATTTTAAGGGGGCGTTTGATAATTTGCTGTGGGGTGGCATACTAACGCGGTTGCATGATATCGGGTGTGAGGAGATTGGCCTCTGGGACAGTTTCTTTACAGACCGAAGGGTGTGTGTTGCGGGCAGAGTTGGTGTTGCATGGAGGGATGTAGAGCGTGGTTGCCCGCAGGGTTCCATCAGCGGCCCAGTTTTCTGGAACCTCTGTATGGATACTCTGTTGTGGCGTCTCGCAGGGGTAGGTGGCAAGTTCGTGGCCTATGCGGATGACTTGCTCCTTCTTGTGGAGGGTGGGAGCCGGCTCGAGCTGGAGCGTGATGCCTCCCGCTGTCTGGAGCTCGTTTGCGAGTGGGGACGGCGGGCGGGGGTTGGGGTCTCGGCCTCGAAGTCGGTGACCATGCTCCTGAAGGGTAGGTTGTCTGCAAACAGGCCACCAGTAGTCAGGACTGCCGGGGTTAGTTTGCGCCATGTGCCGAGGGTTCGGTATCTAGGGGTTGAAGTAGGGGTAGGTATGAACTTCAGGCTTCACCTGGAGTGCATGCACGGGAAGCTCGGTCGGATCGTGGGAATGATCCGCCGAGTATTGCGGAAGGATTGGGGACTGGGCCGGCGAGCATGTAGAATCATCTTCAAAGGGTTGTTTCAGGCGTGCGTGCTGTATGGGGCGAGTGTATGGTACGAAGTTCTTCAGTTCCAGTACGGACGGGATCTGATGAACAAGTGCGAGCGGGTAGCGTTGTATGCATGCATACGGGTTTGTAGAACTGTTTCGACCGAAGCGATGCAAGTCATTATGGGCGAAATTCCCTGGTGGCTGGAGGCGAAACGCAGAGCGGGGTACTACAAGTACAAGCATGGTGTGGAAATGGGAGTCCATGATCTGGTTGCGGATGGGGATGTCGCTGGCTTGTCCCCCGGGCAGGTCAAGACATTGTTGGGGAACCGGGCTACTGAAGTCTGGCAAGACAGGTGGGATCGTTCGGAGAAGGGTAGGGTAACCTACTCCTTCATCCAGGACGTGACCTTTGCTGCGAGGACGAAGTGGTTCGACCCTAGTCTTAGACTGAACTTTTTGTTGACTGGACATGGCAGTATGAATGGTTTCTTGCATCCAATGGGGTTAGCAGAAGATGATGCATGTGCATGCGCCGGAGGTCGTGAGACCTGGGAGCATGTTTTGGGAGAGTGTCCGCTCTACGCGGACATTCGGGATCTGCATGCTTTGGGGCTGGTTAGGGACGGGCGAGGACTCCACGTCGCGGGGATGTTGGAGAGTGAGGACCGGTATAGGGAGGGAGAGGCTTTCGCGCGCGGGCTGCGGCGGCGGGACACTGAGGGTGGGAGGGGTGAGTATGGTGACGGATGAGGGAGAGAATGGCGTTTATACGCGGTTTTAACCTGGTGATGGACGCATAGGTGAATTGGTGAATTGATGAGCGGTGACGGACGAAGGAGAGAATGGCGTTTTGACGCGGTTTTAACGCGGTGAATTGGTGAATTGGTGAATGGGAGGAATGAGTGGGAAGCGGCACAAGACCGCGAATGCAGGGGCAGCATGTCCTGTCTGTGCCTAGTGCGGGCGGAGACTTGACATGCTGTTGAGTGGTGGCGCACTCACATCCTCTGAGCTACGCAGGAGAAGGGATCCTTGGGGAGAGGACGTGCTGGGCGGACTCAACCTAGGGTGAACTTTGGGTGTGGCAATCCCACGTCTCCAGCTGCGCAGGGAGCAGTAGGAAATCTCCGTCGGGCGCTGTGTGTGGCCGTTGGGGTTTCCGAGCTGTTTGAGATGCGGCGATCTCACGTTCCCGAGCTACGCAGGAGGAGGGATCCTTGGGGCGAGGACGTACTGGGCGGACTCAACCTAGGGTGAACTCTGGGTGTGGCAATCCCACGTCTCCAGCAGCGCAGGGGAGCAGTCAGGCACCTTGGTGTCGGGCTGTTTGAGCCGTGGCGGTCTCACGCTCTCCAGCCACGCAGAGGGTGATGAAGCCCCGACTACAATCGCCGTTGCGAGAGTAGGACGGGTGGATTCTTCGGGTATAGCGAACCCGCGTCCTCGATGCCCGCTTGCCGGTGCTAAGGGTGCAAGAAACCTACCGGCACCTGACCAGAGGTTATCTGGTAGCACGGGGACTGGCGGCCCCAGGGGAAACCCTGGCCAGTCGTGGGTTGGAACATCGTGCTGGCAGTGGTTGAAAGCCTACGCAGGCTAGATGTTGGCGACAGCATCGACGGGTGAGCAGCGTTGATTTGCTCGGGTACTGGCCTGCATAGTCAGTAGGGATTGGATAGGTCCCCTCCCACCAGAGAGGCTGAGGGGCTTGCACTCCAAAGCGTTCTGGTAGGCATCGGTCGTATACTTGGTGTACGCTCAGATGCCGCGCTGATTGGGCGTATCTCAATCCCGAGCCCATGGGGGCCGTGGCGGATAGAGCCGCAAGGCAGATGCCGCCACGTTAAAATATAAGACACACTCACTCCTTGAGGGTGGGGTGCTTCTTATGTACATATTGGTGGTAGTGTTATGCCTGCGTTAGCGTATGCGGATGATGTTGTTACTATGGGTGAATCTGAAGAGCAATTGAGACGAATGATTCTAAGTATAAATGAAGTTGGAGAAGATTTAAATTTGTTATTAAATATTTGTTAAATGTATACTGTTAGTGTTTGAAAAGAGCGATTTGGTGACTGACTGTAATGTTTCGGTAAATAGTGTGAATGAGTTTTTATATTTGAGTAGTATGTTTTCGAGGGATGGACGTATTGATTGTGAGATTGAAAGATGAGTATCTGCGGGATGCATGGTATTGGGTGCTCTGGGAACTTTAGCTCTAAATGTGAATGTATCCAGAGATGCTCGATTGATTGTGTATAATGGTGTTTTAGTGCCTACATTGATGTATGGTAGTGAATGTTGGGTGTGGATGAAGAAACATGAACGTCGTATAACTACTGTTTAATTTGCGGGGTGCGTTGTTATACTATACTATACTATACATTGGTGTGTGATGATTGTGAAATTGAGAAGAATGTAGTTAGAAAAGTAGGTATAAGTCAGTAGAGATGGTTTGGGCATGTAGAACGTATGTCGAATGAGAGATTAGTGAAACAGGTATATGTTGGTGAAATTGAGGGTGAAAGATTGCGTGGGCGATCTATGAACGAATATGATTGAAGGATTTTTGCGTTAGCGAAAGTTTCAGAGTATGAGGAACAAACGTGCTTGTATGAAAGGAATTATAAATGTGGTTGAAGCTAAAGTGGTGTGTCAGGATAGAAACGTTTGGCGAAGATTAATTGCAGAATGAATCTGATGATTTCAGAAAAAAACAGGATTTTAGATTTTAGTTTTGTTGTTTAGTAATTTCATTAGATTGTTTATCTGCAATTGTGTGAAATTCACTTTCAAAAACAAGCGCAGGGACGACACTCCCATCGTTTCTTTTCTTTTTTTTATTCGGTTTCTGACCTTAATATAATTATAATATTATTAACGTAATAAAATTGTAATATTATTAACGTTCCTTAGAACTGGCAGCAAAATGCAAGTAAACTGAATTCCCTGTGTGAAAACGATTACGTCGATATGTCGACGACGTTATCATAGTGAAATGGTACGCATCTATATATCAAATTTATTCAATTTATTTAAAACTTGTCTAATGTTATGACCATAACTGTACTTTTGATTTTGTGTGTTCTACCGGCCGAGATACGTATAGCGCAGCAGCCCTTACTTCGTCGGTAGGAAAAAAATCTCCGATTCTGAGACGCTGTGCCAACAGTGGCGTACCTAAATTTATAGGGAAACCTTTATTATCTTCTTCTTCTATGGCACTACAGTCCTGTATGGACCTTGGCCTCCTCGACAATTTTCCTCCATTCTATCCTATTCACAGCTTTATTTCTCCAGTTCGTTACTCCTAACACCTTTAAGTCTTCGGTAACTTGGTCTTGCCATCTTTTTCTTGGACGACCTCTTTTTCTCTTCCCGTATAGACTAGTATTCGTTACATTTTTTGCTAGTCTTTTTTCGTCCATCCTTTCTACATGCCCTAGCCATCGTATTCTTTGTGCCTTTATATATCTTACTATGTCTTCGTTATTTATCAGCTCTTCAATTTAAAAGTTATATCTGCTTCGCCACAAATTATTTTCCTGCACTGAGCCATAAATTTTTCTTACGATTCTTCTTTCAAAGCAGCGCTATTCGTTTTCTTCGTTCTTAGTGATGGTCCAGGTTTCTGATCCATATGTAGCTATAGGGCGGATTAGTGTCTTATACAACCTTGTTTTTGTACTTCGGGATAATAATTTTGATTTCATTAAGTTCGCGTATCTATAGTACGTTTTATTACCGGCCTGTATCCTCCTTTGGATAGCTTCTCTTATTGAATTTTCGTTGTTTAATATATCTCCCAGGTATGTGAAATTCTGGACCCCTTCGAAGTTCCAACTGTCGGTTATAAAGTTTTGCAAAGTTCTTCGTGCCTGGGACGCAGACATTTTCATATATTTTGTTTTATTTTCATTAATGATGAGTCCTGTTTTCGCAGCATGTTCGGCTAATATTTCTAGGGCTTCTCTTAGTTCGTCAGTGCCCTTCGTGACAAGCGCAATGTCGTCGGCATACGCACATACTTGTATAATTTTGTATGCTACATTACCACTGTTTGCTATTTGGCGAATCACTTAATCTAATGTTATGTTGAATAATAGTGCAGAGAGCGCGTCTCCCTGCTTCACTCCAGTGCTGATATTGAAGCTTTCTGTGTTCTTGTTATCTATTCTTACTCTTGCCTTTACATTCTCTAGTGTCATTGCTGCTAGAGATATTAATTTATTCGGTATTCCTATTCCTTCCATTATTTTATAAAGAGCTTTTCTTGAGATTGAATCAAATGCCTGTTTAAAGTCAATAAATAAAATATGAAGGTCTCTACCGTATTCTAACGCTTTTTCCATGCTTTGTCTCATAGTAAATATCTGATCTGTGGTGCTTCTGTTTGGTCTAAAGCCACACTGATAGTCTCCAAGTATTTCCTCGGAGTAAATAGAGAGCCTAGTATATAAGATATTGGAAAAAATCTTATAAGCGACATTTAATAATGTGATTCCCCTGTAGTTGTTGCATACTCTTTTATCCCCTTTCTTCAATATGGGGTGTATTATGCCTTCATTCCAGTCTGTGGGCATTTTTTCTTGTCTCCATATTGCTATTAGTAAGCTGTGTAATTTGGTTACTAGTTCTTGTCCACCGTTTTTTATTAACTCAGCAGTAATTGTATCTGCTCCTGGAGCTTTCTCCATTTTCATTTTATTTATCGCTTCGCTAACCTCTGTCGACGTAGGTTCTTCAATTAGAGGGTCTGCTGTTTGGTATACAGGTGATTCGTTTCCTCCAATCTCTGTTTCTTCTCTGTTTAGCAATGTTTCAAAATGTTCTTTCCATCTGTTCATTATTTTTTCCTCCCCTTCTAATATTTTACCCTGCTTGTTTTTTATGCCTTGGATGTTTGGTTGATATTCTTTAGTTTGTTCGTTTATTGTTTTGTAAAACATCCTGATATTTCCATTCTTATTTAGTTCTTCTATTTCTATAACTTTGTTCTTCATCATTTCTTTCTTTTTCTTTTTACAGAGTGCGTTAGCTTTCTTTCGGCATTCTTTGTAAATGTCAGTGTTTCCTCTGGTTTCCTTACATAACATTTTCTTTCTAGCTTCGTTTTTAATTTGTATTGCTTTTCTACATTCCTCATTAAACCATTCCGCATTTCTCGTTTTCTTTTCTTTTCCAATAGATTGTGTAGCAGTATCTATAATTCCATTTTTAATGATCTTCCATTCGTCGTCTATTTCTAGGTTTGTTTTTTCCCGATAATTTTCTTTTAGTTTTGCTTCTAACGATTCCTTGTATGAGTCTAGTACTGTTTCTACTCTCAATTTATCTGTGTCCCATCTCTCGTTCTTTTTGCTTGTGATCTTATGCACATTCGATAGGCGTTCTCGCATAGTATCCTGCACCAAGAAATGGTCTGAGTCGCAGTTGGGTCCTCTATAAGTTCTAATATCCATTACTGATGATGCATGTCTTTTAGAGATTAAGATATGATCTATTTGATTTAATATTTTGTTATTTGGGCTGATCCATGTTCCTTTATGTATGGTTTTATGTTCAAAGAAAGTACTTTTAATGATCATATTTCTGCCCGCAGCAAAGTGACCCAACATTTTCCCGTTATCGTTTGTTCTTATGTGCATGGTTTGCTTGCCGGCTACCTGTGACATAAAATCTTCCTGACCGATTTGGGCGTTAAAGTCGCCTAGGATCACTAGAACGTCGTATTTTGGGACTTTATCGCATTGTTTTTCTAATGTGTCGTAGAATATTTCTTTTTCTTCAGTGTCCTTGTCCTCCGTTGGAGCATGGACTGAGATCAATGTTATGTTTCGGTACTTTCCTTTTAGTCTTAACATGCATAAGCGTTCATTTATTGGTTCAAAAGCAATAACCTTGTTTATCATCTTTTTCTTTATCAAGAATCCCGTTCCGAATTCTCCTGCCTTATGCGCATTGCCGCTGTAGTAAATTGTTGCCGACTTTTTATTTATAATGCCGTGTGATTTCCAGCGAATTTCTTGTATTGCTAAGATGTCTATTTGTGTTTTATTTAATTCGTCTATGATTTCGTTTAATTTCCCTGGCTTTAGCATCGTCCTGACGTTCCAAGTTGCTAGTCTTAAATCGTTGTCCTTTATTCTTTGCTTTGTTCTGTTTTCCTTGTGAATCTGTCCTAACCGAGGCAATTGTCTGGGTTTCGTAACATGTCCTTTTTTTTTTTATTATTATTATCTATTCTCTTTATTAATTGTGAATGAATATAAGAAAACTAGGTACTAGAACTTCAGATGCATAATTTTAGACGTATATTACAGCTCCAGTAAGAACATTCGCAAATATGTTATACTTTAGTTCTACTAGAATTCCCGGACGAGAATCTTCGGGACGCCCCTGGCACGAAGTCAACATGATTCGACTCGAGTTTGGTGGTATTTAGGAATATGTGCGATATGGACACGTGTGGCCTTTCTTTGTTCCAGCTTGTTGTGAAAAACATTAAACAGTGCTACTATCCGTGAGGGGGTGAGACGGGAACTCACGCCACTTTCGGAGACGGGGTGCAGAGAGGAACCCACGCCAACTTCGGAAGAGGAGTGAAGAGGGTGCACCCACCTTAGACCATCGGGGTGCAGGAACGAGAGGACAATTAGAGTATATAAACTGCACAATTTGGCTCAATCGAGGAGACTCTCCGGGGTCTTCACTCTGACTCTATGTCAGTAAGTTCAGAAGTTCTATCACCCTCCACAACCACACTCAGTGCTATCGGCATCCGGGCACGCTGTCACCCTCCACAACCACAGTCAGTGCTATCGGCAACCGGGCACGGGTGAACCTTCCTAATTCGACATGCAGTGCTATCGGCATGATATTGTTTTTTGGTTACTTAATTTTCAATAAATGCACAAGGTATGACGTCACCGTCATGTCTTTTGGAAGGAATATACATCTTTCACTTAACTCAACCTTTCCCGAATTCCCCCACCATTGACAGCTACTTCGTATTACGAACTATTGAGGGTTACATTTCTTTAAACACAACGTAGGTCATTTTACTTTGTTTTATAGTATCATTAAAACACAACGTAGGGCTATAAAATATTGATTTATACTAGACGATCACACAGTTATTAAAATTAGTTCATTATCATTATTAATCTTATCCGTAGATTCTTACGGACTGTTAGAATTAGTCAAGTGGAAACGATTATTTTATTCTTAAATATCGTGTACTGTTACAATAGATACGATGAAATATACCTATCTTTTTTTAATAATATATGTACCTATGCGAATGGCATTAACGTATGTCTTAATATGTAAGGACACACGTTTCTTGTTTTTTCACGTTCTATCACATTTATTATTTTATTGAATTCGTATAACAGTTCTTACGAATACGAAAATTTATATTTGCTTTGTTCACATTTGTTTATAAAATAAAAATAGAGACCTATGGTAATGATGATTTTGTTATTTTCTCGCCTGTCATTTCTAAGGTTGTGACATTTTTAATACATAAATACAAACTGAGAAATAAGAAATGGCTAGAAAAATGCAGAAATGCGTTTATCATCTTAATGATTATTTTGCGCTGGAGTTAGAGAATCGAGGATCTTTAATTAATTTAACTGTAGTACAAGAGGTAATGTGCATTGTATTTGGTATTTTAATATATTATTTCTTTATATATATATATATATATATATATATATATATATATATATATATATATAGATATATATATAATACTGCATATAAAGATGTATATATGAGTTTTATTTTACAAAATTACATGTTTCTATAAGGTAGGTAATATATTTCGTGGATTAAGATAAACTTATATTTGGTTATTATTTAATATATGCAGAATTTGGTTTAATTTATAACCTAATTAACCTTTATAAAGTAATAAATATTTTAATCTGACATTTAAATTTTAGGTTACGTTTTAAAAATGTCAATTCAATACCAATGTAAACGTTTTATGTACAACATTTTGAATCACATGAATACCGAATGTGACGTAATAGTTTTCATACAGGGAATGAAGTATTTTTATAACAGGATATATCCCGTAAATTCCGAATCTTGATGGATGATAAAATCGTGAAAATAAATGGCTTGCATAATCATGTGGCTGATGTAGCACTTGTAGAAGCTGCTCAAGTTTTGAACACTATATAGAGACTGTGCTATTAGGATAGAGCATCTAGTTCAAAATTACAACAAGGATAACATACGGGGCATAGCAAATAATTTATGTTATTAATGTAAAACATATAGTTTTATAAAATTCAATTGAGACTTGGCAAAGGAATCATTTTCCTACTTTTAAACAAGCATGCATATTTCTGCCAGTCTTAAACCTGGATAAAGTGTGAAGGTAAGTTAATTAGAATTTCGGTGAATTGTATTTCGGTGAATTATTTTTCGGTGAATTTTATTCAGTGAATTGTTTTCGGTGAACTTTCCTAGACCCACTTTACTTGACTGTTTTGATAAAAATCCATTTTCCATACTAAAAATGGTTTAAGGTAAATTTTTTAACGTGTGTCAATTTAAGTTGTAAATGTGTTAAATAAAGCTTAAAAAAATGATCAAAAGTACCGTATTAACATATTAAGTATTTAATTAAAAACAGAATTCTTCGCAAGGATCGGCATTGTGGTTCTTAATTTTAATTAATAAACTGCAATTATATATTTTGAGGCAATGATTCGTCTTTCACTAACCTAATTAAGAGCCGTGAAATGACGGCTGGTAACCGCGCAAAATCATTTACAGAGATCTGGTACGGCAGAGTGCTACATTCAGTAATGGATAAAAGCGTAATGATATATTTATTTATTTTATTTTATATTTTATTTTTATAATAAAATAATTACATTAAACTGCAAAACACTGCTTTATTAGAAAAGAAAAGTATTTTGTTTTATAATATAACCTAGATAATTATGAATTTAAACTTTAACCTAACTAATAAATGTCAAATGTTTATTGTTTACATATCGGTATTATCTTGATATATTTTTTTTAATAAAATTTTTGCTGATTAGTTATTAGTAGTGTCCATTTTATTGTTTGAAACTTTTTCCCGATATGCAACTATTTACGAATTAATGAAAAATATCAAAAATCTTCTAAATTCATATTTTAGCCATAATCAAGTAAATCTGTACAAAAAGTCCTATTTATCCGAATACGTAGCTCTTATAATTTAGAAGTAAAAATTGATAAATAATAATAAATTACTGGGCGTGGCACTCTGCCGGTTATTTTAATGTATTAAAAATTACTTATCAGCTGTGGGAATCGAACCAAGGTTCTCAGGATCCACAGGCCGACTTAATACCACTAACTCCATGTTAAAATTGATAGCCTCTCGATATTGAGATTTCCTACATATAAGTATGTATATGTATATCATAATTATATCCATCTGTGAAGTATAGTTGTTTAGTAACGTTCAGCAACATTTTTGCACATTTGAGTGGTAAATATTACATACATACATACATACATATCTTCTCGCCATATCCCAACAAATGGGGTAGCACGAACTCTAAAATCACTCATAAAACATTCACTCATCACACCCATCAAACAACCAATCATCGTCAAACACTCTCATCCAAACACACCACCCTCAAAGATCACTCCATATAAACTCATTCATTTATACACTCGAAACTACTATCACACAACAAACCTTCAATCACATCACTCCCCCTCACCTACCACTCACTTTCCTTCTTCAACGCACACAACGCATGCATAAAAAATCTCAAATTACTCACGTTCACTCCCAACAACGAAAAAAAAATAACGAAACTAACAACGAATCTACAAGATTAGAAAAGATGAAAGCGATAGTCTGCACTTATATATGAAAGAAAAGACCACACAATGCAGTAACTGAAAATGAAACAAAAAGATAAGAAAGGGAGGGAGCGTCGCCCTGCGCTTGTTTTTGAAAGTGAATTTCACACAATTGCAGTTAAACACTACGTAATAACTGAAAATGAATTAAAAGATTAGAAAGAAAGGGAGTGTCGCTCTACGCTTGTTTTTGGAAGTGAATTCCACACAATTGCAGTTAAACACTCAATGTAAGATCAGAAAAGAATAAAAAAGATAAGAAACGAAGGGAGTGTCGTCCCTGCGCTTGTTTTGAAAGTGAATTTCACACAATATAGGTAAACACTCTAATGAAATTACTAAACAACGAAACTAAAATTTAAAACCCTGCGCATTTCTGAAATCATCAGATTCATTCCGCAATTAATCTTCGCCAAACGTTCCTATCCTGACACACCACTTTTGCTTCATCCACATTCATAATTCCTTTCATACAAGCACGTTTGTTCCTCGTACTCGGAAACTTTCGTTCACGCAACAATCCTTCTATCATATTCATCCATTTATTCATAGGTCGCCCACGCAATCGTTCACCCTCAATTTCACCAACATATACCTGTTTCACTAATCTCTCATTCGACATACGTTCAACATGCCCAAACCATCTCAACTGACTTATACCTACTTTTCTAACTACATTCTTCTCAATTTCACACTCATCATACACCAATGTATTCCGGACACGATCTCATTAAAAATTATTAAATTTTATATTAAAGTGTGTGTAAATTAGTTATAAATAAAGTGAAATGTATAATTTATTAATATTCCTCAGCATTAACAACATATTTAATCTAAATAAAATTTTTCTATTCCAATTTTTGACTTAAGTCAAATCAGCAAGTCTACTCTAGTACTTTTTATTTTTATAGCCGTACCGTTAAATTTACGAGAGCCAAGAAAATGTCGTTGTTGTGCTCTTCTTGCAATTCGACTTACGATACATCTTTTGCGGTGAAATGTGCTAGTTGCAACCTAAATTTTCATTCAGTTTGTGCTGATTTATCGCAATCTGATTCAAGAATGTTGCGGTCAAAGAAAAATTTTAAATGGTTCTGCAACGCATGCAATTCTTTGCCCTTATCACACTCTAATAAGTCAACAAATGATTTTGCCGAATTAAAAGATTTAATTCTTACTCTGCAAGCAGATTTAAAGAGTATGAACGATAAACTCGAAAAACTAGAAGTTACCAATAAAACTAAACTTGAACAATATTCAGAATTTGAGGGTATTATTACTGAGATAAATGAACGAAAGCATCGAGAATGTAATATTATTATTTATGGGATTTCTGAAAATCCATCCAATGATCGTCAGTCCGTTAATGAATTATTATCTACAGTGCTTCCAGAAATAAGGTGCAATGATTTTTCATTTATGCGTTTGGGCAAAAGAGTTGAGAATAATATCAGACCAAGACCTATAATAGTGTTGTTTAATAATGTTAATTTAATTAAACAAGTTTTCAAAAACGTAAAAAAACTTAAAAGCAGTGCTAAATTCAGTAATGTATCAATTTCAAATGATAAAACTCCGCGGCAACGTGAGCACTTTGCGTTACTGCGTGAAGAATTAAATAAACTAAATGCTGATGGTAATGAAAAGTATATAATAAAATATGTGAACGGTACTCCATGTATTTTAAAAAACTTATTCATAATCATATCCGTTCTGAACCACATTCAGTGTCTGTGAGTTTATATTATCAAAATGTACGGGGTCTCAATACCAAGTTATCACAACTTCATCATAACGTACTGACCACAGACTATGACATTCTTGTTTTAACTGAAACGTGACTCAAGGACAATGTGTTTGACGCTGAGTTAGTTGATCGGCGTTAACTGATATTTCGGACAGACCGTGACCAGGCGAAGACCGGCAAGATGCGAGGCGGCGGAGTTCTCATCGCAGCCAAACCTTCATTAATCCAGCAAGTTTCAGCATTATTTGTCATGTTTCTTCCATTGAATTGTTAGGTGTTAAACTAATTGTTCATGATACAGTTTTTTATTTAATTTCTGTTTATATTGCCCCGGATGCTAGTAATGAGAATTACGAAACTTTATTTGATACTTTAGTATCTCTCCCTTTTATTTTTACTTCTAATATTATAATAATTGGTGATTTTAATATTTCCAAATTAAAAGAAACTTATGAAGATAGTAATGTTTTTGATACAATTGTACTTTATTTTAATAGTTGTTTAAATCTTTTGAATATGGAGCAATACAACAATATTGTAAATAACAATGGACGTCTACTTGATATAGTCATTTCTAATTTTGCTTGTACCGTTGATCGCTGTGACGATCCAGTCTTGCTCGAAGATGGACATCATCCTGCACTGTTGGTTGAATTCTCATTTCTTAGCAAGTATCATTTCAAATCTTGTTCTAAATCCGATACATACTATCAATTCAAACACGGCAATTACGAACCTCTGTATAAATTGTTAAACGAAATTGACTGGAGCTGGATAAATGATTATAACAACGTTGACTTAGCTGTTGATGCGTTTTATAATGTATTGTTCAATGTATTTGATTCTTGTATTCCTAAAATTAGTAGACGTAAAAGTAAGTACCCTCCATGGTTTAATAATGAGCTCATTTCTCGGATTAAAACTAAAGATCGATATAGAAAATTATATAGAAATACTAGTTTGTCAATTTATTTAAGTAAATTTAAAGAATACAGAAATAAATGTAAAACGATGTCTACAACATTATATCGTAATTATATTGACAAAATTGAATCTAATATCAGGTCTGATAACAATGTAAACCATTTTTGGTCTTTTGTCTATAATAAAAAATACAGCTCGGCTATACCATCATACATGCTAATTATTTTCAGAGTGTTTTTACTTCCGACAACAGTAGTTGTATGTAAATTTGAATGATTCTTCAGTAAATAATACTTATGTATATCTTAACGGTGTAACAATTTCGGATGTAACAGACGCTATTAATGCTCAAAACAATACAAATTCTGTCGGACCACACAATGTACCTATATTTATTATTAATGATAGTGCTGATTTATTTTCAAAACCACTCTGCTACTTATTTAATTTGTGTTTACGGTTGCAAATATTTCCACCTATGTGGAAAATTGCTAAAATTTATCCATTATTCAAATCTGGAAATAAAACTCAATTACGAAATTATCGACTAATCTCTTGTTTGAGTGTTTTCGCTAAAATTTTTGAATTTATTTTATATAAAAAACATAGATGCAAACACAACATGTCATAAGCAGCTATCAGCATGGTTTTGTGAGAGGTCGTTCAACGGTAACAAACCTATTGTCCTTCACTCAATATACGTCAAATGTATTAGCTGACAGAAATCAAGTTGACAGCATATACACAGATTTTTCAAAAGAATTTGACACTGTCTCTCACTTTATATTATTATCTAAACTTCAGATGATTGGCTTTGCAGACAACTTACATAACTTGATTGCTTCTTATTTACATAATAGAACTCAATATGTTTTTGTTGATGGTTTTAAATCTCAGAGTTATTGCGTAGCTTCTGGTGTACCCCAAGGGTCCGTTCTCGGCCCCATGCTCTTCCTGTTATTCATCAACGACATTGTTAATGTCATCTCGTCCTCAAACTGTCTTATGTTTGCCGACGATTTCAAATTGTTTCGTTCTGTATCAACTTTAAATGACTGTGTGGAACTTCAGTGTGACTTAGAAAAAATTTACGAATGGTCAATGAACAACAAGTTATACTTCAACTTAGATAAATGCGAAACCATGAGTTTCTCTAGAAAATTAGACACTATTCAATTTAACTATTCAATTAATAGCGTTGCTCTGAATAAAGTGACTACTAAAAAGGATTTAGGGATTATTTTTGATGTGAAGTTATCATTCATTCCTCACATAAATTTTACTATCAGGTCTGCAAGTAGAATCCTTGGTTTTATTTTGCGAGTAACGTTTGAGTTCCGTAATAAATTTAGTTTGCAAAACCTTTTCGTCTCATTGGTGAGAAGCAAATTAGAATATGGTAGCATAATTTGGTCTCCGTATTATAATTATCAAGTTTTGTCTTTAGAACATGTACAAAAAAAGTTTTGCAAGTACTGCTATTTTCGAATTTATAATAATTGGCCTAATATTGAAAACAATTGTTTATTAGTTATGTTCAATCTTGAATCTCTTAAAACTCGCCGCATAAAACAACAAACTCTGTTTTTGTATAAAATTATAAATAATTTAATTGATGATTCTGATTTACTCGCTCAACTAAACTTTTATGTGCGTCCTTGTAATTTAAGACATTCTGTTACATTTTCTTGTCATTTTTCAAGAACAAATTTTCATTCCAACTCACCACTTAATGTAATGTTTAAATTCTTCCATGTATATTGCAAAGAATTAGACTTTTGTGATTCTATATTTACATTCAAAAGAAAATTAAATGATTTATTGTCTTAATTTAAAATGTTTATAATTAATTTTGATTTAGCACCATTTGTTATTTCAATTTCTTATGTATAGTTTTAAGTTTAATCTAGATTTATTAATAGTTATTGTTTTAGTGAATAATCATATGTTTTAATTGTTCTTTTTTTGATTCTTATTGGCTGTTAATTTCTTAATATGTTTTGATATATATTTCATTATAATTTATATATTACATGTTCATGTTTAGGATATAGCTACATTTATGAATTTCTACTAAATTATTCTGTAATTGGGTTTTTACCTGTAGAATAATAATAAATAAATAAATATAAAAAAAAATTACCGTTATAGCAATATATAGGCTAATAGCTACTTGGACAGCGTTGTACACAATTAAAATATAATTTAACATGTATGGTTTTCGGTTTTCCATAAATTTTGGGCCTATCACTGTTACCACCAGAATATAGGCAAGTGATATACACACTGGCTGCCAGGGTTTCATCAAGAAAAATCCAAATGTCCGCTCATCTGAGAAAAAAAAATTCATTATATGTCGCACCAATAAATTTTTAATTTTAAACTTGGTTTTAATTAATAAACGCAAATTACATGTCATATGGAATAACTGATTGATTCATTCACTGATACTCATTTACATCTCTTTTACCCTTTCGAGTATCGAGATAGGCGGACTCACCGAGCCCCCATGTGGTTTTGCCTACTTGTGTCGTTGGACAGTCATCCATGCAAGTGATAACTGTTGAGGTGCGTGCTAACATTGGTTATCACGTTAAGGTAGTTGTAGTCATAGTCAACTTCATTGAATTGCGGAACGCTTATTATGGCCGTTTCATTTCATCATTTTGGCATATAAAAATTAGTAGTAAGTTTTTTTACAGTTTTGGTACGTTAAGTAATGCCATCTATTGCTTTGTATTTCTATTAAAGGAAAGTGACAATGCTGTCAAGTTACAAAAACAACTTTAAAATATTTTAAAACTGAAGTTTATGTGATCAAACAAAATACATTTAATGGAACTGGCTATTTTAATTTTACATTCAATATTGCTTTGCATAGCTATATATCCATTACCAAACGATGAAAAATTTTCTCTCTCTGATACAATATACATGGATAGTTCTAGAAAATCATACTAGTTTTTCAAATGAAACTGCAAATTTTTAGAGGTTTCATAATTTAACAGGAGGCGTATGACTATCCTCTGTTTACGTGCGCCGTAAGCCAGAAAATCCAAACAACATGGAAAAAATTGTTATGTTTTTTTCCCAATACACTTTTAATATTAAAGTTGACTTTATGTCCTCGATGATATATTGATATATTTGTCAATTCGTAACGACGTAATGCGTCTAATATTCTAAGGATTAAAAGTACATTTGTTATTTAAAAGCATTTATTTGGAGCTTCCAAGTATAAATCTTTCAAGTTGCTCTTGGGTTAAGTTTTAGATTTTTTTTTAAGCTATTATTTTGCTAAATTCACTAATATCACCAAATAATACATACCTCCTCCTGTATTTAAATAATAATCTGCAGTATCTTGCCACATGTTATATCTGAAAACATAAAATTATAAAATGAGTATTATTTCGTACAATTTCTAAAGTAAAAACTAATAGTAATGACTACTGAATACTAAAGATCAGGTCAATTTCATAGATCTTCACGCTCAGCACTGCGGACACTAAAGTAAGATTAATTTCTATAACACGCAACAGGAATTGATATTTTTTTACTGAAACAATTGCCAAGTGACAAAAATCAATTCTGCACGCAAGTCCTTCAAAAATCGGTTTTAAAACACAATCACTAAAATAATTTACATAAATTACAAGAACTTGCTAGGGAAACAAAGTGATTCAAGGCCATTGGCAGTGTCACCTAGAAAAAAATTATTTTTTTTACAATTCAATAGACCTTCTTCATTGCTCTTGTGCGCATATCAGAAAGAGAAATCTAAACTTCTCTATGAAATTATTTATATGAAAATATTTCTAATATTTTTTAATAACATTAAAAAATAAATAGTTTTTATTACTGTTAATAGTTGTAATAAACGGCAGTTGCGTTTATTACTATAAAAGTTAAAAGTATTTGAATAGATTTAAAAGCGAATTAACACGTTGATGGTTAGATGTTAGTTGTCAGTGGAAAATTCCACAATTCTTAGAATTATAGTTTTGTTCGGTTGGAAGCCTAATCAGCGGATGTCAATAAGTTTGTGCTAAACATTTAGTTTCTTATGCGAGAGTAGTAGCGTTATTTTGAGAACCACTGTCCTATCCCTTAGTAATAAAATGTTCGAACCATGGACAGTGCAACCACTTGAATGTTGGCTTTCCATGGGAAATGGTCAAAGAGATTACACAGTTTAAGGGCCTCTCTCGATCGCATTGTTATTTTGTGAAGTTGATTGTTCTGAGTATGTAAGTAGATTTTTGTTATATAATGAGAATTGTTGATTGCATATGTTTGTATTAATCTGGTATATTGAATTGATTGTGTATTTAGTGAGTAAGTGATACCTTGGTTTATATAGCGTCTAGTATTCAGTTCGTAAATAACTTTCATTTATAAAATTTATTTTGACTCGTTATTCGTTATTAAATATTGTATAACTTTTCGGAATAGAGTTAAATATTCAGGTGCCTGTTACATAGTCTCTTTTGTTAAATAATTAATTTTTGTGTTTGTATTTAAAATATCGTAAAGGGAATAAAGTGTCATTATTTGTCGATAGCGGATATTGAATCCTGAGGGTGTAGCCCGAGGGATGCAATCGCTTCAGACGAACTTTATTCCCTTGGTATATAAACTACTATAATTGCATGGATGAGAAGAGACATAATACGTGTAGACATACAAAAATAAATATTACTTAATTATTTACAAAAATGCCGCACTTCCTTGATGTATTATGTATACAATTTTTTCTAAAATCCTTTAATTCTATCAATAATTAATAAAAAAATAATATTTTTTTTGGTAACTATCATATTTACAACAGACAATTTATCGAAGCTTTTACAACAAAAACTGTTGAAACTAACGTCAACTGAGAAAAATATTTTGTATCAAAAGTAATTTTGTTTAATGTGAAAAATTGTTGAAATGCTAGAAAATGCCGAAGAAAATGGGAGTAAAGAGGGATTTTCATGTACTCTTCCTGAAATCCAAAATGCCGCAGTTGCGGCAGTAGATAGAAGCAATTTATTTGAGTCTGGTAAAATAATTGATTATAAAAATTACTTCATTTTTTCCTAAACTGGTAAGAAAGTGCCTACTATTTTGACCAATTTTAGTATGGAAAGTAGATTTTCACCAAAACAGTCAGGTAAAGTACAAAAACAGTCTGATAAAAAGTTTCCTATCTGTTTTTCTTTTTTTTTTGTTATAACCTTAGATACGTAGTCTGCTGTCAATATGATTCTTATCAAAAAATTTAAATATTTTGACTTATTTATCATTAAATATTAACTAAGTTTAACGGTTTCAGAAAAAAACAATATACATAATACGTGAGGTTAATGTTTTTACTTGATTCAGCGAATTAAAATACTCGGCCAGCGGCCTCGTATTTCAAACAAACGCTTTGTCACGTAAAAGGTCATTTTCCTGACTTATAATGTAATATACTATGACCTGCCTATTTGGTAAAAATTTACTTTTCATATTAATATTAGTTAGGAAAGCAATCACTTTCTTGCCGGTTTCAGGAAAAAATATTTTATATAGATATTTAAAGAAAACATGTTATTTATTTAAAGGTGAATTCCTACATCAAATTCTTTACAATCACATTCCTCATTATTATCTGACCACAAAATAAAAATATACTCGGAAAATATATAGTTTAGTTTCAAACTAACAAAATTGTACTGCCAAAACAAAAGACGTGTTAAGTTTTGACAAAACTATGAAAGGGAAAATTTTTTTATTGGCTAAAATGATTCCTTAACTATCCAAGAATAATATAATAAAGATATTATTTAGGGAAAAATGTTTGTAGTTCAAAAAGCCGATTTTCCGAGTGTAGTTACAGCGTCGTTTCGCAAATGATTTTAGCGTGCTCGAGTTAGACGCATTCGGGGTTATGTATATAATCCCGAATGCGTCTAACTCGAGCACGCTAAAATTATTTTAGGACCTTATATGGTAGCATTAATAGACGATCTTAAAAAAGCATATGATAGTGTTCATCGCGAGACATTATGGAATGTACTGCTGCAGTATGGTATAAATAGTAATTTGTTGGGGGAAATTCGTGTGAATCTGAAGAGCAATTGAGACGAATGATTCGAAGTATAAATGAAGTAGGAAAAGATTTAAATTTGTTATTAAATGTTGATAAATGTAAAGTGTTAGTGTTTGAAAAGAGCGATTTGGTGACTGACTGTAATGTTTCGGTGAGTGGTGTAAGATTGGGTCAAGTGAATGAGTTTTTATATTTGGGTAGTATGTTTTGGAGGGATGGACGTATTGATTGTGAGTTGGAAAGAATAGTATCTGTGGGATGCAAAGTATTGGGTGCTCTGGGAACCTTTGCTCGAAATGTGAATGTATCCAGAGATGCTCGATTGAGTATGTATAATGGTGTCTTAGTGCTTACATTGATTTATGGTAGTGAATGTTGGGTGTGAATGAAGAAACATGAACGTCGTATAACTACTGTGGAAATGAGGTATTTGCGGGGTGTGTGTGGTTATACTAGAAGAGATCGTGTCCGGAATACATTGGTGTATGATGAGTGTGAAATTGAGAAGAATGTAGTTAGAAAAGTAGGTATAAGTCAGTTGAGATGGTTTGGGCATGTAGAACGTATGTCGAATGAGAGATTAGTGAAACAGGTATATATTGGTGAAATTGAGGGTGAAAGATTGCTTGGGCGACCTATGAATAAATGGATGAATATGATTGAAGGATTGTTGCGTGAACAAAAGTTTCCGAGTATGAGGAACAAACGTGGTTTTATGAAAGGAAGTATAAATGTGGATGAAGATTTTAGTTTTGTTGTTTAGAAATTTCATTAGAGTGTTTATCTGCAATTGTGTGAAATTCACTTTCAAAAACAAGCGCAGGGACGACACTCCCTTCGTTTCTTATCTTTTTTTATTCGTTTTCTGATCTTACATTGAGTGTTTAACTGCAATTGTGTGGAATTCACTTTCAAAAACAAGCGTAAAGCGACACTCCCTTCCTTTCTTATCTTTTAATTCGTTTTCAGTTCTTACGTAGAGTTTTTAACTGCAAATGTGTAAAATTCACTTTAAAAAACAAGCGCAGGGCGACGCTCCTTCCCTTTATTATCTTTTTGTTTCATTTTCAGTTGCTGCATTGAGTGGACTTTTCTTTCTTATACAAGTGCAGGCTATCGCTTTCATCTTTTCTAATCTTGTAGATTCGTTGTTAGTTTCGTTATTAGACTCATTGTTAGGAGTAAGCGCGCGTAATTTGTGATGTTTTATGCATATGTTATGTACGTTGAAGAAAGAGAATGAATGATAAGTGAATAGGAATGATGTGATTGAAGGTTTGTTGTATGATAATGATTTCGAGTGTAATAAATGAATGAGTTTATATGGAGTGATCTATGAATGTGGTTGAAGTGAGGGTGGTTTGTTTGGATGAAAATGTTTGACGAGGGCTGATTGCTTGATGAGTGTGATGAGTGAATGTTTTATGAATAATTTTAGGGATCGTGCTACCCCATTTGTTGGGATATAGCGAGAATAAATATATATATATATATATATATATATATATATATATATATATATATATATATATATATATATATATATATAAATACATGAATTTAAACCGGCGGCCAATAATTCATAAGTTTCGTCTATTTGTTTTGGATTCTCTGCAGTATATTTAATAGTTCTCAAGGCTAATGAATTAGTTTTACATATACTACATATATATATATATATATATATATATATATATATATATATATATATATATATATATATGTAGTTTCCTACACAACAGAATAAATAGAACTCGCTCGTCAAGTGAGAAATTTATTGTTTGACTAGGGTTTTGGAGTTGGATTAATATATACTGTTTATCACTAGACTTCTCGAGTATCGTCTTATTAGGATAAGTGTTAACTTATATATATATATATATTAAAATATGGGAAAGAACCATTGGACGGGAAAAACAAGAGCACTATAAATTCTAAGTAGATTCTTTTAGAAACTAATTCATTAGCCTTGAGAACTATTAAATATGCTGCAGAGAATCCAAAACAAATAGACGAAACTTATGAATTATTGGCCGAAGGTTTAAATTCACTTGGAGGTCCACAATGATCAAGAAAGATCAATCTCATCCAGGGCTGATTGTTTGATGAGTGTGAAGATTGAATGTTTTATGAATGATTTTAGGGTTCGTGCTACCCCATTTGTTGGGATATAGCGTGAAGATATGTATGTAACCTATCGTGTATGGTATCAAATAAAAAGTCTACAGAAGGACTCTAGTACAAAATTAAATACTTTTCAATCGTCCATAGTTTCAGTGAAATTGCTTCAAAACCCATTGTGTTTGGTATCGAATGAAATGTATTTTGAAGAGCTAGTTATGTATATCATTATCACTAAGAAACTTCATGTTACAGCGCACTCCAAGGAATGTGCTGACTAGTAATAGTAAGTTTATAAAAGAGCGAATCTTGTTACAAACCGCAATCAGTCTGTCTTGAGAACTATACCTGTAACTTGTGTATGTAAAATAAATAAATTTTTAAAAACACAATTTCCAATTAAAATTGTATAAGTGGCGCAGTCGGATCGGATTTCGGAAACGTGTTAATTGTCGAAGTTACACGAAAAGTAATAAATTCGTTAAAACAAAAAACACGGTCGTTTTAACGTTAATTCCGGAAACGAACAACAACGTGAAGAAGTCCAGAGAGCCAGCATCGCTAGTGCCGAGGTCTTCACAACCCCAGATTCCACACAAGCTACAGACTTCAGACTACTCTACTGATTCCGGTACACAGCGTCCGCAGAACGAGAACCCGTATCGTGACGACGTCGCAGCAGCACGTCAGAACCACATCAACGCAGCATCTCCAGATGAAGATCGCAGTTTTAAACACCGCAGTCTACATAGTTCTACTGTGAGTTTATTTTTACTACATATTAACGACTGTACGAATCACTATTTACTAAGTAAAATATATTAACGTAGGTTCGAATCACTGTAATTACTTAATTAGTAATAATACTATTAGATATATATTTTATCCAAACTGGATAACTTGTTAGATATTTTACACGAAATTGAAGATAATATTAACTTAAACGAGTTAGCAATGGCTGATCGTATAAATAAAATTAAGTTCGCACTTAATGCAGTTCCAACTTATAATGGGGATCCAAATAAGCTGAGTATTTTTATAAATGCAGTTAACTTAGTTCAAAACTTACTGGGTACATTAAACCCAGCACTCGACGAATTTGATAAAGCAGTTTCATTTTTAAACATTAAAAGCAAAATAGTTGACAAAGCACTAGATAGCATAAAAGATTTAGAGTTTCAGAACTGGGATGATCTCAAAACGCATTTAATTCGAAATTTTAAAGATAAAACGAACTCTACTACAATAATTAATGAATTACTAAAATTTCAAAATAAAAACCCATTTAAACTACTCGAGATTACCAAAGAAAAATTCCTAGCTTTTAAATCAAGAATTAGCATAGAAGAAGAAGACGTAAATAAAAAATTGGCTATTATAGAATTTACTGAAAAATTAATCGTAAACAATTTTATATCTACTGTAGGAGACCCTTACAGAAATAACTTGGCAACTCGAAACCCAAAAACTATAATTGAAATCGAAACTTTATTATCAAACGACTTCCAATATCTTAAAAATAATCAACCCTCATTTAAACCCGCAATTAATAATCAAAGATTGCCAAATATCACACCGAGACAATTTCCCGGAAATAATTTTCCCACAGGTCCTATTAACTTTAGAACCACTCAACAACCCGTCCGAAACTTTGCTCCTCGCATGCAAATAAAAAATGCGCAAGGAATGAAACCAACACCCATGTCTACCCAAACTAGACAGACTTGGCAACCACAAAGAACTACTAACCAACCCAATAATTATTTTACACAGCAAAATAATAAATTCCCAAGTAACAGACCATCTAATTACGTTTTTGAGGAATTAAATAATACCGAACTTGAACAACCTAATGATATTGACAATACTGAAACTTTTGAAAATCCCGAAAACCTAGAATATAATTATGATGAACAAGAATGTAGTGAAATTGACAATTCTTTTTTAGAGAAAAGCCCTATAAATATAGAGGAGAAATTTTGAATATAATATGTAATTCCAAATTACCATTTATAAAAGTACGCGATTATTTAATATTATTAGATTCAGGATCGTCAATAAACTTAATTAGTAAAAATTATGTTTACAATAATAAGCATAAATTCAAAATTTATAACGAAAAATTTACATTCACAACAGCTACCGGTGAACATACAGGAAATGAATATATTATTTTAAAAATAGAAGATATAAACATTAAATGTTACCTACATAACTTTCATAAACAATTTAATGTGTTACTAGGAATACCTGCTTTAATAAATTTGAAAATTAGTATTAACTTTGCAGAAAATAATGTCCTATTTTTAAATAAAGAACTTAAACTTCAATATTTTGATTCTAAAAATAATATAAATTTACAAGACGCTGATAAAATTCAAATCAGAACAGATCATTTAAATAAAGAGGAAAAAAATGCATTATTCAAAATTATTAAAGAATATGAATCAATATTTCCTAAACAAAATCAAAACCTATCACATACCAGTGTCATAAAACACGAAATCAAAACAACAGACGAAATACCAATCTATACAAAATCTTATCGTCACCCAGAATGCTATAAAGAAGAAATTAACAACCAAATAGATAAACTTTTAAAAGAAAAAATAATCAAAGAATCTCATTCCCCCTGGTCCTCTCCTGTCTGGATGGTCCCCAAAAAGATGGATGCCTCAGGAAAAAACAAATTTAGAATGGTTATAGATTATAGAAAATTAAATTCAAAAACTATTGACGATAAATTTCCAATACCAAATATCACAGAAGTATTGGATAAATTGGGCAAAAATATTTATTTTACAACTTTAGATTTGGCTTCCGGTTTCCATCAAATACAAATGCATGAAAACAGTATCCAAAAGACAGCATTTAATACCGATAAAGGACATTTTGAATTTTGTCGAATGCCATTTGGCCTAAAAAATGCACCCGCGACTTTCCAGCGATTAATGAATTTTGTATTACGCGATCATATAAACAAAATTTGTCTCGTATATCTAGACGATATAATTATTTTAGGCACTTCATTACAAGAACATATCGAAAACATTAGAAAAATATTTGCTAAATTAAAAGAATATAATTTAAAGATCCAAATTGATAAATCGGAATTTTTAAGGAAAGAAGTAGCGTATTTGGGCCATGTTGTTTCACAAGAAGGTGTTAAACCTAACCCTACAAAAATCCAAGCTGTAAAAAATTTCCCTATCCCAAAAACTCCTAAAGAAATAAAAACATATCTAGGATTATTAGGATACTACCGTAAATTTATCCCTGATTTTTCTAAATTGACAAAACCTATGACTAAATGCCTAAAAAAGGGAAATAAGGTAAATATAGACGATAAAGAATATATAGAATCATTTGAACATAGTAAAAAGCTATTAATCAATGCACCAATTTTGCAATACCCCGACTTCTCTAAACAATTCATTCTAACCACCGACGCTAGTAATTATGCCCTGGGTGCGGTATTAAGTCAAAACATAGACGGTAAAGATTTACCAATAGCCTACGCTAGTAGAACTCTAAACACACATGAAATAAACTACAGCGTAACCGAAAAAGAATTATTAGGAATTGTATGGGCCACAAAGTACTTTAGACCTTACGTTTACGGCACAAAATTCAAAATTAGAACCGACCACCAACCCCTAACTTGGCTAATGAATTTAAAAGATCCTAACAGCAAATTAATGCGATGGAAAATAAAACTCGACGAATATAATTTCGATATTGAGTATAAAAAAGGAAATTTAAATAGTAATGCAGATGCTCTCTCACGAATAAGACGTAAATTTGAAATTAAGAAAACATTTGATGATATTTTCGATAAACCATATAATATAGTGCATTGTATCTCTGAAGATAAAAAATTAGGTAAAGGATTTGCGGAACAAATTAATTCAAAATTCCAAAGTAAAACTTATTTAAATAACCAGAGTAAGAATAAAGGAAATATTTTTATACAACCTATTTATGATAAATATAAACTATTTCACTTAGTGACAAAATTAGAACATTTCTCTAAACCAAATTTATTAGATATTAATAAATGTTTAATTAATTTACGCGATTACTGTATTCAAAACGATATTTTTGAAATACATATGCCTAAAATTTGTAACGGATATGATAAAGTTGAAAATAAAATAAATTTTGAAATTGTTGAAAATTTAATCAACAAACTTTTTAAAGATACTCATATTCAAATAATAGTTCATGAATTAAAACCAGAAGTTTTTATAAACGATAATGAAAGTATAATAGTACAAATTGATAACGAAGATTTAGAAACATGTCACTCTGCAGATGAAAATGAAGTTAACGGAATTACTTACAAAGAAGGTTGTATTAACACTGGCAAGAACCAAATAATAGTCAAAGCACATAACGAACCGACCAAAGTAGAATTAAAAAAATTATTCGCACAAACCAAACAGAGATTAATAATCACCTTAAATAAAAATGACTTACAGGAAGAAATATTTCAGTTTATTAAAGAATATCTCGTACCTAAAATTAATTATTATTGTCTTATAGAAAAAGATATAGTTTTGACAATAAACGAAATTTTGCAAAACAAATTTACTAAAGATTCATATCGACTGATACAATGTGAAGAAATATTAGAAGATATTGAAAATACGAACGATCAATTAGAAATTATTACAAATTATCATTTAGGAAAGACAAATCACCGTGGCATATCCGAAACAATTATGAGATTAAAACGTAAATACTATTGGCCAAGATTACACTTTGACATTCAAAAATTCATAAATAACTGTGAACTGTGTCAACAGAACAAGTACGAACGAAAACCGTTTCAACTAAACGATAATATTACAGAAATAAGTAAATATCCCTTTGACATAGTACATATAGATATACTGACTTTAGAAAAAAGGAAATATCTGACAGTTATCGACGCTTTTTCTAAATTTGCACAAATTTATTTTATGAAAACAATAGACGCTATAAATATAACAGAAAGTTTGTTAAACTTTTTTAGTAAATATCAAATACCGAATAAAATAATACACGACAGCGGAGTTGAATTTAACAACAACCTTGTAAAAGAATTACTCAAAATCTATAAAATAAATACCCACATAACATGTGTCGATAACCCAAAAAGCAATGGATTAATTGAAAGGTTTCATTCCACCATAATCGAACATCTCCGATTAATTAATCAAAATAAAATCTTCGAAAATACCAAATTTGAGAATAAATTAAATTTCGCTGTGATAGCTTATAATAATTCTATTAATTCAATTACTAAATTTACTCCTAACGAAATATTATTCGGAGCGGATAAAGATAAGAACATTTTTGAAACTAGATTTACTATAGATGATTATTTAATTAATTATAAAAATAAACTCAAAATTTTACATGGAAAAATTAAAGAAAATATTCAAGTAGAGAAGAATAAGAGATTTTTAGCACAAAATAAATTAGAAAATAGACCAGCTAAATTACCAGATAAAATATTAATCAAAGAAGGTAAAAGAAGAATACAAAAATTTAAGAAACCACTTTTTAAAATCCATAAAATCGAACAATACAACCCTAAATTAGGCGTAATTAAAGTAACGAATAAAGGTAAACACAAAATTGATAAGATTAAGAAGCCCCGACTCTTTGTTGCAGATGTACCTGACTCTTTGTTGCAGATGTACCTGCATAAAAGGAAACCATGAGGAATTAGAGCTAATCACCGACAATCCCGGTATAAACATCGTGGATTTGGGCAATGTATATACATATATAAACTCATATTATTCATATTATAATTACGATATTAAGAATATAGAGGAAGAGTACTTTAAGATAGGTAAATATAAAAATAATATTGAAATAAAATTTGACGGTAATGATACGTATATTAGAGAAGTAGAAATATATAAAAATATATTAAACTTTAACTATGATAGATTAGCTATTAAAATAAGTAACCTGTTCACCCATAAAAGAAATAAAAGAGGATTAATTAATGGTATGGGAGGAATTATAAAAGCCATAACTGGAAATTTAGATGCTGAAGATGCCGAAAAATATGATAAATTATTTGAAAAGATAAATAAAAATCAAGAAATATTACAAACTCAAAATTTTGAAACAATTCGATTAAATAAAGAAATGATTAATAAATTTAATAAACAAATTGAAAATATTAAACACAATGAATTGGTTTTGGAAACTCGAATAGATACTTTCATGCAAGAAACTATAAATTGGCAAAACGTTTGGGTGATTAAAGATATATTTAATCAATTGATATTATTAACCATAAATCTACTTGAGATCATATCCGAAATTGAAACTAGCTTGACATTTTGCAACTTAAATAAGATCCATAGTTCAATAATATCTTTAGAAGAACTAAAACAAATAATTAACCAAATTAATCCAGGAATAAAATTTTGGGACATTACTTCGCAGATTTCAAGTCATTGTAAATTAAATAATAATAAAATAGAATACTTATTAGAAATTCCCGTGTATGAAAATAAACCTGAAAGGAAATTACTGCAAATAACTCCAATCCCCATAATTAGTGGAAACGAAATGTTTATGCTAAATGAAAATAAAGAATTTTTAATTCAAGAAGGAGATCAACTATTGCTAACTAATGACTGTAATAAATTAAAACAAAATTTTTACTGTAAGACCAATTATGTAGAAGCTAATAAATGTTTGAACGAAATTGTTAATAGGCATAATAATAATGAATGTAAGTACCATAAGATTACTGAAGGATTTATTTTAATAAAAATTGAGAACTCTAATATTATTATTATTATAAGTAAGAATGAAAGAAACTTAGATATTAAGTGTTCTGAATATGTGAAACATAAGTTAATTAAAGGAGTATATAAATTTAAAACAAATAAAAATTGTATAATTAATAATTATAAATTGGAAAATTATATAACTAATGCTAAAGAAATAATTTTTGAAAATATTAAATTTAAAATTAAGGACAGACAATTAAGTAATAAAACAATTGAGTTGAAACAAATTAATAAACAAGATATTGTAATTAAAGAAACGCCAATATTAAATGATATAAAGGTCGAAGATGATGTTAATAATCATACTTTAATTAATTCTGTTGTTATTATTGTTATAATAGTAACTATTTGTTTAATCTTATGTAAACATAAAATACAATGTTCAAAAAAACTGTTAAAAAAGGAAAATCTCCAAACTGTAACAAACGAAGTTCCCTTTTAGGGCGGAGGAGTTATGTATATCATTATCACTAAGAAACTTCATGTTACAGCGCACTCCAAGGAATGTGCTGACTAGTAATAGTAAGTTTATAAAAGAGCGAATCTTGTTACAAACCGCAATCAGTCTGTCTTGAGAACTATACCTGTAACTTGTGTATGTAAAATAAATAAATTTTTAAAAACACAATTTCCAATTAAAATTGTATAAGTAGCTCGCGTACAGAATTAATTTTTTTATCGGCAATTATTTTAAAGATAGTACTTCAAAACCTTTCGTGTTGTTTTAGTGAAAATTCTTTGAAACCTATCGTATTTGGTATGAATTGGAAGGACAAATGTGCAGAATTGAATAGTTTTAAATTGATAATAATTCAATTTTAATTGTGTCAATTGTCTTACAGAAGTGAATCCTACTTCAGTGTCCGCAGAGCCTAGCGCTAGTCCATATACTAAATGCCGTAGGAGCATAGGCAGTTACATATTAAAACAGTTTTTTGTAAATAAAAAGTGTCCGACAAAAAATATAGGACCGAATTTTGTACCACAATATTGCCAATATGCCTACATCTTATTTAATACAAATTATTTGATTTTGATAGCGTAATTAAATGATATTAATACAAATAAATCCAAATACTTCGCCTACTCTTTTATTGTTATTGATTTAAAGTGAAATTTGTTTTATATATTTTAATCTGTCACTGTCATCTATCAGTGTCATTATAAATATTTAAAATTTTCAAACAGTTTCTGGCGAAGTAGCCAGATTTTTGTCTTGTACTGCGCCCTCTATAATACATTATAATAATATTTACGCTGCCTTCAACTTTACAAAAATTCAAGATGACAGTGACAGATTAAAATATTCAAAACAAATTGCAAGCACAATGGCTGGTACCACGAGCAAGTTACTAAAACACTGTTTTTAGGTGTTTTAGTTAAAACCATGACATCTTAAAACACTCTTAAAATTATGCTTGCCACGAGCTTTATTTTAAAGATGTTTTAACTAATACCATGTAAACAAGAATATATATATATATATATATATATATATATATATATATATATATATATATATATATATATATATGACAACATTGTGAAAGACGCAATACGCATGCGCGTTTCGTTAATATTTTTGACAGTAGTTTCCAATTCGACATGAAAGTAGTTTGACAGGTTATGGTTTTTAGATGTAAGATATAAATATAAATATATCATCACGCCTTCTACCCATTACTGGGTGTGGCACTCTGCTGAAGCAGATCTCGGTAAGTGATATATTTTGCGCGTGAAGTGCGGTTACCAGTCGTCAAATCACGGCCCCCAAACATGTTAGTGGTGGAGGAGCCACAGGGATAGCTTTTTCAAATTATGAAAATTTGTCGCCTGTGGGAATCGAACCAGGGACCTCAGGATCCACAGGCCGACTTCATACCACTGAGCTAGCCATCCCATAAAGATGTAAGATACTTCGTTAAATTCACGAAGGAATGCTAGTTGCTTCTTGAATGAACAGTAAAACGCGTTTATACAATTAAAACATAAGTATTTATCACGAACATATTAAAACGCGTTTATACAATTAAAACATAAGTATTTATCACGAACATATTTTAATTTTAATAATTTGTATCTAAGCACATACATTAATATATGATTAAAATGCTATTATTGTATTTTAGAAAGAGAATGGCCAGATGAAAAGATTAAAACGGAAAATTGAACGTCTGAGGAAATGAATTTGCTTACTAAATTAAAGAAAAGATGTGATAGAAAACTGGTATGACTGGAAATTATGAATGTGTTTGAAACGATTCGGTACATGACAAAACTAGGAAGAATTATAATTTGTACAAAAAAATTAAACGAGAAATATGTACAATACAAATTTTACATTATTAAAATAAAACTTTGTTATTATTAACATTCACTTATGTTAAAATTAATTAAAATTTATGAAGTAAATAGGAACAGAAAAAGGATAGTTTTTATTTCAAAAGTGCAAGAATTAACAAGAAGAAATGTAAATATAATAATCATATTATTAGATTACAGAGGGATATTTTGCTATACTGTAAAATTATTGTCTGGTTTTCGCTAAATTGTCCAATTTGATGAATACCTAAATATGCGATACCATCGCGATCACAGCGCCATCTATGAACAAAAATAACTTGAATCGTAGATCAAGTTAATGTAAAATTTTCTGGAGATTCCATATCTGCAATAAAAAAATGGGTGGTCCCATTTAAGATTACAAAGTTGCTTCCCGCACCACCCCCTGGAGGCGGGGGGGAGGGCTCGAGTTTGACATCGTAGGATAGATTTTTGAAAAATATTTGACACGTATTTTATCGTTTTTCGATTAATATATATATATATATATACTATATCTACTGTCGGTACTTTGAAGCATTAAAATTTAACTAATAGAGATCTCAACAACCTAATGAGAAAGCAGATGATGATTATTGTATAGTGCAGGCATTAAAATTTATTTGAAATTTTACTAATTAAAACATTAAACCCGTTTTTCTTTAAATCATATTTTTTGTCTTAGCCGTACTTCTAGCGCCTACAATTTTTAACCGATTGATTTCAAATTTTAACTATAGTTTAATAATAGCACTCTCTAGTGAATTACATTGGATTTTTTTTGATTAATTCACAATTACTGTAGTGGGATTGTGCCGTATAAAATTCTATAATAGAATTCAGGCGATAATTTACAAATCGTTAAATTAGTATTAGTACACGTCTGTCCTTTTAAAAGCCTTTTAATTAATACCAAATACGACAAGTTTCAAAAATCTTTCACTAAACAATTGTCGATCGAAAAAAAGTCCAATTTTGCACGCGAATATTTCAGAAGACATTTCATTTGATATCAAATACGATAAATTTTGATGAACTTTCATTAAAATAATCGCCAATCTAAAAAACATCAAGCTCTTTAAAAGACCTTTCATTTGAAAACAAGCACGGTGGGGTTTGAAGCACTTTTACTAAAACAATTCATAATCTAAAAGTATTTAATTTTATGCGCGAGTGCTTCAAAAGATCTTTTTCATTTGATACTGTGTTTATTTTACTTGATCAAATTATGGACTAAAAAATTAAATGATTAATCAATTATTGACCAAGGGTGGCGTAAATCTGCCGGCCACCACAGAACTTTTATAACTCTGCTCTGAAGAGTTTAATTTGAAAACCGTAACTCAACCAGATTAGACAACTTTAATGATCGGATAATTAACGAAATAAAGGACACGCAAGATTCTCAACACAATAACAATTTTAATACAAATAAATAAAAATAAAATAAATCCCAATTGATCTAATTAAATTATTCTCAAAGACACGATCAACAACAGATTGCTCTAGTAATAAACTCAATTAGTCAATAATAATAGTTTCGAACTAACTTTCTCGTCTCAATAAAATATAGTATTACTTACTCGTCACTTGCGTAGGCACTGCTTTACAACACTGATACTTTAATAAAGAATTAAGCAATATAAATTAATCGAACTTAGGATCCGCAACTTAACTCGTATTACTCAACAATTAAAATAAAGACTCAGTTTAGACTTCAACTCAAATAAATTCCATACTTTAACTTCTTAACTCAAACTCAACTTACTAATCTCAAATAACTCAACTCAAAATATTTTACTAGATCTGACCAACAATAAAGACTTAGTACAAATGTACAACTTACAACTTTAAAGACTGCTGAAGACGAACTCAAACTAGCAAAACTGTTTTTGATCAATGTCTATAACTAGACTGTCGAACTGAATTCACACATCAGCCCTCGATGGATGAATTCATCCCCACTGGACCCCACTTGAGCATTTTAATACTAACTTTACATTGGTTGAAATTCGAATTTTATTGGTCATGCGATTACTAGATTACTTCGGGAGTTGAAGAGTGCGGAACTTGCATAAGGCATCTTCAACGGATTTTCAGTTCTTGGAAAGGGCCCACCCTTGTAATCTATCGAACACTGACCTAGCCCGAAATCGCCTTCGCTTCTTAACAAACAACCATAAATAAGTCACTTTTTACTTTTCAAATCCAAGCTGCAGTAAAACGTCACTTTCACTAAAACAATTGCCAATCGAAAATAATTCAATATTTCACGCGAGCCCTTCAAAAGACATTTCATTTGATACCAAACACCATAGGTTTTGAAGCACTTTAATAAAAACAATTGCTGATTAAAAAAATCTCAATTATTCACGCATGACCTTCAAAACAACTTTTATATTATACCAAATGTAATAGGTTTTGAAACACTTTCAATAAAATAATTGTCGATAAATAATGTAGACGTGCCAAAATTGATTCTAATTCTAGTTATATGTTTTTTTTTTATATGTACATTGCCGTGAAACAAATTTGCTCACTTTTACTATATATTATTACCAAGAAAAAAATTGGTTGGGTTTACCTGTATACTTTATAAAACTTGTCAATTTGACGTTTTGTATTAAAACCAATTTCATAGTGGATTGTAAAAAAATTACTTTTGAAATATACAAATTTAAAATGTGTAATTATAATAAAAAATGTCCCCTCATTCCCACAACATGCGTGAAATATTTAAAAGTTATTTCCAATAATGTAACATTACATAATTTATAAATAAAAATGTAACTTGCCCGTAGGAAAACTTCATAATTGCAATAAATTCTTCTAACGCCCTTTTATATGACACTCAACACGATATGATTCGGAATACTTTATTTTTAACACAATTGACAATCGTAAAATATCTATATTTTTTATTTCATCTAAAAGTTCTTTAAAGCCCTTTCATATGATACCAAACACGGCATGATTCGGAATACTTTAGATTTGACGGTTGTAAAATGATTTTTTAAAATCTTTATTTCATTTAAAAGTTCTTTTTCTTTTTTTAACTTTGTCTTTATGCCATTTTTTGCCCTTTTGTATGATACCAAACACGGTATAGTTAGGAAAAATAGGGCCCACCAACATTTTACAGTGACATGATTCATTTGCATAAATTTATGTGGAAATAATTTAACAGCTACAAACTTTCCTATATAATAAGATGATAGATGTTCCCCTAAATCAGCGTGGGGCCCCATATTATATGGTGAGACTTTGCCCCACAACAATTCTCAGTGGTACATAGGACATGTTCCGCTTAGCTTCGCGTGGAGATTTAAATAATATTTTTGGGGCCCAACGCGCTACATTGGATCATATAGCATAGGGCCCCAAAATTATTCATGTAGACATGGATGTATAAAATAAAAGAATTTTTTCTTATATATAAATTACCAAGATAGATATTTTCCTTCCTATCGCTGCTATATTCGCTATTCATTTTCCCTGATGTCAAAAATATGTCAAAAATAACTTCTACTGCTATTCATCAAAGTCTAGAGTTACTTTCAAAAAATGTAATTTTTCTCTATCTTTTGTTTAAACTGTTGAAAATCGCTGGAATATTAATTCTGAATTTTTTTTATTCGATTAACTTTTTTTTTACAATGTAGATTCTTTTTCGCTTTACTATATATGATCACCGAGGTCAATTTTGGTTGGTTTTACTATATACTTTAACAAACTATTTGTCAAATTGACGTTTTGTCTTAAAACTTTATTTGACCATGTAATTAATTAAAAACAGTTCAAAACCTTTATCCTCAATCATCTAATACCTAAATAAATTTACAAAATTTCTACAACTTGTCAAGAAATTTAAATAATTCTATCAAAAATTCCATGCGTAACGTCAAAAATGGCAGCTTAGGTCTATGATTTTTCAAAACCTGGATCGTGTATATAAGAGGTAATGTTGTTTCTTAACCATAGATTTGTCAAATGGACGTTTTATCTTTAAAACTTTTATACAAAAATAAATTCAATTGAAAACCGTTCAAAACATATGTCCTCAATCCTCTAATACCTAAATCAAATTAGAAAATTTCTCCAACTTGTCTAGAAATATTTATATAAAAACGTTTCGTGCGAAACGTCAAAAGTGATTGACAGGTCTGAAAAATGTCTGCTTACAGTCAAATTTCATATGCATAGCAACGCGTGTATTCTTCTATCATTGAAAATTTGCGAAGTTTTGCATTAATTTTCTGGAAAAAAAATCACAACAATCGCACAAACCGTTTAAGCTGTAGCCGTGTCTAAAGTTTTGTTTCCGTCCGGAGGAATCTAAAGTGAATTAGCCTAATTAGTATATAGGACTAGTGGTTGGCCTGACTTCGCCAGGCCTTCTCGCTATGCTCCGCGGACACTGAATTAAGATTTAAATGAATTACGAACTAAAACTTTTTATTTCTGTACTTCTGTTCATCTAAAGACCTTTTAATTGACACCAAACACAATAAGTTTCGAAGCTCTAACACGAAAACAATTGACGACCACAAAAATTACAATTCTGTACGTGAGCCTTTCAAAAAACCTTTTATTTGATACTACACACGATAAGTTTTGTTACACTTTCACTAATACAATTACCGATCGGCAAAATAAATATGCTGCACGATAGTACTTCTAAAGACTTTTCATATAATATATAACACGATATGATTCGGAAAACTTTTTGGTCAAAACTAATGGCGAGCGTAAAATTTCAATTTTTTTAATTCCATCTTAAAGTTCTTAATTCTTTTCAAATGACATGAAATACGATATGATTAGGAATACTTTTAGTTTAAAACAATTGAAGATCAAAAAAATTAAATTTTTCCATATTTCATCTGAAAGTTCTTCTAAAGCCCTTTCATATGACACCAAACACGGTATGATTTTGAATACTCTAGTAAAATTTCTACTTTTTTTTATTTCGTGAGAATCTTCTTCTAAAGCCCTTTTATTTGACACCAAACACGACATGAGTCGGAATACTTAATGTTTGAAACAGCTCACGGTTGTAAAATTTATTTATTTTTTATTTCATTTAAAAGTTCTTTCAAAACTCTTTCATAAAATATCTACTTTTCTACCAAACTCGGCATTATTCGGAATCCTTTATGTTTCAAACAATTGACTGTGGTAAAATTAATTATTTGATTCCATCTAAAAGTTCCTTAAAACTTTTTCATTTGACATTAAACACGGCATGATACCGAATACATTAAATTTAAAACAATTGACGTTCGATATATATATATATATATATATATATATATATATATTTTATTTCGTCTGAAATTTCTTATATAGCCCTGTCATATGGAATGAAACACGATATGATACGGTACACTTTAGGTTAAAAACAATTGAAGGTCGTAAAATTTCAATCAAATACGCGTGTTATTTCCGAAAAGATTTTGCTAAACTATTAAAAATTCTGATAGGTTCCACATTTTTTATTTTATATTAGCATGAAATCAACTGAAATTTTTCTCCAAACTTTTTGAAAAACTGTTGGAAATCGCTGGAATATTATGTCTAACATCTTTTATGCTTTGTTTGTTACGTGGCGGTTATTGTAAAACGCGGCGGTTAGTTACAGCTGCGTTTTACTATATACCACAAAAAATAAAAAGACTAATAATTTCAGTCACTAAAATAATAATTTTTGTTTTTTTCATCCGTTGTAAATTATATTTTTATTTTGTATGCCCAATGTACTATACGAGTTGTGTATTTAAATTGTCATTTTGACAGATGTAAACTCATATTACTATTTTAGTTTCTAAAACCGACAATTTTCACCAAATTAAAACTACCCCTGTGGCTCTCCCACCACTAACATCTTTGGGGGCCGTAATTTGACGACTGGCAACTACATTTCTCACGCAAAAATATATTACTTACTGAGATTTGCTACGGCAAAGTGCCATACCCAGTAATGGGTAAAAAGCGTGATGATATATTTATTTGTAGCTTATTTATGGAAGAATTTGTTACAAATGTGATTTTGTCATCGAAAAGTGAGGAGGATTCGTCAACAGATACAAGTTCTGTCGAATATGATGAATTTGAACAATTGTCTATCGTAAAATTTCACCTTTTTTAATATCGTATGAAAGTTCTTCAAAAGCCCTTTCACATGACACCAAACATGGTATGATTCCGAATACTTTGTTTAAAACAATTGACAGTCGAAAATATACGGTTTTTTAACTTTGTCTGTATGTCATGTTTATGCCCTTTTGTATGATATCAAACACGGTATGGTTAGGAAAAATGGGTCCCACCATTGTGGTGTGCTCCATTTTGCAGTGACATGTTTCATTTGCATAAATTTATATAAAAATAATGTAACAGCTACAAACTTTCCTATATAATAAGATAATGGATGTTCCCCTAAATCAGCGCGGGGCCCCACATTATACGGTGAGACTTTGCCCCACACCAAGGCTCAATGGTTACGCTTAGCTCCGCGTGGAAATTTAAATTTTTGGGGACCAACGCGCTACATTGGATCCTATAGCATAGGGCCCTAACATTATTGATGCAGACATGGACGTATAAAATATAATATTTAATTTTTTTTTTATAAATTACCAAGATAGATATTTTACTCTGTCTTTTTCCTTCTCGCCGCTGCTACATTCACTATTCATTTTCGCTGATGTCAAAAATGTGTCAAAAATAACTTCTACCGCTATTCAGCGAAGCCTAGAGTTGGTGTAAAATTTATTATTTTACTGCCGAACACAAAATTCTTACCGCAGTGGTAAACACTAACCGACACTGACGTTTTATCTTAAAACTTTATTTGAACATGAAATCAACTGAAAACAGTTCAAAACATGTAACCTCAAACATCTAATACCTAAATCAACTTATAAAATTTCTCTAACTTTTCCAGAAATTGAAATAACTCTATCGAAAAATTCCATGCATAACGTCAGAAGTGACAGCTTAGGTCTATGATTTGAAATACCTGGATTGTGTATATAAGAGATAATATTGTTTCTTAACTATAAATTTATCAAACGGACGTTTTGTCCTTAAAACCTTTTATACAAACATGAAATCAATTGAAAATCGTTCAAAACAAGTATCCTCAATCCTCTAATACATAAATCAAATTAGAAAATTTCTCCAATTTGTCTAGAAATTGAAATATTTATTTAAAAACGTTTCATTCGAAACATCAAAAGTGAATGACAGGTTTGAAAAATTTCGCCTTGCGGTCAAATTTCAAATGCATAGCATCGCGTGCATGCTTCGATCATTGAAAATTTACTAAGTTTTTCATTACGTTCATGCGGACTATACTTTCTAAAAATCTGAAATACCCAAAAGACACTAATCCCAAACATTCTTTAAATCTTTGTAAAAAAATTACAACAATCGCACAAACCATTTAGACTGTAGGCGATCATAATATTTGGTTGCTAGACTGAAGAATCCTTAGTGAATTAAGCTGATTAGTATAGTCTAAGATTAAAACAATTACCTATCGTAAAATTTCAATTTTCTTTATTTCGTTAGAATCTTCTTCTAAAGCCCTTTTATATGACACCAAACACGGCAGTTTGGCACAGTTGACGGTTGTAAAATTTATTTTTTTATTCCATCTAAAAGTTCTTTCAAGACTTTTTCATATGACATTAAACACTGCATGATTCCGAATACTTTAAATTTAAAACAATTGATGGTTGAAATATATATATATATATATATTTTATTTTGCCTGAAAGCTCTTCTAAAGCCCTTTCATATGATACCAAACACGATATGATACGGAACACTTTAGGTTTAAAACAATTGAAACTTGTAAAATTTCAATCAAATACCTGTGTTATTTTCGAAAACATTTTGCTACATTAACTTTTTATATTTTATCTAAAAGTTCATCTAAAGCCCTTTTATATGACACCAAACATGGCATAATTCGAAATATTTTAAGTTTGAAATAATTCTTCGGACATCATTTCTGATAGTTCCACATTTATATTTTATATGTACATGAAACCAATTGAATTTTTTGTCTAAACTTTTTGAAAAACTGTTGGAAATAGCTGGAATATTATTTCTAACATCTTTTAAGCTTTGTTTGTTACGTGGCGGTTATTATAAAACGCGAGGGTTAGTTACAGCTGCGTTTTACTATATACCACAAAAAAGTAATAATTTAAGTCACTAAAATAATAATTTTTGTTTTTCTCATCCGCGATAAATTATATTTTTATTTTGGTATGTTCAGTGTACTATATGAGTTGTAATTTAAATTGTCATTTTGAAAGATGTAAATTTATATTATTATATTTGTTTTTAAAACGGAAAATTTTTACCTCATTAAAACTAACCCTGTGGCTCACCCACCATTAATATCTTTGGAGGCCGTAATTTGACGGCTGGCAACCGCACTTCACGCGCATAAATATATCACTTACTGAGATTTACTACGTTAAAGTGCCACTCCCAGTAATAGGTAAAATGCGTGACGATATATTTATTGGAAATTTTATTTATGGAAGGATTTGTTACAAACGTGATTTTCTCATCGAAAAGTGAGGAGGATTCGACGACAGATACAAGTTCTATAGAGCATGATTAATTTGAACAACTTCCTATCGTAAAATTTTACCTTTTTAAATTGCGTATGAAAGTTCTACAAAAGCCCTTTCACATGACACCAAACATGGTATGATTCGAAATACTTTGTTTAAAACAATTAGCAGTCGTAAATATACGGTTTTTCTAACTTTGTCTGTATGCCATTTTTATGCCCTTTCGTATGATACCAAACACGGCATGGTTAGGAAAAATGGGGCCTACCACTATGGTGGGCCCCCTTTTACAGGGAGATGATTCATTTCCATAAATTTATATGAAAATATTTAACAGCTACAAACTTTCCTATATAATACGATGATAGATGTTCCCCTAAATCAGCGTAGGGCCCCACATTATACGGTGAGACTTTGCCCCACACCGGTGGTATATAGTGGTACATGGGACACGTTCCGCTTAGATTGGAGATTTAAATAATATATTTGGAATCCAACGCGCTATATAAAATAAAATATTTTTTTCTTATTTATAAATTACCAAGATAGATATTTTACTCTATCTTTTTCCTTCTCACCGCTGCTATATTCGCTATGATTTTTCCCTGATGTCAAAAATATGTCAAAAATAACTTCAACCGCTATTCAGCAAAGTCTAGAGTTACTGTAAAAAAAATGTATTTTTTCTCTATTTTTTTTTAAACTATTAAAAATCGCTGGAATATTTATTCTGAAATTTTTTTATTCGATTAACTTTTTTTAAATATGTAGATTCTTCTTCGTTTTACTGTATATTATCACCGAGGTCAATTTTTCTTTGGTTTTACTATATACTTTAACAAACTATTTGTCAAATTGACGTTTTGTCTTAAAACTTTATTTGAACATGAAATCAATTCAAAACAGTTTAAAACATGTAACCTCAATCATCTAATACCTAAATCAATTTACAAAATTTTCACAATTTGGCTAGAAATTTAAATAACTCTATTGAAAAATTCCATGCGTAACGTCAAAAATGTCAGCTTAGGTCTATGATTTTTCAAAACCTGGAGTGGGATCGCGCCATGTAGAAATGTAGAAACGAAGCGATATAAAAAAACACGATAGAAACGTCATTTGGTATCGCGCCCTATCGCTTTGTAGAATAGAAATGTACTTCGGCTACTTTCGGTTTTTGTATTACCTGTTTTGTAAAAATCGACTAATATTTTGACATTTCTAACAAACAAAAAAATAATTTGTTTGACATAAGTTCTCAATTTTTGTGAATTTTGGACCAGTAGGTAATAATAATTATTAATATGAAAAGCGAAATATATTTTTAAAGAATTTTGTATTATAACTTAAAAAGTAGTGTAAAATTTGAAAAAAAATACATATAGCAGATTTCGGTAGGTGATGTGCGCTTACCATCAGTCGAATTACGGCCCCCAAAGATGTTAGTGAAAAGGGAGCAGCACGGGTAATTTTAATGTGGTAAAAATTGTTTGTTGGCTGAGGGAATCGAATCCAGATTCTCAAATTCAAAGTCCAATATTATAACCACTGAACCACCTACCCCATGAAAGTTAAAATTTATAGGTTTATACATAAATACGTATTTATAATTTAGTAATAGCGCTTTCAATGTATTTATTGGCTAAATATGAAGTAATAGAAGAAAAAATAAGGTACACGATAATCAATTATAGTATTGAAAGAAGTGTGAGACACATTTTAAAGATTTATTTTGATTTACGAATGACGAAACATTTTGAATTAAGAATATATTTATAGTCATATTAATTTAAACAATTAATTTTAATAGTTTCTCCTCAACAAAATGAAAATATGATAGTAGAGAGTCCTCTACCACAAATCTTCTTCCTATAATTTTCCAGTCCCGCGGCCTTAGCCTTTGTTTTACATTTTCAATCAGTTAAGTTTTAAATTTTTAATATTTGTATTTATTTACATAATTTTTGTGTTATTTCAAACATTATATCTATCTTTTTGCATATATTTTATTCTATGTCCCCAAAGAATTTAATTCTGTCATTACGTCTCCCCGTAATTTACTTAAATCTGCTTTCACACTATCCAGATGAGGTTTATCCTTTTGTTAAAATTTCTTCATAGAAATTTAACAAGTACGACCATAGTCTATATTCCACAGAATAACATAATTTTGCAATTTTTGATTATATTTATACTAATAATTCTATATTTATTTTGAAAATTATATTATTTATTCACCAAATAGAGTATCTGTAAAATAACACGCGCGCTTTTTATTCGGCCGTTAAAAACTCCGTTTATTACGGAACTTATCGCTAAAAAAAAGTGCAGTGTCAGTTACCGGTGAGCCAATAAGCCAGGCATTAGGTGTGTGTGAAAAGTGCGGATTCGGAAGTGAAATAAGCCTCTAAATATTATTATTTAAATCTCTACAAATTCTGACATTTAACCTGTCCAGTGATAGTGAAGGTCATAACGTGCACAGTCACAGTGATAAGGTGGGCGTGGGGAATTAAACGTCGTATGCGCACGTGCTCCGCAATTCAAAATCAGTGTTGCCACTGATAGGATTTGAAATAAGCAGAGACGTCAACTATCTACCGCGAATGAGCGGGAAACGAGACAGAGATCTAAATACTAGCGCTGAAGATACAAAATTAGCATTCAAGAGGAGCAAAAAAGTTTTAAGGAGCCCAGATAATCAAGATAGAAAAGAAGAGATAGAAAATAACGAAATGGAGGAAATGAAAAAAGTAAATGAAACTCTGACAAAGATATGGGAAGAGTTAAAAGTCAACACGAAGGAAAACACTAAGAGAAGAAATAAAATTAAAGGAAGAAAAGTGGGAGCAGGACAAAGAAATCCTAAACAAAAGAATTATAAGTCTAGAATCTCGTTTGGAATATCAAGAAAAAGCGAACAGAAAGAATAATATCGTAATAAAAGGTATGCCAAAAAATTTAAAGGAAAATAGAGAAAATCTAACTGAATTTTTCAAAGAAAATCTAAATCTCGATCCAATAATTAAAAAAGTAAGCCAGTTAAACAACAATCAAAGAGAGAAGATTATCCTAGTAGAATTAGAAAATTGGGAAGACAAAAAGGAAATAATGATTCAAAAACAAAAGCTAAAGAAAAATCACCCCACTGTTTACATAGAAAATGACCTGACAAGGAAAGAGAGAGAAACACAAGCTACTATAAGAAAAATAGCAAGAGCCGAAAAGGAGAAAAATAAAACAGTAAAAGTAGGATATAAGAAAATTGAAATTGATGGAAAGCAGTATGAATGGCGTGAACAGGAGCAAGGGGTAATAGAAACAGATAAGAATAAAAATACAAAAAACTAATAATCTCAAAGGAAAAACAATGCAAAATAAAAAACGACACAGCAACGAAAAAGGACATGGTCAAGAAAAATAAAAGTATCAGACTAGGAACCTGGAATGTGAGAAGTATAGCAGGAAAAGAAATCGAAATAACTGAAGAAATGAAAAGAATGAAAATAGATATACTAGGCATAACGGAGACGAAGAAGAAAGGCACGGGATTTAAACAAATAACAGAAGACTACTGGATGTATTGGTCAGGTGTACAGGATAATGAAAGAGCTGCAGCAGGAATAGGAATAATAATTTCCAGAGAATATATAAGCCAGATGGAAAATGTTAAATACATAAATAAGAGAATCATGTCAATAGATTGGAAAATTTCACAGAAACAAGAATACTCATTAATAGTAGCCTATGGACCAAATGAAGACGAGAGAAAAGAAGATAAGGACGTATTCTATGAGGAACTCCAAAAAGTAATAGACGATACACATAAAAGTATAATAGTAATGGGAGATCTGAACGGGAGAGTAGGAAAGAATAATATAGGTCTGGAAAGAATAATGGGAAAGGAAGGAGAAACAATGTTAAACAATAATGGAAGAAGAATAATAGATATATGCACGAAAAATGATTTAATTATAACCAATACGTTTTTAAAACATAAAGAAATCCACAAATTCACCCGAGAAGAACCAACTAGAAACGAAAAGTCCATAATAGACTACTTTCTCACCAGTGTAAACTTGAGAAGTAATGTAAAAGAAGTAAGAGTATACAGAGAGCCAGAAATTGGAAGTGACCACTATCTATTAATAATGAAATTAAACATGGAAGCACAAGTTACAAAACAGATAAAAAGGAAAACCATTACAAAGACCAAAATTAGAATTTATAGACTGAAAAATGAAAACGTGAAAATCAAATACATACAAAAGGTAGAAGAAAATTTAGCATGCGTTAAAGAGGGAATGAACATCACAAGTATGTGGAACAGATTTAAAAACGCACTGCTTAAAGCAGCAGAAGTGGCATGCGGAACAACGAAACTAAACAATAAACAAATAAAAAAGAGTTCGTGGTGGTCGCTAGAAATAAAACAATTAATACAGAAGAAAAAACTAGCATGGAAAAACTATTTAGCAAATAAATCCTTAGACAGATATAAAGAATACAAAAAGGCAAGAACTGAGGTGAAAATAACAATAAAACAAGCAAAGAGAGAGGAATGGATACAGTTTGGCTATCGACTTAACGACGCACGTAACGAAAATCAAAAGTTATTCTACGGAGCCCTTAAAAGAATGCGAACAGAAAGAGAAATAACCTTAGGAGTAATAAAAGATAAAGCAGGAAATATAATACGCGAGGAACAAGATGTAATGACAAGGTGGAGAGAGTATTTCAAGGAATTGCTAGAGGAAGAGAATAAGCTAGATCAAGAAATAGCAATAACGGTAAATACGAACCCATGCCCAGAATCTAATAACATCAACGAAGAAGAATTCAGAAAGGCCCTGAAGAAAATTAAATTAGGAAAAGCTCCTGGCCACGACAAGATCTCAGCGGCAATGCTAAAATTTATGGGTAAGAAAGGAGAGGATTGTCTGATGCAAATTTTTAATGAAGTAGAAAAGCAAGGAACCCCACAGGACTGGCAAGTGGGCGTGATTGCCCCAATTTTTAAAAAAGGTGACAGTAAAGATTGCAAAAATTTTAGGGGCATTACCCTATTGAGTGAGGCAGCGAAATTATATGCTAGGATCCTCGAAAACAAAATAAGAGAACAAGTCGAGAACACACTGGAAGAAGCACAAAGTGGATTTAGACCAGGAAGAAGTGTACAGGACCACATATTCACACTGAGACAGTTAATTGAAAAAGCCAGGATAACAGGTAAAGAAATACATCTATGTTTCATAGATCTGGAGAAAGCTTTCGATAAAGTAATACGGAATAAAATGTGGAAATGCTTGGAGTCAAGAGGGGTGGACAAAAATACGATAAACAGTGTGAAAAGACTCTACGAAAAGAACAGAAGCTATGTCAGAGTCAGGAATATTTCATCAGAAACGTTTCCAACGACGGCAGGACTAAAACAAGGATGTATCCTGAGTCCCCTTCTATTTCATATATACCTAGACGAGGCCTTTAAGAAACTTAAAAGTAAGCTAAAAGTTTATAACGTAGGATACTGGAAAATGGAAAAAATAACGATTTCAGACCTGTGCTACGCTGACGATATAGTGCTAATAGCGGAAAACGAACAAGACCTCCAACAAAACTTAAACACATTACATAAAGAACTGAAAACTTGGAATATGAAAATAAATATAGAAAAAACGAAAACTATGACAATAAACAACAAAGAAAAATATCATGCAACAAAAATAGATGGCACAGCAGTAGAACAAGTAAACATGTTTAAATATCTGGGAGTTACCATACATGCAAACGGCAGCTTAGAACAAGAAGTGACAGAGAGAGTAAGTAAAGGAGGCAGACTCTTCAATGCTCTCAAAACGAAATTTCTAGGAAAGAAGGAAATACCTGTAAAAACAAAAGTTGAAGTATTTAAGAAGGTAATAACTCCAGTCATAACATACGGTTGCGAAGCATGGACTACATCAGAAAGATTGCATAGCAGAATTAGAAACGTGGAAATGAGGTTCCTCAGGAAAATTGACGGAAAGACTAAATATGATCGCATTAGGAATGAAACTTACAGGAAAAAGTTAAATGTAAGACCTTTAAAGGAATTTATAGAAGAAGGACAATTACGATGGAGAGGACACCTACAGCGAATGCCGGAAGAGAGAATAGCCAAACAAGTGTACGAAGCTAGACCAATAGGAAAAAGGAAAAGAGGCAGACCGGCAAAAACATGGAACGATGACGTCAAAACAGCAATAGAGAGTAGAGGAATAAAGTGCCACGAATCGACAAAATTAATGCTAGACAGAAAAGCCTGGAGAGACTTGTGGAAACGAAAACCCACAGAAGAAGCGCATAGAAACTGAGTATAACTACAGCCTTACACCGAGAGGTAGAAAGGCTTCAGGATTAAGTAAGTAAGTAAGTATTCACCAAATAAATGTATTTCTCCAATGAAAATAAACTTTTTCTACAAAGAAAAATTCACGTTTCGTTCTATTCTATTTTGACGTAAACATGCGAAAAAATGAAGTTCTTACATGGCGCGATACCAATTTATCGCTTCTTTGCTACAAATATCATTTTCTTAGAACTGAGTCGCTACCTTTCTACATTTGTACATGGCGCGATCCCGCTACTGGATCGTGTATACAAGAGGTAATGTTGTTTCTTAACCATAGATTTGTCAAGTGGACGTTTTATCCTTAAAAATTTTTATTCTAACATGAAATCAATTGAAAACCGTTCAAAACATATGTTCTCAATCCTCTAATACCTAAAACAAATCAGAAAATTTCTCCAACTTGTCTAGAAATTGAAATATTTATATAAAAATGTTTTATGCGAAAAGTCAAAAGTGATTGGCAGGTCTGAAAAATATCTGCTTGCGGTCAAATTTCATATGCATAGCAACTCGTGCATGCTTCGATCTTTGAAAATTTGCAAAGTTATTCATTAATTTCACGCGGACTATACTTGCGGAAAATTTGATATACCCAAAGGGCACTAGTCCCAAACACTCTTTAAATCCTAGAAAAAAATCGCAACAATCGCACAAACCGTTTAAGCTGTAGCCGTGTCTAAAGTTTGGTTGTCACCAGTAGGAATCTATAGTGAATTTCATAGATAATTTCACTGTTCTAACAGAGGTTGTGCTATCAGACCATTTGATTTGCTCAGTTTCGATCAAAAACTTGCTGAGCAATAACACTACACCTAAACGTAACAAGCCCCCCATGACTAAAAAGATATCAAAAGTAAAATGGGATGAAAACAAAGAAATCCTGTATCACAATGAAATGAAAAAGAGGAGTATGAGCTTACAAATAACAGGCAATGGATCGAGCCTCTACGAATACTTTCTAAAGGAAATCAGAAACTGCTCGCTCAACATAGGTTTATATCATGAGGTATTTATCCCAAATTCTGCACCAAAAAACAAACCGTGGTATGATAAAAACTGCCAAAGCCTTAAAAAAGAGACGAAGATTTGCCTGAAGGCTTTTAAAACAAATAGTACAGACCCCATAAAAAAAGAAGAATACTTACAGATGAAGAAAAGGTACAAGGAATTGTTGTCATCCAAAAAAAGAGAACACAACAATAACATTAAACTCAAGCTAGAAAATATTGGTGATCAGAAGCAGTTCTGGTCAACAATCAAACATCTAAACTTAAAAGCAATGTCTAATAACAACCCCATTTCCAAAGAAAAATGGGAAGAATATTATCTAACTTTGCTTGGGCCCAAAACCTCCAATGACACTCACTTCTCCGATGTACTTCATCCTTACCTGGATGTCGAAATAACAACATCCGAACTAAAATATGCAATAATGAAATTAAAACCTAATAAATCCCCTGGTGTAGATAACATCATAAATGAACAGTTAAAGCATCTTCCTCAAGTATGGCTCCACTATCTTCAAAGTATGTTAAACAACTTCTTAGTGAATGAAACCATCCCGACTGAACTAAAGAGAATTAAATTAATATTACTTCACAAAAAAGGCGAACGCACAGATCCTAACAACTACAGAGGTATAGCACTAATAAATACAATTACAAAACTTCTAATACACATAATAAATTATCGACTCCAAACCTGGGTGGAAAGTTTTGATATTTTACCGGAAGCTCAGGCAGGTTTCCGAAAACGAAGATCATGTATAGACAACATATTTATACTAGATACCATCGTTCGAACACGAATGATATCGAACAAGGAAGGCACGTATGCGATCTTCGTAGATTTTAAAAAAGCCTTCGACTCTGTCCCTCACAATAAGCTATACAACAAAATTTTTAACATAGGAGTCAGCGGCAAAACGGTTAGAATCTTAAGAAATATCTACGAAGAAGCAACCATACAATTAGATATTGGAAATGAAACCACCACACGCATTCCAGTCAGTAAGGGAGTCTTACAAGGTGAAAGCATGAGCCCATTGCTGTTTGCGCTGTATATCTCGGACCTCGAAGAATACTTTAGATCACAGAATCTTGAAGGAATATTTATTAATAACAAATCGGACATTATGACTCTACAATATGCGAATGATATTGTGATATTAGCAAAATCCCAGGTCGATGTCCGGCGAAAACTGCGAGCGCTAGAGCAATACTGTGACTCAGTAGATTTAGCTATTAATGCCTGCAAAACACAAATACTGCACTTCCACAACGGTAGGCCGCCTAAACAAAGCATCAGGTATACATGTCTAGGACAAGAAATAAAACTAGTATCGACATACACCTATCTAGGAATAAAGTTCTCAGTATCCGGGCTATATAAACATGCAGTCGAAGAACTCATCAGCAAAGCTAATAAAGCAACAGGCGCCATAAGAAGCATACTAATTAAAGCTAAAATAAACTCTGCGAATACAAACCAAAAACTTTATCAGTCTGTTGTATTACCAACAGCCCTATATGCATCTGAAATATGGGGCAGTAACACAGCAATAAACATGGAAAAAGCTCAAGCTAACTTTTTTAAAGCTATATACTATCTACATAATACGACTCCTCATTATATCCTAAGAAGAGAACTTGGTCTTCCAAATTTGGAGGTCATAATTTTTGAAAAAATGCTAAATTGGTGGCACAAGCTACTAATGGCTAGTGATAACCGATACATAAAAATCTGTTATAAACAACTTCTGGTGCTCAATGCCAATGATAAGATCAATCAGAACCTTCAAGTTAAGTACAACTGGGCTAGAACTCTCCAAAACATGATCGATAAAGCAAATTTTCGTTGGGTCTGGGATGAGCAAAGCGCTATAACCTTAAACCTAGAGTTAAGCAAAATGGTAATAGCCTACAGAGAAGCCCTTTATGAAACCGATGGCCTGAGAATAACCAGCTCCTGTTACAACATTTCCTATAAATCCTTGGACTATAGTCAAAACTACCTCTCCATAAACCTCCCTCTCCGTGTCCATAGACTCATCATCCAACTCAGAACTGCGTCCACTAAAACCCTCAGAATCAACTACAATAACTGCTGCCACAAATTCCAGCAAAACGAGATCTGCTCATTGTGCAACACGTTTGAAGAAGACGACCTGAGCCATTTCATCTTCCGCTGTCCACTATTCAACGCCCTTCGTCAACAACACATCACGAAGCATATTGCCAGATGTCCACCTGAAGGATTCCTTTCCACTCTATTATCAAATATTAATATTGAGAAAGCATATGATATTTATAATTATGTCCATAATTCGTTGAAAATTCGTAACTTTATTTGTAATAACTAGGCAATACACACGCACTCTGTACCTATCTCTTTGTATAAGCTCTGCTTAATAACAAATAAACTTATTATTATTATTATTATTATTATTATTATTATTATTATTATATATATATATATATATATATATATATATATATATATATATATATATATATATATATATATATATATATATATATATATATATATATATATATATGTATATATATATATATATATATATATATATATATATATATATATATATATATATGTATATATATTTATATACACATTTATATATATATATATATATATATATATATATATATATATATATATATATATATATATATATATATTGAATTTGAAAATATAATCACAGTAAATTGCAAGTTAAATTCAAATAAAATTGTATATTTCTTAGAAATTCCTACCAATTATGAAACGGATTTCCAATTATATCATCTCATACCTATTCCAACCAAATATCAGACTGAATTTGTAACTGTCATCCCAAATAAAAATTATTTCTTAAAAACTCCCGATGGTCATATTAAATCACTGAACGGCGAATGCACAAAAGGAACCATCTACCAATGTCCAAATAAAATTGACGAAATTAACGATGAAACTTGCGAAAAGAACATCATATTATATAACAACAATAAAAATTGCCAATACACAAATGTTAAAATTATAAAAAACCATGTTGAAATTATAGAAGAGATCAACCAGTTCTTAGCAGTCCTGCCACAGCCAGAGGTAATTCACGCATCATGTCAACAAGGCGATGAAATGAAGACTTTAGAAGGAATATTCCTAATAAAAGAGGACCAATGCCTACTGAAATTTAAAAATCAAAACTTGAAATTTCAAGAGGGAACTTTCGGCAAACCAATCATCCTAGAAGATTTCCAAATTAATCTAAACACAAGCCAAATTCCTACGATGAGCATCGACATTCATAATATTCAAGATTTAAAATTACCCATCAACAAATTCGAGAACATCAACGAAGACTACAACATCGAAACCACGAATTTTGCTATCATATCTCTCTATCTGATCTTATCAATTGTCAGTATAATTATTTTCGCAGTTTTTACCAAGAAAATATTTCTCCAGAAGAAGACGCACCCTTGCAGGGATCCAGTCATACAACTCCAACCAGGGCCTTCACCCCCTAAACGCCAGCTGAACATCCCCGACGATATTCCATTCTGAGAAGGGAGGAGTTAGAACGGCTGTTCCCACGAGACCCGCTGACCACAGCACCTTCCCATGGCCAACCGAGGACATTCCATAAAATCATATTTCTGTTAGATAAGCTTTTTGACACGAGAAGTCTCTAACCATCTCTTTTGTAAGACAGTTACTGTCAAGAGACTGAAGTATCAACTTGTATTAAAATTAATCTGATGTAATTATTCTAAGTTGTGTAAAATAAAAATTATTTTTTATTGTAACCGTAAATCACGTTTACGTTACTGGCGCAGTCGGTAGGATGCTAAGACGAATTATCGATTAATACCAATATCGAAAAAATCTCGTTTCGTTTCAACGATTAACTGAGCATCGAAAAATCACAACGAAAAGTCGTCGAGACTCTGTCATATCGCGAGTGCATATCGTGTTTGAAGAGATCTTCAGAAGGCACTGCTGTACACAGAAATCCAGCTCTATCCTGCCACGAGCGAATATCGTGCAAGAAGAGACCGTCGGAGAGCCCAGCTGTACGCAGTCCGCCGAGAGTCGACACCAATCCACGGAGCCGCCGCAGCCGTGCCCATGGACAAGTTGATGTTTATCCTGTAAGTGCTCATATGTCTATCAGTGATATCATTGAAATAAATTTAAACTCAGATTCAGATACGGATACAGATTCAGTTGCTTCCAGTAATTCACCCCCTTTGAATCCTATAAGAAATATACTTAGCCCTGAAAATCTATTAAGAGATTTTAACCATTTAAATATAACTAATAATATGGCTACTCCAACATTAAAGAGAGAATATCTCGACATGATCCCGGATTTTCACGGAGATCCTAAATTATTACCGCGATTAATAGAAATCTGCGAAAAGTTATTGAATACGTTTTTTAATAATGTAGAACCCGCGGACTTTCAGAATGAATATCTGTTGTCCACGATTTTATCTAAGATTAAAGGCGAAGCCGCCATAAATTTAGCTAGTTCCAACTTTAGCTCTTGGGCTACTATTAAATCCGCTTTAATAAATTCTTACTCTGATAAAAGAGATTGCTATACTCTCGGAATAGAGTTAACAGAGTTAAAACAAGGTAATGAAACACCTTGTGATTATTATAATAAAATCCAAGATTTACTAAACTTACAAGTTTCATACGTTAATTTGAATAATCCAGTAGAAGCAAACGTACTTGCTAATTATTTTAGGCAGTACGCACTGCGTATTTTACTACGCGGTTTAAAAGAACCACTAGGTACACTCATGCGTATAAAGAACCCAGCTGATATGAATGCAGCGCTAAACATGCTGACCAATGACTTTCAAATTGAGAGTTGTCTGCGGAAACAAAACAAAATACACACATTACAAAAACCAAAACAATTCATTCAGAATAATACACAACACAGATACCAACAACCACAATTCAGATACACACAAACACAAACGCCACAATTAACATATCGACCTAACCTATATTCCAATACACCAATGAATAAACCCTTCAATCAAAGTCAAATGTCTAAACAAAATGCTTTCAAACCTAATCCTAATGCACGATTCTCAAAACCAACTCCAATGAGTATCAGCACTCGACAGACATTCGTACCCAGACCAGGCCCATCAGGCTACAACAATCAATCCCAACCACAACAATATGCACAACAATATACACGACAATATCCCCAGACACAAACAAAACCTAACGAAGAAATGATATACACTACTGAAATTACCGAATACACGGACGAACAGTATTATGACGAAAACAATGCTATTATTTACGAACCCGAATCAGACATTGATAACAATGAAATCGAACAAGAAACTGTTTCAAATAATTTTTTAGAACTCCCTGCCTCGGAAACGAATTTGAGTTAATGAATTTAACCAATAATTTAAGTGAATTACCATTTATTGTTTACCCCGAACAAAATTTAAAAGTACTGCTTGACACCGGCAGCACACGTTCATTTATCAAACCAAGTATTGCACGTAAATTCTTTAAAGATAAAATTATAAATGACCCTGTCAAAATTACCACTGCTTACGGTACATCTACCGAAAACTTTAGTATAATTTTACCTTGCTCAAAATTATTTGATAAACCAAATATTATGCTCAAATATCATCTCTTTGACTTCCATGACCAATTTGACATATTGCTAGGACTCGACAATCTCAAAACAATAGAAGCGAACATCGACCTAGTAAAAGATAAGATAACAACATCGGCATGCGAGATAAAGATTCACTATCAACAGCTAAAGCCGCGTCCTCACTACGTATCAGTAGAGCCGCAATCCGAGAAAATTATAAAGTTTTACACCAATTGTATAGACAATGGAGAAATATTTATTCCAGAATCTCAAATTTCTAACGCCATAATACCAGAAGGTATTGCAAAAATTGATAATCATTTCTTTTATTACCCAGTAATAAATCCAAATGAATCAGAAATAACTTTAAATACCACAGATAATAATATTTTAATAGAACCTTTTAGAATGTTTCGAAATTAATAACATAAATTTTAATAATTATCATAATGCAAAAACCCCTTTCGACATATCGCTAATTAGAACTCAACATATGAATCCGGAAGAAAAATCGGCAATTACAAAATTAACTTAGAACACGCTGACGTATTCCATACTGAAAATAATTCCTTTTCTTTTACCAACAACGTTAAACATCATATACGAACTAAGGACGAATTACCCATTTAAACTAAGACATACAGATACCCAGAAATACACAGACAAGAAGTGCAGGAACAAATAGACAAAATGCTAACACAAAACATTATCAGACCATCACATTCACCGTGGTCTTCTCCCGTGTGGATTGTTCCGAAGAAATTAGACGCGTCCGGGAAAAGAAAATGGCGGATGGTCATTGACTACCGCAAGCGGAATGAAAAGACCATTGATATAATTTTCTCTGGAAATACAGAAGAAAACGCAAAAAAAGAAAAAGGAGTTGCAATAATGATAAAACAGGAGATAACTAAAACACTAATAACCTGGGAAGGAGTGTCCGAAAGAATCATATGGGCAAGATTTAGAACTAAATTTAGAAACATTATCATCATTAACATATATGCGCCAACTGATACTAGTGAACCAAATGAAAAATATGATTTCTATGACAAACTACAAGCAACAATTACAAAACTAAATAAATTGTATAAAAGAGATATAAAACTAATAATTGGCGATTGGAACGCTAAAATAGGTAACGACAATGAAGGAAAGGAGGAAGTGATGGGGAAACATGGAATAGGAAACATAAATGATAACGGCGAAAGAATGGTTGACTTCTGCTACATGAATAACTTTATAATTGGGGGTACCTTCTTCGAACACAAAAATATACACAAGGAAACATGGATATCCCCTTGTGGACGATACAAGAACCAAATAGATCACATTACGATTGATAAGAAATGGAAAAACTCATTAAAAGACGTTCGAGCATGTAGAGGAGCAGACATTGCATCGGACCACATGATGGTTAGAGCAAAAATCCAAATAAGCCTCAAAAATAGTAAACAATATACCCAAAAACGGAAAAAATTTGATACTAGACAACTGAACGAAAACGATGAAACTAAAGAAATATTCCAAGACAAATTTCGCCAAAAAATAGGAAAATTAGAAGAACTAAAAAAACAAAGCACCGAAGAATTGTGGCAAATCTACAAAGAAACAATGCTGAAAACAGCGGAATCAGTTCTAGGAGGGAAAAATAAAACAAATAAACCATGGATATCCTTAGATACTGTCAATAAAATAACAGCAAGGAAGGAAATAAAATTGAAATTACTACAAAGTACAAGTGTAAACGAGAAGGAAATACTAGACAGATTGTATAAAAGTAAAAACAAGGAAGTTAAAAAAGGCGCTAGAAATGATAAAAGACAATATATAGAAGAACTATTACAAGAAGCCGAAGAAGCTGCTAATAGATATGATCTAAATAAATTATATAAAATAACAAAGACCATAAGCGGACAAAAACCCACTCAAATTAAGAAGCTAAAAGATAAAACAGGATGCCTATGTGAAACGGAAGAGGAAATAAAAAACAGATGGATAGGATATTTCACTGAGATATACAAAAGCGAAATTAATACCGGAAACATAACCATATTGGAAAAAGAAATAATTCAACCTATAACACTAAATGAAGAAGAATTCAGTAGGAAAGAAATTGAAATTGCAATAAGAAAATTGAAGGATAATAAAGCAGCAGGAGTAGATGACATCCCAGCAGAATTGATTAAGGCCGATATGGAAACATCAATAGAAATACTGCATATACTTATAAACAAAACTTGGACCGAAGAAAATATACCACAGGACTGGACCACGGGTATAATAATAAAAATTCCGAAAAAGGGTGACCTAACCGAATGCGGCAATTGGAGACCAATTACACTACTATGTACAGCAAGTAAGGTATTATGTAGAGTGATACTAGAAAGAATGAAGGTCGGAATAGATGGAAGACTAAGAGAGAATCAAGCTGGCTTTAGGGCAGGACGATCTTGTGTCGATCAAATTAATACGCTTAGGATAATACTAGAAGAAAAAAAGGAAAGAGAAGATGGAATACACATAGCTTTTATAGATTTTTTAAAGGCTTTTGATAAAGTAAATAGAGCAAAGATGTGGAATATACTAACGCAATACGGAATACCATCCAAATATATAAAAATAATCCGTCTACTATACGAGAACTACGTAGCGAAAATAGAGCACGAAGGTTCATTGACGAAGGAAATAAAAATAAACACCGGAGTCAGACAAGGCTGCATCCTATCACCTATACTGTTCTTAATAGTAATTGACTGGGTAATGGAAAAGGTAACAGAAAACAAGACAGGCATAACATGGAACCCGTTCCAGAAACTAGAGGACCTGGAATTTGCCGATGACATATGCTTGCTAACAGAAAAGAAACAACATCTACAGGAGAAAATAGACAAACTAACAACCACCGCAAAAGAAGTCGGATTAGAGATAAACAAAAAAAAGACGAAAATACTGACTAGTGCAAAAAATAGGATACAAAAAATAAATATAGACAAGGAAAATCTAGAAGAGACTGAAGAATTCTGCTATCTGGGAAGTATACTAACGATAAATGGGGGAACCCAAGCAGATATTGAGAGAAGAATTTCGCAAGCTAGGAAATCTTTTAATATGTTACGGAAAATTTGGACAACACAGAGCATGTCAGAAAATACCAAACTGAGACTATTCAAGACAAACGTCAAAACGACACTCTTGTACTGGGCAGAAACATGGTCTCTAACAAAGTTCCATATAAAAAAATTGCAAACTTTCATCAATAAATGCATCAGGATGATCTGTAATATACACTGGCCCGAAAAGATAACAAACGCAGAATTACTTATACGAGCGAAAGAAGAAGAAGTAGAAAAAACAATAAAACGACAAAAATGGAAGTGGATAGGACATACACTAAGGAAACCACCAACGAGCATTACAAGGCAGACGTATGAATATAATGCAATGGGAAAAAGACATAAAGGAAGACCAGCAAACACATGGAGAAGAAACATACTACATGAATTACAAAATGTAAACATGAGCTGGAACGAAGCTAAGAAAAAGGCAACGGATAGAGAAAGTTGGAAAACCCTCATACAACAAATAATAGACAACGCTAATTAATCTGTGACACTCACTAGAAATAACTTGTAGAAAAACAAATAACAATAATAATAGTAAATAATTAAAGGAACTAATAAACAGTGTTATTCACTTAAAAGTGGAAGTAACTATAAACCAGACTTATATTAAAAGTGCATAGGGTTAGCAACCCTATCAATGAAAGGACAAGCTGTGAAACGCAATCGCGCCCTACGCTCCCCAGAGGAGTATCAGGAAGAAGAAGAAGAAGAAGTATAGACAATGGAGAAATATTTATTCCACAATCTCAAATTTCTAACGCCATAATACCAGAAGGTATTGCAAAAATTGATAATCATTTCTTTTATTACCCAGTAATAAATCCAAATGAATCAGAAATAACTTTAAATACCACAGATAATAATATTTTAATAGAACAATTTAGAATGTTTCGAAATTAATAACATAAATTTTAATAATTATCATAATGCAAAAACCCCTTTCGACATATCGCTAATTAGAACTCAACATATGAATCCGGAAGAAAAATCGGCAATTACAAAATTAACTTAGAACACGCTGACGTATTCCATACTGAAAATAATTCCTTTTCTTTTACCAACAACGTTAAACATCATATACGAACTAAGGACGAATTACCCATTTAAACTAAGACATACAGATACCCAGAAATACACAGACAAGAAGTGCAGGAACAAATAGACAAAATGCTAACACAAAACATTATCAGACCATCACATTCACCGTGGTCTTCTCCCGTGTGGATTGTTCCGAAGAAATTACACGCGTCCGGGAAAAAAAAATGGCGGATGGTCATTGACTACCGCAAGCGGAATGAAAAGACCATTGACGACAAATATCCTATTCCCAATATTACCACACTCCTAGATAAACTCGGTAAATGCCAGTATTTTACAACTTTAGATCTGGCCTCTGGTTTCCACCAGATTGAAATGAATAGTGATGACGTACAAAAAACAGCCTTTTCCACCGAAAACGGACATTATGAATTCCTAAGAATGCCGTTTGGACTAAAAAACGCGCCCGCCACCTTCCAACGCGTAATGGACAATGTATTGCGAAATTTATTAAATAACATCTGTATTGTTTATCTCGACGATGTAATTATTTTTAGTACGAGCCTGCAAGAACACCTTGAAAGTTTGCGCGCGGTATTTAACAGACTTAGACAAGCTAACTTAAAAATTCAAATGGACAAATCGGAATTTCTCTGTAAAGAAGTAGCATACTTAGGTCACGTAGTCACCCCTGAAGGCGTCAAGCCTAACCCTGATAAAATTTTGGCAATTAAAAATTATTCAATTCCTAAAACAACAAAACAAATCAAAGGTTTCCTTGGATTATTGGGCTACTATAGAAAATTTATTCAAAATTTTGCGAAAATCACTAAACCTCTCACTAAATGTCTTAAAAAAGGAGCAGAAATAAATATTAAAGATCCTGAGTATGTAACATGTTTCGACATATGTAAAAATTTACTCGTTAACGATCCAATCATTCAATATCCCGACTTTACCAAACCTTTTAACCTCACGACAGGTGCCAGCAATTATGCGATCGGTGCAGTATTATCACAGGGACCCATCGGATCAGATTTACCTATTTCATACGCCAGTAGAACACTTAATGAATCAGAACAAAATTACTCCACTATTGAAAAGGAATTACTCGCTATTGTTTGGGCAACTAAATATTTTAGGCCTTATTTATTTGGTAGAAAATTTAAGGTTATTACAGACCATAAGCCATTACAATGGTTGTTTTCACTAAAAGAACCAAATTCAAAATTAGTTCGTTGGCGCTTAAAGTTAGAAGAATTTGATTATGAAATTATTTATAAAAAAGGTAAACTGAACACAAACGCAGACGCTCTAAGTCGCATTCCACCAACTACCCCTATACAAAATGTACTACACGCTACTAACGAATCACAAATGACGAAATACCAGACTTATTTACAAAATAAAGACACTGTTAACAATTATAAAATTTTTGAAATAGAAGCAAATCTTTTTGACGCTCCTCCAAACGAAAGCCTTGCCCACTGTGTCAGTAAAGACTTGAAAATGTCGGACGGGATAGCAAAAGACTTTAGAAAAATATTTAAAAATGTAGACGTCATACATAAACAAAATCCCCAACTACGTAACTTGGTATACTTAAGAGATAATCAGAAATTTATAATCTATTTAATCACGAAAGAAAATCACTTCGAGAAACCCACTTATGAAAATATGTTTTACACCCTAGTAAATTTAAAGTATTTTTGTGAAAAAAATAAAAATAAAATTTTAAATATCCCTAAAATTGGATGTGGCAATAACACACTAGAATGGAAAGATGTAAAATCAATGTTGCAATTTATTTTTCAAAATAGTAATATAATTATTACTGTTTACAAATTGCCTGATAGTGACACACCCAACCTTGAAATTAACACGAACGAAACTAAAGACGATAACAGCGATGCTTTCTTTAAGTATATGGACGACTTTAACAAACAGCTTGAAAATAATAATGAAACAGATAACGAATCTCTAATTGTAGAATACGACGACAAAACACATAATAATACCAAAGAACAAGACGACACTGACGCGACTATTCATTCAAATCCCGAACATCCTATCATCGGTATCCCCATTATTGAAAGTTCCGTCAATATAGGAAAAAATCAGCTAATAATTTCAGAAGTTTTACATTCACCCGCTAAACCTAAATTTATTAAATTACACACCGATAAAATCAGACTCCAAGTACAAATTTCAAAAAACAATTTCGAAAAAGACGTAATTAATTTTGGTAAAGAATTTATAATACCTAAAGTAAAATACTTTTTATATTTCGAGCAACCGATTTATGAGAAATGTAGTGTAATCTTACAGAAATATTTCAAAAATTCTGAAATTAATTTCGTTAAATGTAATAACAAATTAATAGATATAGAAGATAAAACTGATATTTCTAATACCATTAAAAATTATCACGAAGGCAAGACCAACCACCGAGGTACTCACGAAACTTATAATCAGATTAGGAAAAAATACTATTGGCCTAACCAATTTAAAGATATTAGCGATTACATAAATCAATGTGAAATTTGTTTAAAATCTAAATACGAGCGTAATCCTATAAAAACTAAATATAACATTACTCCAACTCCCAGCAAACCCTTTGACATAATACACGTAGATACACTAAGCTTAGAAACTTGTAAATTTCTCACTATCATAGATGCCTTCTCTAAATACGCCCAAGCGTACCAAGTCACGTCAACAAATGCAATTGAAATATGCAATAAATTAACTAGATTCTTCTCACATCATGGAATTCCTAAATTAGTTGTATCTGATAACGGTCCAGAATTTAAAAATAACCTCTTGCAAGAATTATTTATTTTACATAAAATCGAAATTCATTTTACCAGCTCACAACATCCAGACTCTAACGGCCTCATAGAGCGTTTTCATTCAACCTTAATTGAACATATACGACTTTTTAATTTACAAGAAAATCAAAAGAACGAAATTATTAAGAACAAAGTTAATTTTGCAATATTGGCATACAACAACACATGCCATAGTTCCACTGGTCTTAAACCAATCGACGTAATAAACGGGCACTTTGAAACAAATTCTCCCCTAGACATAGAATTAGAAAAACGAATAACACAATACTATGTTTTAAATCACCGAGAAAAAACCAAATTAGCATATAAAAATATTACTGAAAAATTACAAAATAATAAAACTAACTTAATAAATAAATTAAACGAAACTCGAGAAGATTTACCTGAAATCCCGGAACTTGTATACGTACATAATAAACAAAAAGTAAATAAAACAAAACAGGCAAAATTCAAAAAGGGAAATATTAAAACAAACGATCAAAATTTAAAAACTGCAAAAATTCAGACCAACCCTAACGATAACAAAAAACAAAGTAAAATTCACTTGTCAAATATTAAGAGACCCAGAAAAATAAATAAGAAAACTAATCCAGATTACGATCTTCCAGGTCCCTCTACCTCACGTACACCTCCGGACTAGAAATCAAAAACATTACACAGAACACTGGACTTTTACCACTCAAATTAGGGACAGCTAAATTACAGAAATCAACACACACCTTTTTACACTTCTACGATTTACAACCTATCCTTGACCAGTACAACAATTTAAAAATACAACACAACAATCTCAAACGTACAATACACATAAACAATGTCAGCCTATCAGACTCTACTAACCACGATAAAATTATTAACTATTTACTAGCTACAATAGATGATAAACTTAGGCATTTAATTATTAATTATGAAAAACCTAGATATAAAAGAGGAATAATAAATGGATTGGGATCCATTGTAAAAGCACTAACCGGAAATTTAGATGCGGAAGATGAGAAAAGATATAATAAAATTTTGAAACATTTAGAAACCAATCAATATAAAATTAATGACCAATTAAAGAACCAATATTCTGTTAACCATCAGTTGATAGAAGAATTTAATAAAACTATTAAAATAATCAAACAAAATGAGCAAGAATTAAAAACAAAAATCGAACAGCTGCTTCACATAGTTATTGATGGAACTCAGCAATTAAATAAATTAGCCGTTTATGATATTTATAACCAACTGAATACTTTATTCAGTATGATTTTTAGCATTTTACAAGACATAGAAAATTCCTTAACTTTTTGCAAATTGCACGTATTGCATCCCAGTATTATAAAATTAAACGACTTTTACTTAGAATTAAAGAAAATTTCTAAATATTATAATAATGAATTTCCCCTTTGAGAATATGTTAGAATTTGAAAATATAATCACAGTAAATTGCAAGTTAAATTCAAATAAAATTGTATATTTCTTAGAAATTCCTACCAATTATGAAACGGATTTCCAATTATATCATCTCATACCTATTCCAACCAAATATCAGACTGAATTTGTAACTGTCATCCCAAATAAAAATTATTTCTTAAAAACTCCCGATGGTCATATTAAATCACTGAACGGCGAATGCACAAAAGGAACCATCTACCAATGTCCAAATAAAATTGACGAAATTAACGATGAAACTTGCGAAAAGAACATCATATTATATAACAACAATAAAAATTGCCAATACACAAATGTTAAAATTATAAAAAACCATGTTGAAATTATAGAAGAGATCAACCAGTTCTTAGCAGTCCTGCCACAGCCAGAGGTAATTCACGCATCATGTCAACAAGGCGATGAAATCAAGACTTTAGAAGGAATATTCCTAATAAAAGAGGACCAATGCCTACTGAAATTTAAAAATCAAAACTTGAAATTTCAAGAGGGAACTTTCGGCAAACCAATCATCCTAGAAGATTTCCAAATTAATCTAAACACAAGCCAAATTCCTACGATGAGCATCGACATTCATAATATTCAAGATTTAAAATTACCCATCAACAAATTCGAGAACATCAACGAAGACTACAACATCGAAACCACGAATTTTGCTATCATATCTCTCTATCTGATCTTATCAATTGTCAGTATAATTATTTTCGCAGTTTTTACCAAGAAAAGATTTCTCCAGAAGAAGACGCACCCTTGCAGGGATCCAGTCATACAACTCCAACCAGGGCCTTCACCCCCTAAACGCCAGCTGAACATCCCCGACGATATTCCATTCTGAGAAGGGAGGAGTTAGAACGGCTGTTCCCACGAGACCCGCTAACCACAGCACCTTCCCATGGACATTCCATAAAATCATATTTCTGTTAGATAAGCTTTTTGACACGAGAAGTCTCTAACCATCTCTTTTGTAAGACAGTTACTGTCGAGAGACTGAAGTATCAACTTGTATTAAAATTAATCTGATGTAATTATTCTAAGTTGTGTAAAATAAAAATTATTTTTTATTGTAACCGTAAATCACGTTTACGTTACTTATATATACACTGCTCAAAAGAATTGAGGGGTCAATTTTTTTTTTGTTAATAACTTTTGTTCCTATATAACATGAATACCCATATCGAGAATATAAGTTGGCTTATGTATTGTTTAAACATTTAAACTTTTTTTATTTGTTTTATTTATGTCAATACTTTTATTAATCAAAACATAAGTAAAACATAAATGAAATTTAGTCTATTGCGATATTTTATTAAGCATTTACTAAAGTATAGCAGTAAAGTTTTGTTAAAATTTGAAGTAATGAATCAAAATAGAGGTCAAAGAAGACATTTAAGTTAAGTTCAATTAGCGGAAGCAGTTACTTTGTTCCAAGAAGGGCGAACACAGAGGTATACAACTCAACGTCTAGGAGTTTCCCAAGCAGTTATCTGGAGGGCATGGAAGAGACACCAGGAGACAGGTTTTTCAACTAGACGTATTGGGCAAGGACGAAGAAGAGCAACGACTACTAATGAAGCCCGATTTTTAAGACTTCAGGCCCTACGTAAGCGTTCCACTACGGCTCAAGAGCTACAAAATGAGCTCTCTCGTTCAACTGGTGACAGGATTTCTGATCAGACCGTACGAAATACGCTTCGTGAAGGACAATTGTCTTCCAGAATTTCTGCTAAAGTGCCATCATTAACTAGAAACCATAAAAGAGCACGAATTCTGTTTGCTCAACAACATCAAGGATGGCAACTGAAACACTGGAGGACTGTACTCTTCATTGATGAGTCGAAATTCAATTTACACTCACATGACGGATGTCTTCGAGTATGGAGAAGAAGAAATGAACGGTACAGCTAACACAATATGCTACAACGTGTTGCTTTTGAAGGTGGTTCAGTTATGATCTGGGGAGGAATATCAATCAGTGGTAATATTCATAATACGGAATGGCACTTTGACTGAACGGCGATATATAGATGAAGTTCTAAATGTTTATGTTCAACCGCTTGCTATTGTAGCAACAAATAGACATGAAAATGTTATCTTGATGCAAGATGGCGCCCGCGCGCATCAGCTATACTAGTCACAGAGTACTTTTCAGACAACAATATTGAAAAAATTCATTGGCCTGCATGGAGCCCAGACCTCAACCCTATTGAACACCTTTGAGATTAACTTGGACAACGCATCAGAAGTCGTATTAATCCACCTGTGACAATACAGGAACTGGAAAATGCTCTGGTGGAGGAATGGCAACAAATTCCACAAGAAAGCATACGCAAATTTATCCGCAGCATTCTACGTCGTTGCAAAGCTATATTAGATGCTAACGGGGGTAATACACGTTAGTAGAGCTGTAATTAGGTCTCTAAACGAGATAACAGTAATAAATATTAAATGAGTGTGCCATTTTTCCATTTGTTTTTTGGTAGTTTCCTTGTTCTGGGTAATCCAGTTCGATGATATGTATTTGTTGCACTTTGAATTTAATAAAGTTGTGAAACTAAAGGTTTAAGTTATCTGTAAAATAATATTTATATAAATCCTACACTTGGGAAAAAAGTTAACAACTAAAAAAAAATTGACCCCTTAATTCTTTTGAGCAGTGTATATATATATATATATATATATATATATATATATATATATATATATATATATATATATATATATACGGGTGGCGAACGCAACTCTCGAACATAGGGATTTAACATGTAAAATCACAATTTTGTAATTTCCTGCTTCCCTAATTATTTTAAACAAAAAAGCTTCGAATAAAATTTTTAGGGTATAAAATTCTACATCTAATACAATAAACAATTATTATTATTATTAATTTTGCATGCTTCGTAACGGCACAAATTTGATCTGAAATTAACGAAAATAGCCTGAAAACTATTGATAGCCATGGAACTAAAACGAAATTAAACAAATGTTTGTCGTTTTATCTGTCAAAATAAATGACATAATAAATAAAGACATTATTTTGACAGATTATATGTCAAACATTTGTTTAATTTTGTTTCAATTTCATAGCTATCGATAGTTTTGAGGGTATTTTTGTCATTTTCAGATGTAATTTGTGCCGTTACGAAGCATGCAAAGCTAATTTTGTTTATTGGCTTATATGTAGAATTTTATGCCCTAAAACTTTTATTCGAAGCGTTTTTGTTTAAAATAATTAGGGAAGCAGGATATTACAAAATTGTGATTTTACATGTTAAATCCCTATGTTCGAGAGTTACTACTATAGAACACGAAATTAATAATTGTAAAAATTTCTTAGATATGACTTTGATAAGAGTAGACAACAAAATAATCACTAATTGGTATAGAAAAGACACATGGTCAGGACGCTACCTTAATTTTTCGTCTTATTAGCCGATTAAATATAAAAAAGCGGTAGCCCACAACCTGGTGGATAGAGCCATTCTTCTGTCAGACAAAGAATTTCACAATTCTAACATACAACTTATTAAAAACAACTATCCATCGCTGTTTTTAACTAAATTGATTAATAGTAGAGTACAACATCTGGATTATAAAAGTTAAAATTTATCAATTTTACCAGCTAATGCTGTAAAGAAGAAATACATATCATTACCGTATTATAAACATCTAGACAGGGCTCTGAGATGGTTGACAGATGAATTTTCACCAGGTTAAAATCTAAAACTGACAAATATCTTAAAAGTAATTTAGTTTACAAAATCAAATGTTCACATTGCAACTCTGTTTACATTATCTTAATATCTTAAGTCCAGACTTAACCAACATAAGTTACACATAAAATATAATAACGAGGAACTCAGTGCTTTGGTTCAACACTTCCTTACACATGGTCATTCCCCTGATTTTGGGGATGTTAAGATAGTTCGTAGTGAAATTAATAAGAGTAAAAGAATGTTTGTGGAAAGTTTGTACATCAACCTACATGATAATGTTCAGAATCACAAAACAGATTTTGCATTCTCTAATGATCAATATATAGCTATCCACAATTTATTAAAAACATAATCTTTCTTCTCACATGTTCTTTTTGTTGACGTTTCAAGGTTGTTTCCAACTTATTTTTGTCTTCCTTTCGTCGTTGTGTTGTGATACTAGATGGACCTATTGTGTTCGGTTTGTGCGCCGTCTACAATCGTAAATTTTTGTTACGAAATTAGTAATCAGTTGATTCTTGAAAGTGAAGCTTCACTTTCAATTAGTTGTTTAAAAATTTTAACTTTCAATTATTACTTCAACCTTATGGTTGCAAATTTTGTTATAAACATGTAAAATAAACTTCATATAAGGTTTTTATTGTAACTCACAATTTGTAAATTAATTAATTAATTTCTGTACTAACGATGTAAGAAATTTTTCCAGACTTAAAAATGACTCTATTCAGAGTCGAAACGTCGTCTTCTAATAAAGACTTTATTAAAGCCAATAATCCATATTTATTATAAAATATTCATAAAATATTATAAGTATTGTACCTGAACCTTCCTAATATATATTTTTTTTATATGATTAAAATAAGAACTGCATATAGACAGTTTAACCGCAGCCATTCAGGTTTATAACGAATGGTGTGGCTCTATTTTGGCGCAAAAGTAAAGTATACAGTCTCAGTTAAAACACTTGGCAGCCGCACTATGTACGATTTGCGCATTTATGCAAATTTATTAATGATATACTTATTTATTGTTAATCCAACATAATTATTATTCTTTTGACATGGTATTTTTATAAATTCAAAGAATTACACACCGTCTTATTATAGGCAAATAAAATTAAGATCGCTGCGCCATCTAGAACACTTCGCGAACTACTGTAGCCAGTAGTGGGATCGCGCCATATAGAATTCTATAATAGAATTCAGGCGATAATTTTCAAATCGTAAAATTAGTATTGCATTCTAAATAATTTTGCAGAAAAAATGTAGTTTGCATCATTTGTGCACTATCTGATACAAAAAGCCCCGATTATTTTATGCTATATTAGGGAAAACCATAATTTTTACTTGGCAGATGACAGCGATTCTATTGTTCGAAATAGAAATCTAAATGGCACGATTATAAAACACAAAATAACTCTCTCTTTCATATTTAATTTATGTACACGATTGTCACTATACATTAAATCTATTGAATTTAGCCTGAAATGGTGAAGTGCTCTTTCTGTATTTATTAAATGTACGACAGTAAGTCTTTCCGGTGTATATATTATACTTCAGAATCTCCAAACGTTTTCGGTTGATTATTAAATAAATTTATTATAATATCTACTGTTTCTGTTTCTTCTTCTGTATTTATCTCGGGACTTTTCCCTATTTCGACATTATTATGCGTAGCGTTTTCATGTTCACTTTCTACGAAATTTTGCATCTCAATGAATTTTTTCATTCTCAAAATTCTGTCCCTATTTTGAATTTGTTTATCGTGTTTTCTTTGCCTTTATCAAATTCATAGGTATTGTATTTCGTTTAAGATGTACTGTGAAAAATTTTATTTGACAACAGTTCCATTCACATATTACTTGATTAGGTACTTACCATTAAAAAAATAGTTATTTGTTTCATTAGGACTAAAAATATCAGTTTTCATGTGAAGTAATAAAGGTTATTATTATTATATTATTTTTCATCATGACGATTCTAGTAAAAATATTATTTTTGGTCCTAAGACATATCCGTGATAGGTGAAATAGCATTCATTTACTACTGAAAAAGTTGAAATAATAATGTACTAATTTTTGTGAAGTGTAGGGATCATACTAACGTACGCAGATTAACTGTTTTTCTCTATTTTTAATCGCATAATCCATACTGCATGCTTATCTATTAATTCGGCAACCCAAAATTTTGTCTCAAATTTTGCTTTTTGTATTTCTTCTTTTGGCAATACATGAAAAGATACATCTTGATGTTTTTTTTACATTCTGGTACGCAGTAATAATCGTTCTAGATTATATATTTTATCAACACACCGAAAATATTTGAGAATATCTGTATCTAATATATAATACTGTTCAAAATAAGTCCTGGATACAGTAGTTCTAAAAATTACCGCTTGGTGGTGTAACGCTTACCTGCATTTGCATATTTCATAAATTCAGATAATCCGTTTCTTTTATAAAACCAACTTTTGACACTGAATGTACCGATGATAGTAGCGACATCCGAAGACACTCGTTTCAGGGTTGTAAATTATTTTGACCAACTCTATATATATAATATAAAATCTTTTTTTTTCTCTTAGCATGCCCCTGCCCCTATATATCTTCAAATGTAGCGTGCCGGTAAGAAAATAAATCTAGTTTCACCCCTGATTAAAGTGCAACTTCACATTGTGAGGCAACGCGTATGCACTCCGAGATGGCAATTTGGAACAAAACAATATTTATTTACAACAGTAATAAATAAATAAATAATACAGTAATTAAAACAATAAATGTTAGAATAGCAGAGTAACCTAGTACATAAAATTCTTTAATCTAAAAAGTACCTAAATATTTAGTTCTTAAATTTGTAGAATATTTTTTTTTTATTGTCTGATTATTAACAGTTACAACGTGAGCAATATAATATAGTTTTCAAAAAAATTCGTATAAAATAAGTAAAAATTGGCAAAAACAAGTGTTGACAAGCCTGAACTTAGTTCCATGAGATTTTTCGCGCTCTTGTCAAAGTATACCTATATATCTAAAAAGAAAGCCTTTTTTCTTATTAATATGCTTTCTCTCTTAATATTAATGCTATCTTTGTCACCAAAAGCTAGCTACATCACGATTAATTAATAAATCTTTATTATTCTTTCTTTCTCCCTCAATAATAAATTTACAATAAAATAAAAACTAAAGAAAACATATTTTTGTACGTAGATTAACATATAAATAATCAAATATTTGTTATATAGCCTATTTCAACCCTTCCAATGATTTGAAAAACAGCCATGTTAGCGTCATTTGCTGACATCACTCTACTTTAGAAGTCAGCGGGAAATGAATGTAACAACAAAGATAATTATGTAAATGTAATATTATTTTTAGTTGACAATCAGTCTTGTCCTTGTTTACGATTCTATAAGTAAAATTAATATTTAACAAAATACTGTTGAATATGTATTAAAAGTTAAACAAAGGTTTGGTTAAGTTAATTTATAGAATCGTTGATTTTAAGTATTCGTACTGAATTCACAATTATTATCCAAGTTTATAGAATGTTTTTATGTATTTGCTTCTCTGTCACAGGTACTTATTGTGCTATTCTATAACATTCTTCTGTAATGTTGCAACAGGACAGATTTTAAGTAAAATAGCACTCTAGGCAACAAATAGGGGTATTTGTCGCTCTTTTTTCATCTTTCACAGATTATTGTGTGTAAAGGTATTTTATTCAATTAATTAACAATAAATAAAAACGAAAATTTATTCTTAAATTTTAAAAAGTAACAATTAATAAATATAAATAAATTCATAATAAAAACAATAATTATTATTATATTAAACAACGACAAAAAATGTCAATTGCGAAATGGAACAAATCTTTAAATAAGAAAAAATTATATAAGTTCAACAATAAAACAGCAACTGTGTCAACCTACTAAGTCATCGTCAGTTGCTGGTCAGTTCAACTCTTAACTATAGACGCGTTGCGCTCTACTGAAGCTCATCAGTATGGTGCCACCCACTATTCAACTAGACCAACTAGTGACTAGTGAACAGTAAGGTACCTCAAATAGAAATGGTAAAGACATGATCAAGGTCGCCGCCATTTGTCTGCCAAGAATATGTATAAGACATAGGAATAATACTAAATTTCTATTTTATTAACGTTTTTTTTTATAATAAATATAAACTATTTGACTATTACATTATTGAAATACATTAAATTAACATGAAAACATTATTTAATGAAGAAAAAAAATAAATGTTGTTTCAATATACAATGTTTAAAATGATCTGAAAACAAAAACTATATGATTTACCTTGTCATAGATTTGTTGCTATATTGTTTTCCAGTGTAAATTTTCTTTTTACCAGCAATTTTTAATCTGTATACTACAAATCTATTTACGATTTTGTTGTGAATGTTATAGCATGTACCCATCTTTTAATTTTGTTTTAACTGAAATTAAATTTTTTTCAATAATTTTTTTAATTTATATTTTGATGCTGGATTGTTCTGTAGTATGTCCGAAATTATTTTTCCATTTTACAAAAATAGACGTATGTATCCATATTACAATAAAATAAAGTATTTTTTTGTGTGCTCTTAAACGGCATAATAAAGAAACATGTACAGTTTCCTTGTTATAATTGATTCAAGAGCAGATGTACAATTCTGGCATGTTTTAGAATATTTAAGAAATCTAGAAATTTTATATCCGGCATTATAATGAAATGAATTTTCTCGCTGTTATTTAAATTTAATTTTGAATTTTTTAAATTTCAGGGATGTTTATAGGATCATAAATCTTTTGTTGTACAACAGTTAAAAATTCTCGATCATCTTCATTGTAACATCCTTTTGAGGTATCTTTTAAATATTGGAATAAGTACTGCAATTAATTTTAAATTATCTTTAAACTGAAGGGCTGAAGGCTTTTCTTACAGTAGGTACTAAATAAATTTTCAAGACAATCTTGTGTGAATCTTGAAGTTAATAAAAGTTTGTAGTTTTTATTGTTTAAAAATTATCTTGCAAATCTAAAATTGATTTATTAGAAATTAATACACCCATTTGAGAAGGTTCCCATGATCTTTTAGGTCCTATATATATAAATTCAGGGTAATAAATAAAAAATCTTGTAAAAACAAAATACTTGCATTATATTGAGTGTCTGAAAATTTACTCAGTGCTAAAGTTGGGTGCCTAAATTTCTTTAAGGCAAACCATTTTTGTATAAGATTTATGTACTAACCTGTTGTTAAATATTCTGGCTTGTTAAGTTGACATAAGTTCTAAAGCGCTAATAACATCTTTACTTATTACATTACTTTATATAATATCAAATATTTTTATTTATTCTCTATATCTGCTACTTTTAAAAAAGATTTTGCAATTAAAATTGCAAAATATTTTTTTCTCTCTTATTTTTTCGTAATTTATTTTTATAAATCTTATTTCTTAAAATTAACTCCTTATGTTTCGTTTCCATGTTATCAAATTGTTGTTTTATATTACTATATATCTGATCATCATTATTAAGCTAGAAATTATAATTACTACCACTATGCGGTTCGGCCTGTGGATCCTAAGAACCCTGGTTCGATCCCCACAGACAACAAAACATTTTCACCAATTTAAAATTACCCCTGTGGCTCCTCCACTACTAACATCTTTGGAGGTCGTGATTTGACGGCTGGTAATCACACTTTACGCGCATAAATATATCACTTACCGAGATCTGCTTCGGCAGAGTACCACACTCAGTAATGGGTAAAAGGCGTGATGATATATTTATTTTGTTTTTATGCGGCTCGGTGAGTTCGGATCCTGTACTGTAATTGGGAGTCAATTCCTGTTGTACAGAGTAACATAAATAAATAAATAAATAAATAATAAGATAATGTTTAAATAATAACATTTATTCTAAATACCGATTATAGGTGTAAATATTATGAAGTATTTAATCTTATAATAATATTTTTGAAATAAATGGCATCTCTCTTTAAACAAGATTCTTATTTAGTAAAATAAAAATATATATTCTATATAAACTTAACACAAATGTTAGAATATGTTTAGGGAAGTCTTTTAAAGATAAATTATACATAATTAAACAATAAAGTAAGCAAATAGTTTAAAATAATGATACTAACCCCATATAACGCTATGTATTCTAACAGTTGTTTGGCAGACTAATGGCGGCTAAAACGACCGCAAGCGAAGTTCGACCTTATTGACGTTACCACATCATGGTAGTACCCTTCTATTTGAGGTACCCTAGTGAACAGTGGTAACGAAATGTCAAATATATGTCAATCAGAATAAATTAAAAGTTTATTAAATAATTATACATACATAGGTAATAACGTATTGAAAATTTTAAAAACAAATTCAACTATCCATTTCACTTTCTCATTAATAAAGGTTAGGTCTTACAAGGATTCGCTTATAAAAAAAAGTTGCAGTTTTGAACACTGTCACTTGCAAAGTTTACAAACTAATTCGTTGTTCACGACTATTTAAATGAACTGCATCATCAATTAGAATATCTTTATCTTCCATTTTCACCTTCTACATATTGATACACGTTAAAGACTTTATTGTAGAGAATTCACAACTTCTCTATTTGCATTCCAATTTTTTTCCTGTTATCAATTCCACCCATTGCATCGCACGAAACAATCTCACACTCAGCGACTAGATATCAGTGCACGATTATTGACATTTCAAGCTTCTGACTTCATTTATAAAAATCTAACACTCAAATTGAAAAAGTTTATTAGGACAAAATTGAATAAACAGTTGTATTACACTCGCGGTTTAAATGTATGTTTAACGTGCGGTAAGTTTAGTGCGCGAGCGGCAAGGCTTATAATAAAATTATGAACACGTAACAATTGCCCATTGAAAAAAAAATACAATTCTATACGCGAGTCCATGAACAGACCTTTCATTTGATACTAAACACGATAGGTTTTGAAGTAGTTTTACTTGCCAAAAAAATTTAATTCTGCACATCTGTGTTTCTAAAGACATTTTAATTGATACCAAACACGATAGGTTTTGAAGACCTTTCACTAAAACAATTGACGATCGAGAAACAATCCAATTCCGATTTTAAAAAAACCTTTCATTTTAAACCAAACAGGATAGTTTTTGAAGCAGTTCCACTTAAATAATTGCCGATGGAAAATATTATAATATTGCACGCGAGCCCAGCAAAAGACATTTCATTTGATATCAAACATATTAGGTTTTAATGCACTTTAACTAAAACAATTACTGATCGAATAATATTCAGTTCTGTACGCGAGCTCTTCAAAAGACCTTTCATTTGATACCAAACACGATAAAACTTGAAGTACTTTCACTAAAACAATAGTCGATCGAAAAAAAATCTGTTCTGCACACAAGGCTTTCAAAAAGCCTTTTATTAGATATCAAACACAATAGGTCTTCAAACACTTCCACTAAAATAATTGCCGATCGAAAATATTTCAATTTTGCACGAGTGCCCTTTAAAAGAACTTTCATATTATATCAAATACGATACGTTTTGAAGCACTTTCAGTTAGACAATTACCGATAGAAAATTTAGAAAATGATTTCAATTCGAGTTTTTTGGTTTCTAAATTGTACTTTGCCGTGAACAAAATTTGCTTGTTTTTACTGTATTATTATTACCGAGGACAAATTTGGATGAGTTCACTTCTATACCTTAAAATAGACCACGGGCGTGTGACGTCATGATTTCTGATGTGTTCGTTATCCGTCAAACGAGTGACTGTCACATCAGCATTAAATGTGCGATTTTCATAGGATAGAAAAATATATTTTTAATAAGTATATGTGCATATAATTCCAAAAGTGACAAGTTTCTATTATATCCATCAGTTTTTGCAAGACAACGTGTGTGATTTATTTTATCAAGTGAAACGTAATTTGAAAATTGTGTCAGGAGTGGATAGAAAATAAATGTTCAAAAACAATTTTATATGTATACTTCATTGTACAGAGCCATGTAATGGTTATAATATAAAGTAGATTTATTTTTATTGACATTTGAACAGTTCAATTTGAGTTAACATTTTTAAAGCAATTATTTTCGTTAATTTTTTTTATATTTTATTGTAGTATTGAATTTGTTCATTTATAATTGTTGTTGTGTTTTCGATTGAAGTGCAAATTCCAAAGAATCGACAAGGCGAATATTTAAGATACTATCTGAATTGAATCAAAAGAGAAAAAGAAGGAAGGTCGAGATTTTTGGCTCCAGATATGTTAAATAATACAATATAAAAAATAGAAACAGTAATGAATTACAATGAACCCAACCCGACGTGAACGGTACCTGACCCGAACTGAACCAACCCGGCTCGAAATGAACCAACCCGAGCTGAACGGTACCTGAACTGTACCGACCCGAACCAGACCCGACCCGAACTTATCCAGCCCGACCCGAACTGAACCAACCCGACGTGCACGGTACCTAACCCGAACCCGATCCGAACTTTATATTTGGATATAAAATCGACCCGAAACCCGACGGTGGTTCGGATCGGGTCGGGTCGGGTTTCGGGTTCGGGTTGAAATGCGCATCTCTACTGCAAACACTCGAGGCTCTTGTATCGGAATCTGTACAACCGGCTGTCCCAGGGTGAAAAAATCCGACGTTTCTTCCTTTCTCGCTCTAGGTCTTATAATATTGTGATTATAACAATATTAATATTACCTTTTTTATATTGTTATTATCAACATATAGCTATTTCAGAACCAAAGAGTCCTTTTCTCTTATGATTCATTTCAGATAGTATCTTAAATATTCGTCTCATCGATTCTTTGGAATTTCCACTACAATCGAAAACACAAAAATTATACAAGAAAAAAATTAAATACTACAGTAAAATATTACAAATTTTAACGAAATCAGTTGATTTCGAAAATGTTAACCTAAAATGAACTGTTCAAACATCAATAAAAGTAAAAATACTTTATATTATAACTATTACTTTGCTTTACACTATGAAATAAACATATAAAAGTGTTTTTAAACATTTATTTTCTATCTATTAAATATATAAACACTATAAAATTGTAAAAGTATGCACTTGCGACACAATCTGCAAATTACATTTCACTTGTTAAAATATTCGCACAAAATGATGCACAAAATAGAAATTTATCACTTTTCGAATTATATGCACATGTACTTTTTAAAAATATATTCTACCTAACAATGAAAATCGCACATTTATTACTGATATGACAGTCACTCGTTTGACAGCTACGGAACACATATAAACTCGTGACGTTACACGCCCGTGGTCTATACTAGTCAATTTGATGTTTTGTTTTAAATCCAACTTCATAGTGTACTGTAAAAAAAATATTTTTAAGTACACATATTTGAAATAATAATCATTACCCGAATATGAGTAAAATATTTTAAAACGACTCACAAAATTTTTATATTTAAGTAATTTATAATTAAAAATGCGACAAGTTGACTGGAAAATATAAAAATTATAGTAGATTTTGGGGTCGTCCGAATCGGAAAAGAGTTATACAAGATATTCAGGACACATACACAACACTAAACAACACAAAATTACGAACAGTTATTCAATAATTCAATGATATTTAACAAAGCACAATAAAATAATACTGTTTTTTAACAAATGTAAATAAAGTAATTGTTTATTGTCAAGACAAATTTTATTTTTGTTAAATTGGTCTCGTTCAGTCATTTCGAGCGACAGTCTGTAAGCTAAATTAGTAATATAGCGGAGATAAAATATACTAAATACAAAATGTACGATATTTGACAGTTGGAAGCTGAATGCGACCATCAATTCTGATTCATTGTAAACTACGATTTTAATACTTTTATGACATTTTTACCATTCCTCCCTATTCTGTAACTCGATCATTATCTGTTAATTATCGATAAGTCAACTGCCAGTATAAAAAATATTATTTTTAATCATACTTTTTGCCGAACTGTCAGTGAGCAGTCCCTATAGTAGTGAGGTGAGAAAACTTAGTCTTTCCGTTATTAATTGTATTGCTGGTATTTATCAGGAATAATATTTGTCAGTTAGATTTATTTCCAGTTTAAATTTAGTCTGATTGTTGTTATTGTAGCGTCTTCCTACAATAGCCAACAATCAGTTTGAGGTTAGTTTAATTTTTGGGACTGTAGCGCCCTCCTACAGTTGCCAGCAATTAATCTAATCAGTCCGTAGTTTATTTTAATTCAGGTTTAGTCTGATTGAGGTTTGTGTAGCGTCTTCCGACAATAGCCAACAATCAGTTTGAGGTTAGTATAATTGTTGGGATTGCTGCGTCTTCCTACAGTACCAATAATTAAGGTAAACAGTTTAGCTTGGTCGAATTCAGGGTTAATCCCATTGTTGATATTGTGGCGTTTTCCCACGTTAACCAACAGTTGACTACGCTTATCAGATATTCAGTTAGTTAGATAGAGTTAAGCTGGATTTATAACTGACATAGACATAGAAAATAATTTAGCACAGCATAGCATAGAATTTGATCATATGGACATGTATGCATCCATTTATAACTGACATACCGCACAGAACATAATTTAGCACAGCACAGGAATTGACCAATGTTCAATTTTCTATGCCTGTGTTCTGTTCTATGTTTTTCGTGCATTTTAATAATAATAATAATAATAATAATAATTTTTATTCAGGTTTAGAACATTACAGTGATGTATAACCATGGTCAAAAAGAAGTTTCAAAGTTACATTTCATAAATTCTTCGGTATTGTAGAAACAGTGTTGTAATAATATTGTTTTTACATAATTTTTGAATTGATTTAAAGGCAACATTTTTACATTGTTACACAATTTATTCATAAAATTAGGACCCCAGTAATCTAAACAGTTTTTAGACTTATTTAATCTAACAAATTTTTGTATAATATTACTTTTATTTCTTGTATCATAACAATGATAATCTGAATGTACTTGATATTTGACGATATTTATTTTGACATAAACTAAACATTGATAAATATATAAAGAAGCCAATGACATAATATTGTTTGACTTAAACAAAGGTTTACAATGATCTATATAATTTGCATTGGAGATAATACGTACAGCTTTTTTCTGCATCACAAAAACTCTTTCACTTTGTGAGCATGAGCCCCAAAGTGCTACTCCATAACACAAATGAGAATGAAAAAGAGCAAAATATGCTGCACGTAATGTATCTAAGTCGCAAGATGTTGAGAGTTTTCGCGATGCAAAAATTGCTGATGATAATTTCTTACATAAATCATTAATCTCGTTTATCCAATCCAAATTATTACTTATATTAATACCTAAAAATTTTACAGATTTAACATCATTGGTTAAATTTACATTTCTGTTTGAAATTAAAATATTTTTTGTCTTGTCTTTATTTAGCTTTAGTTTGTTTGCCGTGAACCACAATTCCGAAGAATTTGTATTGTTTCTGAAAAGTATGCTAACTGCATCAAAATCTTTAACTTCACTTAGGAATGTGGTATCATCAGCAAACAATATAGTTTTTACTTCTGACATGTTTTCTGGTAGATCGTTCATATAGATAATGAACAACACAGGGCCTAATATCGAGCCTTGTGGTACACCGTGTGTAACTAATTTTTGACTAGAGAATGCATTATTAACATATGTTGATTGATAACGATTACTCAGATAAGATGCCAATAATTGCAGAGGTAGACCTCTTATACCATAATAATTTAGCTTATCTAACAAGATGGCATGTGAGACGCAATCAAAGACTTTTGATAAATCGCAAAAAGTTGCAGCTACATAATAACCATTATCTACAGAGTTTATAATATTTTGTAGAGTATTTACTAATGCTACATTCGTTGACTTATTTTGTCTAAAACCATATTGACATGAAGTCAAAAAATTATTTTTTTCAAAATAAGAATTTAATCTAGTGTGAATTAATATTTCAAATATTTTTGATATAATAGGCAGTAAAGAAATTGGCCTATAATTTCCTATTTCAGCGACATCACCCTTTTTAAAAACTGGAATGACTTTTGCAAATTTTAACAATTGTGGAAAAATGCCTTCAGTAAAAACTAAGATTTATAATATAAGTTAATGGTTCCGAAATGACATGCTTGATTTCTTTGACTGTACTAATACTAAAATTATAGATATCACGACTTTTATTATTATTTAAATTATTTATTGTTTTTTCAACTTCCAACTTCGTTGTTGGTTCTAAATAAAAAGAGTTTGGGGTATTTATATTTGTTTTTGAAATTAATTCTTTGTTACTACAATTTGAGACCGGTAAAGAACTTAAAATGTTTTGAGCTACATTGACAAAAAAAGAATTAAATTCTTCACATGTTATATTAGCACTAATACATTTTGTAGTATTTTTTCTGTTTAACTCTTTGTTTATAATGTTCCAAACTATTTTATTTTTGTTATGGCCGTTTTTAATTAAATTACTGTTATAATTAATTTTTGCACTTTTAATTTAGTTGCGATACATTTTTATATATTTAGAATATAATATTTTAATATTATCGTGTGAATTATTTTATAAGTACTCATAGATGAAAGACAAAGTTTCTTTTATGTAGAATAATTCGGTGGTATACCAACTTTTGTTTTTGTTCAAAATGGATTTCGATTGATTGTGATTTACTTTTTTTATAGACAAAACTCTCCTGAAAAATGTTATATAATATTGTATAAAATAAATTATAACAGTCTTCTGGGTAGTTCAATGAATATATGATATCCCAATTTGTATTTTCAATTTTAGTTTTGAACACTTGTAGACTTTTTTTTGTAATTTGTTGAATAGAGTGTTCAGAATTATCATTTGATTTAAATTCTTCAATACAAATATTTAATATAATACCATGATGATGAGATAATTGAGGATTGAACACATTTGGCTCGTACAAATTTTCATCAAAATTAACAAATATATTGTCTATGCAACTTTTAGAATGTTCAGATATTCTAGTGAAATTAGAAATAGTTTTATGGATTCCAAAGGAAGCTGTTATATTAAGTAGAGTGTTAGTTTCAGAACTATTTTCTAAAAAGTTGACATTGAAATCACCTGCAATAATTATGTCATAATTTTTCTTACTTAACTTATAGTTTCCAAATTATTTACAAATATGTTGAAGTCACCGCTGGGTGCTCTGTACGCGGACAATATGACAAAGTTCGAATCACATAATTTGATTCCAGTGATTTCACAATGAATATCAGTTTGTCAATCCAAATAAGTTTTCAAATTTTAACTCCGATTTAACGTAAATTAGAACACCACCATGTATGAATTTGTTTCTGCAATAATAGTTCGCAATTATATATCCTGGAATACCATAATAGTTTATCTCAATTAAATTTAACCAATGTTCGGAAAAACAAATAATGTCCATTGTGTTTTGAAAATTATGATTGAGAAGTATTTCAATATCACTTATTTTATTCCTCAAACACTGAATGTTGATATAAAATGGCTTGTAGTCACGGACTATCAGTCTACTTTTCTTTGTGGTTAACGTGGAAATAAAAAACGACGAAAATTTACTCCAGTTGGCCAAAAATCAGGTTTATTAATTTGATCATGAAGATGGGCTGGATATCCAATTTTGAAGGACGCGTACTCTCCCCTGGCTTGGAGTTGTTCGGAATAAAACTTAATATTCGGAACAGATTTCTTCAAAAAGTTCAATACTTGATCAATTGTTGTATCCTTTTGTAATCTATATACATGTAACCATTCCATTTTCGGACTCGCTTTTAATACATCATTTTCTTTTTGACCTACAATAGTTCTTCTACCATAATTCTTTTGGTTATACTTTGGTAATACGAAATCGTCTCTGTATGATTCAGGTTTATTTATTAATTGTTTACCTTGTGAGTTTGACAACGACTTAGTGTCGATTTGAATTGAATTGTTCGCGCGCGATTCATTACCATTGACCTTGTTAGAATCACCTGAGATGTTTATGTTGTCACTGGTTACAGGCGACACCTCGCTGGTGGATTGAGGTATTACTTTTGGATTTTGCTTGTTTTGGTTTGCATTCTTACTATTTGAGTTTTTAGAAGTTAACCTTTTAAGACTGTCAACTTCTTTCATTAAATTCAAATATTTACTCTCCATTTCGGTATATGTTTCGTGATAGTTCGAGTAAATACTTGCAGTAAACACCACGAGAGTGCTATGAAATATGCGTTTACCGCGTTTTTCTATTATTGTGAAAAATGGACGACGTAAGTTTGATAACGTTAGTAGAAAGATATCCAATATTATATGATAAACGAAAAGCTAATTATAAAAACAAAGATAAACAAAATACTGTTTGGAGCAGTGTGGCTTCGTGTATGGACCAAGATGGTATGTTGTTAAATAATTATTAATATAATTTTCATTGTAGTGAACTATGTAAAAATAGGTTTTTATTGAAATTACAGTGGACATTGTGAAGCAACGTTGGACCTACATCCGACAGAAATTCTCGCGAGAAAGGTTAAAACAAGCTTCCGGTGCAGAAGCTAGTGAAACATGGGAGCACATGGCTAACCTCCAGTTCCTTGTCCCAGTTGTGAAGGGTAGGAAGTAAGTGTTTTGTTTTCAGTTTTATATTATCTCTGCTATATAATATACTAAAATACTGTAATGTGTTTCAGAACAATAACTAATGTAATGAAGATGGAACAGCCGGTAGTAGAGAGTCCTGGAGTGCATGCGACTAACTCACTCTGGGATTCATTATCTATCATTAGCCCAGTGTCTGTGCCCGAAGAGAGTGTCGAGGAAGAAGAGGAGCTAGTAGCATTGATGGAGATGTCACCCGAGCCATCATGTTCGTCCAGAGATATAGAGGCAACAGCGCCGACACCGATGAGCAAGACACCGGTGAGCAAAACACCGGTGAGCAAAACACCGGTGAGCAAAACACCGGTGAGCAAGACACCGGTGAGCAAGAAACGTTTGTGTCATAGAGCGGCAATAAAGACACCAGATAATGATACTAATTTAATGTCAAATTTAAATACTGCTTTGTTCGCAATTACAAAGAAACTTGATGATGATCCCAGGACTTCTGACGACTTATTTGGCCTGTTCGTCGCATCCGAAATGAAATTGATCCACAGAAAAGAAAACAAACAGCATGTTATGCAACAAATATGTTCTGCTTTATGGAACGCTAAGTAACTTATGTGTCTACAATTGTGTGTAATTTTGTGTTTTATGGTTTTTTAAAAAATAAATAGTCTTGAGAAAAGAAGTAGTTTATTTAAAAAAAATTGTTCCAGATTTATACTAATGAAAAATGAATAAATTATTATTGAGTTTCGTCAAATTTTATCAATTTTCGTACCAATTAGGTGTGAAAATTAAATATCTTCAGATAAATTCGGTGACTAGTATATATTTCACAGTAATTATATCGGCATAAAATAATTCAGTTTTGTAATTATATTTTTAATTTTATACCTTTTTCGCTGATATAATTATCAGTCATTAACAAATTAAATAAAAGTTATAGTAAATCAAACATGCTTCAATAATATTACACAAACCCATCAGTTAAAACTTTAAATTACCACGGCACCAAGCCTAAATCCGACATAAAATATTTGCATAAAGTATCTCTGGTAGCTACGTCTTGCTGTGCTGCCCTATTTGATGACAAGCGACCAACCGATTTTAAAGGTGTAACTTCATCATGCCAGCTGCCTGGTTAAGCTCCCCATCGTCGAAATCTTGTGGACAATATTGGTTATCTTCGGATAAAATTTGTTCGAATCGCAGAAAATTGTGCAGGCAAACAATTACTTTTATAAAAGAATCAACATTCTTCACATCAGCAACAATCGTTGTCCTCAACAATCTCCAGCGATTCGTCATTATTCCAAAAGCGTTTTCGATGCACCGACGAGCTCTGGACAGCCGGTAATTAAAAATCCTGCGTTCGTCTGTTAAGTTTCTCCCTGGATACGGCCTCATGTTATAACTTTTAAGAGAGAAAGCTTCATCAGCGACAATGACGTAAGGCTGCATTATGTTAGTGTCTGGTATTCTTGATAGTGGAGGAACGTTAAGCAGATCTCGATCCAACATATCGCTAAACACCGACTGTCTAAATATTCCTCTGTCGCTGCTCGAGCCATACGCGCCAATATCAATCATGCGAAAAATATAGTTTGCATCGCAACAGGCGTGAAACACAACACTAAAATGTTTCTTATAATTAAAGTACTGACTTCTACTTTTGCCTGGAGCTTGTATTGCTATATGCTTCCCGTCCAATGCGCCGATGCAGTTGGGGAAATTCCATAGATCCATAAAACCATGTGCAATTTCTAACCACTCCGCAGTTGTACTGGGTGATTTTAAATAGTTTTGGTTGAGGAATGTATATAATGCACCACAGGTTTCTTTTATAATTTTGTGGACCGTAGTAAGCCCTATTTGATACTCCCAAGCAATAGTTTGCATAGAACATCCTTGCGAAAGATAACTAAAAATATGAGAATACAGATATTAAATAATACATTTTTTTTTTCAAATAGGAGGTACTTACTGCTGTGTCAAGGCTAGCCTTTCTTCAGGAAAAATACTATCTTTAGTTTTATGCCTTTTTATCATAGGCGTCACGCCATTCAAAATATAGTTGAACTGTCTAGTATTCATTCGTGTATATTTAAAGAACTGTGCAGCATCATTTTGCTTCATACTTTGAAAGTAGGTGTTAAAAAAAACACATTTCTTTCGATTACGGTTTATCGGACGTGTTTTGAACTGCCTGGTTTTCCTTAATTTTTTTTGCGTAATAAACAAATAGTAATGCATAATGTCATCGTAGCTGCTAATAACATTTTATCATCCATATTCGTCAATAAACTTCGCAACTGTCAAAATACAAATAGGCCCAAACAAATCTGTCAAAACAACAGTTTTCATTACTTTTTTGATAGACAAGAACAGAGACAAATACAGACAAAAACGAGTATATTTTTATTGTGCTTCTTCTTTTACATAGAAATTACACTCTGTATTCTGTGCAAGTTATAAATCCCCCAAATGCAATTCTATGTTCGCTGTGCTAAACTATGCTGTGCTAAATTATGTCAGTTTATAAATCCAGCTTTACGCTGTGCTCTACGGTATCAGCTCCATCCCTGACTATCCCGGTTCCGTCATACACTGTTTGGTAGTATTCATATTTAGGTATCCTTTAGTTTCTATTCTGGTAACATATTTTCTTTGTACTTGTATTCATGCTTTTCTACTTTTATTTAATAAATCTTTTAAACTGGTGTATGAAGTGTCATTTAAAAGCTACCTGGACACTGAGGGAACTTCCTGGAAATATTACCTCCCCAGAGCTATCTAGGCAAACGATACCATCGCCAGCAACCGCACCGACTTGCCTGAGGCATGTGCGCTCGCAGGGGGAGGGGGGGCAAGCCGGAGCGCATGCCCTCCCCTGGTTATTAACTAGGGTGGTGACCACGGCTCTCGAACATAGGACTTTAGCATGTAAAATTATATTTTTGTAATTTCCTGCTTCCCTAAATATTTTAAGCAAAAAAACATGAAATAAAAGTTTTACGGCATACAATTCTGCACGTGAACCAATAAACTAAATGAATTTTGCATACGTACTTTGTAACGACACAAATTAGCTTTTAAAATGATGAAAATTGCCTCAAAACTATCGATAGCCATGAAATTGAAACAAAATTAAACAAATGTTTGACGATATATCTGTCACAAATAAATGAAATAATAAATAAAGAATTTATTTTGACAGTTTTGAAAGATTGAACGTCAAATATTTGTTTAATTTTGTTTAAATTTCATAGCTATCGATAATTTTGAAACAATTTTAGTCATTTTCAGCTCTAATTTGTGCAGTTGTAAAGCATGCAAAATTAATTTCGTATTTCATGCCCTAAAACTTTTTTTTTAACTTTTTTGTTTTAAATAATTAGGGAAGCAGGAAATTAAAATAATATGATTTTACATGTTAAAGTTCTATGTTCGAGAGTCGCGGTTACCACTCTGTATATGTATATATAAATAAAATAAAAATTAAATTATAAGTGTAAAGATAATAAATTCAAGCTGAAATTTAATTTCCAGCAGTATACTTATGGTTAGCAAGCGACATGTTCCTATTATAACGATTGAGTAATCTAAGTTTAATAAGTATACACAGACACAAAATATTAGAATATAAAAACAGTAAAACTGCTAAATCGGAATTTATTTAAGAAATGGTGTCAAGGACAAGGACTAATAATTTATTTCACAAATTTAAATATTTTTTTGTCTATTTGTTATGTGTATTTGTATTTATGTTATGTAAAAAAAAATATTTTAGAAATTTATGTATATCTAAGAGTTTCTACCCGCCCTCCCCCTGGAAACATGTCTTTGGACGCCCATGGCCTGAGGGTACTCACCGAGGCGGCGACCCGCAGAGGACATCACAAATTTGGCGATCAGGCCGAAGATAGTCACAAACCGCAGAGAAGATCACAACAAATATAAAGGGCACAAGCGTGCGATCTGATTTTGTGAGAGTTGAGAAACTGATTGTTGCTGGTTCAGCGTACAGTGTTGATATTAATTCTTTATTTACTTTTTAAACAACATTCTGTGAATGTTAAGAAACGGATTTGAAAATATATAATAATAATTTGTTTTATGTCAACATGAAAACTTTGGATTATTTGTTTCCCAATTTAAGTTAGATTTTATGGAAAATTTATTTATAACTAGAACAAGATACATTTTGAGGTTACACACTAACTCCATGTGTGAACGAACAGCTAAGAAACTGTAAAAAATCTACTCTATTTCCAAAAGCAAGAAAGAGTCCTTAATACATAGTTTTGAAACATGTTGCGTCCTCCTAAAATAACTTACTATTACTCAATTATTTTAGTAAAATATTTAATAATAATAATACGCTTCTACAGAATAACAAAACTGCTTGTATACTTTCAATCAATCATAAAAGAAATAAAAACAATTTAATATTAAAGAAAAAAACTACAGTTTTGACATATGCTGTGTCATCAACAATAGTAATAATTATTTCATATCTATTCAATTGTGTCTTCTTGTTGTTAAATTTCTTTTATTTTTAGTAGGAAGGCGGCGCAAATTTATATTTTGTACCGCGCGTAAAAATTGCTAGTATGGCTCTATGTATGTCACAATAGGAATGTGTAGTAAAGTCTAGTTGCAGGATGAAATTAATAAGTCAGTCAATGTTTGAAAGGTTCATGCTATTTGATGGGATATAACGTGATATTATGTATGTAATTATTATACATTGTTTTCAAAATTATTAGTAAAAGGAAAACTTACTGTGGGTGTATTTTGAATATATTTAAAGAATAAACGAACAAACTCTACACTAAACTGACACTATATCAATGACAATTACTATATTATTTCTTGAACTATATAGATTCATGTAACTAATTATTAATTTAAATGTATGTATATGTACGTAGGTACTCATTTATTTCATTAAATTCGGAGGGTATTGTTGCGTACGGGAAAGAGGTGACGCACACGAGACAAAGGTTTATAAATAAATTATAATACTTGACTTGTTGATGGACGACTCCTGTTTACCGTTTTAATATTCCAAGTCATTTTTGTTTAAAAGTTACTGTCAATATCCTTGTACAAATTTTCAGTAATAATATAACAAGAGAGTGAGAATAAATTGAAAATAATTTGACAGAGCTTTCGAAAACTTGTAGGGCTTGATTGGGTATTGCCAAATGGCAATAAGTTTGAGAAAGATACTGGAGAATTATTTTCTAATTTATCGAACTCTCCAATTATATTTAATTAGCTTATTTTTTGACTTAGCTGTTGAGGTCGATTCATTCAATTTAAAAAAAAATTGAACTGGTTTCATATCAATTGATTACTTATTATTGTATTCTTAGAAGTTGTTTCCAAAATTTGTTGGTGTATTTACGTATTTTAAATGGCACTAAATCGATTTTTTTCACACAACAAAAAAGAATCTACATAGATTATTTCCGGAAATAATCACAAGAGCTTTATTCTCACTATAATAATGACAGGATTGGTTAAAACGCAGACACGTGACATACAATGAAGCATTTCATTGGTTTTGAGGAACGTCAAAAAATAATCTATTAGAATATTTAATTATACTGTTTATAAGATTTATGCTGAGTTGCATGAAAGTATTTATCGGTTCAATAGCAACTAACGGTTCCCTAGGTTTAAAAAAATCGTTGCATGAACGGCATATAATTTTAATGAAACGTTAAACAGTCCTACCACTTATAGGACTGTTTTCAGACCTATAAATATTTAACGGCTCAATAAATCCAGTTTGACGTTTAATGTCAAAGTAGAATGAATGAAAAAATATCCGTTGTTATTCTATAATTGTAGTAAATTTTTAATTTTTAATTAAATAACTAGTTATTAAAGCGTAAGTTATTAAATCTACATATATTGTACTGGGAGATAATTAAAATATATTTTACTACAATTATGTCTTCGTTATCATCGTCCTTGGACAAAAAAAATTTTTTTATAAAACTTCTTCCAAGACCCCGAATGTTTCGTGACAGATTATATCCATTAGAAATTTTTGGTAATTAGAGTTTAAGCAAAGATTTAGATTTAATAAAAATATTTTTATGCTAATATATCATAGAGTAGGGCCAGATTTCGAAAAAAAGAACAAAGTGTAGTATACCTCTATCAGCAAGCACGCAATTATTAATAACTCTATGTTATTATTTAACTGAAGCGTTTCACACTACATTGGGCGATCATGTAAATATACATAATCGATTGATCGCCGAATTATTAGACAAGTCACTAGGAGCATTGCTGCCTTGAGTAGAGATTTCATTCGTATCTGTTCCTAAGCTTCCAATTTATTTGTCGTACCGTCGGTTTTTTTGTTTTCAATTACTTTTATAAAGTTTTCAATTATTTCCAACTAAATTTGTGTTTTTTTTTGTATAATTTCGGCTTCTATTCCTTTTATCCATTTTTAATTGATTCGTATTTACATTTATCGATAATGACAAGTCAGTGACAATGACAGTTACAGTGATACTGTTGCTAGACAAACATTTCAATAACTAAAGATCTCAATATTTTTTTCATGCAACTGTTTGAATTTTAGCGATTCATTGACTTTGTAGGACCAATAACTATAGAGTCAATAAACAATTTATTGAACAGTTTTCATGCAACCCAGCATTAGATTATTTTATCTAATAAAAAATAATTTTGATTCTTTTTTACTTTCTTATAAGAAAGTATTGAAATCATGAAAAAATCGTTGACGAGATTTTCGCGGAAATACGTGTTTTGAAGTCCACTGAATCCGTTTTGATTATTTTCTCAATGATATCTGTGTGTGTGTGGATGGATGGATGGATGGCTGGATGTGTGTCCGAGTGTACAATATCTCATGAATGAGATAAGATTTGTTAACGAAACTTGGTAATTATAAGTTTCATGAAAATACGAAGAGCTGAGTTGATTTTGAATGAAATTTTAAAACCGGAAGAGGAAGTTTACTGGACACACAAAACAATAAATTCAATTTATTTAAAAAATGGAATCAGTTACGAAAAAAAGTTTCAAATAAAAGATGTTGGCAAAAATATTTGGAACATAAAATGTTATTTGCAATTTTCCTGTATATGCGTCTAATTTTGAGAAAACCAAATTTTTATATTTAATAATATATTTCAATAATCATAGTAGCAATAGAAACAAAAAACATAGATTTTGATTTTCGCTTTATCTAGTTATCTATGTCTTTTTTCGGAAAAACAAATAAATCATTAAAATGGTCAACTAATTTGGCAACTTTGCCTCACTTTAATCGACTTCGTATCTCACGGTTCTTGAGATACCGAGGGTTAGGCTCGAAAAACGGACATTCTGTGCCTCAGTTAGACATAAAGTAGCCAACATTACTAAAAAATTATACGTAAACAAATTTGATATTTTATATGTTTCAAACAGATAAATGCTGAATTACTGAAAATATAAATTACATATTATATATTCTGAATATTAAATATGCTGTGTATAAGAAAGTCGTGTGGTGACCACACCAGATTTTTTAAATATACAAAACTTTTTTGTTCCTTCTTGGATGTTATTAATTAATATATAGTAGCTTTAAAGTACCTTGGAATTAAACGTAATGAAATAATGTAAATATTCTTCACCTTATTACACATTTTTAAATTTCCCGCCAAGGTTGAACAACGTATTTAAATGTCCCAAGGTGATTGAGTTTATAAACGAATAACAAAGGCGCCTACAAGAATTGCGTTTCTGCTAATATTTTGTGATGGTGCGTAAATTTCTGAATACAATGATGTGCCACAAGAAAATTTTGATATAAAAAATCGTATTAAAAATTCAAATAAAAAAAAAAACTTGATTGTGGCTTTATTTAAAACATTTGAAACTGATGGCTTCTTTTTTTAATTGTTTATTTATGCAACAACTTTTTAAAATTTTGATTATTTTAATAAATATCTTTAATGCTGTACGATATTTTTTAATTAGGTTAGTATTTTCATATGTTACTTTGCATATAAATTCAAAAATATTGTTCTTAAGTTTTTAAATTTGTGGCACATCATTGTATATAGAATTTAATGTGGAATTAAAAAAATATAAAAACATTCAGGATATTATATTTAAAATAAGAAATTTGATGCTGTTTCCGGTTAAACCGGAAGTGATGTGTATACCAGTTATACATAAAAATTATGCTACATATGTTAAGCTTACGGATACAATTTTCCATTGAGATATCTTTATAAATAAAGAAGTTAATAGGGATGTCCCGCTCTATCTGGACACCCGGAATAATAAGCAAGGTACATATTGTGAGGTTTTTCTCGGTCTAGAAATATTTACGTTTTAAATAAACTCAACAAAATAGTATTAAAAAAAGTCGGTCTGCCGTTTTGTCTGGAAGCAGTGAAATTTTGGATAGAAATATTATGCTTTTAAATGAAACAGCTAACGGGCTATCATGAGCACACGCAGGGGACGTCCAATATGATGACGGACCTTCCTTTGAAACCAGGAATTTAGTTCTTTTTTTCATCTACTTTTTAATGAAAGGTAGTATATTGATTGAAATGCATTGCATTTTGATTTTATTTTATTTATGCCAATTAGAAAATCTCACTAATAAGAGATGGCGCTGAAACCCATAAGTCAATAGGGTACCCCAAATAGAAAGGGTAAAGACATGATCAAGGTCGCCGCCATTAGTCTGCCAAGAACATGTATAAGACAGGAATAATAATAAATTTCTATTTTTATTTAAGTTTTTTTATAATAAATATTAACTATTTGACTATTACATTATTAAAATACATTAAATTAACATGAAACTATAATTTAATGAACAAAAAAACAAATGTTGTTCAATATACAATGTTTAAAATGATCTGAAAACAAAAAGTATATGATTTACCTTGTCATAAATTTACTGCTATATTGTTTTCCAGTGAAAATTTTCTTTTTACCAGCAATTTTTAATCTGTATACTACAAATCTATTCATGATTTTGTTGTGAATGATACGGCACGTATCTTTTAATTTTGTTTTAACTGAAATTAATTTTTTTTCAATAATTTTTTAAATCTATATTTTGATACTGAATTGTACTGTAGTGTGTCCGAAATGCTTTTTCCATTTACAAAAATAGACGTATGTATCCATATTACAATAAAGTAAAGTATTTTTTGTGTGCTCTTTAAACGGCATAATAAAGAAACATGTAGTTTCCTTTTTGTAATTGATCCAAAAGCAGATGTACAATTCTGGCATGTTTTGGAATATTTAAGAAATCTAGAAATTATATAACCGGCATTATAATAAAATGAATTTTTCTCGCTATTATTTAAATTTATTTCTTGAATTTCAAGTATGTTTATAGGATCATAAGTCTGAATTGTAGTTTTTTGTTGTACAACAGTTAAAAATTCTCGATCATCCTCATTGTAATTTCCTTTTAATGTATCGTTTAATTATTGGGATAAGTACTGCAATTAATTGTAAATGGATTTACATTGTTGACTCTACTATTACTGGATAAATGCCCTCTTTTATACATTTATTGAATATGGAAGTTAGTGGCTCAACAACATAATCGATAATATCTTTTAAAAGATTATTACTAATCGAGTAAAAATTCAGACAAGCTGAATTTTTTTGATGAATTATTATTTAGATTTGTAGATTCTAAAATATCACTTCTTGTTGACGCTACGTAGGTTGTGTTTACATCTGCACTTGAATTTTTTACCACACGTGGCGCGTCATTAGCATCAAGTTGAGTCGTTATTGCAGAGTTTTGCTTGTTTTGTTTCGCCGACATGATAGTTTTGCCGGATTTCTTTTTATCTAAAATTGTCATAGATGGCTCACTATGTATTATTTTACTTTTAGCCTCACTTTTCAACAAGAGCACATGTTCATTTAACAAAGTTATAGTGTGCTGTTGATTATTTATTAAAGAGTCTTTATTTATAATTATTTCTTTTAAATAATGAATTTTACATTTTAGCACTTGTATTGTAATTGCATCTGTGTCAGAAAAACTCACGAAAGATGTGTCATTATCATCTTCTTCGTCCACGCAGCTATTTATTAGATTTTCACCAACTACAGGTAGTTTTAATACATTTGCACAACTTGTGTGCGAAAGTACACCACACTTAACACATTTTGGACGAAATAAAGCGGTTTTGCGACACCTTTTTCATGACTTTTCAGTTATTTTTTCACCATTTAACGTAGTAACATTTACACCGTCAGCCATCTTTACTCAATCAATCAATAAACAAATATACTCCTTAATTGTTTGGATAATTTGGCTTTGTGTAATGAAATTTTTTTACAAATGTACGATGATGATGGACGACGTCTAAAATGCAAGGTTTTAATTAACAATAAGTTAACAAGCATAACAATAGTATAAATAACTTACCACAGGAAACAAAATATTTAAATTTTTAAATTAACAGTTTACAACCAAAAATAAAAACTTTTCAAAAAAGAAAAGACGGTCAAAAAATAAGATAATAATTTTTCGCAAAAACAACATGTTAAAAATATAAGTGGTACCGACAACAGAGTCAAAAAACAATTAAGAAGAAATTACAAAATTATTCAAAAACCAACAATACTTCAATGCCATCTAACGGTAAAAACAACAAGTAATAACAATAATCTGAAGAAGAGAAAAACAACAAAACTAAGCTGGGACAATGTCAAGGATCCTTATGTTATTTGATGTAAAATGTTTTTAAATTGATTGCTAGAGAGCATGTTGTCTGTTATAACATTCACAGTATTATCCAACATGTTAATGTAGAATGTTACTTTTATGGATGTCACGATTGGCCAAAGTTTCATACGAATACATCTTAGATATGTAGTCTCACGTACTTCCAACGTAATTATTATTTTGCCCCAATAGGGGTAAAAACTTACCTCATGTAATAGGCAATTCAAAAAACTGCAATAACTGCGGGAAAAGGGTGGAGTGTCTCAGTTTTGTAAGGAGATAAAAAAATGCAGTAGGTTCAACGTCATTTTGAAAAGCTACCCCCCGAGGGTTGCGAAATACCACCCGCGACTTCAAATGGCACAAAAAAGAAGAAAAATATTAAATTGGACAGGATTTAAATTGTTGTAGATGCTACGATTCCCCAGTGCTATGTCTTGGATATATACTCTTGCATACCACCATATACAGGATCATCATTTATAACACTACTTATTTTGCGTTTTATATTGCAAGCCATTTTACTATGCAGAATTTTACTAGCGCTTCGGGCGGCAAAGGGCGGGCTGTAAAGTTGGGAACGAGTGCACCCTCGGAATAAATTCCTACCCCAGTTCTCTGAGACCCCAACTTACAATTAACAATTTCGGAATACGCGGACGAACTGGCACTTACCCAAAGCAGTAAGGAGTCTGATATCCTTACCCATGGCGCACCTGCTGATCAAGGATCGAAAGGGCTGGCTTCTGAAAGCCTATGATAGCAACTACCTCGGCAGAGCAAACTCACAGCAGTTTATGGGTTTGAATGATAAAGTTCACAACCAATATAACCCACTTGAATGACCAGCAAAGCTATCACAAGTCCAATCATAACAAATGGTATAAACTTAACAATATAACAAAAAAAAATGAAAAAAATTAATGTAACAAAATTAATAAACAACAAAGCATAAAATTAAATTTTAAACCCTATATGAGCTAGAACAAGAAAAGCTCATGGAAACTGGAAGTGTCAATGATAAAGTCAAAGCTTATAACAAATGAATGCTTTCAAGAAAAAGCTCTAGCTTCTGGATGCTACATCTTAGTAGACAGAACTATGAAGCATCATTATCATGTAGCATTAGTGAGAAAACTATGATAATTAAACAAATAACCACGAGCCTTATTGAATTTGGAACTTGCACGTGAGACTACATATCTAAGACGTAGCAGTACGAAACTTTGGCCAATCGTGGCATTCATAAAAATAGCATTTATATTTTATTGAATGTTTTTCACCTGTTTCTCCCATGTCATTTGACGCCAGGGGTGTTTTTTCGTAATCCTATGAGGGTATTTTTTTAAGAATTAAGTTAAATCTACCACAATTTCCTTGCCACTTTAAAAAACTCCAACGTTTCCAGCTTTTTCAGCAGACATTATTACTCTTTATCAGTCTGGTAAAATATGCGGGTCATTTACTCTCTCTGGTGGGGTGTGTTTCAATTAAGAGAGGCTTTAGAGGCGGTCACCCAGGATCCTGAGGAATTTGTATTTGAAATTGGTTCAAGTAACAATCGTAAAATGTTTAAGAAATTAGATGAAAATACTAGACCTTTGCGAAAGCAGTTAGAAGAAAATTCTAGAACTTTGGAAGAAAAGTTAAAAGACAGTTTCAGAATTCTAGAAGAAAATTTGGCAGACAATTCTAGAACTTTAGAAAGAAAGTTGTAAGAAAGTTCCAGAAATCTAAAAGAAGAGTTAACAGGATTTATACAACAAAAGTTAGAAGAAAATTGTAGAAAATTAGGTGAAAATTCTAGAATTCTAGAACAAAGGTTAGAGAGTATTCTAGAAAATCAGAAGAAAGTTCTAGAATGCTAAAAGAAGAATTAACAGAAAATTCTAGAATTCTAAAAGGAGATTTAATAGGATCTGTACAACAAGAGTTAGAAGAGAATTCTAGATCTTTTGAACAGAAGTTAGAAGAAAACTGGAGAAAATCTGAAGAAAGTTTTAGAATTTTAAAAGAAGAATTGGCAAAAAATTCTAGAATTTTAGAACAAAAGTTACAAGAGGATTTAAATGAATTAAAAGACTTACACGAAAGAAAAAATAGAACAATAATAAATTCTTCAAGGTGCTCCAGGTCACCCAGGGAGAAGGCAATATCGTTGATAGTAGAGTTGCGTGGAAATTCCGCCGAGTTCTTGCAAATACTAAAGCAAGGAAAGCTTAAAAACGACGATCAACTAGTCAAGCTTTTAGATATAAGATATAGAAATGCGCATTCAAACGTTTATTTATGGAATCCGAGATGGCGAAAGTCAGCAAGGACTAAGATTGGCTCGACCTAAAACATTAACCGAAGCACTGTCTCGTGCTTTATAACGCGAAGCTGTAAAATAAGCTTAGCGTGGTCAATCTAGTGTGCGAATAATGAATAGCAACATGAAAAATGAAGATAATGAAGAAATAGAAGAAAAGCTGAGACGGATCGCTACAGAAATATTAAGGAACAAGAAGAAAATATGTTGCTGGAACTGCGGTAAACTAGAACACCCGAGAAGGCTTTGCGGGAAATCGCTGAACAAGAAGCTAAATCGGAAATACTAATTAGGGTTGATGAGATGGGGCAATCATCGACCCGCATCCTTGTAGCCCCACATTCCATCTCTTCATCATTAAGTCAACAGCATTTTCGTGGATGGTCTCGTTGACAGAAGACTACTCAAAATGTTACGGGATACAAGTGCGGCAAAAACAATAATAAGATCCGACTTAAAGAAGTTTGCACCGACACGATTACATCCAACGAAGTGGCGATTACATACAGCAACTGGAGAACTAGCAACATCATGAGGAGAATTAGATGTAACCATCAACCTCAGAAATACCACCCTCAAACATCGTGTGTTGATTCATTCTTGGATTTGACGTTATTAATAAATATGGTTTCAAACTGGATCTCGGCGAAATAATGGTGAATGTAGAAGACCTCGTATTACATTCAAGAAAGGACGAAGTCGTACGTGCATTGGTAACCGAAGGTATAATACTTCCGGAGCGAAATGAGACAATTGTGGAAGCACAACTTGACGGCATATTTTGTGTAGGAAACATTTTAAAACCTCGGAATGATGATAAAAAAACTAGTCGTGGAGTGATGATCACTAGTTAGGGCTAACAAGATAATATCAGTTCGAATAATGTACATAAATAATTATCCGGTTACAATTAAACAAGGCGTTGTGGTAGGGGAATGTTCATCCGTGTCTTCGATTATTAGAACAATGGTAGCTCAGAAAACCACAATTAATAAAATTCCAGATACTTTACTCAGTCAAATATCAACATCTTTCAAAGACTAACACCACTAACATCTTTGGGGGCCGTGATTTGATGGCTGGTAACCGCAATTTACGTGCAGAAATATATTACTTACCGAATTCTGCTTCGGCAGAGTGCCACACCCAGTAATGGGTAAAAGGCGTGATGATATATTTATTTATTTTATTTGTGTTTTATGTGACTCACTACTATTCACCTCTTGTCATTTTTACATGATCTCACTACTGAGACACGTAGATTAGAAGGATGCAATGAACCCGAAGGGTGAAATAAACTTCTCTACCGTGGTTTCCATACTTTTTTTACTACTATTATCATGAAAACCCTTAGAAATAATAATTATAATAAATGACGATATAATTTGAAACAATATTTTGGGTTTTCTTAATTATAAAACAAGTTACAGTTTTTTGTTTTATTGTTGACAGTTACTCCAAAATAACTAATACTTTTTTTCATTGGCAATCACAGCAGAAGAACAACCATTACTGCTATGTTCACTCTAGTTTTTAACTTTAGAACGTAATTCAAAATTCAATTATAGTATTATTATTTAAGAATACACAAGAATGTCGAGTGGAAAATATATCGAGTTATGATATATTGTTAACGTTTCGGTTAATGTATAACCATCCTCAGAACTGCAAGGAGAAAAACGTTTATTAAATACAATTATAGTTAAATCACAAAATTTAAACAATGAAACTAGAAAACCAGAAAAAACATACCTTAACAATTATAAAAAAATAAATTTTTGAAATATTTAAAACAGTAATACTTTGATGTTGAAAAAATAATAAATTTATACATTTTAATAACATTCCATAAAATTATTTTACAATGCAAGAAACAACGATGTTGTTGATCGAGGGATAACTGAGTGACTGACAGTGTGAAACGAAAAACGTCCTTGTGAAAGACAAATCACAGGTTTGCTAACCTAGTTGAGGAGAAGGTTTGTCAAGAAACAAATAATGTAGATGGCGACACCACATTTGCAGATCAAAAATAATTATTTAAAATATTAATAAACAAATAATGGAGATGGCGACACTACATTTGCAGATCAAAAATAATTATTTAAAATATTAATATATAAATTACTTAAATTATCAATGTCAGTCCTTAGGTTTATACTATTGTTGTCTAATTTAATGTATAACATTTCTAAAAATAACCTTTTTTGTAAATTTTGTTCTATATCTAAAATCTTTACATTCTTGAAATCAAATACATGTCCAGTATTAAAATGGTGTAAAGTTAATGCTGTTTTATCTTTGTTAACTTTACTTTTACAATCACATATGTGGTTTTTAACTCTATTACCTAAGTACTGTTTTGTTTGTCCTACATATGTACAGTCACAATCTTTACATTGTAATTTATAAACTGTTAAAGGAGTGGATTCTACTGATATTCTGTCTTTATGTTTTGCATTAAGTTTTTTAGTATTATATAAAGCTATTTTCTGTTTCTAATATTTTACATAGTCTTTCAGTTAAAGTCGGAATAAAAGCTAATTTAAAATACAAAATTAGTTCATTATTGTTTCTGACAATCGTTTTCCTATCACTAACGTTATTAAATAAAATCTTGTGTATCATACCTTAGGATAGTCATTTTCTATCATGTCCTGTTTTAATTTATTTAAATTCTGTTTCATAAAACTAGGGTGGCAAATATTTGATATTCCATGTTTCATACCTTTGATAATACTAATCTTCTGTTTTAATTAAAATACCTTCAAATAATTTTTCTACTGGATCTCTTAGTACAACAGAATCTGTAATAAATATGATGTTATAATTGTACAGTTAATTATAATTTCTAGAAACAAATTAGCAAGTACTTATTTGTAACAGTCATTTATTTATTTGCTTAATTTATGGTTCTAACCATAATTTGTTTACTTCTTGAATTCTGTATGATAGGAAAATGCAGTTGGTAATAGCCTTGGCTACACAATAACCTAAAATACAAAATGTTATTTTTAATAGATTCATTGAATTTTGGATACTTTATCAAATCAGAAATATTATTTTTAAACACTGCTTAAATCAGCGACAGCATGAAAGCAATTCAATGCATGAAAGAGTTGTCAGTGTGTCACAAGTTACCGCCACGAAAATCAAATATTTAAAATAATCTGAAATTTAAAACTTAAATTCAGTTATCTAAATAAATATTTTAATGCGTATAATCTTAATCAAGTCGGTCGGTCGATATAAAAGTTTTATAGCTGTGAGACCGAACTACTAATTAAATGCTCACTTGTAAATTTTTTCTTTACCATGTCTTTTGACATGTTTAAGTTGGCTTTTATAATTTTGAGTTTTGTGCTCTTATTATAATTAAAATATACGTTAAACATCAACAAATTATTATTGTTATGGTGAGTTCAATTGAATTTATGAATGGTTTCAATATTTTAATATGTTCACTATTGTATTCTTATCAGCTGATGATGAATCGCGTGTCGATTAGAAACGTCCAAATTACATTGTTATGAAATAAATACGACATTTATTTATTTCCTACCCATGCGTTGAGGATCCCCAAGGCCTTTCTTTCAAATTTCACAAGATTTATGGATCCAACCTAACCTCATTATTTCCACGTGGAGTTTGGCGCAGTTTCTCCAAGAGACCATTCATAGAGTTTTTAACATTGGACTACAACAAAGGATTTTTTTCACAACATCAACAATAGCTATGGAACACATGCCTGTAATTCCATCAGAAGGTATAACACAATTGTCAAAAAAATTGCGGTTGCTGAAAACCGGTTGTACTTCTTAAATTCTTGTAAATCTTTAAATTTAATACCGAACTTAATTAAAAATTCTTGTAAATTCTAAAAAAAAATTAAATCACGTTGAAACGATTATAAATTTGATAAAATTAGAAATAAATATAGTTACAAGCTTTTGAATCTTGAAATTATAGATGCTTACTCTATTTTCAAACATTTAAATAATTTTAAAACAAATTTCATCATTGAGTTCATGGACACTTTTCCTATCGATATATATTTTTACATTATTTATAATTCCAATATTTATTATTTTAAAACTAAAAATTTAAAAAAAGTTTTAGTAGACAGAAAAATTGATAATTTAAAATTCAACTCAGCACATAACAGTTTATGCACGTTCCTTAGGTCTGTATACAAAAATTGGATCGTTAATTTAACTAATCTAGATATCGAAGAAGAAGTTCTTATAGTTCTTTCTTTGGGACCTAAGTTTGGATTTAGAACCTTGGATATAAGACACATAAAAAAATTGATTCTTGACACTTACGTAAATTTATCTTTTGCTATCGATAAAAGTAACATCAACGATGAAGGAGCAATGAAAATTAAGGTCTCCAAGTTACTGGATTCCAAATTTAGATCCCTTAGGAGTGAAAAATTGTCCTTTTCAGAAATTGAACTCATGAAATGGGTTAAGAAAATTAGATTATTCATGAAAAATAATAACGACTTAATTATTGCAACGAAAGCAGACAAAGGTGCTAAAACTGTTATTATGCTGAGGTCTGATTATGATCAAAAAGCAATAGAAATTTTAAACGATGATACAACTTATCAGAAATTACATAAAAATTCAATTAATAATTTAGACATTACTTGTAACAAATGTCTTAAACAAATTGACAAACTGGGTACAAAACCCAAAGATAGGAAGGATGTACATGAACCCAAAGATACATAAAGAGAACATACCACTTAGACAGATCATTTCGACGATTGATACGCCAACTTACAAACTATCCAAAGGTGCTAAAACTGTTATTATGCTGAGGTCTGATTATGATCAAAAAGCAATAGAAATTTTAAACGATGATACAACTTTTCGGAAATTACATAAAAATCCAATTAATAATTTAGACATTACTTGTAAAAAATATCTTAAACAAATTGAAAAACTGGATTTAATAGTACAAAACCCAAAAATAGGAAGGATGTACATGAACCCAAAGATACATAAGAGAACATACCACTTAGACAGATCATTTCGACGATTGATACGCCAACTTACAAACTATCCAAATATTTGAATCAAATTCTTTTCAACGTAACTTCTAAATCTGAATATATTGTTCGTAACTCTTTTGATCTTATAAATGAAATTAAAAATATGAACATTCCTCCATCTTGTTATGTCTTCAGTTTGGATGTAGTTGCATTGCATCCTAGCATTCCTCAAGAGCTATTGATAGAATGTATAAATGATAGGTGGAGTGAGATCGAGGAATTTACTGATATTGATCTTGAACTTTTTATAAAAGGGATTAAGTTGTGTTTTCAAAATTCTGTCTTTTCTCATAATAATGTAATTTATAAACAGATAGACGGGTCACCGATGGGGTCCAGTATTGTTTAGTTATTGCTCCTAAAGATAAAATCGATTGCATTTTTAATGAATTTAACAATTTTCATCCGAAAATAAAATTTACTGTTGAGAATGAAAATGAAGGAAGAATCAACTATCTTGACATAACATTAATAAAATTACAAGATGGCTTTATTACAGATTGGTACCAAAAAAATACTACCAGTGGTAGATATTTAATTTTTTTCTCATACACTAACACCAGTTACAAAGTAAGTGTTATTAATGCTTTAATTGACAGGGTTTATCTTCTGTCTCATAGAAAATTCCATCAGAAAAATTTTAATCATGTTTTCAAGTTGCTGACTCAAAACGGTTACCCCCACCATTTCTTAAAAAAAAATTTCCACATAAGATTAAATACATTATTATCGAAAGACAGAATTATTGATACTACCGGTAAAGTTAAGGAGGTTGAGAACATAAATTTAATATATACTAAAATCCCATATAATTTCGAAATAAACAGAGAGATTCACACTATGTTTAAAGAGAGCAATATCAAGGTTGCAAATTCTTCGGTCTCATCCACCCAAATTTTATTTACAAATCTCAAAGACCGAGTCCCTAAACAAGACCAAAAAAACGTTGTTTACAAGATTCATTGCGGAGCTTGTGAAAAATCTTATATAGGTGAAACTGTTCAACCGTTACGAAAGCGATTATATCAACATTCATATAATTGCAGAAAATTTAATCCAGATCATAGTGCCCTTACCAGGCATTCTGTTGAAACTGGACATCAGTTTAACTTTGCCGATGTTGATATTCTCGATTCTGAACCGAATTACAACAGATTATTGAAAGAAACGTTTCACATTAATCTCGACAAAAGTAAATTCACAGACCGACTATAAGAGTCACTTACAATATATTAATAACTTCATTGACAAGTTCAAATAATTAATTTCTACCGATTTAAATTCAATATTAAATTTAAATTCAATTTGATACATTTTTAAGAAATTATTTTTTGTGGTTTTTTTCTTTTTCTTGTTCACATTAATATATATATTTTTTTCCTATATTTGGATTTTGTGTGTTGGCGTTGATCGCCATTTTATCCTTCTAAGTTGTACTTCCGTTACCGCTTTTTTAGAACTGTTCCAACCTCCATGTGGAGATGTTGTAAATTTTTTCTTTAACATGTCTTTTGACATGTTTAAGTTGGCTTTTATAATTTTGAGTTTTGTACTCTTATTATAATTATAATATACGTTAAACATCAGCAAATTATTCTTGTTATGGTGAGTTCAATTGAATTTATGAATGGTTTCAATATTTTAATATGTTCACTATTGTATTCTTATCAGCTGATGATGAATCGCGTGTCGATTAGAAACGTCCAAATTAGATTGTTATGAAATAAATACGACATTTATTTATTTCCTACCCATGCGTTGAGGATCCCCAAGGCCGTTATTTTTATAGGTTTTTTCTACGATTTTATGTGAAATTCGCTTTTCTTCAGATTTTGTCCGCGCACGGCAGCACCTGACGGGGCAGTCATCTGTCATACCTGTATGCATAGCACGTGTCGACAGACGTCCGCGGAATTAAATGTAAATGTTTTGATTTCTACAGTACGGAATTCGTGCAAACTTGGCATACTTATTCGTTAGATCATAAGGAGTAACTTCCTCCAGGACTAATAGTTTTGCAGATATTTTAAATTAAAAATTTATCAAAAAAACTTGGTGCCTATAGCTTTCAGATTTTGTAAAAAAAAAATAGTACAAACTGAGCACGTTGAAAGTAAGTGTACTGAATGCGGACATCTACAAATGTTGTATAACACAGAATATCAGGTCTATGGGAAAATTTTGTTTATTCAAATTGAATTATTCAAAAATAATTACGAAATACTAAACAAAATTAATGATACTTGTGATATTTATCAAATTCAAGGTAAACAATTTAAAGTTGTTGATGCTATATTGCATCACGGACAAACAATGGAGGAAGGTCATTATAGTAGTTTTATGAAGATTAATAAATCTTGGATAGAAGCAAATGATTTTGTTGACCGACGAACTCCAAAAATGTTTACTTAATAATTGGAACAAGTATAAATATTGTTATATTTTTGCAAGGTTATTTCATTACACTACACTATAAAAAAATTTGTATCAACAAAAATAAATGATATCTAATACACAATTATATTGTATAGAGTTACGGCAGTGTTTTCATAAAAACTCAACATTTCCCAAACAAAAATGAATGATATCATTTGTAGACAAGAAATAAATTTTAATAAAATAAATTGTCACGAAATCAAACAAAACTCAAATTTAAATAAGTTATTGTTTCAGTAATAGGTATCTATTCCATTAAACCGTAACCATTTTTTACAGAACATTTAGCATAAAATGTATGTAATAGCGACGCAGAGTCCTGTTATCTAACGTATTATCTAAACTAAAATTAGAGAACTGATTGTTTTCGACATATGAAGAGAAGATTTGTTAATTGTAAATGGACACGCCAATTTTGTTTTATTAAAATTTGTTTGGGGTTTTTATTGTATCATTTCCTTTATTTCTGTATTTAACAAAACTATCTAATTTCAGGTTGTGCACGTTTGACACCTTGTCAACCAATGCAATTTGAGATGGTTACGGTTTGATGGGATAGATATTAATGAAACAACAACTTGGTCATGATAGTTTAAAAAAATTATTGAATTTTATGTTTTGTTTGATTTCATTTTAATTTATTATGTTCGTGACATTTTGATTTATCAAAATTTATTTTTTGTCTACAAATGATATCACTGATTTTTGTTTGGGGAATGTTTTGACTTTTAATTAAAACACTGCTGCGGTACTCTTGCCGTAACTCTTTACAATATAATTGTGTTTAGCATACATACATATCTTCACGCTATATCCCATCAAATGGGGTAGCACGAACCCTAAAATCATTCATAACATTCATCAAATAATCAGCTCGCGTCAAACATTATCATTCAAACTCACCACCCTCACTTCAATCACATTCATACATCCCTCCATATAAACTCATTTATTTATCACACTCGAAATCATTCCTTACATAAAAAATTCTCAATCACATCCATCCAATCACTCCTATTCACTTATCATTCATCCTCTTGCTTCGACGTACATAGCACATGCATAAAACATCTCAAATTACCCACGCTTACTCGTTGTTAAGAGTTTTGGAAGCAAATAATGACACACCTAGTTTATCTACGTAAAAGATGTCTTTATTTTAGATCAATTAAGAAAAACATGCTACGTTTCACTACGAGCGAACACGTACACGCGTTTTTACAAGATGGAAGATTTTACAACTACTTCCAACACATTTTACTATACTAATGCATACATAGGCTCACGCATGCGCATATCTTACTAAATTGTGAATGCTTTATTTGTTGTAAATATTTTTTCTTTTATTTCTGTTTCTCTGTCTCCCTTGTTCGTAATCATGACACCTAAATATTTATATTTGTCTACTTCTTCAAATTCTATTTCTCCTATTTTTATCAATTCTTGTTGTGTTTGTTTTCTATATCTCATTATTTTTGTTTTATTTGCGTTTAGTTTTAATCCCACTTTCTCTCCTTCAATAACTATTTCCTGTACTATTTCTTCCATTATTTCTCTTCTTTTTGTAATTAATACTACATCGTCAGCATACGCTATTATTTGTCCACCGTTTATTCTTATTGACTTTTCGTTTATTTTCCTGGTTACATATTCCAGAGTTAAATTGAACAATGTTGCTGAGAGTGAATCACCTTGCCTTACGCCTATGTTTACTAAGAATTCGTTAGTGTCTCCTTTTCTGGTTTTTACGCATATTTTTGAGTTCTCCATGGTCATTTTTATTAATCTTCTTAGTTTTGGCTCCACTTCTAAATTTCTTAGTATTTCATTTAGTTTCCCTCTTTTCACCGAGTCGAAAGCTTGCTGAAAGTCAATAAATAGTATATCTATATTTATTTTGGCTTTGTGTACTTTTTTTAGAATTTGCTTTAACGTGTGGATAGCGTCTACTGTTGATTTCTCTTGTAGGAAACCACATTGGTACTGTTCGATTTTATGCCTTGTTGATGTAGCCAGTCTTTTTTGTATAATTATCGCTAGTATCTTATATGCGTTATTTAATAATGTTATACCTCTGTAGTTTTTGCATTCCATAGGGTCTCCTTTTTTGTGTATTATGATCATCCGTCCTACCTCCCAATCCTTTGGCATCCGTTCTTGCTTCCATATTTTAATTATTAGTGCGTGTAATTGTTCATATAATATCTCACCGCCATATTTTATAAGTTCCATATCTATCCCATCCGCTCCTGGTGCCTTTCCGTTTTTGCTATTTTTTATTACATTTATTATTTCTTTAAGTGTTGGTTCTCTTACATTTTGATTTTCGTTTTTGTCTTCTTTATTTCTTTCTTCCTTCTCATTTTCACTCTCATCAGTCTTTTCCTCTGTTAGTAGTTCCTTGAAGTATTTTTTCCAAACTAATTTCAATTCTTGTTCATTTTCGGTTATTTTTCCGTTTTTATCTCTCATATTGTTTGTTTCCACATTATGTTTGTGTTGTTGCTTCTTGATTCTTTGATAGAAACGTTTTGTATTTCTATTTTTTCTTTCATCCTCTATTCGTATTACGCTTTCCTCAATCCATTCTCTTTTATTTTGTCTTATTATTCTTTTACACTCTTTTCTTAATTTCTCATATTCTTCTTTATATTTTTCGTTCTTTGTTTGTATCCATTTATTTCTTGCTTTAGTTTTTTTCGCAGATATTTCCCTGCATTCTTCATTGAATCATTCTTTAGTGTGTTCTTTTTCTTGACTTCCTAACTGTTCTTTTGCTGCTTGTATTATGCTTGACCTTATTTTATTTCATTCATTGTCTATATTTTCTTCGTTCTTCTCTTTGTGCGATAGTTTCTCATCTACCGTTATTACGTATTCATTTCTTTTTTCTTCGTTGTTCAATTTTCTTTTGTTTCATGTTGTTATTTTGCTTGTAGTCTTTACCGCCCTTCTTATTTTCTGCTTTACCGTGGCAGTTACCATGTAGTAATCAGTATCGGCACAGGCATCTCTGCACATTCGTACGTCTCTTATTGATGTCTGCTTTCTTTTGTTTATTAATATATGATCTATTTGTGTGTAGTTTTTAAGATCTACTGACACCCATGTTGCCTTGTGTTACCATTGGTGTTCATGTCTCGTGCTACTTATGATCATATTGGTTTTTACTGCGAAATTGCATAATGTTTGACCGTTATTGTTTGTTTTATTGTGAATTGTGTGCTTGCCTGCTACTTCGCTGATGTAGTTTTTTTTTCCAACTTGAGCATTCATGTCTCCTAGTATCATTATTATATCCTCCTTAGCTATATCTTCTATTTCCATTTCCATTGCGTCATAGAATTTTTCTTTTTCTTCGCTATTTGCGTTTTCTGTTGGGGCGTAGGCATTTATCAGAGATATGTTAAATGGTTTTGAAGCTATTCGTAGAGTTGCTAACCTTTCATTTATTGGTTTAAAATGAATTATATTTTCCTTCATTTTTCGCATTACCATGACAGCTACCCCTTATTGTCCTTGTTTTTTATCGCCTGAATATAGCAATGTAAAGTTTTTATTGTTTATATGTCCATCTCCTTTCCATCTAGTTTCTTGCAATGCCGCTATTTGTATTCTATACTTTTCTAGTTATAAATTAATTCTATCATTTTACCTGCTGTTAGTAAAGTTCTTATATTCCACGTACTAATTCTAATATGTTTATTGCTTTTGTGTTTCCGTTTCGTTTTTGCATTTGTTTTCTGTTTTGTGTTCTCGTTTTCTTCTAATAGTTTTTTGACGCATTACCTTTTTTTAGATTATTTGTGTCTTTGCACCACTCGTACCATTCATTGTCTATTTTGAGTTTTCTGTTTCCCATTTTTGTAATACTATTATACTCTTTATCTTCTTTTGCCCTTTTAAGTATTTCTTTTTGAATTCTCATATCCTCCTTTGTTAAATCATTATCTATAAATATTTTTGTACCTATCAGCTTATTTTTTTTCAACATGATGTTCCTTTTATTTTCCCACGTGTCTATTGTAGCTACAGTATGTTGCCAGTCTTCATTTATCCCTATCTTATATGTATTTGTGACTTTAATTTCCACTCCCAACTTGCTCAACAGGAACTTTTCTATCTCTTTATTATTATTTTCCAATTTTGCTCCTTTGATAATAATTTTTCTTAAGTTTTTCTCTTTTTTCTTCTGCTTTTTCGAATTCTTCGATTCTATTCACTAAGTTCTGTACCTTATTTTCCATCTGCCCTGTTGCTCTGTTGACACTCCTGGACCTCTTCTTGATCTTGGGAGTTTTGATGGCCAACTTCAGACACATTCTCATTATTTGTCTTTCGATTAACTTCGTCGCGTTGTTCCTGTTCTTCTCCAAACTCCTCTTCACTTTCGTCATCAGACTGTTCCTTTTGGTTTTCTTGCCCTCTGTAGTTCATGGTGGTCTCGTTCGGATTCAGTATCTCTGCTTGTGGATTCCTCTCGTTGAACGTTACCTCCCTGGATTCGATGATCTTCCTCATCTGGGTGTCGTAGAGGCGATAGTTCGGTTACTCTCCATAGTAGCCCACCATCCGCAGCTTCTTGGCCTTCTCGTCGCATTTTTTTCTGAATTGGGCAGGTACATGCGCATAAGCATCTGCACCGAACGTTTTCATATGCGAAATCTTCGGCTTCCTGCCCATCCAGACTTCGTATGTTGACATATTTTCCTCGTCCATTTGGACCCTATTGAGTATGTATACAGCCGTATTGACTGCCTCTGCCCACAGAGATTTTGGGAGTTTACTCGCTATCAGCATTGCTCGAGCACTCTCGACAATTGTTCTGTTGTCCCTCTCTGCCCGACCATTTTGCTGAGGCGTGTATGGTGCTGTCATCTCCAACACAATTCCCCTGTTTGCCATGAACTCGGTTCCACGATCCATTCGTAACACCATCATAGCTCGTCCCTGTTGGATTCGCAGCATGGTTTAAAAGGCCTTAAAACAATCAAACACGTCACTTTTATGTTTGATAAAATAAACATATCTGAACGCAGTTGTATCGTCTTTCAGAAGCAAGAAGTATCTTGCCACTCCTAGTGATTCCATAGGACCGTAAACGTCGCTATGTATCATCTCATCCGGTAGATAGTTCCGTGGTCTGCTCCTCTTCTCGAATTTCAACCGGTGGGACTTCCCCAGTTGGCACGTTTCGCAGGAAAACTTTTCCATTTTTCCTACTTCGGATTTCGGGAGTAAATAGACATTTACTAAGTTTCGCAAAATATCAATATTTACATGGCCTAATCGTTCGTGCCATAATTTTAAATTATCGTGTACACTTATATTTACCTCGGATACGGGATTCACAACAAACAGCATTCTGTAAATTGAGTTATTTTGCTTGACGCCCTGCGAGATTATGCGATCATTTCTCGTTATCACAACTTTGTCTTCTTTGAATGTCACTACGTATCTATTTGATGTACACACAGCGACCGAAAATAAATTTCGTTTTATTTTCGGGACATACAATACATTGTCAATTCGAATCTTTTCCCACTCACCGTTCACAATACATTGTCAATTCGAATCTTTTCCCACTCACCGTTCACATAACTTTAGACATGTATTGTACCTTCACCGCGTGCTTCACATATCGAGACATCGCCGAGTCGAATGTTCTCATTATATTCGTGAAATTCACTGAACAAATCTCGTCTGTTTGTTAAATGCCGCGAGGCTCCACTGTCCGTTAGCCACACTTCGCTATTATCGGCATTCGAAATTTGCTCGCACACAAATATGTCCTTAGACCCGTTTCTCGTGCACACTTCACCATGTCGCGATGCACCGGAAAACGATTTAGCCGTAGCTACATTGGTAGCATTCGTTACAATAAATGCGGCTAGTGAACCGTACCTTTCTGTTTGTCTATTGTTTTTGTACTTCGCGCGACTACGGCAGTTCCGAGCCAGATGTCCGATTTTCCCACACGCGTAACACTTGAATCCCTTGCGCGCATTCGGTTTTTTTCCAGGCTCTCTGCTCTTTGACGCCGCTGCCAATGCACTCGTTGAAGCCTCCGGCACGTTCTGCCGACGCTCCTCTGCGACGAGACGTTCTTGTAGTCGTTCCTCGGTCTGCTCCTTTGAAGGCACATTGTCCCAAGCAGTTGCAAAGGAGTGGTACTTCGAGGATAAACTCCCGATTATTTTTGCAATCACTTGCACATTGGATAGCGTTTCACCGACATCTTGCAATTGAGTTGCATTATTCTGGATCCGAGACACGTGCTACATCACCGAGTCACTAGTACTCATGTTGTACGCATGAAACTGTTTCATGAGCAGCAACTTGTTCGATTCGGATTTCTGCTCGTGGATGAGACACAGCTTGTCCCACATTTCCTTGGAACGGTCAGCAAAAACTCCAACTGTCTGTTTTCCACCGACGTTGAAATGAGAAACTTTTGCATCGTCCTTCTTCCACTTCCTTCCTTCAGCCCCGTCCATGTCCTCTGGTGCTGCACGTGTTCCGTGGACGACCTCCGAGACCCCGTGCACCTCAAACATAGTTTAGAGCTGAAACTTCCAAAACTGAATGTTTGTTCCGTCAAACTTCGGGATCGACTTCACCATGTTTTCCTCTGCCATGGTGACCGAATTTTACCACGCGCGTTCCCTTCGAAATACGTCTCAAAGGTTTACCTACTCGACTGATTAGCAGTTTCTCAATATAAAAAGTGCTGGGCCCATAACCTGTTAAGAGTTTTGGAAGCAAATAATGACACACCTAGTTTATCTACGTAAAAGATGTCTTTATTTTAGATCAATTGAGAAAAACATGCCACATTTCACTACGAGCGAACACGTACACGCGTTTTTACAAGATGGAAGATTTTACAACTACTTCCAACACATTTTACTATACTAATACATACATACGCTCACGCATGCGCATATCTTACTAAATTGTGAAACTGTGTATCTCTCTCTCTCAACATTCCTAATAAAGAATCTAATAACGAATCTAACAACGAATCTACAAAGATTAGACAAAATGAAAGTGATAGCCTGCAATTGTATATGAAAGAAAAGTCTACACAATGCAGTAACTGCAAATGAAACAAAAAGATAAGAAAGGAAGGGAGTGTCGCCCTGCGCTTGGTTTTGGAAGTGAATTCCACATAATTTCAGTTAAACACTCTACGTAAGAACTGAAAACGAATTAAAAGATAAGAAAGGAAAGGAGTGTCGCTCGTTTTTGAAAGTGAATTCCACACAATTGCAGTTAAACACTCAATGTAAGATCAGAGAACGGATAAAAAAGATCAGAAACGAAGGGAGTGTCGTCCCTGTGCTTGTTTTTGAAAGTGAATTTCACAAAATTGCAGATAAACACTCTAATGAAATTACTAAACAACAAAACTAAAATCAAAATTCCTGTACTGCTTAAATCATCAGATTCATTCCGAAATTAATCTTCGCCAAATGTTCCTATCTTGATACACCACTTTAGCTTCATCCACATTGATAATTCCTTTCATACAAGCACGTTTGTTTCTCGTTCTCCGAAACTTTCGTTCACGCAACAATCTTTGAATCATATTCATCCATTTGTTCATAGTAGGTCGCCCATGCAATCGTTCACCCTCAATTTCACCAACATATACCTGTTTAACCAATCTCTCATTCGACATACGTTCTAAATGCCCAAACCATCTCAACTGACTTATACCTACTTTTTTAACTACATTCTTCTCAATTTCACACTCATCATACACCAATGTATTTCGGAGACGATCTCTTCCAGTATAACCACACACACCCCGCAAATACCTCATTTCCACAGCAGTTATACGATGTTCATGTTTCTTCATCCACACCCAACATTCACACACTCAATCGAGCATCTCTGGATACATTCACATTTCGATCAAAGGTTCCCAGAGGACCCAATACCTTGCAACCCGCAGATACTCTTCTTTCAATCTCACAATCAATACGTCCATCCCTCGAAAACACACTACCCAAATATAAAAACTCATTCACTTGACCCAATCTCACACCATTCACCGAAACATTACAGTCGGTCACCAAATCACTCAAACACTAACACTTTACATTTATCAACATTTAATAACAAATTTAAATCTTTTCCTACTCCATTTATACTTAGAATCATTCTTCTCAATTGCTCTTCAGATTCACCCATACAACATCATCCGCATACGCTAACGCAGGCGCTACACTACCACCAATATGTACACCATCCACCCCATTCAGCGTCGTTCATAACAACACATCCATATACAAATTAAACAGCCACGGAGACATCCCACAACCTTGTTTCACACCAACATCTATACAAAACCAATCACTCAATCTACCATCAACTCTCACCGCAGCCACGCTACCTTCATACAACACACGAATTGCCCCCAACAAATTCCCGTTTATACCGTACTGTAGAAGTACATCCCACAAAGTCTCGCGATAAACACTATTAAAGACTTTTTTAAGATCGAGAAAGCCACAGAACACCTTTTTGTTCTTAGCAAGTGACTTCTCAACAATCATACGAAGAGAAAATAATTGATCCACACACCCTCTCTCAGGCAAAAAACCACCTTGTATATCGCTTATCTTGGAAATGGTTAAGGTTCGTACCTTATCAATAAGAATCTTCCCGTACAACTTTCTTACCACACTCAGCAAACTTATCGCACGAAAATTAGTACATTCGCTCGAACTTCCTTTGCCTTCAAATAAAGGAGAAATGACAGCACGTTTCCAATCATCAGGAGCCACACACCGTTTAAAAAAAAATCTAAACAAATAAAGTAACCAGTCAAATAACCTCTCACCTCCATGTTTCAACATCTCATTCGATATACCATCCAAACTAGGAGTCTTACCATTCTTCAGACCCATCAATGCAAAACTAATATCACTCCCAGCTATATCCCAATTATCACCAGTAATATTTTCTCTAACATTTTCACTACTACTATTCCCTCCATTTATGCTACCATGTAAAGCCCTAAAGTACTCACACTATCTATTCCTAACATCTGACTCATTCCACAATAACTCACTATACGCACTCTTAATCGCTTTCACGCCATTAAAATATCACCTCTTAATCTCTTCACTCTCAACCAAAAAATTATTTTATTTATACTTAAATCATTACTCAATCTATCACTTATCAAATCATCATAACACGCCTTACTGTCTTTCACAATTCTCTTAACAGATTTATTTAACCTCTTGTATTCTAGTAAGCATTCATCTCGTAAACTTCCAGGTACATCTTTCACATTTAGAAAACGCAAATATGCTCTCTTTTTCTCCTCAATCGCTTCTTTTATTTCATCATTCCACTATGCATTCTTTGGACAAGAGCCTAATATACATTCACCACAAACTTCTTTTGCACAATTAAGAACTGTATCCTTAAATTTCAACCAAACATCATTTATACTCCATTCAAAATTAAGCTCACATACATGCAAAGATTCAATAATTTTCTCAACAAACCTATCTCTAACATCCTCATTCTGCAGTACACTGGATTTCACTCGAAACATTTTTTCGGTATTTTTCACCCTCATCCGCCAACATTTATCCAGACGTATACGCGATACCACCAAATAATGGCCATTCGTTCCCAATTCAGCACCACGCTTCACACGCGTATCTATAACTAAACTTCTCAATCGTTCATCGTACAAAATAAAATCAATTATACTTCGTCTATTCTCACGCATATTCTCTCATGTATACAAATGAGCTTATTTATGTTTAATAACAGAGTTGGTAATAAAGAGATTTCGCGCCAAACAGAAAGATACTATTTTCTAACCATTTTCATTCTCGCCCACATCACCAAACTTACCCAAAACATTCCCAGACATGCTTCTCTTTACTCTCACCCAACCATTTAAATCACCACATACGATAACTATCTCACCTGGATCACACAAATTAATCACCCTATCTAACAAATTCCAAAACCGATCTTTTTCGAGATCATTTTCAGATTCAGTTGGGCCTTAAACTGACACAACGAATACTCTATGAAAGCCTACCTTTAATCTCAGCCAAAGAATTCTAGATGAAATACAATCATAATCCCTTACAAACGGTTTCATTCTTTCACTAACAAGCAAACCTACTCCATGCTTTGCACGTTCATTAGCAGCTACACCCGACAAGCAAAACACTTACACACAAAACATCTACATTATACACAGGCATTACATTCATCAATTCATTTTCTTTACCAGTTATACCCCGAACATTGCTCGTACCAAACTTACATTCATCAAATTTTTCCCATTTATTCCTCATTTGAACAAAAGATAGTAAAAGAAAGGTTCTCTCGGTAATAGAGTAGAAGTTAAGGTAGCTTACCAAACTTATCCTTACCTATAAAGGAAAATAGAAATAAAAAGAAATAAATAAATCACATAATCCTATGTTTCGAAATCTGCAACAATAAAGAGTGACACCCAGTAAACGAAAATAGAACTAGACAAAACAAAGTAAAACCGAGGCGTGGCTCTATTTTGGCGCGAAAGCGAAATATACTGTCTCAGTGAAACACTTGGCCACCGCATCATGTATGATATGCGCATTTATGCAAATTTGTTAATGATATATTTTTTTATTGTTATTCCATCATAATTATTATTCTTTTAACATACAACTTTTTTAAATGGAAATAATTATATATCATCTTATTATTTCATAAATTCAAATAAACCGCCATTTTTGTACATTTAACTTTTGACACTGAATGTACAGACAATAGTAGCGTTCTTCGAAGACTCTTCTCTCAGAGTTTTACTTTGGTTTGTCGAGCGCTACATGATAATATATTTATTGATTTTATTAAATTATTTCATGAGTTCACTAAAAAGTAAGTATGTAATTGAATTACTTAAGGTGGTACTATCATGCAAGCATTTAACCCGGATTTTAATGAAATGTAAATATGTTATTTTCCATGTGTTTCTACACCAGTATGCATTTTTTTTTTATAGTTTACCATTGTTGAACTATGTAATGTAAAGTTAAAGTCGACAAAAAATGCATTGGCATTATAGGAACTGTACCTCGCGAGGCAGCTTACTGCGTAATAAATTCATATATTAGTTATTTTTTAACAAAAAACTAACACACAGTATATCACGTAAAGATAAAGGTATGAGAATTAGAAAATCCATGCCTTACCGAATTAGTTTCAAAGAAATTGGCGATGAAAGTTGGATATTCTATGATTTTCAATGAAACTGTCAGAAATGCTTGGCAACGTTGCACGGGTAGACAGAGATGGTCGCACGAATAACAGAGCAAGAACTATGGAAGTTATTATTTCGATCAGTAAAATATATAAATTTTAATACAAAAAAAATATTACAGCATTTTATATTTATTTATTTCTTGTTACAGTTGATAATAATTGCTTTGGTGCATTTTTCTCATTTTTCTTATGAACTGAACAGGATGTATCGATAATACAGTTACGTTTCGTACCGACTGGTAATATCATACTGCTTATAGTTGTCGCCTTGTTGTCATAGCTTCAGCTGTGTAAAATCTTACACTGCTATTGGTTGGCATGAAACATTCACTTCCAAAAATTTTGTTATGTTACTGAATTTCATAAACTAGTTAAATAGTTTTATGTAATATATTCAGTGTTATTGTTAATTATACGATATTTGCAGCGAAATGTTAATTCTGTTAATAACCTATACCATACAAAAATGTAATAATGATTTTTATACACTTTTTAGGTTACCTATACTTTTGTATGAGACTGTCATGATAGAACCACCTTAAATGAGTTGGAACTTACACCAACACATAATTTAAAATTCACATTTTCAACAATTTAAATTCTTCCTTGAATAATATCAAATCAACTCGATGGACTATATTGCAGTGCCACGATGACATCTACACAACAGAAACAGAACCACTGTTTCAAATGAAAATCAACAAAGAAATGGACCACCAATTTCACGTACTCGCGGCAGTACGTTATATGGTCTTGTACTGTGAGCAGTGCTATAATCGTGCCCTGTGAATTTATTGTTTTCGAATGCAAACAAAGTTATTTGTGACATGTATGTTTTGACAATCTTTTATCATCAAGAAATTATAAATGTAAGTGCAATACTTATTTTAATTGATGAAATGAAAAATTAATCCTAAAATATTTTAGATACAAAGACGTTTAGCAGCTGTATATATAACTTTGAATACGAACTGTCATTTTATAAATTTTGAATTTGATTAGGTACTACCAATTTTGATTAATGTAATGTGAAAATATTATACGGAAAAAATATAACAAGTGGTCCAAAATTGATGACGAAATATTTTTTTTTATAATATAGTTACGAGTAAAATAACGTAGTTCAACATAAAAATTATTGTTTATGTAAGCAGCGTCATTTCTTATTTTTGACGTAAAGCAATTAACAAAGTGAGTAAATATTTGTTAAGATAATTTAATGAAATATTTGATTCTATATTAGTACTGGAAAAATTTTAAGCGGTATATAATTTAATTATTCTTTAGGTTGTATTTACGAATAGTATTTGCAGTTTTAATTTAGATAACAAAAGTATTAACTACATGTTTTACGTAAAAACAATATTCAACTTATTTAAATCTGAAGTATAGGCAAATAAAATTAAGATCGCTGCGCCATCTGGAACATTTTGCGAACTAATGTATCCAGGATAGATTTTTGATGCTTCATAAGGTGCGTTCAACGTGCTAAGCAAAACAAGCAAACCGGAAGTAAGAATCATTGAACGGTTTTGCTAGGCTAGCATTTGCTCGTTTTGCTCGCAAGCAATTTCTCGCTCGAAGTGCTAGACATTCAAATATTATCGCGGGAATTTAAAATTGTAAGTTTATAACTTGAGAGATCGAAACTATTTTGATAGTTGACAGACAATGATTAATTTGCATATATGAAAAATGGAAAACGAATATATTCAGCTTTTCGTAGATGATGGGATTGATCTATATCAAGCTACTATCGGTAGGATTACTATTATTATCAAGGGCTATAAAATAAAACTCATATATACATTTTTATATGTAGTATTATTATTATTATTATTATATATATATATATATATATATATATATATATATATATATATATATATATATATATATATATATATATATATATATATATATATATAAATAAATAATATATTAAAATACAAAATACAATGCACATTACCTCTTGTACTACAGTTAAATTAATTAAAGATCCTAGATTCTCTAACTTAAGATGATAAACGCATTTCTGCATTTTTCTAGCCATTTCTTATTTCTCAGTTTGTATTTATGTATCAAAAATGTCACAACCTTAGAAATGACAGGCGAGAAAAATAACAAAATCATCATTACCATAGGTCTCTATTTTTATTTTATAAACAAATGTGAACAAAGTAAATATAAATTTTCGTATTCGTAAGAACTGTTATACGTTTTCATTAAAATAATAAATGTGATAGAACGTGAAAAACCAAGAAACGTGTGTCCTTGTATATTAAGACATACGTTAATGCCATTCGCATAGGTACAAATATTATTAAAAAAAGATAGGTATATTTCATCGTATCTATGATAACCTCGTCGACATATCGACGTAATCGTTTTCACACAGGGAATGGAGTTTACTTGCATTTTGCTGCCAGTTCTAAGGAACGTTAATAATATTACAATTTTATTACGTTAATAATATTACAATTTTATTAAGATCAGAAACCGAATAAAAAAAAGATAAGAAACGATGGGAGTGTCGTCCCTGCGCTTGTTTTTGAAAGTGAATTTCACACAATTGTAGATAAACACTCTAATGAAATTACTAAACAACAAAACTAAAATCTAAAATCTGCACTTTTCTGAAATCATCAGATTCATTCTCCAATTAATCTTCGCCAAACGTTTCTATCCTGACACACCACTTTAGCTTCATCCACATTTATAATTCCTTTCATACAAGCACGTTTGTTCCTCATACTCGGAAACTTTCGCTATCGCAAAAATCCTTCAATCATATTCATTCATAGGTCGCCCACGCAATCTTTCACCCTCAATTTCACCAAGAAATTTACAGATGTGCGACAACCTAGTTTACATTTAAGCGAGTGTGGACTCGCGATGGTCAAATTTATGTTAGGGTCAATGACACTTCCCATAAAATCAGCTGTTTGAAGGACGTCGATAAACTTGCAATAAAATAACTGATTGATTTAGTCGACACACACACACAATTATTGTACACTGTAAAATTACCTTGTTTATTTAATTTAGTTTATTTACTTTAGTTTATTTACTTTTTTATTTGCTTTAATTTATATTTTATTCATATTCATTACATTATATTTCAAATATCTCGCTATTCATGAATTTGTTCTCTTTTGCTCATATTAATTCTCGTTCACTGTTTACTGGATTTGATGCTTTGAAGCAACATATTATTAATAATAATTTCGATTTGGTAGGTATCAGTGAAACGTGGCTCAATAAATATATTAATTCTGATATTGTCAACATAAACAATTATTCCTTGATTCGATCTGACAGAGATACACGAGGTGGAGGTGTGGCCGTCTATATTAAATCGACAATTAAATTTAACTTGATAACTGAATACAATTTCACAAATGACATAGAGCATATTTGGATTAGTTTAAAAGTTAAAAGTTTTACTTTTGCGTTCGGCGTAGTATATAGACCACCTAAAGCTAATTGCCTCTCTTTTCTTGATGATTTGTAAACTATGTACTCTACTTTGATAGTCAATCATGACTATATTGTAAATGTTGGTGACGTCAATATTAATATGTTGAATTTAGAGTACAATATTGTATCTAAATTTAATGATTTATTAAATAGTTTTTCTCTAGTTCAAGTAATCAAAGAACCTATTAGAATCACTGGTAGTAGTGCTACATTGCTTGATATTATTGTGACAAATTGCGACTTAGTTGTTTCTCACGGTACGATTAACGTGGATATCTCGGATCACCTTTTAATTTACATGAACATAAATGTTGAGAAACCACCTATGGTTCCTAAATTCATTACAATTAGAGAATTTAATTCCCTTGACCTTGATTCCTTCACATCAGATCTAGTTTCCCTAAATTTAGATCATATTTATTCACTTGATGATATTGATGAAAAAGTTAATTATATACATGTCTGTTGAATTTGTTTAGCCAGCATGCGTCTTTAAAAATTATCAAAATTAAAAAACCAAAATTACCGTGGATCACTGACACTATTAAGGAAATGATGAAATTACGTGACAATGCACTTCGGCGATACAGAATTAGTAATAATATTGAGCACTGGAAATACTATAAAGACTTATGTAATTACACCACTAGTGCCATAAGGCGTGAAAAAAGAGCTTATTTTGATTTTAAGTTGAAATCAGCTAATAGTAAAGATGCGTGGTCTACTTTGCGACGCCATGACATACATCCAAAGCAGGTAACGACCATACCTAACCATCTGAGGGACGTAGAACAAATAAATAATTACTTTGCTGCACAATATAATACTAATAATATCTCACCTGAGTTATTGCATTTTTATCGTAGTATGAAATTAAATTCTGAATCCCCTGATTTCACATTTGATTTATGCGACGACTTAGAGGTTAATAAATGTATTATTTCTATTAAAAGTAAAGCTGTAGGTGTTGATGAACTCTCTATTAAAATGATTAATTTATGTATACCGTATATAACTCCTCACCTTGTGCACATTTTTAATCACTGTTTTAAAAATTCCGTTATTCCAGCAGTCTGGATAATATCTCTTATTACTCCTTTAGCTAAAAACAAAAACCCTTCCACTTTTAATGATTTACGACTTATTAGTATTCTTCCAGTTTTGTCCAAAGTGTTTGAAAAATTATTACATGTACGCCTATCACATTATTGTCATTTTTTTTTACCATGTACGCAATCTGGCTTAAGAAAAGGATTCAGTACATCCACAGCCCTTACACATGTTACCAATGATATTATGGAAGCTGCAGATAGCGGTAAAGTAACTACATTAGTTCTGCTGGATTATAGCAAAGCTTTTGATACCATTAACCATTCTCTCCTTATTGCTAAGCTACATTACTTTAATTTTAGCGACAATGCTGTAACTTTACTGCAGGCTTACTTAGACGCCAGATATCAGTCGGTGAAACTTGATAATAATACTTCGTCTTTATTACCAATACCTTCTGAAGTACCTCAGGTTTCTATCCTTGGGCCCCTTCTTTTTTCTCTATATACCTCTGACCTTAGTAAAATGATTAATTTCGGTTCTTTCCACCTATATGCTGACGACACGCTTTCTTACCATCCTCAAGATGTTATTCATCATATTTCTCAAATAAATGATGACCTTTCGAATCTTATTGAGCTTTCTGAGAAACATTCTCTCCATATAAATGCCTCTAAATGTGCAGTAATGATGTTTGGCAATAAAAATCAGAGAGCAGCAATTAATAGTTTTGTAGATGTCCGTATAAACCGCAGCAAGAATCTGGACCTGATAATAAGTGATGACATGCGTTATATTGAAAACACGACTTCCTTAATCCAAAAATCCTATTGCACTCTAAAATGCTTATGGCAACATAGAGATTTCCTTAGCGAACAAATTAAAATTAACCTCGCCGAGTCACTTGTTCTTTCCTATTTCAATTATTGTGATGTTGTATACGGATCATATCTTAATAAGTCACAATGTCAAAGAATCCAGAGGTTTCAAAACACCTGTATTCGTTTTATTTATGGCTTACGAAAGTATGACCACGTCAGCAGTAAAATCAACAATTTAGGCTGGTTGAACATGTCCAACAGACGTAAACTTCATTATTTATGTTTTGTTCATAAAATTGTGTATACTAAAGAACCTAATTAAATTTTTCGTCAACTCAAACCCAGAGATTCCATACATTCCCTCAACACCCGTTTTAAATTTCACCTATAAATTCCCAAATTTTCTACTGCTAGATTCAAATCCTCTTTCACCTATTATGCTACCAAAGTCTACAATGAATTAGCACAAGAATTAAAAACTTTAAACATGATTTCGTTTAAACGATCCGTGAGAAACAAACTATTTAGTAATCAGCTCACGTGTATATAGTTGTGATGAAATAATACTTGCGCCTAAAAGTCCTAAATATATCAACGAATTTGTATTGATGTAAATATTTGTTCTTGTAAATTTTTGTTAATATCTAATATGTTATGTAATTATTGTACAACTGCTTAATATATTTATATGTAATCAACTTTACCAATGGTTAAGTGGAAGAACAGCGTAAGCTGAACTTCGCCATTGTGGAATAAAAAGAAATTTATTATTAAATTTTATTATTATATACCTGTTTCACTAATCTCTCATTCGACATACGTTCTACATGCCCAAACCATCTCAACTGACTTATACCTACTTTTCTAACTACATTCTTCTTAATTTCACACTCATCATACACCAATGTATTTCGGACACGATCTCTTCCAGTATAACCACACACACCCCGCAAGTACCTCATTTCCACAGTAGTTATACGACGTTCATGTTTCTTCATCCACACCCAACATTCACTGCCATACTTCAATGTAGGCACTAAAACACCATTATACACACTCAATCGAGCATCTCTGGATACATTCACATTTCGAGCAAAAGTTCCCAGAGCACCCAATACCATGCATTCCGCAGATACTCTTCTTTCAATCTCACAATCAATACGTCCATCCCTCGAAAACATACTACTTAAATATAAAAATTCATTCACTTGACCCAATCTCACACTATTCACCGAAACATTACAGTCAGTCACCAAATCGCTCTTTTCAAACACTAACAGTATACATTTAACAAACATTTAATAACAAATTTAAATCTTTTCCAAGTTCATTTATACTTGCAATCATTCGTCTCAATTGCTCTTCAGATTCACCCATAGTAACAACATCATCCGCATACGCTAACGCAGGCATAACACTACCACCAATATGTACACCACCTACTCCACGTATTGCCCCAAAAAATTACCATTTATACCGTACTGTAGAAGTACATTCCATAATGTCTCGCGATGAACACTATCATATACTTTTTTAAGATCGAGAAAGCTACAGAATACTTTTTTGTTCTTAGCAAGTGACTTTTCAACAATCATACGAAGAGAAAACAATTGATCCACATACCCTCTCTCAGGCAAAAAACCACCTTGCATATCGCTTAACTTGGAGATTGTTAAGGTTCGTACCTTATGAATAAGAATTTTCCCGTACAACTTCCCTACCACACTCAGCAAATTTATCGCATGAAAATTAGTACATTCACTCGAACCACCTTTACCTTTAAATAAAGGACAAATGATAGCACGTTTCCAATCATCAGGAGCCACACACCGTTTTAAACAAAATCTAAACAAATAAACTAACCAATCAAATAAACTCTCGCCTCCATACTTCAACATCTCATTCGATATACCATCCAAACCGGGAGCCTTACCATTCTTCAGACGCATCAATGCGAAACTAACATCACTCTCATCTATATCCCATTCATCACCACTAACATTTTCTCTAACATTTTCACTACAACCATTCGGTCTATTAATGTTACCGTATAAAGCCCTAAAATACTCACACCATCTATTAGTAACATCTGATTCATTCCACAGTAACTCACCATCCGCACACTTAATCGCTTTCACTGCCCTTACATTACCACCTCTCAATCTCTTCACTCTCAACCAAAACATTCTTTTATTCATACTAAAATCATTAGTCAATCTTTCACTCATCAAATCATCAAAACGCGCCTTGCTTTCTCTCACTACTCTCTTAACACATTTATTTAATCTCTTGTATTCCAGCAAGCATTCATCACGTAAACTTCCAGGCACATCTTTCACATTTAGAAATCGCAAATATGCTTTCTTTTTCACCTCAATCGCCTCTTTTACTTCTTCATTCCACCACAAACTTCTTTTGCACATTTAAGAACTGTATCTTTAAATTTCAACCAAACATCATTTATGCTGCATTCAAAATTAAGCTCACATACAGGCAAAGATTCATTTATTTTCTCAACAAACCTATATCTAACATCCTCATTCTGCAGCGCACTGGATTTCACACGAAACATTGTTTTGGTATTTTTCACCCTCATTCTCCAACATTTACCTAGACGTATACGCGATACCACCAAATAATGGTCATTCGTACCCAATCCAGCATCAAGCTTTACACGCATATCTACAACTAAACTTCTCAATCATTCATCATACAAAAATCAATCATATTCCGTCTATTCTCACTAACATTCTCCCATGTATACAAATGAGCTAGTTTATGTTTAAAGACAGAATTTCCTACCGTTTTCATTCATTCTTGCATCACCAAATTTACTCAATACATTCCAGACATGCTTCTCTTAACTCCCACCCAACCATTTAAATCACCACATGCAATAACTTTTTGATCTGAATTACATGAATCAATAACACTATCTAACAAATTCCAAAATCTATCTTTTTCAAGATCATTTTCGGATTCGGTTGGGCCATAAACTGACACAACGAAGATTCTATGAAAGCCTACCTTTAATCTCAGCCAAAGAATTTTCGATGAAGTACAACTATATTCTCTTACAAACGGTTTCATTCGTTCAATGACAAGCACACCAACATCATGTTTCGCGTGTTCATTCTCAGCAACACCCGACCACAAGCAAAACATTCCATCCACCTCTTCCTCACTCCATCCTTTCCATTTAGTCTCACTGACACACAACGCATCAATATTATACACACGCATTACATTCATCAATTCATTTTCTTTACCAGTTATACCCCTAACATTCCACGTACCAAACTTACATTCATCAAATTTCACCCATTTATTCTTCATTTATCCAAAAGAAATAAAAGAAATAATAGAAGAGTTCTCTCGGTAGAAGAGTAGAAGTCAAGGTAGCTTACCAGGCTTATCCTTAACTATAAATGAAAATAAAACTCAGTTACATTAACACAACTGACAAACAACTGTCAAACGTCAATCACACCTAAAAACAAAACATAAATCATAACACGTAACCAATATAAACAAATACCGATATGACAGAAAATATACTATAAAAAAACTAAACTACTATAAAATGAAAGATAACACTTATCTTAATAAAACGATACTCGAGAAGTCCGGTGACAAACAGTATATTTTAATCCAACTCCAAAAACCCAGTCCAAAACACAAATAAATTTCTCACGGGCGAGTTCTATTTATTCTGTTGTCTTGGATATTTTTATTTGGGCAACACTGTCTCGTGAGAATCAAAACGTAAAAATTTTGTACAGCATATATCAGTCAGTATTTTTGTATTAAAACACGAGTTAAGCTCATTTACTTACAAACAATAGTGCTGTGATACGTAAGTGCAAATTTTACACTAAATAGGTACAAATTTTGTACATAAGTATACCACGCATAAAATCACATAACCTCACATACAACCACATGGAAGAAAAAATTAACAAAATGCTTGAAAAAATGAGTCTTCTCGATTCAATACACTCACAAGTAAATCAAACACAACAACAAATTAGCTCACTTTCAATATCTCTGAATGCATACAATAAGAAAATATCCGATCTTGAAACAAAAATTGAAACTCAATCCAAATACATCAATAACCTAGAAAAAAGTATAAAGAGCAGAAACATCTTAGTCTCAGGTCTCCCGGAGAGTGAATCTAACAGAGAAGAATTAGAATTATATATTTTAAAGTTATTCAATGATAAATTACAAAGTACCGTCCAAATAACCGACATCGAGGATATATACCGTATTGGGCAAACGAAAAACTCTGCAAGACCAGTAATAATTAAATTTATTTCAAAACGAACCAGAGACAACATATTTTTCAAAAGAAGTTGTCTTAAAGACACAAAAATTTATATCAACAAAGACTTAACCTTTTGTGAACAATCAATACGTAAAGACTTGATTGCTGAAATGAAAAAAGCAAAAGAGGACGGTAAAAACGCCTTTATTAGGAATAATAGAGTAATAATTGAAGAAACTAATAAACCAACACAACAGAAAAGAAATGGGAACTCCTCTGATGGCACGCCTACAAAACTTCAAACACCGAAATTCAACAAACATCACTCCACACAGGGTAGTTTCCCACTTAGCGGAAAAGAAGCGACGGTTGCAGAACCTTTTTTTCCCACGCCACAGACAACATCTGTAGAAACCTAGCGACCGCAAGCCAAGCAATACAATTTGCACATCAAACAACCAGACAAAGGAAGAAGAATATAAGTATCTGTGACAATAATTTAATTAATGTAGAACGCAATAACTTACAACCTTTTTCGATATCTTTTTGGAACATTAATGGCATAAATAACTTGTATAACCTAGACACAGAAACTGAGTCCAGATTAGTATCGAATGACGTTGTATGTTTATGTGAAACATGGGCTTACACTGATCTTTCAGATCTGCCCAAACCTATGTCAAAATTTACAAAAAAAATTTCTAGTAAAGCTAGTAAAATCAAAGATGTAGGCAGAGCAAGCGGAGGCCTCGCAATTCTTACCAAAAATTATAAATGTAAATTAATTGAAAGCACTAATTTGTGGCTAATAGTTGAATTAACCCTCAATTAATTTAAAATTATAATTTTCTTAACTTACTTAAAACCTACTTTAGATATCTCGTGTGTGGATATGCTAACAGAAACAATCAATTTTATTTCAGGAGCCTACACTTCACATATTATTGTGGTACTTGGTAACTTTAATGCCCACATTGGCCAATTGAATCAGATAATGGATGAAATAGTCCAATATATCAGGGCTTACGATCATACTACCTAAACAAATTTAATATAAAAAATTTAAACATAACAAACTTTCATCAAATATTGCTTAACTTAGATGTGGGCAAAATTAACTCAATATTTTATTATACAATTAATGCAATGAGACTCCGCAGCTTTGCAAGAAACGAATAAACAAAACAAAATAATGTCACTAATTATTGTAAAAACTAAAATTTTTAAGCAAAATCACAATTACCTCACATTTTGTTCATAACCTAGTTATTTAATGTGTTCTTGTAGGATTTTTAGTTAAGTATATATTTTCGAATGTATAATTTGATAATTTTGTATGTATTTTCAGTGTATTTGGTTTACCACTTTTTTGCATGTAATCTGTTTCATCTGTTTACGTAATATAAATATTGTACCGTTCATTAGAAGGGAACAATTAAGATTTAGTTATTTTTGTGAAATCAATGTGTTGTCATTCTATTTGTATGGATATGTATCCGATAGCAAATAAATTATTGAATTGAATTGAATTGTCTTGGATATTTTTATTACAATTTTCTATTTGCAATAAAAACTTTACATGTTTCATTGTACCCCCACGGGCTATAATGATGTCCGAGGACAATAAAAAGACGTTTATGTCAAAGATATTCGTGTATAATTGTTAAATTATGATATGACCGTATCTAAAATAGATTAAAATGTCTTACATATCTTGAAATATAGCTGTCAAATGCGATAATTATTATATTGTTACCATCACAAAATAGGGTCAAATTGTTCTTTACAGTTCATAGGCGGTAAATATCTCATTGCATCCCTGTTATAAAAGACGTAATGATATACTTACTGTGTTGAAGCTAGAAAATTCTTATTTTCAATACTATATTTCGATAAAAATTAAAAATACCATTTTAAATAATTGATAAATAACGTTTAACTGGTTTCAAAATTTATAACATATTTCTTTGTTCGTTGAATAATGTTGGTTGCTGGTTTATTGAATCGAATATTTGTGTGTTGTGCAGGAGCTGTTCGGCGACGAAGGTCAGATAGATCAGCAGCTGGCGCAACTGAACGACGTCATTTGGCCATGTCTTCCACACCCTGAGCCACATCTTGTCCCTCACACGTTAGTTCCTATCTCAGTTTCTCTACTTCCTCCATCTTTTCATTATTCGCTCTCCTTTTTTACGTGGTGTGGAACTGAAATAAGTATTTTTCATTTATATTTTAAGTCAAAATTCAAAATATCATGTACAACTTCAAATATGAAAGTTAATGTAATTTCCGGCTAAACCGAATGTAGTATATGTTCACTTTTTATAATTTGACGCATATTTTGAAGTAATTTGTAAATCTGGAATATAAAAATTATTGATTTAATTTTTTTGAAGGTTTGAGCTTGTTTTTTGGGGCACCGATATATACTATGCAACTATTTCTTAATTATATCCATTTATTTTTGTTATTGTTCCTTTTTAAACATAACTAGTTCCTAGATAACTATAGTTTCTCTGCCAATTATTTTCAAGTTATTTTTAAATAATACCATATTAGGAGTAAATATGATACTTTCACTCGCAATTTCTTCTTCAAGCATTAAAAATTAAAAAATATATTTACTATTTCCAATATAATCAACAGCATTGTAAAACGAGTCACATAAAGTGTTACTTTGTGACGTTTGAAGAAAAAAATACTTTAATTTATTGTACTAGTCTTTTAATTTTTTTTTAGTAAATACTTTACAAGTCATGAAATAAAAGTTATTGTAGCGAACAAAATTGAGGTAAATTTATTTGGAACCCTGTACTGTAATTGGGATTAAGTTCCTGTTGTACCATAAATGATTAAATAAATTAATTTTCGTTATGAGAAATAACATTCGTCAAAAATATTTCTGAAAAACAACACCAAAATATTTAAGTTACTTGGCAATTCCTTATTAAGAACTCGTCTTTGAACCTTAGTAATTAATAAAACAAATAAATAAAAAAAAAATAGTAGCAGTATAGGTACATTTTTATGATAAAGATGGTGATTTTAGAGATGTACTTAATTTCGTACAATTATTGTAACAATGATAATGTAATAGTTGTATTTAGTAGAACGATGAGATTAATATTGTGATTTTGCGCGTGAAGGCGTGATAGTTGTGTCGAAGGTCAGTTACAAAAGTTTAATATTATTGAGTGTTTTAAATTAAAATAAATGTAAAACAACAGTGAATATTTTTGTTAAACATATAAATAGTAAGTTGTGATAATAATTTGGATAAAAATTGGGATTAAAAAATAGTTGTGATAGTTTTAAATTTTTTTCTGAAAGTGAGTTGTCGCTATCGGCACACATACGTTGTCACGTACGAACTGACTTAAGTTAGTGCGGTGCGCAGGCTAGCAGAGTGTTGGACAAAACCAGTGACCACCAAAAGTGTGGTCATGCCAGAAGATACAAATGACAATAGCATAATAAGAAAACATTGTGAAAAATGTAAGAAGGAGTTTGATGCATCTGATATTATAGGATGTGATGGAGAATATCAAAAGTGGTTTCACATAGAATGTGTAGGAATTAAAACTAAGCAGTTTAAAGTAATTCAAGAATGTTCGGGTCTTGGGCTCAAATGGTTTTGTGAAAGCTGTCGAATAGATAAAACAATAGCGTTAAAAGATGTTCAGAAACTAATAGATAAGGGTTTTAAAAAATATGAACAAGATATTCTAGAGATAAAAAAATTAATAAGCAATCGTGATACCACTAATGTTGAGGTTTCTAAACAAACTTTTTCACAAATTGTAAATAAACCAGCAATTGTTATAAGACCGACAGACAAACAGAATTGTGAAAAAACAAGAAAAGAGGTGAGAGAAAATATTAAGCCATTAGAATTATCCGTAGGTGTCACTTCTGTGAAAAATGCTAAAGATGGAGGAATAGTGGTAAGATGTCAGAGAGAAGAGGATACTAAGAAGTTAGAAAGGGAGGCATTAACTAAATTAGGGAATAAGTACAACGTGAAAATGTCCGAACTAAAGAATCCACATATTAAAGTAGTTGGAATTGAAAAAGGACTAACATTAAAAGAAATTGAGAAGCATCTGAAGGTACAAAATAATAATATGATCACAAATAGTTCCACTATAAAAGTTAAAAGTATTTGGGAGGGTAAAAATAATAGTATAACAGCTAATATAGAAATTGATGGAGAATCTTTTGGAAAAATTATGCAAGAGGGTAAAATCAACATAGGATGGCAAAGATGTGCAGTATATGAAGATATGAATATACTGCGATGCTTTAAATGCCTGGGGTTCAATCATAAGGCTGATGATTGTAGAAATAAAAGTGCATGTGGTAAATGTGCAGGGGAACATAAGTTTAATCAATGTCAATCTAGGGAAATTAAATGTATAAATTGTCTCACTGCCAACGAGAAATTAAAATTAACATTAGATACGGCTCATTTTGCTCTTGACAAAAAATGTGTCACTAAAGAAAATGGAATTTAAAAAAAATCTATTAAGATACCCATAGGAATTACAGAATAAAAACGATACACCATTTATAATTTATATGAAAAGTTATCTTACACATAAAGATGAAATAGAGTTATTAATTACTAAAGAGAATCCTATTGGAATATGTCTATCTGAAACAAGGATTACTGAAGACATCGAAAACAACGAAATTTCAATTGAAAACTACAATACAATACGTTGCAATTCTATTAATAGGCACACAGGTGGTGTACTAATATTTTTGAGGTAAGATATATCATATCATAATATCAACAACATAAGTAAACAAAATTTATACTGGTTATTAACAATAAAAATTAAGTATAATAAAATAAATTATTTAATAACAGTGCTTTACCGTTCACCCAGTAGCAGTTCTGCAGATTTCTTAACAGATTTCAATGACTTTTTAGATTCCTATTGTGACAATTCGGAGACTCAAATAATTTTAGGCGATTTCAACTTTAACTGGGCCGACGATAATTATTATACAAATAAGTTAAAAGATATTGTGCAACTTTTTGGGTACAAACAATTAATACAAGACTATACGAGAGAAACATTAAACAGTAAAACAATAATTGATCTGATTATTTCTAATGACTTTAGTTTAATAAATAAAGTATCAGTAATGTCAGTGCCCAAAATTACAGATCACAATATTATTTATGTTCAGAATACGAATCATCTTACATTATCGAAACATAAATTAAAAGTATTTAAAAAATTCAATATAGACATGTGTGAATCTGAATTAATTAAATGTGACTGGAAATATGAGTGTACCAACGTAAATAATTTATATGATAACTTTGAAAAGAATATTTTAGCGTGTATAAACAAATGTGTAACCGTAAAAGAGATTAAAAATTATAACAACAAACCATGGTTTGATAATAACGTGAGGAAGGTAATAACAGAAAGAAATTATGCGTATTCCAAGTTTCGTATTACGAGTAATGAAAAGGACTGGGAAATTTATAAAAAACAAACGGAATAAAGTAACAGAAATCATTAATATTAAAAAAGAACAGTATTATAATAAAAATAGACAATTGCAAACAAAATTCCCCATTAATGTGGAAAACGTTAAAGAATATTATAAACACTACAAATAATGAAGAAGTTGTTGAACTAATAATTAATAATACAATGTGTAATGATCCTGAAGTTATTGCTAATACTTTAAATAATTTTTTTGTTCAAAGTATTGTTGATGTAAGTAACTCTATAACTTGTACTACTAATCAGTCGAATGTTTTAAGAACGATTCCATCGTTTAATTATTGTAGTCTATCATTATTCAAATCTGTGTTTCTAATTGATCTTAAAAATATAATTTTTAATCAAAATAGTAAATCATCTTATGTAGAGATTAATATGAAATTTTTAAAAGATTTTTTTCATATTGTTGGTCATCCAATGCTCAATATTATTAATAGTTCTCTGCAATCGGGTGTGTTTCCCGATAAATTAAAGTTAGCGACAATTAGACCTATACCAAAAATAAATAATACTAAGAAAATCAATGAGTTTAGACCAATGTTACCAGCCTGTGAGAAAATTTTGGAAATTATTGTACGAAAACAAATATTATCCTACTTTAATAACAATAATTTATTTTGTAAGGAGCAGTCTGGTTTCAGGAATAATCACTCATGTGAGACAGCGATAAATTATGTTATTAATATTTGGAAATGTTCACTAGATAAGAATAAAACTGTATGTGCTGTTTTTCTTGATCTCAAAAGAGCCTTCGAAACTATTGATAGAGGTATATTAATAAAAAAATTAAGTACATATAGTCTGACTGGTGTTGTATTAAGATGGTTTGAAAGTTATTTATGTAATAGGTGTCAAAGGGTTAAGATTGATAAAAATACTTCAACTATGTTAGCAAATGATATTGATGTGCCACAAGGAAGTGTTCTTGGCCCACTATTATTCATAATCTACATTAATGATATAATTAATGTAGTTGAGTTCTGTGAAATACATCTTTTTGCGGACGATACATTAATTTTCTACAGTGGAGATGATCATACGGATATCATACAAAAAGTAAACAATGACCTTCATAGTGTTGAGCAGTGGATGAACAATAATAAATTAAAACTAAATTGTGATAAATGTAAATGCATGTTTATGGCAACAGAAAATGCACTCATTAGAATATATAATAATGATAAGAAAGTTCAGATAGGTAATGTCCAGTTAGATACTGTACATAGCATAAAATATTTAGGTGTTGTTATTGATAATAAATTTAAGTTTGATGTACATGTACAATACATATGTAAAAAGGTTGCGAAAAAACTCAATTTCATGTCACGTTTAAGTAAGAACTTATCAACTTGGACATTACATTTGATTTATAATTCAATTATTTTACCACATTTCACTTATTGTAATACCATTCTATATCTATGTAACCAAAAAGATATCAATAAGCTCCAAGTATTACAGAACAGAGCTATGAGAATTATTTTAATATGTTCTAAATACAGTAGAGTAAGTGATATGATGAATGTGTTAGGATGGTTGAATATAAATCAACTGTGTGAGTACTATGCTATGATATTCATATTTAAAATTGCTAATGGACAGTTACCAGATTACCTTAAAAGTAACTTAAAATATCACAAGGATATGCATATGTACAATACAAGAAATGGTGAATGTTTTTATATAGATCAGAAAAGTAAAAAAAAGACTTTTAACATGATATTTCATAAAGGTTTACAGTGTTACAATGGATTGCCTGTTGATATTAAAACATCCCAAACTCTAAAACTTTTTAAAAATCGATTAAAATGTTATTATTTAAACAAATAGATTAAGTAATAATACGAGTATATAATTATGTTTTTTTCTTTTGTATATTTTATATGACTTTTTGTTACATATTTGAGTTCAAATTTTGTTCATTAGCCAAGCTATTAAATAAATACATTATTATTATTATTATTATTATTATTAATACACAAGATACTAGTGAAGTATTTTTCTGTACAGTACTGATGCAGCAGCAGTGGCTCCGTTGGATAAACGACAGATAACCTCCGTGGAAAATGTTGAATAATCGCCCAGCAAGCGCCGCCGATTAGGTAATGCGTTGCTTTTGCAGTACAAGAAAATAATAATTTTTAAGAGATTAGTAACTGCTAAGTTTAGTTATAGCTTTAAGATAAAAAATATATTACTTGTTATTTAACTTTTTAGTATTTAAGTGCATAAATTAACATATCATATGTTAAATGTGTTGATTGTTGAAATGTTCATATACTTTTTATGAAACATTTTTTTCTGAGAAACTTTTAGAATATTTCATAGAATTTGAAATATTTCTTTTGCATATCCTAACACTAAACTTGTATTACAGTAGCTGAGCACTTGTTTCCGGTAGTGCAGGTGCTGCAAACTGTAACACCTAGCATAGAGATGCCGCCCCCCACGTCACCGCGTGTTTTTCGCAACCGCACCCAACTATCAGCTTGTAAGATCCATGAGAACCTGCAGCAGCCGCTATGGACGTTGCCTCCTCGTGGTCGCTCAACACGCAGACTTCTTAGCTTGGAGTACAGCGTGCTTACTCCTACCAAGTGGTATAATGAAACAATTCACCGCGTGAGTTAAATATTCATCCTGGTCATTCAAATATAAAAGTATTGGGAATTTGTACGATGTCCGAGAGAACTTTGTAATAAACAGTACTCAGAGTATAGTTTTGAAGTTTGTTTATTGAATCAGGATTGAAAAAGGCGCCTGGAAAAATAATATGCAGTGTTTTACATAAATGTAAAAGTAAAATAATGTCTGATATATTGCAACATGGTACAAAGGTGTTGCACATTTGTTTTTGCGTTTAAATTCGCATCGAACTCACCTTTTTCATAATCAGACTATAATTTGACAATATTTTCACTTACAGCACATGCAGCGCAATTTAAATTTACAAAATAACCGTCGATGTCGGCGGATTACAAAATTTGTCTATCGTTGGGCACTTCTGACTTTCTTTGCGTAAAGACTGATACAGGTCTTTTATTTCTATGTACAACGCACTTATTGTTGTCCAGGTTGGTACTCGTCCGAATAAGGTTAGGCGTTACCAAGCTACGCGTGCGCGTCAGACAGCGGGAAAATTGAATTAATCACAACAATTCTCCTTAATTAATTTTCTCCTTACATCCTCGTAAGTTCTTTTGTTGAGAGGCTCCGTCAAGATGTCGGCCAGTTGATCTGCACTCTTCACATGCTGTGGCTGTACTGTGACTCCCACATGTTCCTTAATGAATTTTCTCGAAATATTTATGTGCTTTTTGTTCTTCGTGATTCGCTTCTCGCTAGTGTTCTTCAGCATACATATGGCTGACTGGTTATCCACATATAGGATAGTAGGTTGACTCACATCTCCAATATGTAGTTCTCCTAGTCGTCGAATCCAGCATACATCATCTATGGCAGAGACCGCAGCTCTATACTCTGCTTCGGCCGTCGACGTTGCCACCAGTCGCTGTTTTTGTGTGCTCCATATGATCGATCCACCTCGTAGTATCAGCGTTCCGCTGGTCGAATGTCCTGAGACCGAGTCGCCTCCGAAGTCGGACTCTGTGTATGCCACCAGTACAGCATCTCCATCAATGACTATTCCTGAATCGCGAGTTCCATTTGGTTATTGAAAAACACGCTTGATCATTTTCCAGTGACTCTTCATCGACTTGTCGCTAAATCTGCTCAGGTAGTTGACGGCAAAACTGATATCTGGTCGTGAAATGGTACAAAGGTACAAAAGACTTCCTATTGCCTCACGAAAAGGAGTATTATTTGGTGCTGGCTCGTCATTCACGTAATTTTCAGGATGTGCAACCATACCTCGCTCCATCGGTGTTGAAGCTGAGTTGCAACTTCCGAACTTGAAGCGATCAATAATCTTGGCGGTGTATTTCACCTGATTTACAAAAATGCCAGTCGATTGCACTTGTATCTGCAATCCCAGATATGACATCATACTGGGAACAATTTTGTCGAAGGTTATATCGAATTCTCGGATTAACTTGTGCAGGATTTTCATCATCTCATCTTTGCTTTCGGCAGCTATCAGACCATCATCAACGAACAGCACTACTATAATGGTTCTGTCCGGATTATAGTAAAGACATGGGTCATCATCCGTGCTGTCTAGATCTAGAGACCAAGTATTTTGCGATTTTCTCGTTCCAATTTTTCGGAGCTTGTTTTAAACCGTACAAGCTTTTTCTCAGCCTGCAGACACGATTTGTACCGTCGCTGAAGCCTTCCGGTTGCTGCATATACAACTCCTCTTTCAAGTCTCCGTACAGAAAAGCCGTACGAACATCGAACGTAGTCAATTTCATTTTTCGCGATGCCGCTATGCTGAAAACTAATCTAATTGAATCGTATCTGGCTACAGAACTGAAGGTTTCGCTGTAGTCTATACATTCTCTCTGCTCAAACCCTCTGACGACTAGCCTGGCCTTCAATCTTCCATCCTGCTTTTCGCGTAGGACCCACTTACATGTCAAGGGTTTCGCGTTTTCTGCCAAATGTACTAGATCCCACGTTCTCATTTTGACTAAAGACTCGCACTCTTCATTCATAGCTGCTCGCCAGCGCTTGTCTCTCAAGGCTTCCTGAACGGAAATGTCTTCCACTTCTCTTATCATAGCAGCATCATCTTCATCGTAAAATTGACATGATAGTACCTGTCAGGCATCCGCAGCGTTCGACGATCTCGCAGTGTCCGACCTCTGGGTTCCTGTGCTCTGGCCGGTTCGTCCAGGTCTTCCGCGGCATCACCGTACTCGCTTTCTGACGTGCTGCTCTCGATGTTGTCCAAAAAATGCTGCTCCAGTCCGAAGTTAGCTTCACACTGTCCTGCTTTATCTTCCTGTCCTTCATCTTCTTGGCCTTCTCCGGCTCTGGACAGTTTCTCAACTTGAACACTCTCGTCAAAAATCACACTGTCGGAACTCACGACGTCACGCCGATCTGGAATGTACACCCTGTAGCAAGGGGAGTCCAGGTCGTATCCAACCAGTATTCCCTTCTGGATCAAAAAATTCGCAGTTTGTTTATATCCATGCGCCGTCCAAACCATAGCTCGGCAGGGCTCTTGTCCTTCAAGGTACTTGTTCCCGTTTGGTTTATGGTGTACACAGCGTAGTTCATTGCCTCTGCCCATAGTTTTTCACTCAAATCCAATGCGTGTATGACTGATCTTGCCGATTCCACAACCGTTCGTATTTCGCGTTCAACACGCCCAATCTGTTGTGAAGAATATGCACAGGATTTGCTGTATAGAATACCAAGTTCGTCTAGAAATTTTCTTGTGATCGCATTATTTATTTCAGTTCCATTATCCGATCTTATACTCTTCAGTTTTTTTCAAACTGGTTTTCAACTTTTTCCAGAAATATCTCCAGTTTCCCGGCAGCTTTATCTTTGGTTTTGAGAAAGTAGATAGTACCGTAGTGGGAGAAGTCATCCTTGAACAGGAGAAAGTATCTGGCTCCTCCCAGCGACTCGTTGCTCATCTCTCCCAGATCCACGTGTACGAGATCCAGAACCTCCTTCGATACCTTCGGATTTATTGGATGGGAATTCCTGTGCTGCTTCCCATAGGTGCAACCCTTGCAGACAAAGTCGTCCCAGTCGTCAATGTAGTCCACGTTTCTCTTCTTCAGGATATCCCTCACGTATTTGATATTCTGATGAGCTAATCTTTCGTGCCACCTTTTTATGGATACTACGGCGAGATATTTGTCGGACTCCTGACTAAACATCATCCTATACAGCTTCCCGACACGTTCGGCCATTGCAACCCTTTCCCTTTTGTCAATGGTTTCAAAAATCGATCGATTCTTGTCCGCAGATTGGACATACCCTTTGTCAAGCATCTGTGGGTGTATGGACACCAGTCGAATGGGACATTACCCGAACGGAAAAACAGCCGACGGTACTTGAGCCGCATGGGACAACAGCCGACGGGACTTGAGCCGAATGGGACAACAGCCGACGGGACATTACCCGAAACGAAAAACTTCGAATGATGACGTCACACATGGTTCGTGTCTAAGAGTAGTTCAGCTAGTGAAAGATAAATGGTACTTATAGACTACAGTGATTCACAAAATGTTTCTGTTATGTCGAATGTTTTGACATATAAGTTAACCTAAAAATCTATAATAGGTAATAATTAAATGTAACTGAACATTAACAACAAGTTTATTATTATTATCACTCAACTGTGATATAGATACACACTATTGCATCTTATTATCTTTAAATTAAGGTATGCCATTAATGGAATCGTAAAATATTTTAATTATTATTCAAATTGATATTTTAGATTATTTTGTGCAAAGTTCCAAAAGGAAATGTTGGAAGTTGATGAAGATAAGAAATAAATATATGAAAATGACAGTTAACTTAACTAGATATAATATATGATATAAATTTTTAAAAGTTACATCCTTTTATTAATGCTAGTTTTAATGGAGAGTTATACATTTAAAATGGGAACAAAAAAGAGATATGACAGATCACGACTAACTAGAGCATATTTTTATCATACCATGCTAATGACCAGAGTAAAAAAGAATTAAAATATTTCAACCGAGAGTAGCAAATTGCAAAGATGCGATGCCCATGGTTTACTATGTGACAGTTGTCACGTGGTTTTAAGTAGCTGTCAGAATCAAAACTTGATATGTAATTTTGTAAAGAGAAAAAACAATGGCTGGGAAACAAAAGGTAAATTAATAAATAATTAAATTATAATAAAACAATTCACAATAACGTTACAGGTATCTGTGATTGCAAAAACAAAACCAAATTTTTCCAAACAAGACTGCTATAACTCAAGCATATATTTAGAAGTCTGCTATTGTTTTTTCGTGTTTAAAATGATAACCTTAATTGATGTTCCTGGGGCACAATTTCAGTTTAACAAAATTTAAGAACATTCAATTATTCAATTAAAAAGATGGCTGGAGTGTCAAGGATTAAAAAGAACTGGAAAAAAGTGTATTAGTTGAAAGGTATGTCATATTTTATTTATCACTCTGCAAAATATTAGTTCTACAATAAATATGGTAAATATTTTACATTATGTAGATGCAAAAACTATGTAGAAGCAGGAAAAACTCATGAAATGTTTGTTGGGATTGACGGTGGAAAATGGTTCAATTTGAAGTATGATGTTTTGACTGGACTGTCATCCTCAATTACTAGGAATACGACGAAGACTACTATAATATCGTCAAGTGAACCATGGAGACCATTTGCTTCCATCCAGATACCAACAATGTATAATGAAGGACACAATTACGTATATCTAGTGCTAACTGCTCCAGTAGTCTCAACTGCGAACCAATCTTTCGAATAAGCAAATATTAAAAGAACGAAGCGATATTTTGGCATCAATTTGTTAAATTACTTATTCAAGTATAATTTAAATATATTTAAAGAACTAGAAAATACCACAAGACTAAGAGATAGTGACAAATGGTTACATTAGCAGACTTACTTTACAGCTTCCAATGTAAATATGAGTCTGATTAATGACTGAGCTAAGAAATTTTTTTATTATACAATTTATTGTGTTGACATGGTTATCATATAGAAATATTTTGTGCGATTTGAAATAATTTTCACTATTAGGGTCATATTCCGTAACTATTTCCGTTGTTTTAAACCATAGCAACTATGGTTAATTTTGACATAAATTCCAACAGATTTTAACATTGTCATTGGTCAAAAAATAGGATATTTCAATTGTGTGTGTTAAGAGAAGCGCTACCAACACGAATGATAAAAAACATCAATTTATATTTTTGACAATCGCAATTTTCAAATATCTAACATTCTATATATTTAAGAATATGGTCCTCTATAATTCAGGAAAATTTTATTTAATTTGAACTTGTAACTTTTCAGAAAAAACATAAAATGTGCGAAAAAACACTGAAATCCAGCCTTTTTCGGGTAATTTTTGTTTTTTCTCAAAAGTTACAAGTTCAAATTAGATACCAAATTCTGAGTTATAGACGACCATATTCTTAAATATACAGAATTTTTGTATTAAAATCGTTCTAAGCATTTTTAAGAAAATCGGACTCGAAATGTTGATATCTTGATCTTCTCAATTTCAATTCAAATTAGTTTTTTTTTTATAAAGGTTTCACTTTCTTTTTAATCTATATATCAAAAAGTAGAATGTTCTAAGGTTATGCAGTATTACTTGTTTTTACATTTAGGTGAGAATACGTATATAAAATATTTTTTTGAAATTTGAATTTGTTTTAGCTACTTTGCGAAATTTTCATTTTAATCTATTGAAGAAAGCTTTAGTATACACCACGAACTATTATACTGAAGGACGGGCGAGTCTTGCGGGTAAAGCATCCACAGAAATGTAGTAGAAAGAGAGCGACAAAAAAGTGAGTGCGATAGGCAGAAGAGTCTGGCGAATACATGGTGTTTACGAGTTTTTTTTTACTTTTAGAACTAATTACTTTAGAAAATGTTATTTGCAATTATTTAAAATTAAAGACACATTTTTCTATAATTATATCAGGTTTAGCTTGACAAATATAAATATGTAAAATCATATATAAACACATTTTTCTTGTAGTATAATTTTGCTATTTAATTACACCATGACAAGGTACACAAATGTAAAATTGGCATAAATATTTTAATTTTAAAATACAAAATGGTAAAATTTATATAATGTAAATAGGACATTTTATTTAAAAAAATAATAAAGAAAATAGATAAGAACCGAATATTAAATTTTTTTCTTAATTAATATTTTTGTACTTTATACAATACATTTTATATTTTTATAATAATAAAAATAGATCGAACTGAATATTTCAATTCTTTCTTAATTTAGATTTTTCGATCTTCCTTACACTGAGATTTGACATTATTTTAATTCTGTTTAAAATATTGCTTCAAGCATTAAAATAAATTCATGGACAAAAACAGATATTATTTCTTTCTTGTGATCTCTACAAGAGAAAGAGAATGCATAATTTTCAATTACAGAATACACTGTTTCTTCATATACACGAGGTTTATCTATATATAATTTTAATTTATCATGAATGTATTTGGATAATCTAAATATGTTTATATTTGGGTGGATTAAAAAACCATGACTTTTAACATCCGTTAATTCCGCTTCTTTTATGAGACATACATTTTCTTTGTTTACAAGCTAGATATATATATATATATATATATATATATATATATATATATATATATATATATATATATATATATATATATATATATATATATATATATATATATATATATATATATATATATATATATATATATATATATATATATATATATATGTGTGTATATATATATATATATATATATATATATAAACAAATAAAATGTATGTCATATAAAAGAAGCGGAATTAACAAATGTTAATATATATATATATATATCTGCTCATATTACTACTTTTTTCCAAATTTCCAACTGCTCTTTTAGAGCACAAAACAAAGATATTTTGTCTTGATTTGAGTCACCCGCTGGTACAATTGGGCGCAAAACACTTAAGAACCACTGCAAACTAATTCTTTATAACTATTTATCACCAAACAACACTAATGATTGAAAAAAGTTACCTGCGTTCATATGGCGTTGAGTAAATGCCAGTCTCTTTAAGCTATCTCTCTCTTTCAAAGTCATGCGCGCGAATGACATAAAGCTGGACGTTTACTGCGCTCATATACGAAGTTGCATAGGGCTGGTGTACACTCAGCGCAAAAATGATCTGGCGTTTTGACAGCTGTCATGATTCATGCTATATTTTAAAATGTTACACTATGTACATGAAATGATTATTTCAGAATTTGTGGTTTGTAATATGTCTAGTTTTGTGTTTCGTGTTACATTATAATATAATATTGAAAGTCATGGGTACTGTTTTATAAAATATTTTATCAGTTTTACGAGAGCATACTAGTGGAATAGAATAATTTGAAATATTGGAATGTATTATTTACTCGTATCTCTCAATAAACGATATTTTCAACATAAAAGTAATTCATTTCTAACCTCAAACATTTCATCAAAATAAAATTCATAACAGGACGAAAGGAATGTGATTTTATTATTTGGACATCTCGGGGTATAGCAGTAGAGACAATAAAAATTGATAAAGAGTTTGTTCAGTAGATACTTCCAATATTAACTTGCTCCAGAAATAGTTGATTCATGAAAAGAAAGTAGTATGCCGATCAGGAATATGCCACAGAAACATGGAAAGTAAGAAATTTTAAAAAGAGTTCAAATAATAAATAATACATATTAATACTAATACCAATATTTTATATAACAAGGAAAACGATACTTTTAGAGTTTTTGTGTCACACTGCCTGAACTCGAATCTCATATTAGATTCGGCTCAACTTACTGTCATAATTCAATGGACATTTGTTTTTTCAGAGTATATTAGAATATCTTAATAATGATTCATTGCATGATCAAACAGCTCTATACATAAATTAATCATTTGGACGATTTTTTACTACACTTCTCTATTAAACTAATTTAATTAATATATTGTATGACTGATTTTTCCATCTTTCATTTTTATAGTAGTTTAGTTTTTTATATATATATTTTCTTTCATATCGTTATTTGTTTATATTGGTTACGTGTATAGAAACGCTGAGTTATGTTTTGTTTTTAGGTGTGATTGACGTTTGACAGTTGACGTTTGACAGTTGTGTAAATGTAACTGTTTTCTTTTTCTATTTATAGTTAAGGACAAGCCTGGTAAGCTACCTTAACTTCTACTCTTCTACCGAGAGAACCCTTCTTTTATTTCTTTTGGATAAATGAAAAATAAATGGGTGAAATTTGATGAATGTAAGTTTGGTACGTGGAATGTTAGGGGTATAACTGGTAAAGAAAATGAATTGATGAATGTAATGCGTATGTATAATGTAGATGTTTTGTGTGTCAGTGAGACTAAAAGGAAAGGATGTAGTGAGGAAGAAGTGGATGGATTGTTTTGCTTGTGGTCGGGTGTTGCTGAGAATGAACACGCGAAGCATGGTGTTGGTGTGCTTGTTAGTGAACGAATGAAACCGTTTGTGAGAGAATATGGTTGTACTTCATCGAGAATTCTTTGGCTGAGATTAAATGTAGGCTTTCATAGAATCTTCGTTGTGTCAGTTTATGGTCCAACCGAATCCGAAAATGATCTTGAAAAAGATAGATTTTGGAATTTGTTAGATAGTGTTATTGATTCATGTGATTCAGGTGAGAAAGTTATTGTATGTGGTGATTTAAATGGTTGGGTGGGAGTTAAGAGAAGCATGTCTGGGAATGTATTGGGTAAGTTTGGTGATGCAAGAGTGAATGAAAACGGTAGGAAAATAGTTTCTTTCTGTTTGGAGCGTGATCTCTTTGTTTCCAACTCTATCTTTAAACATAAACTTGCTCATTTGTATACATGGGAGAATATTAGTGAAAATAGACGTAGTATGATTGATTTTATTTTGTATGAGAAGTTTAGTTGTAGATACGCGTGTGAAGCGTGGTGCTGAATTGGGTACGAATGACCATTATTTGGTGGTATCGCGTATACGTCTAGATAAATGTTGGAGAATGAGGGTGAAAAATACTAATAAAATGTTTCGTGTGAAATCCAGTGCACTGTAGAATGAGGATGTTAGAGATTTGTTTGTTGAGAAAATAAATGAATCTTTGCCTGTATGTGAACTTAATTTTGAATGCAGCATAAATGATGTTTGGTTCAAATTTAAGGATACAGTTCTTAAATGTGCAAAAGAAGTTTGTGGTGAATGTAGATTAGGTTCTTGTCCAAAAAATGCATGGTGGAATAAAGAAGTTAAAGAAGCGATTGAGGTGAAAATGAGAGCATATTTGCGATTTCTAAATGTGAAAGATGTGCCTGGAAGTTTACGTGATGAATGCTTGCTGGAATACAAGAGGTTAAATAAATGTGTTAAGAGAGTAGTGAGAGAAAGCAAGGCGCGTTTTGATGATTTGATGAGTGAAAGATTAACTAATGATTTTAGTATGAATAAAAGAATGTTTTGGTTGAGAGTGAAGAGATTGAGAGGTGGTAATGTCAGGGCAGTGAAAGCGATTAAGAGTGCGGATGGTGAGTTATTGTGGAATGAATCAGATGTTACTAATAGATGGTGTGAGTACTTTAGGACTTTATATGGTAGCATTAATAGACCGAATGGTTGTAGTGAAAATGTTAGCGAAAATGTTAGTGGTGATGAATGGGATATAGATGAGAGTGATGTTAGTTTCGCATTGATGCGTCTGAAGAATGGTAAGGCTCCTGGTTTGGATGGTATATCGAATGAGATGTTGAAGTATGGAGGTGAGAGGTTATTTGACTGGTTAGTTTATTTGTTTAGATTTTGTTTAAAACGGTGTGTGGCTCCTGATGATTGGAAATGTGCTATCATTTGTCCTTTATTTAAAGGTAAAGGTAGTTCGAGTGAATGTACTAATTTTCGTGCGATAAGTTTGCTGAGTGTGGTAGGGAAGTTGTACGGGAAGATTCTTATTCATAAGGTACGAACCTTAACAATCTCCAAGTTAAGTGATATGCAAGGTGGTTTTTTGCCTGAGAGAGGATGTGTGGATCAATTGTTTTCTCTTCGTATGATTGTTGAAAAGTCACTTGCTAAGAACAAGAGGGTGTTCTGTGGCTTTCTCGATCTTAAAAAAGCATATGATAGTGTTCATCGCGAGACATTATGGAATGTACTGTTACAGTACGGTATAAATGGTAATTTGTTGGGGGCAATTCGTGCGCTGTATGAAGGTAGTGAGGCTGCGGTGAGAGTTAATGGTAGATTGAGTGATTGGTTTTGTTTAGACATTGGCGTGAAACAAGGTTGTGGGATGTCTCCGTGGCTCTTTAATTTGTACATGGATGTATTGTTACGAACGGCGTTGAATGGGGTGGATGGTGTACATATTGGTGGTAGTGTTGTGCCTGCGTTAGCATATGCGGATGATGTGGTTGTTATGGGTGAATCTGAAGAGCAATTGAGACGAATGATTCTAAATATAAATGAAGTAGGAAAAGATTTAAATTTATTATTAAATGACGATAAATGTAAAGTGTTAGTGTTTGAAAAGAGCGATTTGGTGACTGATTGTAATGTTTCGGTGAATGGTGTGAGATTGGGTCAAGTGAATGAGTTTTTATATTTGGGTAGTATGTTTTCAAGGGATGGACGTATTGATTGTGAGATTGAAAGAAGAGTATCTCTGGGAACCTTTGCTCGAAATGTGAATGTATCCAGAGATGCTCGATTGAGTGTGTATAATGGTGTTTTAGTGCCTACATTGATGTATGGTAGTGAATGTTGGGTGTGGATGAAGAAACATGAACGTCGTATAACTACTGTGGAAATGAGGTATTTGCGGGGTGTGTGTGGTTATACTAGAAGAGATCGTGTCCGGAATACATTGGTGTATGATGAGTGTGAAATTGAGAAGAATGTATTTAGAAAAGTAGGTATAAGTCAGTTGAGATGGTTTGGGCAGGTTGAACGTATGTCGAATGAGAGATTAGTGAAACAGGTATATGTTGGTGAAATTGAGGGTGAAAGATTGCGTGGGCGACCTATGAATAAATGGATGAATATGATAGAAGGATTGTTGCGTGAACGAAAGTTTCCGAGTACGAGGAACAAACGTGCTTGTATGAAAGGAATTATGAATGTGGATGAAGCAAAAGTGGTGTATCAGGATAGGAACGTTTGGCGAAGATTAATTGCGGAATGAATCTGATGATTTCAGAAAAGCGCAGGGTTTTTAATTTTAGTTTCGTTGTTTAGTAATTTCATTAGAGTGTTTACCTGTAATTGTGTGAAATTCACTTTCAAAAACAAGCGCAGGGACGACACTCCCTTCGTTTCTTATCTTTTTTATTCTTTTCTGATCTTACATTGAGTGTTTAACTGCAATTGTGTGGAATTCACTTCCAAAAACAAGCGTAGAGCGACACTCCCTTCCTTTCTTATCTTTTAATTCGTTTTCCGTTATTACGTAGTGTTTAACTGTAATTGTGTGAAATTCACTTTCAAAAACAAGCGCAGGGCGACGCTCCCTCCCTTTCTTATCTTTTTGTTTCATTTTCAGTTACTGCATTGTGTGGTCTTTTCTTTCATATATAAGTGCAGACTATCGCTTTCATCTTTTCTAATCTTGTAGATTCGTTGTTAGTTTCGTTATTAGATTCGTTGTTAGGAGTAAACGTGAGTAATTTGAGATTTTTTATGCATACGTTATGTACGTTGAAAAAAGAAAATGAATGGTAAGTGAAAAGGAATGATGTGATTGAAGGTTTGTTGTGTGATAATAATTTCGAGTGTATAAATGAATGTGTTTATATGGAGTGATCTTTGAAAGTGGTTGAAGTGAGGGTGGTATGTTTGGATGAAAATGTTTGACGATGACTGGTTGTTTGATGGGTGTGATGAGTGAATGTTTTATGAGTGATTTTAGGGTTCGTGCTACCCCATTTGTTGGGATATAGCGTGAAGATATGTATGTATGTATTTTTCCAGATTTCTATAATATGTTTCGTAAAAATGATTAACAATTCTGGAAATAAGCAAGTTTTTTCTTTGCGAATATTGAAATGTGAAAATATGATAGATAATAATCTTTAATATTATAGTCATTGTTATAGTAAGTACATCAATAAATATCTGAGCATAATTAGAATAAAAGTTAAACAGGAAAAGTGGCGTCCTTGAATTTTTAGTATATAAGGTGCTAGACAAGGCACTAATTATCACACGATTTATATTAATATTTACCAACATAAAGTGCACTTATTAATCCAATTTTATATTTTGAATAAGTATTATTATTTGTGAAACGAACGCAGATTTTCTCATATACCAATCTGTTATTAAGGTATTTATTTCAATATAGTTTATTATAATTTATTAAAAACAATACACGTAAATAACGTATCTATTCATTTATGAAAAGATCCTCCAACTTTTGATAAAAGTCACATGGTGTATTGCGAGTAGTATGCTTTTCGGATGACATTTAATTTACACGGAAAATTTATCAGGACTTTGCTTAATTTGCTTCTTTTATATATGATAAAGCTAAACGAATTTATAACATAAAAATAATGTCAGTTATTTGAGGTTATAGGTGGCGATTAAGATCAAAAAAATATTTTTCAGTTAAAACTAAAGTAATAGACAATGTTCCGTTTTAAACTTCTATAATTTATGAAATTGTTATATTACACCTAAATATTTGAAAATGTGGCAAGGTTTTACGTTTTACGTATTTTAAGTTTTTACGAATACAATGTGAGGTATCCAATCCAAAATCTAATTTATGTAGAGATAAATCTGCTAGAAACTTTGCCTTAGTATTCTCTCTCATCACATACTATTAATGCAAAAATTACAACAAATGAATCATTGATCATTGAAAAAAGAAAGATTTGTTATATATGTTAATATAACTTTTATTTATTCTTACCTAAGATAAGACAGACGTATACTATGGTACATGAAAGTTTTATCGGTTCATTAGCAATTAAGAATTCAATAAATTTCAGAAAATCACTATTGATACTGTTGCTAGATAAACAATTCTTTAAAAGAGCACTTTATTTTTTCTTCATAGATACACATCAAGTCAGTACTTATAAGAATATGTAAGTAAACAAATATTTGATGCTAGATAATAAGTATACTGGGTGTCTATCTTAAAAGTGTACATAGGAGATTAACATGGGAAATCAGTTTTTTGCTTGCTGTTTTATTTTATAGAATCAAAATACAAAATAATTAAAAGAGAATTTGTGGTCGGTAATTGGTGGAACATAATGAATATAAAAAAATCAAACAGACACTTGGTTCGTCCACTAAAATATTTATTTATAACTTGTCAATTGTTACTCCTAAGTACTTCATTTGATCTACTACCTCGAGTTTATTGGCACCAATATATATAGATAAACTATTGTTACATATTTATAATGTCGACATATTTGTTATCGGTTGAAAAAATCATTGTATTAGACTTAGTATTGTTCATGTTTAATTTGTTTTTATTCATCCATTGCTGCACCAGTTTCAATTCATCATTAACCATATAAAACAATTTAATTTGGCTGACGTTACTGTAGCAAATCAAAGTATCGTTCTTGAATAAATGAATATTACATTTCTTTTAGTAATTGACACTATATTGACACTATTATCGGTGACAAAACAAAAATTATCTTTCTTTCTAGGTAATAATTTCAGTGTCATTAAGTCGAATAAATTCTTTTATTACGTCGAACAATTCACTAAATCTAATAAGGTGTAACTCATAGTTGAATTAACTGTCATTTTCATATATTTATTTCTTATCTTCATCAACTTCCAACATTTCCTTTTGGAACTTTGCACAAAATAATCTAAAATATCAATTTGAATAATAATTAAAATATTTTACGATTTCATTAATGGCATACCTTAATTTAAAGATAATAAGATGCAATATTGTGTATCTATATCCCAGTTGAGTGATAATAATAATAAACTTGTTGTTAATGTTCAGTTCCATTTAATTATTACCTATTATAGATTTTTAGGTTAACTTATATGTCAAAACATTCGACATAACAGAAACATTTTGTGAATCACTGTAGTCTATAAGTACCATCTATCTTTCACTAGCTGAACTACTCTTAGACACGAATCATGTGTGATGTCATCATTCGAAGTTTGTCGTTTCGGGCAATGTCCCGTCGGCTGTTGTCCCATTCGGCTCAAGTCCCGTCGACTGTTTTTCCATTCGGGTAATGTCCCATTCGGCTGTTTTTCCGTTCGGGTAATGTCCCATTCGGCTGATGTCACCGCTCCCGCATCTGTGATACTGAAAATAAATTAAATGTTATTTCGGGAACACACAAGACGTTTTTCAGTACAACTATCTGCCAATTGACACCATCGAAGGCTTCGAGCTCAACGTCTCCCAGTCCAATTCCTCGAATTTCGGTTGCATCACCGATAATAATTTTCTGCTGCTTTTCCAGTCTTTCATAATTGGTGAGCCATTCTCTGTGGAAAGTCATGTGTTGCGTGGCTCCGCAATCTTGGAACCACGAGTCCTTGCTGTTGTGTTTCGAGTTCATGTTGCTCAACTCGATTGTTGACAGACTGATGGTAATGAGTGCTCGACGACCCTACGTGTCGTCTTTGCCTTTGCGTAGATAGGAATTTCTCTCCGAACTTGCATTCGGACAATCTTTGGCAAAATGTCCTTTTTGTTGACAATTGTTGCAGGCGTAATTACTTTTGCAGTAGGTAAGGTACTTTTGTTTCTACAAAATCTTTTTACATGTCCCTTCATACCGCATTTGAAACATTCTACTGTAGAGTTTCCTGGATGACTGGTATTTTGTTATCCTGGCTTCTTGGTCGTCTTTGTGAATAATGCATTGCTTGATGAATCTTCAGTCTGCTGTTCGTGCTCATTTAATCTGTCCTCCTCTAGCCTTAAACGCTCAATCAATTTGTTGAGATTCTTCTCTACTCCGGTCGTGTTGTCCCACGCTGTTCGGAATTGATACAGCTTCGGTGGAAAAGTTCCCAAGAGCCTGGTCATCACCCAGCTTTCTTTTACTTGTTCTCCTGCTGTAGTTAACTCTTCTGCATACTGTTGAATTACCATACAATTTTCAACAACTGACTTACTTGTATCATATCTAAACCCAAAGAAAAGTCGTTGTAAATTTTCTACAGATAACTCAGATTTAGTGCCGTACTATATATGTAATTTTTCCAACATTTGTTTGGCTGACATACAATTCGCAATTTTCTTTGCAATTCCGCTACTAACATTGAACCCGATATATATTTATGCTTCAAGGTCTTTTTTTACCCAAGCCTTAACGTGTTGGTCGTTTTCTTCACCAACCGGACGCTCAACTGTACCTGTCGCGACTGGATAACCCTTTCGATTTTAAGGTTAAATCCAGCTTGAAACGCCACGACACATAATTGACATTTCCTTGTACATCCTCTGACAGTGTTTCTAATTGAGTCTTAATTGACTCCATGACAAAAAACTGATTCACAAAGTTTGTGTACACTGACTCTATACACATAAACATCCAGTTGACATCCACGCTGAGTTTCGGCAGGCAAAAAAAAACTCTCTTGGATGATTTTTCCTATTTGCGACGTTCACACTCCTCGAAAAATCGTTTCATACAACGATCCTGGGTCTATAACCTGTTGGGAATTTGTACGATGTCCGAGAGAACTTTGTAATAAACAGTACTCAGTGTATAGTTTTGAAGTTTGTTTATTGAATCAGGATTGAAAAAGGCGCCTGGAAAAATGATATACAGTGTTTTACATAAATGTAAAAGTAAAATAATGTATGATATACTGCAACTTGGTACAATAGTGTTGCAAATTTGTTTTTGCGTTTGAATTCGCATCGAACTCATCTTTTTCATAATCAGACTATAATTTGACAATATTTTAACTTACAGCACATGCAGCGCAATTTAAATTTACAAAATAACCGTCGATGTCGCCGGATTACAAAATTTGTCTATCGTTGGGCACTTCTGACTTTCTTTGCGTAAAGACTGATGCAGGTATTTTATTTTTATGTACAACGCACTTATTGTTGTCCAGGTTGGTACTCGTCCGAATAAGGTTAGGCGTTACCAAGCTACACGTGCGCGTCAGACAGCGGGAAAATTGAATTAATCACAATAAAAAGTTTTTAAATAATATTACAATAATACGTATGACTCCAGCAACGAATAAGAAAAATGTTTTTCTACAACTGTGCGATTTCTTTATTATTACGTAACTATTATTGCCTTGGTTACGTATGGAAAGTAGACAAATGCAGACCAAGCGCGTTTCTGTAAGCAAAGAAACACTAGTGCGGAAAGTAATTTGTACTTTACGCAATTGTCAAAAGCAAATATAAGTGAGAGCGATTTAAATTTCGCGCCAAGCACGGAATTTCATATTTTAGGCACATACGCTTATGGAAGAAGAAGAAATATGCAGTGATATATTTTGTCTTTTATAAACATAACCTTAAACTGCCGTATATCTAATCTGTACACATCACATTGAGCAGACAAGAACTCAAATATGTCATTATTAAATATGATAATTAATAAAAATAACCGAGCAAAGTAAAATATATCGATAAATGTTTTTTTTTTTACGAGTAAGTGAAATACATAATATTGATTGTTTGTGTATATTAATAACACGTTGTTACATTTGCTTATATTGACATAATTTGAAGTGGAAACTGTTATACTATCTAAAAAAAAATTGATTTCCTCCGTACCTGTTCATATTATTAATAGTAATATTATTGACAACAATTTCGGAGGTTTTAGAAGTACCAGCAGCAGGTTGATTGTCATTGTCAAGAATATATCCAACAATTACCTTTAGAGGTGTATATGATAAAGAAGAATCACTCAGTGTAGTATTCCAATCTAGACGATTTTGAAGAAATTATCTTGAAATTAGTTTTTTTTTTTAAATAACGTAGAACGATGTGCAATCAATCATGAAACATAGCAACGCCGTAAAACATCGTTCTCGTGTAAAATCATTAAAATTTTATAAATTCTGATAATATTTTAGTGATTTTCTAAATCGCACAGTTGTAGGAAAAATGTTGTTTATAAAACGTGCCGAAAAAGGTCAAGTGCTCGTGCAGATTAAATTCTGCACTTGCACGTAACAAGCCTTTTTCGGCACCCTTTATAAAAATAACTATTATTCTATATCATCCTTAATGATAATCTTTTACAGAGAGGTCAATTCATATTTTAATTAAATATGCAAATGATTAATAATAACATTTTTTTTAATACGTTACATAACAAATAATACAGACAAATACTCTTATTTTGTTTAAATAATTATTCAATTCAAACGCACTCGAATAAAATTCAAGGAGCAATTAAATAAAATTAAAGAAATTATTCTTTTTATTTAATGTTAGGTTATCTTTGAAGTCAACTTTATTGTAAGTATAATTTGTGGAAAAAATAAAAACACAAACAATATTAAAACAGTTGCGTCCTATGTAACTTTATACAAATCTCATGAAAGTACTCCTTTGCTGTAGTTTCAAATTTTAACACTAGGATTATATTCTTATTGAGATATTGAAAAACATTGAGTAAATAGATTTATCAATCGTATTCAAAATTACTATTAGTAAAAGAAAAATAAATAAAATTTTATTTAGTATTATATTATTAAGGTTTATAAATATTGTAACATTATTTGGACATATTTTGAAATATAGATTCTTATTGGCTGAATGTTTTCATGCTGCCTCGAGCGGTACCAAAATATTTACTGCTTGTGATACCGGTTGAGCAAAACTAGCGCCACCTATCTGTCAAAATGTTTAGAAATTTATAAATACATTTTTCTTAACTTCACTAAATACTGAATAATTTTAGATGTAAAAATTACTTTAATTTTAGCAAATACAGAACTAAATAGTACAGTTAACATCACAAATAAATTTTGCACTTAAAAAAATCATGTCTTTCTTAATATTGAGAATTTTTAATCCGGGCTTTCATCGCACAATTTATTTTGTTATGAAGTTCCAAATAATATAAATAAAAATAAATGGTTGATGAGCCCATTATGCTCATTATGTAGCAAATGTCACCTCAATTGTTGAGTTCACTGAAAATAAATTGAGATAGGGTAACTTTAAAAAAAAAATATTAATAAATATAATAATAAAAAAAACCTTTTATTTTGATTGTACAATTCTTCTCAAGTTGCATGTTATATACTGACAAATATGTTTATTTATACATGTTAGGTGGATAGCAGTGTTGTCAGAAGAAGAACCGCCTCGAGAGAGGGGAGCCAGATTTCACTGAGTCCTCGTAACTTAGACCCGAAGGATATTATTGCAGAAATATTGTGCGGCCTCCCATACACTGATGAAGATATTATTTCCGTCGTCAGAGATATCAATGAAAAGTAAGTCATTTTTACTATTAAATATGTAGAGTGTTTCTAAAACTTTTGGCATGTGCGCCCTATTTTTTTATAACATCAGTTTATTGAAATTTTATTATTTTATTTTTAAATGTGGTTTATGTTTTTGTGTTTCTTTTGTTCTAAAAAATAATTGTAATAAATCCTTTTGTTTCTTTTGAAAGCTTTTGAAACTTTTCTTTCGATTTACACTTTTCTTCGGGCTTTAGATATTTCGTATCCCCTTCGAGAGGCACACTCTACAGGTTGGGAAACACTAATTTAACATGTATATCGTTGACATGCTATATAATACGTCAATGATGTATATGTAGGTATAGAGTTAAGCGTAAAGAAGGTGACACAGTAAATTATTAATTTTTCTGTTTAATAATTATGAATGCAAATATTAATGTCAAGTATTTTATTGGCCAAAGAAATATTGTTCCTAAGATGAACTAGATCTAAATATACGACGACAAAATAATTTGAATTGCTATCGTTAAGATTATGTGTAAGAAATAACAAATAAACTTAATTTGAATTTTTAAGTAAATACTGATTTGATTAAATCTATTTTTCTTTTATTATTCAAGGGAATATTAGAATACCGCCAGTATTTGTACCTGGGACTTTTCCCTCTGGACAAAAATGTTCTAAATATAATATAGAATGATTTATTGGAATAACATGAGATTTGAATTATTCACAGATCATAACTCAGTTAGTTAGAGTATTTGACTGGACTTCAAGGGTCCAAAGGTAAATAAGGAGATTATATATTTATTTGTTTATTTTATAATGGATTTTGTATTTGTTTGTCCGCTCAATTTATTATTTCACCGTCGCTGCTGATACTATAACGTCACTAACCGAATACCTTAAGTTATGAACTTGTTATTGAAGTTTAAATATTTTTGTGGTATTATTTAGCAATTTCAGAGATAGCAATTCATTGGAGTTGACTTAATTATATTGAAATCTAGAATATATAAGAGGTAGCGTCCATATCCATATCTTGTATTGCTTTAAATACATTTGCCAAGATAAAGTTTAGTTCCCAATGTTCCAAGCTTTAACGTTATATCGTTCATATAATATATATACTGAAAGTAACTGTTACTTACGGACCAGTAATAATGTATGTTTGTACAGCTTGTCGTTGAATTGCGAAATACCGAGGCTGCGCATAGCGGTTGACACACACCAGCAAACTCTGGATCCGGTCCTTGGTACAGAACTCATCGTCCCCACCGACGCCAACCTACATCTCACACTCGCGCTGCCGCCTCTCGAGACGCTACCGGAGCTGCCACTCATCCCGTCTCCGTGTCTTTCCAGGTATACGAATGAGAATCTCACTGAAATACTAAAGTAATTCACTTATTTGTCATCTGAGTGTTATACTTCGCTCATTTTTTCTACACTACTAGATTTACTATTTCGGACTCACTAATTAATTCACCATCCTAGTGGAATTGGTTTATTCAGGTCTGTTTATCCCATGATTTGATTTAATTGTACTGAGAAATGCAATACAACTATTGCGAATAAGTTAGTTCACCAGTTTTGTCGCACCCATATTTAATTTTTCCATTTCCCAAATTAAGCAATAAAAAGCTTTGATTGTTTTTGATTTATATTTATAGCATAATCACTTGCACCAAAAATAATAAAGTGGTTTTGTACAATCGAGTAAAAAGTAATTAGTCAATCATATATTTAAAATCGTTGCCATATTTCCAATCCTAATTAAATTACTCTGAACTCCGAGCAAAACCGCTTCAAATCATTGTTATATTTTATGAGTATTCTTATAATTAAACACAAAGTTTAACTTTTTGTCACAGTTGTTATACTAAAAGTTATTTAAATGAATTTTAGTTTATTGTATCCAAAGCAATTCTTGAAGACTTTTTTTTAAATCTACTTTTGATGTTTATCTCTTTAATCAGTTTTTTACTTGTAATAAAAGACTTTTAGTTGGTATTGAAAAGTTCTTTTATACAAAAATAATAGCACAGCTGTTGCTTGACTACTGCTCACCATAGCTGCGGATTCGAATTCCGTCCAGGGTATATGTTTGCAATATCTCTGTAAGAGTTAGATAGAAGAATGGCCCTGGTCTATAATTTATCCAAATAAATAAATAGAGTAAATAAATTATTGACATACACGCAACTCATTTGTAGGATCTCAATGGGGTTACATCCGCAACTGGAAATAAAACAAGAGCCAGTTGAAATTGACGTGTTAACTGAACTGGAGCAGCATTCTCCAAGGTATCTGTACATTTCTATAGTTTTTATGTACAGGTTGTGCACAGAAACCCGAAACATTGGTGTTTGATACAATATTTAAAATTTTACGGCCATTGACTCTTATGTTACTTTTGGAACAAAAGTACAAGAATAAAAAGTTATTCAAAAAAATCAATTTTACTTCTAAAATATATAAGATTGACGTAATAACATGTCTAAAAATTTTGTAAATATGTGTAAAATAAAAGCTGACATTTGTGTCGAAATATTCATGGCAATAACACGAATAAAATGTGTATTAAATAGTTTTTCACATGTGCTTAAAACTTAAACTTCTCGCGAAATAATATGGAAAATTAGTTTTTCCTCTCTGGAGATAAAAAAACATTTCGCGTGATGTATGGAACTTTTTCTATTTTTTTTAAAAAAAAGAGAAAATTAATATATATTTTTTTAAATTTTATTGAAAATTCTTGTAAATAGTAATATACTTTAAATCTTAAATTATTTTACAATTTTAATTAAAATAAATAAAATAATACTTTTTGGGCCAGCTTTTCAATCACCGATTAATGTTAATCATGATTAAATAATAATGGAAAATATGGGGTAATGGCTCAGTGGTATCAAGTCGGCCTGTGGATCCTAAGAACCCTAGTTCGATCCCCAAAGCCGACAAAATATTTTCACCAATTTAAAAATTACCACTGTGGCTCCCCCATCACTAACATCTATGGGAGCCGTGATTTGACGGCTGCTAAATCGCACTTAACGTGCATAAATATATCACTGACCGAGATCTGCTTCGGCAGAGTAATGGGTAAAAGGTGTGATGATATTTAATGTTTTTTTTTTATGGTTACCATTATTATCTAATCATAATTAACATTAATCGAGAGTAAATCGGTGATTGAAAAACTGGCCATTATTGTATTTACTAGATTTTTCATTTAGGGTCAGTTTTTCAATGACCGATTATTTAATCATGATTAGCATTAATCGAGAGTAAACCGGCGATTGAAAAACTGGCCCTTAGGGTATTTAAAGTTCGAACAAATCTTATTTGAAGCATGTCGTGGAAAAATTGTTGTCTAACGCGAGAGAAAAGCGCTTTTCCTTTGACAAATAACTGTTTCCTGGGACAATACTCAAACTTGTATTGGCGTTTTCCTCGCAATCGAGCGACCAGATTAAGATCAACCAAATAATGATTTGCTCTCTTCATAAATATTTCCACAAAAAATAATTTACAATCAATATATTTTGCCCATTATTCAATACCGTATAAATCCATTTTATTGTAAAAGAATTTAAATCTTCGACAAGAGCGAATAAATATGTAAATGGACAAACTTTGTGGAAAAATTAAATATATTAAGAATATTATATTTAAATAAATTGATCGACAATGGCAAACAATAACAACGTATTACTTAAAGTTCCTAAATTGCACGTCAAGACTACATTTACGTCGATAAAACCAGAAAACCACTAATTGTTGTTGTTTTCCATGGGATGTGTTGACAAGGGATAAGAGGATGGTATCGTTGTGTTGCTAACAGATAACAGTTCACATGCCCAAGTTTACATAAAAACGCTGACGCGTGCGAAAGATGAGATACAAAATGGTCAATAACAGTGCCCTCTAGCCTAAAGACTTTCGAAGGGTACTCCTTATACTAGAAAAGACACAGTGAACAAAAATTGGAGTGTTAGATGGATGCTATTTGAAATATATATTTTTGCTCGCATTCGAACGGCCAGGATTGAATTCACAATATAATGATTTGATCTTTTCATAATTATTTCCACAACAAAACAATTTACAAACAATATGTTTTGCCCATTACTCAATACCGTATAAATCTATTTTATATTTTATTTAAAGCAAATTAAACAGTTAATTCAATAATGAAGATCAGTAATACATGACAGAACGGTTACATTGAAGTTTTCTTTTATATGTGTTTTAATTAATCGACTCATTTTATTTTTTTGATATCTAGTACTTTATAAATTTTATTAGGTTAAATTTGAACATGTTATTAGTAGAATCTTAATTTCAATATATTTTTTTGTTGATTTTTGTACTTTTGCTCTAAGTTCTAAAAGAGCCATTTGCCGCACATATTTAATATTCTATGTTAAACACCTAAGTTCCAAGTTTTTAAATTTCATTTGGGTCCTCATTCTATTTATCAAAATATCAGCACAATTTATTATTTAAATAAAAAAAAAATTAAAACCGTAAAATACAATATATTAACCAAATAACTTACGAGTACAGTGCATGAAACTCTCAAAAGTCATAAGATATACGAATATGTATGAGATCGAATAAATTAAACTAGAATTTCAAATATAGAAGGTAGAAAATGTTAATTATGTAAGCGCTCTAGTCTAAAACACGCATTTTTATTACGATTATTAAATATATACATGAAATTAATAAACTAAATAAACTAAAAAACTTGAAGGATATATAATCGAAGTTCATAATTTCACTTAATTTTAAATTTAAAAATTTATAAAGAAATTACCAATGTGCACAAAATTGAATATTTGTAGTAATATACTGTCTAGTTATAACTTTTTAACTAATACAATTTTGTATAATATATTTAGTATTCATACTTCGACACCTGTTGCACTGAAAACGGAAGTTAAACGGTAAAATAACATTTATTATTTATAACCAAGGTATTGTAACGAAATTAAAGCCAGACAGTCGAGAGCATTCCAGAACCTTCTCGAGAACAAGTGCATAGAGCTCGCTCGCATGTCTGAGCGTGTGGTTTGAGGGGATATTCTGGGACGTTCTGGAAACTTCGAGAAGTCGGACGGGAATATAAAAGCGAGAGCAGAAGGCTCGAGTCAGTGCAGTTGACAGTAGACTTCGAACGCGTAATATAAATGTGGTGAAATAAATAACAGCTCTAGTATACGTAATATAAATAGTAGTTTTAGTGACCGTTATATAAATAATATTAGTATTTGAATACTTATTAGTAGTGTTTAAGATTTATTGTAGTGATAATTAGTTTTAAATAAGTTTCTGTTATTTTTATATTCATTCATTAAATAAATACCTTTATTTCCATTTAACATAAATAGTTGTGAGTAATTTCTGTGCCTTAAACATTCTACACACTTCCAGAAAGACGAAAAACGTTAAAATTGGTATCAGGTGTGGGGTTATTAAATAGTGAAGTGTGTAGTAAAAATAAATAAAATGGCGTCATTTGGTTTAAAACTCAGTGAGTTGAAAGTTGTGGACCTAAAGAGAGAATTAGAGGAGATTTGGACTCATCTGGATTAAAATCAACGTTACAACAACGTCTGTGAGAGGCTTTAGTGGCGGCTAACCAGGATCCTGCAGAATTTGTATTTGAAATTGGTTCGAATGACAATCGTAAAATGTGGGAAAAATTAGAAGTATTGGCAGAAAATTCTAGAACTTTGGAAGAAAAATTAGCAGAAAGTTCTAGAACTCTAAAAGAGGAAATAACAGGATCTGTGCAACAACAGTTAGAAGAAAGTTCCAGAATTCAAAAGAAGATTTGACGGAAAATTCTAGAACTTTGGAACAGAAGTTAGAAGAGTATTCTAGAAAATCAGAAGAAAGTTCCAGAATTCAAAAGAAGATTTGACGGAAAATTCTAGAACTTTGGAACAGAAGTTAGAAAAGTATTCTAGAACATCTGAAGAAAATTCTGGAATTTTAAAAGAAGAATTGAAGCAGAAGTTAGAAGAAAATTCCAAAAATTCTGAAGAACGTTCTAGAATTTTAGAACAAAAGTTAGAAAAGGATTTAAATGAATTGAAAAACGAATATGAAAAGAAAATAGAACAGTTTGAAAATAAATTCCTCACTGCAACTGTAGCATCAAATTTATGTCCTGGTGTGGCTGAAACAGAAGTAGCAAGTGAAAGGAAAATAGCAAAAGGTGAGACTGCATAAAAAATTCATTGACAGAAGATATCTTGCAGATACTGAAACGAGAAGAACAAGAAGACTACGACCAGCTGGTTAAGCATTTAGATATGCGATATGGAAATGCGCACCTAGAACAAGTGTATCAAACGCAATTAAGAAATCGATATCAGAGGTCGAATGAAACTCTCCAAGAATTTGAAGCTGACGTTGCTCACTTGGTTCGCCTCGCACATCCTACAGCTCCGGATAGCGTATTAGAGTGCTTAGCTATCCAAACATTTATTTATGGTATCCAAGATGGCGAAATTCAGCAAGCACTAAGATTGGCTCGACCAAAAATATTAGGCGATGCACTGTCTCTTGCTTTAGAACAAGAAGCTGCAAAACTAGATTCGCGTAGCCAATCTAAAGTAAGATCAATAAACAACGACTTTAAGAACGAAGATAATGACGATATAGAAGAGAAGGTACAACGAATCGCTACGGAAATACTTGGAGGCAAGAAGAGAATACGTTGCTGCAACTGCGGTGAATTAGGACACCCACGAAGACTTTGCGGGAAGCCGCTTAAAAAGAAAACAGATGCAGAGTCGGAAAACTAAGTCGGGTTGATGCGAGAGGGGCAGTCGTCGACCCGTATTCTGGTAGCCCCACATTCCATCGGATATGTCGCCTCTCTTCATCATCAAGTCAACAGCATTTTCGTGAATGGTCTTGTTGACGGAAGGCCACTCAAAATGTTGCTGGATACGGGTGCGACAAAAACAATAATAAGATCCGACTTGACTAAGAAGTTTGCACCAACACAATTATATCCGACTAAGTGGCGATTACGTACAGCAACTGGAGAACTAGCTACATCGTCAGGACAGTTAGATGTGACCATCAACAACGGGAACGCCTCCCTCAAACATCGTGTGTTGGTAGCCGAAATCGAAGATGACTTTATTCTTGGAATGGACGTCATGGAAAAATATGGTTTTAAACTGGACCTCAAGCATGGCGTAATAGTAGTGAATGATGAAGAGCTCGTACTGCATCCACGAGAGGACGAAGTTGCACGTGCTTTAATAATCAAAGATGTAGTACTTCCGAGGCGAAGTGAGACCATTGTGGAAGCACAACTTGAAGGAAAATTTTGTACAGGAAATGTTACCATGTTGGAACCCCGAAATAATGATGAAGAAACTGGTCGTGGAGTGATGGTTGGAAAATCACTGGTAAAGGCCAACAAGATAATACCAGTTCGAATAATGAACATAAATAAGTATCCGGTCACAATTAAGCAAGGCACTATAGTAGGGAAATGTTCATCCGTATCTTCGATTATTAGAATAATGGTAGCTCAGAAAACCCCAATTAGTAAGATACCGGATACTTTGCTCAATCAAATATCAACATCTTTTCACGGGCTGACATCAGACGAGAAAATCAAAGCGAAGAGCTTAATTAGCAAGTATCAAGACATCTTTGAATATGACAAGAAATCCAAGGGCAGAACGAACGTTGTTCAGCATAAAATCTATACTGGAGATGCAAGACCCATCCATCAAGGAGTAAGACGATTACCACTGGCAAAGCGTGAAGAAGCCGAAAAGATAATTAAAGAAATGAGGAAAGAAGGCGTGATTGAACCTTCATATAGTCCATGGGTTTCGCCAGTGGTGTTAGTGAAGAAAAAGGACGGATCCACCCGATTCTGTGTAGATTACCGTCAACTTAACAATGTGACGAAAAAGGATAATTATTCACTTCCCCGAATAGACGATACACTGGACACGTTGGCTGGGTCAAAAATATTTTCGACGTTGGACCTAAAAAGCGGATACTGGCAAGTTGACTTGGACCCTAGAGACTGTGAAAAGACAGCTTTTACCATCGGAACAGGACTTTAGCAATTCACAGTTATTCAAAGGCCTGTCATTTAATACCAAATATGATAGGTTTTGAAACACCTTTACTAAAACAGTGGACGATAAAAAAAAAAAATTTAACTCGCGTGCTCTTTAAAAGACCTTTCATTTGAAACTAAACAAGATAGGTTTTGAAACACTTTCACTAAAACAATTGACGATCGAAAAGTATTAAATTTTGTAAGCGAGTCCTTCAAAGGACCTTTCATATGATACCAAACACTATAGGTTTTGAAGCACTTTCACTAAAACAATTGCCGATCTAAAAGTATTTAATTTTGTACGCGAGCTCTTCAAAAGACCTTTCATTTTATATCAAACGTGATTGGTTTTGAAGCATTTTCACTAACACAATTCTCGGTCGATAAAAATACCAATTTTATATTTGAACCCTTCAAAAGGCCTGTCATTTAATATCAAATATGATAGCTTTTGACACCTTTACTAAAACAATAGACGATCAAAAAATAATAATAAATTTAACACGCGTGCCCTATAAAACTCTTTTACTATAACAAATGACGATTTAAATGTATTAAATTTTGTACGAAAGCCCTGCAAAAGAACTTTAATTTTATAGCAAACACGATAAGTTTTGAAGCACTTTCATTAAAAGAATTGTCGATCGAACAAAATTTAATGCTGCACGCGAATTCTTCAAAAGACCTTCCATTTGATAGCAAACACGATAGGTTTTGATGCACTTTCACTAAAACAATTGACAAACGAAAATATTTCAATTTTTCATGCAAACCTGTTAAGAGACCTTTCATTTCATACCAAACAATATGTTTTGAAGCACTTTCACTAAAACAATTGGGGATCAAAAAAGTCAATTTTGCAAGCGAGCACTTCAAAAGACTTTCATTTGATACCAAACACGATAGATTTTGAATTACTTTCACTAAAACAATTGTCGATCGAACAGTATTTAATTTTGTACGCGATCTCTTCAAAAGATCTTTCATTTGATATCAAACATGATAGGTTTTGAAGCACTTTGACTATAACAATTTTCGATAAAAAAAAAAATTTTATATTTGAGTCCTTCCAAAGGCCTGTCATTACGAAATACGATTGGTTTTGAAACACATTTACTTAAACAATTGCCGCTCGAAAAAATCTATTTAATACGCGCGCTTTTTAATAGACATTTAATTCGTTACCAAACGCGATAGGTTTTAAAACACTTTCAATAAAACATTGACGATCTGAAAGTATTTTGTACGCGAGCTCTTCAAAAGACCTTAAATTTTATAAAAAACATGATTGGTTTTGAAGCACTTTCACTAAAACAATTCTCGGTCGAAAAAAATACCAAATTTATATTTGAATTCTTCAAAAGTCCTGTCATTTAATATCAAATGTGATAGCTTTTGATCACCTTTACGGAAACAATAGACTATCAAAAAATAATAATTAATTTAACACGCGTGCCCTATAAAATACCTTTCATTTTAAACCAAACACGATGGGATTAGAAATACTTTTAGTAAAACAATTGACGATTAAGTTTTGTACGCAAGCCCTTCAAAACACCTTTCATTTGATACCAAACACGATAAGTTTTGAAATACTTTCATTAAACAATTGTCGATCTAATAAATTTTAATGCTGCACGCGAGTCCTTCAGAAGATCTTTCATTTTATGTCAAACACGATAGGTTTTGATGCAGTTGCACTAAAACAATTGACAAACGGAAATATTTCAATTTTTCATACAAGCCCGTTAAGAGACCTTTCACTTCATACCAAACAATATGTTTTGAAGTACTTTCACTAAAACAATTGGGGATCAAAAAAGTCAATTTTGCAAGCGAGCACTTCAAAAGACCTTTTATTTTATATCAAACTCGGTATGATTCGAGAAACTTTAAATTTGAAACAATTGACATCGTATTTTTTTTGTTTCGTATAAAAGTTCTTTCAAAACTCTTTCATATGAAATTAAACACGGCATTATTCCGAATACTTGAAATTTAAACAATTGACGGTCGTAATGTTTAATTTTTTTATTTCGTCAAATATACTTTTAAAAATTAACTGACATTTTCTCTTAAAATTTTTATATGAGCATGAAGTTAGTTGAAAACAGATTAAAACATGTATTTTCAATCATCTAATGCCTAAATTAATTTTCAAAATTTCTCTAACTTGTCTAGAAATTTAAATAATTCTATCAGAAAATTCCATGCGTACCAAACAGAATTAGTATTGATGCACTTTCACTAAAACAATTATCTATCGCAAAAAATCAATTTTTCACGCGAGCCCTTCGGAAGACCTTTCACACAATATGTTTTGAAACACTTTCATTAAAATAACTGACGATCGAAAATAATCAATTTTTATGATAGATTAATAATAAATTAATATATCATTAGCGTCAAAGCGCATTCCTGCCATGGTTTTACTTTGGTTTGTCGAGCTCTATCTTAGTGTTTACTCTTATTATGATTGAATAGAAATTATTTAAAGATTAATAGTCACTGTAGATGGCAACACTAACCACTGTTTGTTTCAACGCGAGAGAATAGAATGCGGGCACTCAGGTAACAATGTGACGTATTGTGACGTAAAAACAGCTATTTGGGCAGCAATCTCTGCGCCACTTTTGAAAAGATCTGTTCTTAGATATATGCTTTGGTTGTAAACAATTATTTAAAGTATTCTGTGTTGAATTTATCGTTTGTATATAATAATATACATGTCTCTTTATTTATTATTTATTTTATTAATTACGAACTATAATTTTATTGGGTTGTGCATCAACTTCAGGTTGGTCACGTGCTTGGGCGTCCGCAAGGGGGGGCAAGCAGGGGCGCTCGCCCCACCCCTGTGTTTTAACTAGGGTGGTGACCATGAGTCTCGAACATAGGACTTTAACATGTAAAACTATAATTTTGTAATTTCCTGCTTCCATAAATATTTTAAGAAAAAGGCTTTAATAAAAGTTTTAGGGCATAAAATTCTGTATCTGAACCAATAAACAAAACTAATTTTACATACTTTGTAACGACACAAATTAGCTTTGAAAATGACGAAAATTGCCTCAAAACTATCGATAGGCATTAAATTGAAACAAAATTAAACAAATATTTGACATTTTATCAGTCAAAATAAATAAAATAATAAATAAAGAATTTATTTTGACAGTTTTGACAGATTAACGTCAAACATTTGTTTAATTTTGTTTCAATTTCACAGCTATCGATAGTTTTGAGACAATTTTAGTCATTTTCAGATCTAATTTCTGTCATTACAAAGCATGCAAAATTAATTTCGTATATTATGCCCTAAAACTTGTATTTGAAGCTTTTTTCTTCTAAATAATTATGAAACGGGAAATTAGAATAATATGATTTTACATGTTAAAGTCCTATGTTCGAGAGTCGCAGTCACCATCCTGTATCTGTATATAAAATATAATAAAAATTAAATTATAAGTTTACAGATAATAAACTCAAGCTGAAACTGAATTTTCAGCAGTATTCTTATGTCCAATTAGCGACATGTTCTCTATCGTAATCTAAGTTTATTAAGTATACACAGACACAAAATATTAGAAAATAAAAACGATAAAACTGCTAAATCAGAATTTATTGAAGAAATGGTGTCAATTTATGGAAGAATTATTAGAAAATTGTCCTTCCTCTTCAATTCAAACCCAGACGACAAAGACTAGTAATTTATTTGATAAATTTAAATACTTTTTTATCTATTTGTTATCTGTATTTGTATTTATGTTATGTCAAAAAAATATTTAAAAATGTATGTATATCTGAGAGATTTTTGCAAGTAAAACATGAAACATAAATATTATTGGCTATTCACTATGATTATGTGTTACTTTCATAAAAAATGCGTCTTAATCATCATTTCTTCACTATCGGTATTTGGGTCAGTGACATACTATTCTGCTTTTTATTGTTTTCCAATTAATAAATTATAAATAATTTAAATGAAATTATTTAATTTCATCCAATATGCAAGAAACCCGCGATTTATTTGAACATATATTGCAATCATGTTAAATTTATAATTAGGATAGATTGTTATTATTAACAAATAATGTTTAAAATTATATAAATTTTATAAATTTTCGTAACTAAAATCAATAAAAAACTATTGAGAAATTAGGAAAAATTATTGAAATGAGGCTGCAGTATTCAATGGTGAAAAATGTTTATTGATTTAGTAGACGTTTCGAAACAATATTCTATCCATTCTCAATACACTAAAAACAAGTTTTATATTAAAACAATAATTTCAATAAAAATTGTTGAGAACAAAATAACATTACTTTTTAAAACCTGTGAATTTAAAAGTTAGTATGAACAATTCTTATTATTAATTATAAAAAATCTCATACAAGTGTCAAATAGGTATAATTTTTTTATAAAATTTCTATAATCTTGCATCTTAAATAACAAAACAAGTGTGAACAACCCTTACGTTACATTAATTCCACAACGGAATAGTTGAAAGTAATTTAGATAAAAAATATTTTTTGTTTAAAAGTTTCAAACCAAACACATTTTCAAGAGTATTCAATGGAATAACCTCGAAAGAAACCACAATTACAATTACAGTAACTGTGAAATATAACACAAAACAGTAAACCAGTTCCATTTATTTCGATCTGGTATTATTTATAGGTATCCTTTCAATTTTTTTCAACGTTTTAATTAATTAATAATTTTATCCCCTGTCAGCAACCTATTTTAATAAACAATCATCTCACTTCGTTGAATTTATTATTCTCTTATAGTTTCTTCTTTATTGAAAATAATTTATCTAATGTATTTATTTCACTTTCCCTGGAATTTACTTGTATACTTGTGAAATATTTTGCACATCATTTGTATTGTGTATATCCTTTTCTTCCTTGAGGGGCGTAATGTATTTATCCATTACATATATCTAGTTACATAGATATATTTCAGCTTAGTTTTGACAACCAGTTATCATTTCAGTTATTTTTATATTTTTACAAATGCTATGTCATATTTTTACAAGTTTTACAATACATATTATTTAACAGTAATCAACACTTGTACTTAACAACTAACATCATATTGAAATAAAGTTATAAAATGTTTCTTTATAGTGATGTGCCGCCATTTGCAGGAAAGACAAAACATTTATTATTCTATTGAATTATATGGCATTTTTCTTCTGTTTGTAGTCATAAATACTATCATAGGTTGAATAAAATATATTATTCAACACATAACACGAAGATTAAAAATATTATCGTCAATTTGTTGCTTATAGATTCACTTTGGAAATAAAATAATTGGAATAACATGAACAATTTTAAAGAATTTAATAAAGATGATCAAAACTAATAAATACACTTACGACTCAATGTTTTATAAAATCTTGATTGGATGATCTTATATTTAATAATTTAGATTACAAAATATATGAACTAAAAGACCACATCAATTATTTTTAATATATGCTGTCATTGAGCCATATTTTAAAATTAGATTAGTATTTTGTAAAGATTTTAATTCTAAATATTGTTTTTTTGTATTTACGAAATTAAAACCTATAGATAAAATAATAACATCTGACATATCCTTTTTTGTTTGTTTACATTATTTGTAAGAACCAATAAGCCGAAAGATATGTATTTAAATTATTATTACTAAGCTTTAAATATAACGCATAATGTATTTTCCATTATTAAAATATTTGTTTACTATATTCAGTAAATTTAAATATGCTTTTAAAACATTCATGCTTATGATACATTTAAAGTGTTATTTTTGCCTAGTCTGCAAATGGATGCCGTCAACATGCTTGCTTCACAGATATCAATGCAAGTTAGCAATCCAGTGTTTATATAAAATCCTTAGTTTTCCCAACTATGAGCTCCATATGGAAATTAAAATTTTATATGAATTTCTCGAAAAGAATACGAGATATAAAATTTTTGAGAGCTGCTGCGAATTCCTAATTAAAAAGTGCCTCTACTATGCAAGTCAAAATTTTGTGTAAATCTAATTATAAGTAAAAATTTAAATTTACATTTTGCTTATATCTAGTCACCTAAGCATTTTTGCAGAATAATAAAAATATGTCTAAACTGGCCTTTTAATGAGACAACTTTTGTCTAATTTAATTACATAACTTTGTATCTCTTATAATTATTGAGATCTTCATACTTAAACAGTTTGATTGGACACATATATTAGTAAAAGCGACATTGAAGGAAACAAAATATATTTTTAAAAAAACATGACATTTTTACATCGCTATGTATACGCGAAATTTGTGTTTTTTTATTTTCTTATACACAGTATAAGGAAGTATTGGAATCGTGAAAAAAATCGTCGACGAGATTTTCGCGGAAATACTTGTTTTGAGATCCACTAAATCCGTTTTGATCATTTTCTCAATGATGTGTGTGTGTGGGGAGGGATGTGGGGGAGGGGTGTGCGTGTGTGTGTGTGTGTGTGTCCGAGTGTGCAATATCTCATGAACGAGATAAGATTTGTTAACGAAACTTGGTGATTATAAGTTTCATGAAAATACGAAGAGCTGAGTTAATTTTTAATAAAATAGAAAAACCGGAAGAGGAAGTATACTAGACACACAAAACAATAAATTTCATTTATTTCAAAATTGGAATCAGTTATGAAAAAAAGTTTCAAATAAAAGGTGTTAGCAAAAATATTTGGAACATAAAATGTTATTTGCTATTTTCCTGTTTATGCGTCTAATTTTGAGAAAAACTAATTTTTATATTTAATAATATATTTCAATAATCATAGTAGCAATAGAAACAAAAAACATAAAACATAAATTTTAATTTTCGCTTTATCTAGTTATCTCTGTCTTTTTTCGGAAAAACGAATACATCTTTAATTAACTAATTTGGTAACTTTGCCTCAATTTAATCGACTTCGTATCTCACGGTTCTTGAGATACCAATGGTTAGGTTCGAAAAAAGGACATCAGTAAAGTTAGACATAAAGTAGTCAACATTACTAAGAAATTATACGTAAACAAATTTGATATTTTATATGTTTCAAACAGATAAATGCTGAATTACTGAAAAACTAAATTACTTATTTAATAATATTAACATTCATATATTCTAAATATTAAATATGCTGTGTATAAGAAAGTCGTGTGGTGACCACACCAGATTTTTTCATTTAAATGTCAAATTTCATAATCATTGATACTTAAAAAAAAATATTTATCAAATATTTTCAGGTTTCCTTGGTTACAACACATCAAATTTATATTATTTTTGATTTTTTCCTTTCAATTTACTTAAATAAAACAATAATTATTGTATTATTCTTTTTGCAAGTTGTAGAAAAATATTTGTATTTCGTGGGCGAAATTCGTGTTTTTTGACACGTTCGAATTACTTTTTTGTCTCGAATTAACGTTCCCGATCAAAAGTGACATTCTCACGCGCAACAAAAAAAACAGTCATAACAAAAATAACTATTTAAGTACAAATATTGAATTTTAATTAGTTTGTAAAATAAAGTAAATACATATATAATCACGCCTTTTATCCATTACTGGATGTGGCGCTCTGCCGACGCAGATCTTGGTAAGTGATACATTTATGAGCGTAAGGTGCGGCTACCAGAATTCAAGTCATGGGCCCCAATGATAGTGTAGGGGGAGGGGCGCACAGCGATAATTTGAATGTGGTGAAAATTGTTTGTCGGCTGTCGGAGTCGAATCCAGATTCTCAAATTCATAGCCACCTATCTTATTAATTTATCAGGTAACTAATTAGAAAATAACATCATTTAAATTAGAAGGTTGTTAGTACTTGTTGGTAGTTCATGTATTCTATGAGAAACTATTGATTTATTGGCCTGCATTTTATAGCTTTCTAAACGCAATTATTTCATATTGTTATTATCTTCCTCAAATTTGCTTCATATTTCCTGGTCTGAAAATGAAATAATTTAAATTAAAACTTTATTTGTCCCAAATATTCTATTATACTTACGTGTTGGCACATCAGTATAAAATAATAAATAACAAACAATAATACTATAGTCGAATAAACGCTCCATTGCAGAGATATGCAAAGGGAGTAATTTAAATTAGAAATTCCAAGCACGGAATAGCTATAGAGCAAATGTCCACTAGAAGCTAGACACATAATAGAGTTTACTAATACAGTCCATAAAAATACACGCATGTTTATTTTTTTATGTTGGCTTAACAATGAATAACATTGCTTCAACGAAGAAGATGAACAATTTTGTTTCTGTTTTTCTGAAGATTTAGCAGTATATTCTGCACTTTCATTAAAACAAATTAAATTTTTATTCAGTAGAGTATATTTGATTAGAATATTATTGAAACATCCAAACATAAAGCAATGTAAAGGCATAGCAATAAATACTGCACTAGTGATTCGATAAAAAGAAAACAAATTATAATATTTCATTTCCATATCTTGAATCCAAAAATCACTTATTATAATTAGAATACCGAATGCACCACAAAATATTAATAACACTAAATTAATTAATAGTGAATTAAGGAAGTTTTGTTTAATGCCTGCTTTATAATAAACATCATCTAATATATCAAAATTATTAATAATTATTTTGATATCCTCTCGACGAAAATGAGCAAATATGAAACTTGATATTACAATTAGCGAACTTAAAAGCCATGTATACAAATTTTCTAAATCCATTTCTTTATAAAATATTTTTAAATTTATGAACAGAGAGTCATCGGCAAACTTAAATGAGTTTGCTATTTCATATAAGTCTTTAGCGTAATAATGCAGGATTAGGTATTGTAAAATTAAATTTATAATTTCCAATTTATATATTTCAAACTTCCTGTAATTAAGGGCATTTTGTATACGGTATGGAAAAATCAAAAACATTTTAGAAAACCAATATACTGGTGTAAATGCAGAAAATGAGTTACGCAATTTTAGCATTCTGTAGACGTAATAACTTTATCTTAGTATAAATTTCACAGTTTACTAAAGAAATATCTACACGTTTATTGTAATATTCGATCTAGAAACAAAAGGCACTTATGACCAACAATAATATAGATATTATTATTGTACTATATATTATGAGTATATCCCTATTTTATATCCAGTGTAATTAAATGAATGATATCATAAAAAGGTACTCACTTAATGAACATAATGCTTACAAGTAATATTATGTATTTTATTTATGAAAATGACAATCATTAGATATTTGATGAGCATGTAAATAATTTAATTTACGACCATATGATGTAAGTCGGCCATTAAAAATAATATTGCAGGAACAATATCTGCTTAATTGCTAAAAAAATAAAGACGAACTCATTGCCAAGTATTTACGATTTACTGTACAATTATGTTTTAAATATATATATATATAATAATAATAATAATAATAATAATAATTAAGCCTAACTGTCCCATGTCTGGGCAAAGGCCTCTTCTTTTCTCTTCCATTCTTCTTTGTATTGGGAGTTTATTGGCCATGCTGGGTCAAATTTGGATAGGTCGTCTCTCCATCGTATTGTCTGCCTGCCTCTTCGTCTCTTGCCGTCTAGTGGTAACCATTCTGTTGAACGCTTGCTCCATCTGTCCTCCTTGTCTCTCATCAGGTGTCCTGCCCACTTCCACTTAAGTTTCCTGACTGTCTGTGCTACATCTCTTATTTTTGTAGTTTATCTGATTTTGGAGTTTTTTATTTTATCTTTAAGTTTTATTTGCAGTATCTTTCTCTCCATTTTCCTTTGGCAAACTTTTAGTGCATGTAGATCTCTTTTGCTTGGGGCCCAGATTTGGCTGCCATACGTTATAGTCGGTAGAATACATGTATCCAGTAATTTTGTTTTAAGATATATAGGTATTTCTTTTTCCTTAATGTAATTTAAGGACCAGAAATGTTTCCATCCGTTTTTTATTCTTCTTTGTATTTCTTTCGAAGTTTTATTTTTCATTGAAATTGTTTGTCCTAGATAGATATATTCACTAACGTATTCTATTATTTTGCCGTTTAAAGTTATATGAGTTTTTGTATCGTTTGTCATGAGTTTGGTTTTACTTTCATTCATGCTGAGTCCCGCCATCTTACTATGTTTGTCGAGGATTGTAATCATCTTCTCTAGTTCTTCGTGGTTTTTGGCGAATAAGACGACATCATCTGCGAATCTTAGATTTGACAAGTTCGTTCCATTAATGTTTATACCTTCGCTTTCCCAATCATGTTGTCTGAATATTTCTTCTAGTACCAGGTTGAACAGATCTGGAGATAATGGGTCTCCTTGTTTTAAGCCTCTCTTAATTTCAAATGGTGCCCCCATCATATCCAATTTGATTCTTGCTGTGTTTGTTTCATATAATTTCTTTATTAAGCTGGTATAGTTGTCAGGCACTCCTTGATTCTTCATAGCCTCATAGAGTTAGCTTCTTTCAACCGAGTCAAATGCCTTGTTGTAATCAATAAATGCGATATATATTTTTCTGTTATATTCTATAGATTTTTCTATCACTTGGTTAACAGTTTGTAAGTGTTCTGTCGTTGCCTTTCCGGAATCCTGCTTGATTCGGTGATTGATTTTCTGTAATTACCTTGTTTAGTCTTTTCTGTAATATTTTCGTGAATATTTTATTTATGTTTGATATTAGGCTGATGGGTCGGTAGTTGTTTATGTTATCTTTTACGCCTTTTTTGTATATTAATGCAATTGTTGTTCTTGTCCACTGTGTAGGTATTGTTTTCTGTTGCATTATTAAATTAAATATTAAAGCTAAGATATTTGCGATGGGTTCTTCTGCCGACTTTAACATTTCGTTAGTAATTAAGTCTTCTTCGGGAGTTTTGTCATTTTTTAATTCTTTTATAACTTTCAGTACCTCTTCCTCTAGGATCGAAGGGATCGATGGGATTTCTTTGAGATCTTTGCTGGGGCTTATTGCAGCATTATCCGTTTTGGATGTATATAGGTTTTTATAAAATTCGGTAGCTGTTTTTGCAATTTCTGATCGTTGATAGGTTACATTACCATTTTTTTGTATTAAATGTGTTATTAGTTTGTTTCCTGTAGAAAATTCTTGCTTTATTTTCTTTGTTGATCCGGTGGTATCTAGATAATCTTCTATTAATTTTAACTTATTGTTTCTTATGTCAGTTCTTATATTTTTCCTTACTAATTTCTTTATTTCAATATATTCAATATTTTCTATAGTATTCTTGATTTTTGTTTTCATTTCTTCTCTTTTCTCAATGAGTTTTATTGTATTCTCAGTCAGTACTTTCCATGGTTTTTTATTTTCGGACTTGATTTCACATTATTTTGCTGATGAAATCAATATATTTTCCACTATATTATACAATTCTTGAACTAGCCAATTTTTGTTTTTGTCAATTCTATTTAAGTTTTCTGCGATTAACCCAAAAAAATTTTCTTTATCCAGGTTCTTAATTGTTTTCTTAGTATGCTCAAATTTGAGTCTTCTTGCTTCTTTGTTTTGGATTTGTATGCAGCATCTTACCATCCTGTGGTCGGTATCGAATTTAAGCCTTTTTATGGCACTTACATCGGTTATAGTTGAGGTGTCATTTGATAGAATGTAGTCTATTTGGTTCTTAGTTCACCTGTCAGGGCTTAACCAGGTCCACTGTAGTTCCTCTGGTTTTTTAAAGAGTGTGTTTAGTATTTTTAACTGTTGTTGTAAGGCAAACTGTATTAATATTTCTCCTCTAGGGTTTCTTGAACCATATCCGTGAATTCTTATTGTACTTTCTTCTCCAGCTTTTCTTTTACCAATTTTACAGTTAAAATCTCCCATTAGAATTTTATTTTTAGTCATTATACTATCTAGGGGTTCAATGGGGTAGTGCATGCGTACCGCACGGTGCTGTTCTCGGATAACACCGCTTAGCCTCTCCTACCCAATTCCGACTCTCACCTCCTCGTGGTGAACCCTGGTAACCTGAACTGGTAGATTACTAGACAGGGCCAACGAGAGCGGGAGAAATGGCCCTCCGATAAGGGTATTGGTCGTTCGGCTAACAACCCTACACTGTAAAAAGAACTCTTGTTGCGAAGCCTACAGCAGAGCCTCGGAATGGACTGATCTCACGGAAACGACAAACGCAAAGGAAAATGGATATGAGTATTGGTACTTGGAATGTGAGAACTCTGTATCAAGCAGGCGCTCTAACTAACGCGCTGCAAGTTGTCAAGAAGTATAATCTAGATATAACAGCCCTACAAGAAATAAGATGGCCAGGGGTGGGCTCCCTAAAGAAAGATAAGTACCTAATCTTTTATAGTGGCGGACCAAATAACAGACATGAGCTGGGATGTGGCTTTATAGTAAATAAGAAACTTCAAACGAGTATTATCGAATTTCGTCCAGTGAGCAATAGAGTATGCTACCTTAGAATCAAACTAAAGCTTAGAAATCTGTCTATTCTCTCAATACACGCGCCAACTTAGGAGAAAAATGAGGAGGAGAAAGAGGTATTCTACCTTGGGTTACAGTTTGAACTGGACAGGATCCCAAATAATGATATGAAGGTCGTGTTAGGGGACTTAACGCCCAAATAGGCAGGGAGGAAGAGTATAGATATATAGCTGGCAGGCGCAGCCTGCACCAGATTACTAACGATAATGGGGAGAAAACAATTCAACTGGCTGCCTGCAACGACCTTCGAATCCGAAGCACTTCATTCCCACATCGGGATATTCACAAAGGAACTTGGACATCGCCGGATGGAAGAACCATCAACCAAATAGATCATGTGCTGGTAGATAGTAGATCATACTCAAGTTTGATGGATGTCAGAACGTGTAGAGGGGCGGCCTCAGATTCGGACCACTTTCTCGTCCGGGCAAAAATCAGAGAAAAAATTAGCGAAATGAAGAAGGAAACTGCCACCAGGGCGACCAAGTTCGATATCGAAAAATTAAAAAACGAAGAAACGCTAACGAGATATAGAAGTAGAATGAAGGAGGAGATGGAGACACTAAACGTTACTAATGATCATAACACTGAAAATGTGTGGAGTGACGTAAAGAATATTATGAGTAGGGTAGCAACAGAAGTGATTAGTACACAAAAGGCCCAAATAAGAAATGAATGGTACGACGAAGAGTGCAGAGAAGCAGTCGAAATGAGAAATATATCGAGATTGAAAATGATTCAAAGACCGACCAGAGCAAAAAAGGAAGAGTATGGAAATCTTAGAAGAGAAGCCAAATGTATCTGTAGAAGGAAGAAGCGGGAATTTATGAACAAACAACTAGAGGCTGTACAACAAGCACATGATATTAAAGAGGCTAGAAAGCTCTTCAAAGCTATAAAAAATGTCAATCATTACCAACCCAGAGAAACAATGTGCAAAAATGAAGAGGGAGACATAATGGTAAACCCTGAGCAAGTAATGGATAGGTGGAAAACCTATTTTGAGGAACTCCTAAATAAGACAAATGAATGTGAACCACACCAGGCAGGACAATTAATGAATGCTGCCCAACCGATGGTTGAAGAACCTACGCTAGACGAGGTGACAGAAGCCATTAAACGATTAAAAAATAATAAAGCCCCAGGAGTGGATAAGATTCCAGCTGAATTGGTAAAGCTCGGAGGTGAAGAGCTAGTAAGGATAGTTCATCAGCTGATAATCAACATCTGGAAGTCGGAAGGTATGCCGAAGGAGTGGGGAACGGCCATTATTTGCCCGATTCATAAAAAAGGTGAAAAACTAAGGTGCGAAAACTACCGTGGCATATCACTGTTATGCACAACCTATAAGATTTTCACAGACATTTTAAGGCATAGAATAGAGCCATACGTGGAGGAGCACATAGGGGAGTATCAAGGAGGATTCCGGGCCGGTAGGTCGACCACGGATCAGTTATTCACAGTCAGACAAATCATGGAGAAAGCTTGGGAGTATAATCTTAGTGTCTACCAGATATTCGTTGACTTTAAGCAAGCTTACGACAGCATACAAAGGGGGACGCTGTACAAAGCAATGGAAGGATTAGGCATCCCAACAAAGCTAATAAGGTTAACGAGTATGACAATGGATAACTCTAAAGGAAAGGTGAAAATACAGCAAAGAACTACAGATGAGTTTGATATTGAGCAAGGCCTAAGACAAGGGGATGGACTCGCCGTAATGTTGTTCAACATTGCTCTAAACAAGGTCGTAAAGTAAATGGACATTGACGTCAACGGAATTGTCATAAATAAAGGGCAACAACTGATGGCGTACGCGGATGATATTGACATAGTAGGAAGAACAGAGCAGCTAACTAAGGAAAGATATAGGGAACTAAAAGAGAAATCCCAAGGCATTGGCCTAGAAATCAATCTAGGAAAGACTAAAGTCATGGAAATAGGGACAAGGGAAGGATTACGCCAAAGTTGGACTATTGGTGATGACGATATCGAAGTTGTACAAGAGTTTACATACCTGGGAAGTAAGATAAACGTGACAAATGACATCACGCAGGAGATTAGAACGAGAGTGATGAAAGGAAATAGAACTCTTTATGCATTACATAATATCCTCAAGTCAAGTCTAGTCCAAAGACAAACGAAAATCCTAATTTATAAAACGCTAGTTAGACCTGTTGTTCTGTACGGGTGTGAGACGTGGACTCTCACAAAGAAAACAGAGGAAATGCTGGCAATTTTTGAACGGAAGGTCCTCCGAAGAATATACGGTCCGGTCAGGGAGGAAGATGGATGGCGCATTAGATACAACTTCGAGCTAGACGATCTATATAAAGACCTAAATATTGTGGACTTTGTCAGAGCCCAACGACTCAGATGGGCAGGGCACGTTGAACGAATGAAGGAAGATAGAGTTCCGAGAAGAATCCTGATTAACAAGATGCGTTATTACTCTAGAGGCAGGGGACGACCAAGGACACGCTGGAGAGACAACGTCCAAAACGACGCGAATAAGCTCCTCGGTGTGAGAAATTGGCAAGTAGAAGCACGGGATCGGGACAAATGGAGGCGAAGGCTAAAAGAGGTCAAGGCCCACTAATGGGCTGTAGTACCACTGGAAGAAGAAGAAGAATACTATCTAGGGTGTTTTCTAGCGTGTTGTAAAATGAATTAATTTCCTCATCTGTTGCATTGCTGGTTGGTGCATATGCTTGTACTATGGTCACATGATAGTATTTGTGTAGTTTTATTTTTAGGAGTGCTATTCTCTCCGTAATTCCTTTAATTTCTTCTATTTTGTTCTGCCATTTTGGTTTCACATAAAATCCTACGCCATATTGCCCTTTTGTTTTTCCATAATTATAGAACAGAATTCCATTTGATTTCTTCATTAATGTCTCTTGGTCTCTTCTTACTTCGCATAGGCCTATAATATCCCAATTTATTTCTTCTATCGCTTTGTCTAATTCTATTTCCCTATCTTGAGATAATAGTGTTTTTACATTTAAGGTTGCTATGTATATCTTCGTATTTTCTTTGTCTGAAAAGAAGGATTTAGTCTTACTGTCCCGCGGTGACTGGCCGTTTTGGAACATTTCTTTTTCTTTATCTATATTTGATTGGCTTGGGTTTCGCTTATTTTTTTCATTTTCGTTATATAATAGTTTTTCGTTTCGTGCTCCTGTCTTCTTTGCTTGGGTCTTTTCCCAGAGAATGTTGTCTACATTCTGTGCTAATTGCTATGATCCGTCTGATACAGTCTCCTTTCTAGATATGTTCGCTTCTTTGTTTGTGTGTATATCTGCGTTTGATGTACAGGGGGCTCCCATTTCGTTTGTATTTTGATTTGAAATTGTTTTCTTTTGTGTGAAGTCATAGTCATGGAGGGTTTTTGAAGGTATGTTAAATCTGCTTCTAGACTGCGATCTGTCTCTGTTATTTTGTATTACCCTTGTTCTTCTTTCTTTTGCATTTTGGGTTATTATTTCTTCCTCAGTATTAGTGTTTTGATTTTGATTTTCATCTCCATCAGAGTGTGATCTTTTATTTTTGTTTTCCATGGTAATGTTTGAGCTTGACTTGCTTTCTTCGTCTGCCACTTCGCCATTTACATAAAGTTTATTATTTTTTATTATAGCATGTTTCCCTTCCTCTCCATACTTTTTCATTACAGGGATCAGTTTCTTTCTTTCTTCTATTTCCTCTTTCGTCAAATCTGGTGTTATGTATACGTTATTTGGAAATTTTTTCTTACTAGCTAGAATTTCTATTACGTTTCTTTCTGCAAGAAATTTTACTATAATTGGTCTTGTTTTATGTTCTTTCATTGGGCCTAACCTTCTGATTTTATTTATCTCAAGCATTAATATTTCTGTTTGTAGTGATTCATTTAGCAGTTTTAAAGTATGTTTTTCTAGTTCAAAAATATTCCTCTCCATTTCTTTATAACCATGTAAAATGATATTTTTCTTCCTCTCTATTGATTCGGTGTAATTTAATTTAATTCCATGTTTCTTTAGCGTTTCTTCTACTTGTTTTTGTTTTTCATTCGTGTCGAGGGAAAGTCTTAATAGGTCATCTTTTATAGCATTTAGATCTTCTCTGACATTTGTTTCCAATGATTGTATAGCATTTAAGATTCTTTCTTCCATCGTAATGGTTATTACTTGGGGCTTTATTTACTTTTGATAGATATCTAAAAAATATAGCTTTAATTATTTATATCAGACAGTCAGTACTACTTGCGTGTAATGTGGGTGGTATTTGTCGGTTTTGGTAATGGAACTTCGGATTGTTTCTTGTGTAATTTTGTAGATGACACTACTTGTACCTTCCGCAATATTGGACCGCGTTGGTTGTTTTGTTGAGGTTTTCTAGGTTAAAATTTTTGTAGACTTTTCTTCAACCATGTATCTAATTAGTCTGGGTTCCAAAGTCTCTTTTGGTATATATCTCGTATTTTTTACTTTGATATTTCTCTAGGATATTTTATTTGTTATAAGAACACTCTTTACAATGTCAATCAATGACGACAAATTTTTTATAAATTTTTTATTACTATATATATATATATATATATATATATATATATATATATATATTTATATATTTATATATTAGGGTGGCCCTTATTTGAGTAAAAAATTGATTTTAGCTTCTAAATATTTTTTAAATGGTCGGCAGAATACTCTCGGGCGTTTATTTTAACGTTAAACTGTGCGCCACTTCACTTTTGTGCTATTTAATTGTTGTTTTTCTCCTGAAAGTTGAAGAAAATTCATTTAAACTAAATGGCTATGTATTTACTGGGTTAGATTAGATCTAAAATCACTCAGAATGATTTACAAATATTTGCTATAACATTTTACGATCTTTCTTTAACGTTAAAACTTGTCTGATTCATTTTTGTTCTATTTAATACCTTCTTTCTTAGAAAATTCGAATAAATTCATTTAGACTCGGTTGCTTTGTACTTATTGGGTTCCATTTAATTCAAAACGACTCAAAATGATTTTCGAATGTCTGCTATAAAATTATAAGGCCTTTACTTCAACAGTATATTTTGCCCCAAAACACGTACACTGAAAGAAAAAAAAGTCTTGAAAGTTCAATATATTCAGACTGTCTTAGCATAAGACGATCATGAATAAAAAAGCAAATTCCATTACAAATTCTTCACAGAAATGGTAATCATATTATGAATTGTTGGAACAAAGACCTTATAATAGTATGGCGGACATTTATCAATCACTTGAAGTGTTTTTGGATCAAATAACATTTAATAAACATAAATTAGATGCCTTTAATGCCAACGATTAAAACAAAAGGCAATGATATCTTAGACGCGTGACATACAAAACAACCAATATTAAATGAATTTTTTCAAATTTTCAAAAAAAGAGGCTTTTAAATGAAATAAAAGTGAAGTGGGGCATGTTTTAGCGTGAAAGTAAAGGTCGTAAAATGTTATAAAACACATTTGTAAATCATTCTGAATAATTTTAGATCAAATAAACCCAGTAAATATGAAGAACCAAGTTTGAATATATTTTTCAGATTTTTAGGAAAAAAGGCAATCAAATAGCACAGAAAGGAAGTGAGGTACGATTTTACGGTAAAGTAAAGGTATTATAATGCTATAACAAACATTTGTGGATCAGTATTCAGCCGGCTATATTAAAAATATTTAGAAGCTTTTTAGGAGGTGTCGAACAAAATCTATTTTTGGACCCAAATAAGGGCCACCCTGATATATATATATATATATATATATATACGCCCAGGGTATGAATTGGGGTCTCAAATTTTTAGCTATCCCATCGAACGGGGTCTAGTGGTCGTTTTGGGGTCATAAAATGGCAACTTTGGGGTCTTCGATATTTGAGGCAAAATCATTGCGTGAAGTTGTTCTAAACACCGTAGTTCTAAAAATTCCACACGTCACATTTTAATTCTGCGGTATAATAAAATTATTTTAAGTATGATAACTTAATAAATAAACAACAATTAACTTATTAACAATAATTCACAATAAAAAAATAATAATTTAACGGTAGAAAATTTAAAAATAAAAAAAAACAGTAACTAAATGCATTTAAAAAACATTAAGTACACAAAAACTATGTAAATAACCAATAAAAATTAATAATAATCAATATAATAATAATTAATGATCCATTTGATACTATTATTCGCGGCAAGTTAGTAACTTAGGTATTACGGGGAATATTGTCCCACGACCAATAGCGTTTCATTATTTGACATCGTTGTCATGGAAATGAGTGAATTAATATGATAATTGGACTAGTGCAATTACAGCGGTAATTTGCACTAGTGAAATTATCAGTAATAATATAACAAGAGACTTGTTGCCAGGCAATAGTCACGAAAGCCCGTAGAGCTTGAATTATTGCTATTGCAAGTTTGATAAAGATACTAGAGAAATATTTTCTAATTTATTGAACTCTCGAGTTATATTTAATTAGATTATTTTTTGACTGAGGTCGATTGATGACTTATTAATGTATTCATGGAAGTTGTTTCGAAAATTTGTTGGTGTATTTCTGTATCTAAAATACAACAAAATCGATTTTTTCACACATCTTATTTTAATGGGGTGGCTAGCTCAGTGGTATGTAGTCGGCCTGTGGATCCTGACAACCCTGGTTCGATTCCCACAGGTTACAAACAATTTTCATAATTTCAAAAGCTACCCCTGTGGCTCCTCCACCACTAACATATTTGGGGGCTGTGATTTGACGACTGGTAATCGCACTTCACGCGCAAAATATATCACTTACCGAGATCTGCTTCGGCAGAGTGCCACACCCAGTAATGGGTAGAAGGCGTGATGATATATTTATATATTTTTATATTTTATTTGACGCGTTGACAGTTTTAAATAATTATTTGACAAATACCTATCATTTGTCACAAACAAAAAAGCAAGTACAGAGATATTTTCCGGGAATAATCACAAAAGCTTTATTCTCAGTATAATAATGACAGGATTGGTTAAAACGCAGACACGTAATATACAATGAAGCATTTCATTGGTTTTGAGAAACGTAAAAAAATTATCGCGATAATTTTCTGTATAAAAAATTTACAGTTTTACTCTATTTTTTTTTTTTAGTTACCTACGAACGAAGTTATCTGACATATGTCAACATATGGATGTTGTACAAATTTTGATGAAATGAATATTCCCAGAAATTATTTTCTCGCTATTCACTCGGGATTTTGTTGCTCTTAGGAAATACTCACTCATCTTCGACTTCTATAGCAACAAAAGCACTCGTAAGGTCAAAAAAAATATCGGTAATATTCAATGAAATGGTAATATTATAAATAATAGTTATTAAAAAAAAATTGGGTAAAAATAATTTTTCAATCAACTACCCCGTTCTATAAACGTCGTCGGCAAATATCGTCGTCGCGAAGCCGGCGAAGTTTTCGAGAAAACCGCAATTTAAAAACCATTCTTTAGGAATAAACTCCCATGTTGACTGAGCGTACTTGATAACTGATTAAAAATTAATCGCGTTGTTTTAATTAAACATTTTAATTAATTTACTTATAAATACTTCATGTACATTTATTTATCTATATAATACGTAAATTGATTACAAAAAATTTATTTTAATCATATTAATGTTAAAAATTCAAATATATTAGCTAAATGTCTGCCCGTACTTTACAATTGATTTGAAATAAATCTCGTTCATTTAGTTAAACAATTTAATTAATTCACTTGTGAACACTTATCTCATATTTAATCATGTATATTTTATGTGAATTAACAAAAAAAATTTTATTTTAATCATATTACTGCTAAAACATTAATTAACAATTTAACAACTATAATTTTGAATAATTATTTCACATTTGGTTATGTATACTTTCTGTTAATTAATAAATATATACTAGAATTTTGTGATATAGCTATTTTAACGAACCGCCACTGATTCCCCAGCCTTGTAACCCGCGGAAATGCAATGAGTGAGAGATGTTACAGCGCAGACAGAGAGCAAGTGTGTACGCAATTACGCAATAAGCGGATATAAATTCTTGATACCTTCCGATTTCCCAGTAACCGATATCAACTTTAAAATTTCAAAAGGAACAAACATATTATATTTTTTTCAAATTTGTCCTTGCAAGAACAAAATTATGAGATTAATCATGTTCATAGTTATTGTTGTTTTCAACAACTGTTTTGTACGCCTTTATTTATTATATTTATTTATACACGTTGCAGTACAAATCATGTTATATGACTAATATCTATTAATCAATAAATAAGTCAGATAATTGCTGGTTGAAATAAAAGGTGATGCTTGTAACTCAACATTTAATTACTTTTATTTGACTTTAAACAAATTACACTTTTGTAAAATATTATTATTTATATGAATATTAACAAAACTAAAAGAATAAACAATAACACTTTATCTCTCATTGATCTACACTGCTTGATTGTTGCTTTCTGACTGCTACGCGGCTCACTGGGCTGAGTGGGTTGTCTTCTCTCTCTGCCCCTGGTTCATCATATGTAGTCAGTGGCGTCTCGTTACATGCTTTATTTAAATATTGGTAAACTATTTATATAGCGCGCTAGATAAAATTTTGTATTATACTTGTGTTTTATTCTCGTGTTTAATCTTTTCTTACGTAATAAATAACTATAATTCTTTTAAAAATATCCAAATATATTTAAAATATTAGTAGAATATAATTTGACCGCAGACATCGAAATACTTGATGCCCGACGAGCGACGCATCGGTGGCTATGATATAGGATTAGTATTAATATTACACGGCACTCAGATACAGGGCCGGACTACAACCATTATTCCATAGAAAATAAACACTATGTATGTTAAAATCTCTTAAATTCTTTGTATTTATATTATTGAAATCTGTATAAATTGATATAAATGGCGTTAAATAAGTAGTGTGTTTGGATGAGAATGTTTGACGAAGACTGATTATTTGATTAATTTGAAGAGTGAATGTTTTATGAATGATTTTAGGGTTCGTGCTATCCCATTTGACGGAATATAATGTGATGATATGTATGTATGTAAATAAGTATATAATTATAAAATCTATAAATAATGCAGATTTACATAATTTTACAGTAGCAGATAATGTTCAATTATTTTCACGTTTTTATATGTTCAAATCTCTTAAAATCTCACATATACATCCTTGAAATATGTATAGATCGACATTAATTGTTTAAAATTAGTCTATAGTCATAATATCCAAAACATGCTTAAACATAGGTAGAATGTAATTTCACCACAGGCTGCTAGATACGGGATGTCGGTTACGGAGATTATAGAATCCAGTTCTCAGATACAAGCATGTGCTACAGCTATTATTCTACAGCAAATAAATATTGCAGTAAACTAGTAAATAAAATTAGCTTAATTTCAAATCAACATTTAAATATGCATATTTTTAACAACAATTGTTCATCAATTATTGATTATTATTATTTGTGGACTTCATGCGAACCTTTACTTGTGACGTAAAATTTATATCTGTAGAATATATACGATAGTACGTGTCTTATTGCATAAGTTTGTTAATATATAATCATATTAGTTGAAAAGTGAACTACTAATCGGAAATGTAGTGACTAAACAAATTTTTTTTTGTATAGATTTTTATTTGATATTAACTTGACCTTTTATGTGTCAACTTTTACCATATGACATAAATTTTAAAACATTAATTGAAGCATAAAAGCAGAATTCTCAAAAAAAGATTTAACATATTTTGAATTTTGATTTACAATTGAAATCTCGAGAACTATAAAAATTGATTTAATTATAAACTAAAGTTAAATTAGAAGACGATTTTTTATTTTCAAAAAATAGCAAGATGAATAAATAAAAACTAATATGTAAACAGACTACGAAAAATGGTTTATTTATAACTGTAGATATCACTTCTACTACGCGCGTCGACTTTAAAATGGTTATTTGAAAGATATGAAGTGTCAAATTACTAATATGTTTATTAATTACAGTAGTGCAAAGTTTGAAAAATGTAAGTTAGTAGATGTTTTTGTAAACAAACTTAGTTAACTTGGAAAAAATGTTTATTTATAACTACAGGTCTCACTTGTAATGTGCGCTACAACATTAAATTGCTTATTTTAAAGATATGAACTGTCTAATTACTAACATGTGTATTAATTATAATAGTGCAATGTGTGGAGAATGTCAATTAGTAGATGTTTTAGTGAATAAACTTCGTAGACTAGAAAAAATCGATTATTTATAACTGCGGGTCTCACGTGTACGCACATTGTGACACTACGCTATGCATATTTGTCAGTAGAATAGAAAAAAATAATACGATTAAATGAAAAAAATTAAACGCTACAGTAATATATTAAAAAATTTAACGAAATTAGAAGATTTCTAAAATGTTAACCTAAAATGAACTGTTCGAACTTCAATAAAAGTAAAACTACTGTATATAATAATAATTACTTCGCTTTACACTATGAAGTAAACATATAAAATAGATTTTAATCATTTATTTTATATCTATTAAATATATAAACATTATAATATTGTAAAAGTAAGCACTCGCGACACAATCTTCAAATTACGTTTCACTTGATAAAATAAATCATATAGTTTGCCATACACAAAATGATGCACAGAATAGAAACTTGTCACTTTTGGAATTATATGCACAAATACTTGTTAAAAATATATTCTATCTACACAATGTAAATTGCACATTTAATATTGATGTGACAGTCACTCGTTTGACAGTTACGGAACGCATCTAAAATCATGATGTCACACGCCCGTTGTTTATTGCTATATAAATTCAATTGTTTAACTAATATACACGGCCACAGGAGTAATTTTCATTTGGTGAAAATATTTGTCGACTGTGGGGATCGAACCAGGGTTCTCACTGGGCCATTACCCCATAATATGAGTTGTATTTATTACTTCCATAACAACTAATAAAAATTGTATGCCAAAAAATAATTTGGTCGAGTCCAGGAACGGATGAACAAGTACAAACCGGCTCACATTATACATAAACAAGTATTTTGAATTAAATAAAACAGTGTTTAAAATTTAAAAATTTTAAATTACATTTCGAGGATATACTAATAAAATTATTTTTTAACTTTATTGAAATTAATGAAAGAATATATAGTTGTAAATTACTTGTTTTATTTTATTAGTGAACAAAATTGTTGTATAGAAACTATTCACAATTAAACTAAACATATGTAGCATATGTACATTTTTTCAAGTACGGGTCTGTGCAGCGCGTTGTGTGGTCCTTGAGCGCGTCGGGCCGAGACAGCGTGCTACCGCGAAGTAATGACATCTAATTACTTTGTATACGTTTTGTAAATAAACTAATGCAAAGTTATTTGCAAAATCTACTTGTCGGACCCTCACAGCATAAGATGTAGCGGAATACAGGGATGGAAAACTTGGGCCGCATTTAAAAATTTTCACTTCCCGCCACAGTTGTCACATTTTAATAATTTTCTGACAAGTAATCAGTTGAAGCCTGAATGACATCTAACAAATTTAACCGCTATTTATACTTAAGGGTAGATATATCCAACGTACAGATAAGGTGTAAATAATATATTACAGCTATCTACACCTATGACATCAAACTAATTTACCGCTATTTATTTGACAGAAGATTTATCCAATACACAGATTAAATGTAAAATTATACCGAAACCTTTGTTTTCTTACATATAACTTTGAAATTATCATTAAACTATCGCAAATTGCAATATTCTTACTTACATATTTAGTAATCCCACCCTGGTAAGCAAACGCTTGCCGTGTTAGTAGATTTTGTAAATAATATACCTCTTGTATGTATCTAATAATAAAGATAAACTTATACTTTCGCGTTAGACATATACCATATTTATTTCGAATTTTACACAACGATTTGGAAGGTTTTATATATTCTCCAATATAATTAGGTATTTTTTTCTTAAGAAGTTTGCTTTGTTTAGTAAGCATGTTAATAATTTCATCAGTCAATTGTTTTCAAAATGTTCTTTGCACAAATCATTACTATAAATGTTTCTAAGCAATTATCTGATAATGTATTTAAAAATAATTGAATTTTGAACTGAAACAAATAAAATATTGCTAACTTTGTAAAAGCGAATTGAGTATTAAAATTAATCAAATACATACTTATAATAAAATGATGAAATAAACAAAAAAATATGGTATCCTCTTATTTAAAATTTAGCACCTGATTTGACATATTGATGTGTTCTAAGAAACTATAACTTTACTGATATGTTTATTTTTATATTTTGCAACAAAAGCCGCCCATTACAACACTTGGAAATGCTGTTTTTATAAATGATAATATAGCATGTATTTAGGGGCGGACTGGCACTAAAATGTTTATGTGAAAATTTTATTAAGCGGCCCATTTGATCTGTGGTCCGTAACCTGTTTTAAGAAAAAGGAATTAATAATAATTTGTTCTTTGAATATATTCTTTTGTATTTATTTATTTATTTATTTCACAAATCAGATCAACAGGTCAATGACCCAATAACAGATCCATTACAAATAGATACATAGGTACATAGAAGTACTAATAAGCATACAATTTTTTAAAAAATAATAGTATACTAACTTAGTGTAAACAAACATTGAAATTACAAAGTCTCATTAGAGAAATCAATTAGAATATTTTTGCAACTGTTTTTAAAACAAAATAAAAAAATACAAAAAATATCAATAACACTATATAAAGAATTGTAGAGTGCGCACATAGAGTATAGCGCAGATTTAACAAGCGTGTTGGTACAAGCTTTAGGTAAATAGAAGCAGGTATTGTGCCTGATTTTAATTTTGGGAGCGTGACGCTAATACAGCAAGTGTTTCAGGATCATCAATTAAGTTATGCACTATTTTAAATAAAAATAATAAGGACGCGCATTGCCGCCTAATATGGAGTTTCGTTATGTTAAAACACGACAATAATGCTTCGTATGAATAATCATAGGAGGGATAACATTTTAATTTCTTGAAGTAAAGGTATTTAAGAAATTTTCTCTGAATTGATTCAATTGTAGTTTGTGGATGACTAGTTCGTGATTAATACAATCAAACGCTTTGGAAAAGTCTGTGTATGCAACGTCGACTTGTTTATTTTGATCAAGTTCACTAGACAGAAAATGAATGAATGAAAATAAGTTAGTGACAGTAGATCGTTTTTCCATAAATCCATGCTGAAAAATTGATATGGAGTTACGTATAGTTGGATAAATAGATTGGTAACTTAAACATTCAAAGATTTTAGTAAAGTTTGATAGTATAGCTATGGGTCTATAGTTTTTAATATTATTGCTGGCCCCACCTTTAAAGACAGGTACAATACGGGCAATTTTCCATATGTCTGGAAACGTGTTATACTTCAGACACAAATTAAAGATCCAATAAAGTGCATTAGTAAAAGAAGTACAGCAATCTTTTAAAATGAAGATAGGTACCAAGTCCGGACCTGTAGAACATTTAATTTTTAGGTTTTTATAACACTGGCTATTTGAGGTTTTGAAATTGAGGACAAATGAATATGATTATTAACAGGATTAACAGGAGGCATACTGACAGGGTGATGGGAGGTATAAACGCTTTTAAAGTAGGATGCAAAACCGTTCACAATATCCATTGGATTTCTTAAAATGCAGTCATTTAATGTCAAACTATTCGAGATTCTTGATTTCTTGTTTATAGAATTAATATATCCCGAAAATTTATTCGGGTTAAAAATTACTGAAGCTTCGGCTTGAATAATGAAGTTTTTGTGAGCATTCGCGATTTTAGTTTTAATTTGAGATCTTAGACATTTATACCGTTCAAGATAAAAATTATTATTAGGATAAAGATTGTGCATTTTAAGCAATCTTGCTTTTTCTTTAACGTCACTAATTATATCTTTGGAAAACCAACATGGATACGTACTAGACCGCGAACTTCTAAATGACACACATTCATCGAGAAACGACTAAAGTATAGTGTAAAAAAAATTCACGTCCACAAAAATTTCTAGTTGATTCCAATCAAAATTGTTGACATATGAATATAATTTGGAAAAATCTGCTTTTTTAAAATTATACTGTTTAGTTTGAACAGTAACAAGAAATTTGTGTGAAATATTGGTCACAGAGCAGACTGACACGAGAAGCGCTGGATGAGCCGGATCAAGATTGAAAATTGGATCCTCAACTTTTGTGACACTACATTGCAATTCAGACAAAATTAAATCCAACAATCTGTCCTTGTTGTTCAAAACTATGTTATGCTGAGCTATATTAAGAAAAGAAATGAAATCCTGATAAGCATGAACTTGAGTGCAATTGACATTAGATGAAATTTCAGGAATATTGAAATCACCCAGAATAACAAAAAAAATTTTATTAATGAAAGGTAGTGATTACAAAAAAAACAACTAGATTTGGGGGAATATAAATATTAAAAATATAAAATGAGTTTTTGTTAACAATTAATTTAGTCTACATTGGTCGGTAAAATATTCTTCGCGTCGCCGAACGCCACTGGTGAAGATGCAAGGTCATTATGAATGGCTAATAGAACACCGCTACCTTTTGAAACACCGCACGCCTGAAAGTTCCTGTCACATCGGTAAACGCAGTAAGAATCACTAGCAAATTCAGAGTCGCGCACACTTTTTTAAATTTTTTTACGTTAAATGTAGGTACAATTGTTTTGTTATTAAACTTGCATAATACAAATTACATGTTTTGCTAAGAACATTTAAATATTTGAGGAAAAAGATAAGACACCTCTATTTCATAAAACAAAATACTGATCTTCGCAATTTTCGCTTCTTACACGAGTATTTATGCAATCAGATCATGGTAATCTAAAGCCGATTTATCAGTGAGGTAATTGTTTAATTCTAATTATTTTTGCCTAAAGCAATATAGAACAAGTTAGCAATGCTTTCATTATTATTCAAATTATTAATAATGCAGTCTAATATCTTCTCACAAAACTGGATATTTCTGTACTTAGAGTAAATGCCGGGAACACTTCTTATACGATTTTTTTTCTGATTCTAGAATTTCAGTAATTGAAATTACAATTACAATTCTACAATTAGGTAGCATTTATTAGGCATCTTAAAATAAAACACAACACTTTATAATCATAAGATCGTGTCATAGATACACATTTTATTATAAAAAACAGACATGACGCCAGTTTTGTACTTATTATACTACTTATACTACATGTAATATGTTGATTTTCATATATGTATCAAAATTATTACTTACAATTGTACATTTACTACTAGAAATTTATTTTCAAATTGATTCATGCATAATATGGTAAATATACTGTCAGCCGCGATCTTTATTATAGATGGCTATGGTTTAATTCATAATTAATTGTGTAAAAAAATCAAAAATTTAGGGTGTTTGAAAACAAAATAATATAATGTAAGTAATTCGTGCTTCGCTTGCAGAACATTACTCGCTGGTTGCTGTAGCACGTCGCGGGTCTTCCGTCTCCAACATTCCTGACCATGGGCGGCGGGTTTAGGAAGGAGGGCGTTTGTTATAATTAGCTATTATAGTGAGAAAGTTTTATATGAGATTTTGTTTCTCAATGTTTTTTTTCTTGCTTATCTCTATATTATGTATAAAAAATTTCAATACATAAAGAAAAGTTACCAATAAAATGTGATAACTGACTTGGATACATAATTTAATTTTCTACAACTTGCATTTGAAGCATTTTTTTTTAATTAACTGGCCACTTTTGCGCTGGGAAAAGTTTATTTCCCATATTAAACGCCTATGGTCAGTTTTTTATGTTACACCCGGTATAATATCCACTAACATCTTTGGGGGCCGTGATTTGACGGCTGGTAACCGCACTTCACGCGCAAAATATATAACTTACCGAGATCTGCTTCGGCAAAGTGCCACACCCAGTAATGGGTAGAACGCGTATTTAAGTGTCATAACATGCAAAACTAATTTTCTGGAAGAGGAATAATAAAAATTATCATTGTAAACATATCAGGATTTATAATAATCATACTACTAATCACGCTTTAATGCTGTATCTATTTTATTATACAACAGAGAATAAAGTAATCAAGAAAATATCTAAAGATTAAATATTTGTACAGAATTCCGATACGAATTAATGCTAGAGTAGGAATAGTTATTTAAATTAACATACATAATGATAATTAAGGTTATAGGCAGTGCCGGCTTAAGACATTTTGCCGCCCGAGGCTAACTTTTAAAAACCGCCATTCTTGACAAACGAAAAATCATTATTCCAACATAAACTGTTTTAAATTATAAATGGTATATAAACTCTACCACGAAAAAAAGTGAATCATAAATCATATTTTTTTAATAAAATTTTATCAATAGCATAACGAACAACAAAATATACAACAAAAGAAGAAAAAACAAAACAAAATAAAGATTATTAAAAAAAAATTGGATAACAGATCTCCTGCCTAATCACAATAAATAAAGTAAATTTTTGTTTCCGGGCTTCTAATTTCCAGAACATGTTAATTACGGTAGATCCTAAGAACCCTGGTTTGATCCTCACAGCCAACAAACATTTTCATCAATTTAAAAAATAACTCCTGTGGCTCTCCTACCACTAACATCTTTGGAGGCCGTGATTTGACGACTGGTAACCGCACTTCACGCGCATAAATATATCACTTACCGAGATCTGCTTCGGCAGAGTGCCACACCCAATAATGGGTATAATAGGCGTGATGATATATTTATATTTATTTTATTATTAAATATCATTTTTTTTCTAATTTGGGAATCAAATTTCTAATAGTAACTAAAAAACATGAAATACAAAATTTTAAATTGCATCCAAGCAAAAACTAAAGAATTAATAACTTCATAGTAATTTGCTATATATGTAAATGGTGATTACTCACGCGTATCTTAATGTTGCATTATCACACGTATATTGTACAATATTTTATCTACGGCCACGAAATAAATTAAATTTAAAACAAAAATAATTTTGAATTGACAGTTCTCATAATTAGTTTACATTTAACAAATTTAAGTGAAACCATGGTAACTATCATAAAACAATGCTCTGATTTATTATAAATTATGCACAAATAATAATTTAAGAAATTATATATTCGGTAATAATATAGATATTATAAATAAAATTGCTAACGCATCGTTGTGGAATGAGAACCTGAGTTCAATTCCTTAGGCGAAAACAAATTTTCACTAGATATAAAGATACCTGTGGTTCTACAACGATGTTTAATTTCTATTGTTCATTACTCAACCGTGTATCAGGCTCTTCTGAATATTATTCCCAAAAATATAATTGAATTATAAAGAGAAAATTGGGATACTGCCAGAATTTTAACCTGGGACCTATGAACACCGCTATCCCAATTTTTCTCTTTATAATTCAACTTGATTTCATTATTAATCTATTCCATAAAAATTTGATTATTTTATATGTTAATCTACGTAAAATAATTTTCCCTCTTTTTTTCTATTATTTAAAAGTAGGAAAAAGTACGTAATACAGATTTATTAGTTAATCGTGATGTAGCCTAGCTCCTGGTGACAAAGATAATATTAACATTAAGAGAGAAAGCATAATAATGAGAAAGAAGGCTTTCTTTTTTTAGAGAAATGGGTACACTTCGACAGAGCTGTTTACGTTTCAGTCAATATTTGTTTTTGACAGTTTTTACTTGTATTATATGAAATTTATGTAAAATTATATTATATTAATCATGTTCCAAATGCAATAATAAAAGGTATTATTATTCTACAAATTTAAGAAGTAAACATTTAAGTACACTTTTTAGGTTCAATTAAAATGGAAGAATTGTATGTACTAAGTTACTATGCTACTGCAACATTTATTGTTTTATTTATTGTTATAATTAAAAATTGATTTGTGTCAGCAATTCGACACAAATCAATCTTGGTTCACAATTACCTCACAATGTGAAGTTGCAGTTTAATACCGCTACCCATGTCAAAAGAACATCAATGGCGATCGTTTTGAATAATTCACTGTTGAACTAAATATTTTAGATATTAATATGTTACTGTTGATCATTTCTTTTAGCATTATTGTAACACATTTACAATTAAATTTGATATGCGTTTAATATTTCTTTAAACGCCGTACTATTGGATTAGCCTATTGTGTTTATTTAAATTCCAATTATATTTCCAAATAAGTTTATATCATTTAGATGGTTATATATAATTATTAATTTTGATGTACAAGTGGAATGGTATTGAGTATTACAAGAATTAAATAAATTTAACAACATTCACCATAAAGATTCGCTTTGATATTTTGACATTAAATTACAAAATAAAAAAAATAGGGTAAAATACATTGTTTATTTTATCCTGATTACAGTATTCGAATCCAGAGATCCCGAGTTTGTATCCCACTCAAGTTAAAATATATGATCTACCACACTGTGGCTCGGTAACTGGAAACTAGTTCCTGTAGCATAAATAAATATACGCGTAGTATGTCTATATTCGCTCGGATACCAAAATAATCGTTTTTATACTAGTTTTATATAAAAAATACAATATTTAGATTGATTTGAAACATGATGATGGAAATAATGACCATATTTGTGGTGAAAATTATTATAGAGTTTAAAAAAAATCAGCGCTTCATTAGTTTCAGGAGATAAATTTTTAGATCTGGTAGTTTAGATGCAATGTTAGGTTTTCGACCCCAAAAGATACTGTATATAATATCGACTGTATATCTTTATACAAGACCCCAATAGATAGGCTGGACACATATATATATATATATATATATATATATATATATATATATATATATATATATATATATATATATATATATATATATATATATATATATATATATATATATATATATATTGTCAATAGTCATACAGAAGTGAACCTTACTTCAGTGTCCGCGGAGCCTGAAGCCAGGCCGACCGCTAGTCCATATACTATTAGCGTAAGGATATATCTATCTATATATCCATATATCTGTAGAGAATTAAATTCTGCATCCAACTTAGTAATCAGATTTTATTTTTGACATTTCATATCCAAGAAAATTTTAAAGTTTGTGATGTGCTCGGATCACTCTTTCGTGGAGATGTGTATTCGAGAGGTTCAATAATGAATAAAAGGAAGTTGAAGTTTAACTAAGAGATTTATTTTATTTAAAATAACACACACAAATAATATGTACAACAATATAATAATTATGAACGGTCGTTCGGTGATCCCACATAAAAGAAATGGTGCCGTAAGGCGGTTATGAAAGAAATAAAGTTACGGAACCGTATCAGGTCAAGCGCAGCTACGGTTAATGAAACAAGAATCAGAATACTGCGTCAGAGCAGGCACAGCCGCAGATAGAGAAAGTAAGAACCGTATCAGGTCAAGTGCAGCTACGGTTAATGAAACAAGAATCAGAATACTGCGTCAGGGCAAGCACAGCCGCAGATAGAGAAAGTAAGAACCGTATCAGGTCAAGCGCAGCTACGGTTAATGAAACAAGAATCAGAATACTGCGTCAGGGCAAGCACAGCCGCAGATAGAGAAAGTAAGAACCGTATCAGGTCAAGCGCAGCTACGGTTATCGGAGACAGGATTTACAATACTGCGTCAGGACAAACACAGCCGCAGATAAAATAAATACAACGGTCGGTGTTAGGATAGGCAACTACAGGCAGGTTAACTTCCGCGGATCGGAGATGGCTACGGAGACACTCACATCTAAGACTCAAATCTAAGACTGACAATCTAAGACTCACAATATAAGACTGACTTTAAAACGGCAAGAAATCGTCTTTATATACCCGTTTCTAAGCGACAAAAATGTTTAATTTATTTTTGATTTTAATGGTCGTTTTACAATTAATACTTTACAAGTCTGGACAACGTTTTTTAAAATATAAAAATATAAAAATAAACTCGCTCCAAGGTAAGTTTGAACTGCTGAACTCTGGTGCCGTATGCCGGATCACTAACCGCTCAGCCATCAGGCGAGTTGAATGTTAAGCCATGCTAACATCTATATTAGTGCGAAGGTTACTTCGTCACAAGTTTTATCACAAACACACGGTTTTCCCCGTACCGTTTTGGATGAGATGCCGGCTTCTCAGTGAAGAAGGGTGGGTTGCTCGGGGAAAGAGGAAGCGCGCCACGTAATTGGAGCAGAATGCTCACCCAAGCCTAATTGCGAAGGTCGATATGGAGAACCGATAATTCGCAAACGTTAACGATGATGAGGGCACAAGCTAGTTTATCGAGGAGGCGTAGACAAATAAACAACAGACGATTAACTACTAATTGACGGGCTATATTGACGTACTTGAATGTAAATTACAAAAATAATAAAATATTACTAAGTTAATTTTATCATAAACAGTAAGGTATTTAAGTAAAATAAAAAATGTATCAAAGTAAAATATAACCCAATCAAGAAAGAGAGTGAATAACTGTAAATTAAATCAAATAGCTAAAGCCGTGGGTCGCCGTGTTCCAGAGTAGAGTTTAGGACTGCGACGTAGGAGTAAATAATCCCTAAATAATAATACGAAGGCGCAAAACGAAGCACGCAATACGCTGGTACCAACGAACGCGAGGACGAACGCCGGATTATAACGTAAACGCAGGCCCTACAAGATACCGTGATGCACAAACCACACACCTCTAGTGTGAAGTTCAAACAACTCAAAAATTAAATAAATTAAATAATACAATAATGCGCTTGACCGGATCTTACAATTAATATTAATACATCATATTTCATTAATTAATAAAAAAGTCAATGTCACGCCACCGAATCCCACGCCGCCTAAAGTTCGGGGGCCCTAATATCCACGCCACCTAAAAGCCACCAAACCGAAAGGTTCTCCTACCACTTTGTCCACAACACCGAATCTAGTCCTCTCTCTCTCTCTTTTTAATGGCTGCACGTCACACCGACGTCACACTGACGTCAGACCTATGACGATTGTTAGTGACATCAAGCATGGCGTCACGTATTCAGTACAGTAAACCAAATAAACATTGAATATTATAATTTTCGAGTTAATTAATTTATGAAATGTAATGCGCTAATCAAATAAAACAACTGCCGGGTCTTATAAAACTATTTAATCTACGATTAAAATTAACTTACTAACTAATTTCACTGAAGATCGGACATTAAACTAACGAAAATGTATGGTATTAAAATTTAATGGATGATTATTAATAGACAATAAGTAATAAAGCTGAATGGTTAGATGTAATTTCAAAATCAATAAATAGATTTAAAATATACTCATTTTTTATTTTTAAAAAGGTTAAAAATTTCAACTTCATATTTCTGTCGACAGTGCAAGATGGATTTGTAAGATGATGTCATTGGTATCATCTATTTCTTCCGTAACGCATATCTGATAGACCAGCAGACAATGAAAATGATTCACATAAGCAAAGGTTACCAACAGTATTCCGAAACAAAAGCAATCCATTTCAAAATTATAGTGAAAATAAGTATACGTTTAAAAGACAATTTAAATGAGTATGATTTCGAAGTACTTTTAAATCTCACACCAGTAATTATCCCTTAACCCCATTGTGAAGACTCATCTTTTAATTTCATGAAGACAATTAGAACAAACTACATTAAAAAACAAGAATATTATGAAAAATATAATAAAAATTAACATGTTAACTTTTGTTCTACATTTCTATATTCAAACATAAAATAATGCAAGAATTGAAATATTTTCAAGATAAGTTTGTTGTTTTAATAATAAATACATTTTATAACAAATAAAGATATATTCTACATGAATAAAAATAGGTAACATTTAAAAAAATTATTTTAACAATGACCTCTGAAAACTTTTTCCATATCGTTAGTAAAACGCCAAAACCACGAATGTTATTTCTGCAAGATTGATAGATACACTTATAATATTACTAATATATTGAATATTATCGATAATTTCTTTGAGCTCACGAGTGCTTTTGTTTCTATGACAATTTTTCCTACGAGCAACAAAAAACTACCGAGAAAAAATATATTCATTTAATCGTTATAGGTGTATTCTATTTTTCATTTGGATCAGATCTATCTTACATTTACTGAACTAGATCACTTATTTATTTCACTGGATTCATTTAGTGACTTAATTGTTAGTACTAAAATTACTGACTCTAATTTTCTAATTCAGTCCAATATGTGCATCAGTTTGCTTAATATAACTCATTTAGTCATGTTGTCCAATTTATAAAGAAAATCAATTAAGTTATGAAATAATAGGTAATGGAGACAGGTACAGTAACTTTTATATAAGTATTTCTTCAATAATTTTGTATTTTCTTTGTAGATAACAAAACAGTTATATATATATATATATATATATATATATATATATATATATATATATATATATATATATATATATATATACAAAAGAATTCAACTAATTGATTGTGGCATTGCTATAAACAATGTAGAATAGAAAATTTAGTACAATACTTTTCCTTGTAAGATTTGATACTTGAAGAACTGGTAAGATGAGCCAACTTGAAATATATACGCGCAACTTGCATAAAGCAAATATTCTAATAAAAACCATTGTTTTTATACATGGGGTCAATATTTTATAGTATGTAAAATTGAAGATACTATAAATAAATTTATATTTTATTTTTCTATTGGTCAATTAAACAATCAAATATCTACTAATTACCTGGCATCAAATATTTGTATACTTACATACTGTTAGTACTGTCTTACAGTGTATCTATAAATAAAGACATTTTTAGTTACATAATTGTCTATCTAGTAACAGTAGCAATAGCAATTTTTAGCAAACGTTAATTGCTAATGAACCAGTAAAACTTTCATGTAACCCAGCATAAATCTGTGTTATTTTAAGTAAGAAGTAATAAATGTTATACCAACATATTCACTGAATCTTTCTTTTTTCAACAATCAATGATTCGTTTGTTGTAATTTTTGCATTCATAGAATGTGTTGAGAGAGTTCGTCGAAAATCTAAGGCACAATATTTAGCAGATGTATCTCTCCAGAAATTAATTGTAGATTTAGTCAAAGCTGGCCACATCTTCAAATATTTAGGTGTGATACAACAATTTCATAAATTATAAAATTTCAAAACGGATCATAGTCTTGTTAGTTTAATTTTTAACTGAAACATATGTTTTTCGATCATGATCGCCGCGTAAACTGTGTAAACAAGTGGTATTATCTTTATGTTATAAGTTCTTTTAGCTATTTCATATATAAAACGAGCAAATTAATCAAATTTTTCATAGATTTTACAATGTAAATTAAATCAGTCATCCGAAGAGCATAATACTCGCAATACACCATGTGATTTTTATCAAAAGTTGAAGGATCTTTTCATAAATGAATAAACAAACTAGTCAAATTTATTGCTTTTATTCAATTATAATAAACTATATTGAAATAAACACCTTAATAACAGATTGGTACATGAGAAAATTTGCCTTTGTTTCAAAGATAATAATATTTATTCAAAATATAAAATTCTATTATTATGGGTATTTCATATTGGTAAATAAATCGTGTCAACATGATAATTAATGCTATGACTAGCACCTTACATATTTAAAATTTAAAGACACACACTATATTGAAATATGATTATTGCACGATATGTGATAGTGGTTAGTGGTGTCTCACGTGTTCAGTTTTTTTGCTTTTCTACCAAAAGATAATAAATTTATAAGTTAAACGGTAGTGAAATTAGTTCGCTGCTAAAGAATTAAGTATAAATCTAGTTGGAAAAAGGAAGAAATAAAATAATAGGGAGTGGAAATCAAACAAATAGCGGAAAAAAGAGGTTATAAATAGCTAAACTGATAACTCTACAAATCCACATCAAATCAAACTGAGTAGAACTTAAAAATAAATATTCCTTTCATTAACAAGTACTAAAAATACAAATAATTTTTTAGATACCTAAGGAATCAAATGTCAATTTGTGTGACCTTTCTTTCCTCAATATCATAATCGAAGCAAGTATTTCATGTACCTGCAAGCTCGCAACCAACATAACATCAAAGTTACAACTGGGATATAAAAATAATAATAATAATTGTAAAAATGGAAAACACTGACGAAAAATTAAATCAAATCCTCAAACAGCTAGAACATCTTATCCCATTAAGCACAGCAATATCCAACGTCGATTATAGAACCAAACAAATGGATGCTAAAATCTCGACAGTTGCGGACGAAATAAATAGCATTAAAACAGAAATGGGAAAAATGAGGAACACTGCTGACAGCCAACAGGAACATATATTAGAGCTCGAAAGCAAAATAGAAAAACTGGAAAGGAAAAATAATATCATTATTTTTGGACTAGAATTAAACAGGTCAAATCAAACACTTTAAAACGATATTATCCAAGTCATCGAAGATACGCGTGAACTAAAGATACCACGAGAAGAAATAAACTGCAAAAAAACTGGGCACGGATACAGAAAGTCCCATTTTAATATCATTAGTCTCGTGGCTAAAAAAGAAAGAAATCCTAAAAAATAAAAAACAATTAAAAAAATATGGTATTACAATAAAAGAAGACTTTTCAAAAGAAACCAAAGAAATCAGGGCCAAGTTGAGTAAGTATTGGAAAAAGAAAAATGAAGAAGAACTTAAGGTAATGATAATACACGATAAATTGCGAATAAATGGAAAACTATATTCTCTACAAGATCTAGAAAAAGAAAATACAATTGGGGAGAACGAAAAGTTGAAAAAACGACAAAGAAGCGATGGAGAGGCAAACGAACAACCATTACAAAAAGGAAAAGTCTCTGAAAGTAAAGAAAAAATTATTCAAGACCGAAAGAGATGCTCAAGTCTTAGTAAAACTAAAAATGCTAATACAAACAATACTCTCAATAGATTTTTTACTCCAAAGCCGAACTCCCAAAACACCAACCATTACTCAAACGATTCAAGTAAATAGCAATTACAGGAAAAGTCATCACTTCACATGGTCAGTGCGAGGACTAATGACCACAACCTTTTAGCAACAAAACATAATAACTATATCTCACTAGCTTCATCAATGTCACATACACAATCAAGAAATAAAGAAAATTATCTATTAATAGGAACCTGGAACGTGAGGACATTACTAGGCGAAGATATCAGTCAAGAGTCACAATAAAACTGAAAGAAGAAACGACAGAGCGGGTACATGAATTTACTTACTTAGGACAAGTGATATCCTTTAACAAGAAGCAACAAAAAGAAATCCAAGCACGTATCACCAAATCCTGGAACCGCTTTTGATCCTTAAAACATATCCTAACAGATTCCGCCTTTCCCCTCCACCTAAAAACAACAGTATTAATAAATGCATACTACCAATTCTAACATATGGTGCACTGACTTGGGCACTATCAAAAATCCAGTATCTTCAAATCCGATCGTGCCAAAGAAGGATGGAACGCTACCTACTAAAATTAAAACTAACTGACAAAGTAAGTAGCAGCACCATAAGAAGCAAAACCAAAGTAACAGAAAGACATAAAATGACGCAAAATAAATGTCACAGTCATAAGTCATAAAGACACACAGTAAGCATAGAATTTAGAATTAAGTTAGTTATTTATAAATTAATTGTTAATTATTATGTATAAGTTAATTAATAGTAAAGAAAAATTGTCCTTGGAAGTATATATAAACTAGATTTAGTATATACAAAAAAAGCTTAAAAATCTGTAATTAAGATGTAAAACTAATCAGAACCATGTTGCTAAAAGAGGCCGATACCCTAGAAAGGGTTGTTAGCGGCTATTATTATTATTATATTATATTGAAATAAATACCTTAATAACATATTGGTACATGAGAAAATTTGCCTTTGTTTCAAAGATAATAATATTTATTCAAAATATAAAATTCTATTATTATGGGTACTTCATATTGGTAAATAAATCGTGTCAACATGATATTTAGTGCTATGATTAGCACCTTACATATTTAAAATTTAAGGACACACATTTCCTGTTTAACTTTTATTCTAATTGTGCTCACATATTTGTTAATGTACTTCCCATAACAATGACAGTAATATTGGGTATTAAAAAACCTGCTTATCTCCAGAATTATCAATAATTTTTTATAAAACATGTTGTCTAAATCTGGAAAAATCAGTCACACAATCCCAATAATTAGTTTAATAGAAATGTATAGCAAAGAATTGTCCGAAGTTCATATTATTAATTTATGTATAGAGCTATTTAATCATGCAATGATTCATTAGGAAGATATTCTAATAGTCTGAAGAAATAAATATCCATTGAATTATGGCAGTAAATTGAACTTAAACTAATTTCAGTTTTGGGTCCAAGCTGTGTGACGGCGTCACTAAAATTGTCGTTTTTCACGTTACGTAAAGTGTTAATTATCTCTTTTTAGATTAAAAACATTTTAATTTATAGGATAATATGGAAATTGTACTCCTTGCTCGGAAACAAATTTACTAGTCGTTATTTGTAGTGTACTTCTATAATTAAATACAATGTAAGTTAGAAATAAATACATAGTGAGAAAAGTTATAGTACAGAGACAGAGTGATAACTGAATATAATTATAACCTAGAATAAAATACTCCTTTAATTACGCCTCGTTCTGTTGTAACAAGAATCCTTAGTTCAGAATAAAATCTAAAAAAAAATATTTTACAATGATTAAAACGCCGATGTCTTTTTTTTTTGTAGTTTAATCGGATTTGAATTCATTTTTGTAAATGTATTTAAAAAATTACATTTCATGCTTATACTTTTATTCAATTTATTATACAATTAGCGTAAAGAGACAATTAATTATCATTTCTGTCGAAATGAAACATGTTTATAAATCATTTACTAACATATTATCTATTCACCTGGTATATTTTACAAGTAGGACTGGTAAAATGAAACTTCAACTAATTTCTTAATTCATATTTTGCTTTTGGATAAAATAGACCTAAAAGTAAACAAATATATTTAGAGGTTATAAATTTTGAAATGTCAAACAATCCAGTTTATTCCTATGGTGGCCCTAACTTGTCGAAATTTTGACATTTATTGCTAATTTCGTGACAACGAAGATTCTAGTAACTCATATGTCAAAGTTAGGGAACTGAGTTTTAAACGCCAACTCGTGACAATGAATCTGGTGATAATTCTAGGGATTAATCTAGGGAATTTTAGTTATCAACGCCAATTCGGGACAATGAAACACGGAATCTGATCATTGTGTATTTACCATTTTCATGATATGTATGTCACGTCAAGTGACAAGAAAATTAGTTTTATATTCAGTGTTATTTTTATTAAACAAACCACGCAACTCACAATCATGGTTGTAGCTTAAATCTAGGGAATTTAGTTTGTAACTAAAAGCCAAACGTGACAATGAAACAGGGAATCACTCACCTCAAAAATAATGAAGCTATCATAATCAAGTTTCAAGATGTTACACTACATAGAGATATACATGAAAATTAGTGAGTATTTCATAATTCGTGTTTTGAAAGATGTCTTTTTTTTTGTTTTTCGTGTTACATTACATTATATTATTCAAAGTTATGGGTACATTTATATATTAGGGTGGCCCTTATTTGAGTAAAAAATTGATTTTAGCTTCTAAATATTTTTTAAATGGTCGGCAGAATACTCTCGGGCGTTTATTTTAACGTTAAACTGTGCGCCACTTCACTTTTGTGCTATTTAATTGTTGTTTTTCTCCTGAAAGTTGAAGAAAATTCATTTAAACTAAATGGCTATGTATTTACTGGGTTAGATTAGATCTAAAATCACTCAGAATGATTTACAAATATTTGCTATAACATTTTACGATCTTTCTTTAACGTTAAAACTTGTCTGATTCATTTTTGTTCTATTTAATACCTTCTTTCTTAGAAAATTCGAATAAATTCATTTAGACTCGGTTGCTTTGTACTTATTGGGTTCCATTTAATTCAAAACGACTCAAAATGATTTTCGAATGTCTGCTATAAAATTATAAGGCCTTTACTTCAACAGTATATTTTGCCCCAAAACACGTACACTGAAAGAAAAAAAAGTCTTGAAAGTTCAATATATTCAGACTGTCTTAGCATAAGACGATCATGAATAAAAAAGCAAATTCCATTACAAATTCTTCACAGAAATGGTAATCATATTATGAATTGTTGGAACAAAGACCTTATAATAGTATGGCGGACATTTATCAATCACTTGAAGTGTTTTTGGATCAAATAACATTTAATAAACATAAATTAGATGCCTTTAATGCCAACGATTAAAACAAAAGGCAATGATATCTTAGACGCGTGACATACAAAACAACCAATATTAAATGAATTTTTTCAAATTTTCAAAAAAAGAGGCTTTTAAATGAAATAAAAGTGAAGTGGGGCATGTTTTAGCGTGAAAGTAAAGGTCGTAAAATGTTATAAAACACATTTGTAAATCATTCTGAATAATTTTAGATCAAATAAACCCAGTAAATATGAAGAACCAAGTTTGAATATATTTTTCAGATTTTTAGGAAAAAAGGCAATCAAATAGCACAGAAAGGAAGTGAGGTACGATTTTACGGTAAAGTAAAGGTATTATAATGCTATAACAAACATTTGTGGATCAGTATTCAGCCGGCTATATTAAAAATATTTAGAAGCTTTTTAGGAGGTGTCGAACAAAATCTATTTTTGGACCCAAATAAGGGCCACCCTGATATATATATATATATATATATATATATATATATATATATATATATATATATATATATATATATATATTGTCAATAGTCATACAGAAGTGAACCTTACTTCAGTGTCCGCGGAGCCTGAAGCCAGGCCGACCGCTAGTCCATATACTATTAGCGTAAGGATATATCTATCTATATATCCATATATCTGTAGAGAATTAAATTCTGCATCCAACTTAGTAATCAGATTTTATTTTTGACATTTCATATCCAAGAAAATTTTAAAGTTTGTGATGTGCTCGGATCACTCTTTCGTGGAGATGTGTATTCGAGAGGTTCAATAATGAATAAAAGGAAGTTGAAGTTTAACTAAGAGATTTATTTTATTTAAAATAACACACACAAATAATATGTACAACAATATAATAATTATGAACGGTCGTTCGGTGATCCCACATAAAAGAAATGGTGCCGTAAGGCGGTTATGAAAGAAATAAAGTTACGGAACCGTATCAGGTCAAGCGCAGCTACGGTTAATGAAACAAGAATCAGAATACTGCGTCAGAGCAGGCACAGCCGCAGATAGAGAAAGTAAGAACCGTATCAGGTCAAGTGCAGCTACGGTTAATGAAACAAGAATCAGAATACTGCGTCAGGGCAAGCACAGCCGCAGATAGAGAAAGTAAGAACCGTATCAGGTCAAGCGCAGCTACGGTTAATGAAACAAGAATCAGAATACTGCGTCAGGGCAAGCACAGCCGCAGATAGAGAAAGTAAGAACCGTATCAGGTCAAGCGCAGCTACGGTTATCGGAGACAGGATTTACAATACTGCGTCAGGACAAACACAGCCGCAGATAAAATAAATACAACGGTCGGTGTTAGGATAGGCAACTACAGGCAGGTTAACTTCCGCGGATCGGAGATGGCTACGGAGACACTCACATCTAAGACTCAAATCTAAGACTGACAATCTAAGACTCACAATATAAGACTGACTTTAAAACGGCAAGAAATCGTCTTTATATACCCGTTTCTAAGCGACAAAAATGTTTAATTTATTTTTGATTTTAATGGTCGTTTTACAATTAATACTTTACAAGTCTGGACAACGTTTTTTAAAATATAAAAATATAAAAATAAACTCGCTCCAAGGTAAGTTTGAACTGCTGAACTCTGGTGCCGTATGCCGGATCACTAACCGCTCAGCCATCAGGCGAGTTGAATGTTAAGCCATGCTAACATCTATATTAGTGCGAAGGTTACTTCGTCACAAGTTTTATCACAAACACACGGTTTTCCCCGTACCGTTTTGGATGAGATGCCGGCTTCTCAGTGAAGAAGGGTGGGTTGCTCGGGGAAAGAGGAAGCGCGCCACGTAATTGGAGCAGAATGCTCACCCAAGCCTAATTGCGAAGGTCGATATGGAGAACCGATAATTCGCAAACGTTAACGATGATGAGGGCACAAGCTAGTTTATCGAGGAGGCGTAGACAAATAAACAACAGACGATTAACTACTAATTGACGGGCTATATTGACGTACTTGAATGTAAATTACAAAAATAATAAAATATTACTAAGTTAATTTTATCATAAACAGTAAGGTATTTAAGTAAAATAAAAAATGTATCAAAGTAAAATATAACCCAATCAAGAAAGAGAGTGAATAACTGTAAATTAAATCAAATAGCTAAAGCCGTGGGTCGCCGTGTTCCAGAGTAGAGTTTAGGACTGCGACGTAGGAGTAAATAATCCCTAAATAATAATACGAAGGCGCAAAACGAAGCACGCAATACGCTGGTACCAACGAACGCGAGGACGAACGCCGGATTATAACGTAAACGCAGGCCCTACAAGATACCGTGATGCACAAACCACACACCTCTAGTGTGAAGTTCAAACAACTCAAAAATTAAATAAATTAAATAATACAATAATGCGCTTGACCGGATCTTACAATTAATATTAATACATCATATTTCATTAATTAATAAAAAAGTCAATGTCACGCCACCGAATCCCACGCCGCCTAAAGTTCGGGGGCCCTAATATCCACGCCACCTAAAAGCCACCAAACCGAAAGGTTCTCCTACCACTTTGTCCACAACACCGAATCTAGTCCTCTCTCTCTCTCTTTTTAATGGCTGCACGTCACACCGACGTCACACTGACGTCAGACCTATGACGATTGTTAGTGACATCAAGCATGGCGTCACGTATTCAGTACAGTAAACCAAATAAACATTGAATATTATAATTTTCGAGTTAATTAATTTATGAAATGTAATGCGCTAATCAAATAAAACAACTGCCGGGTCTTATAAAACTATTTAATCTACGATTAAAATTAACTTACTAACTAATTTCACTGAAGATCGGACATTAAACTAACGAAAATGTATGGTATTAAAATTTAATGGATGATTATTAATAGACAATAAGTAATAAAGCTGAATGGTTAGATGTAATTTCAAAATCAATAAATAGATTTAAAATATACTCATTTTTTATTTTTAAAAAGGTTAAAAATTTCAACTTCATATTTCTGTCGACAGTGCAAGATGGATTTGTAAGATGATGTCATTGGTATCATCTATTTCTTCCGTAACGCATATCTGATAGACCAGCAGACAATGAAAATGATTCACATAAGCAAAGGTTACCAACAGTATTCCGAAACAAAAGCAATCCATTTCAAAATTATAGTGAAAATAAGTATACGTTTAAAAGACAATTTAAATGAGTATGATTTCGAAGTACTTTTAAATCTCACACCAGTAATTATCCCTTAACCCCATTGTGAAGACTCATCTTTTAATTTCATGAAGACAATTAGAACAAACTACATTAAAAAACAAGAATATTATGAAAAATATAATAAAAATTAACATGTTAACTTTTGTTCTACATTTCTATATTCAAACATAAAATAATGCAAGAATTGAAATATTTTCAAGATAAGTTTGTTGTTTTAATAATAAATACATTTTATAACAAATAAAGATATATTCTACATGAATAAAAATAGGTAACATTTAAAAAAATTATTTTAACAATGACCTCTGAAAACTTTTTCCATATCGTTAGTAAAACGCCAAAACCACGAATGTTATTTCTGCAAGATTGATAGATACACTTATAATATTACTAATATATTGAATATTATCGATAATTTCTTTGAGCTCACGAGTGCTTTTGTTTCTATGACAATTTTTCCTACGAGCAACAAAAAACTACCGAGAAAAAATATATTCATTTAATCGTTATAGGTGTATTCTATTTTTCATTTGGATCAGATCTATCTTACATTTACTGAACTAGATCACTTATTTATTTCACTGGATTCATTTAGTGACTTAATTGTTAGTACTAAAATTACTGACTCTAATTTTCTAATTCAGTCCAATATGTGCATCAGTTTGCTTAATATAACTCATTTAGTCATGTTGTCCAATTTATAAAGAAAATCAATTAAGTTATGAAATAATAGGTAATGGAGACAGGTACAGTAACTTTTATATAAGTATTTCTTCAATAATTTTGTATTTTCTTTGTAGATAACAAAACAGTTATATATATATATATATATATATATATATATATATATATATATATATATATATATATACAAAAGAATTCAACTAATTGATTGTGGCATTGCTATAAACAATGTAGAATAGAAAATTTAGTACAATACTTTTCCTTGTAAGATTTGATACTTGAAGAACTGGTAAGATGAGCCAACTTGAAATATATACGCGCAACTTGCATAAAGCAAATATTCTAATAAAAACCATTGTTTTTATACATGGGGTCAATATTTTATAGTATGTAAAATTGAAGATACTATAAATAAATTTATATTTTATTTTTCTATTGGTCAATTAAACAATCAAATATCTACTAATTACCTGGCATCAAATATTTGTATACTTACATACTGTTAGTACTGTCTTACAGTGTATCTATAAATAAAGACATTTTTAGTTACATAATTGTCTATCTAGTAACAGTAGCAATAGCAATTTTTAGCAAACGTTAATTGCTAATGAACCAGTAAAACTTTCATGTAACCCAGCATAAATCTGTGTTATTTTAAGTAAGAAGTAATAAATGTTATACCAACATATTCACTGAATCTTTCTTTTTTCAACAATCAATGATTCGTTTGTTGTAATTTTTGCATTCATAGAATGTGTTGAGAGAGTTCGTCGAAAATCTAAGGCACAATATTTAGCAGATGTATCTCTCCAGAAATTAATTGTAGATTTAGTCAAAGCTGGCCACATCTTCAAATATTTAGGTGTGATACAACAATTTCATAAATTATAAAATTTCAAAACGGATCATAGTCTTGTTAGTTTAATTTTTAACTGAAACATATGTTTTTCGATCATGATCGCCGCGTAAACTGTGTAAACAAGTGGTATTATCTTTATGTTATAAGTTCTTTTAGCTATTTCATATATAAAACGAGCAAATTAATCAAATTTTTCATAGATTTTACAATGTAAATTAAATCAGTCATCCGAAGAGCATAATACTCGCAATACACCATGTGATTTTTATCAAAAGTTGAAGGATCTTTTCATAAATGAATAAACAAACTAGTCAAATTTATTGCTTTTATTCAATTATAATAAACTATATTGAAATAAACACCTTAATAACAGATTGGTACATGAGAAAATTTGCCTTTGTTTCAAAGATAATAATATTTATTCAAAATATAAAATTCTATTATTATGGGTATTTCATATTGGTAAATAAATCGTGTCAACATGATAATTAATGCTATGACTAGCACCTTACATATTTAAAATTTAAAGACACACACTATATTGAAATATGATTATTGCACGATATGTGATAGTGGTTAGTGGTGTCTCACGTGTTCAGTTTTTTTGCTTTTCTACCAAAAGATAATAAATTTATAAGTTAAACGGTAGTGAAATTAGTTCGCTGCTAAAGAATTAAGTATAAATCTAGTTGGAAAAAGGAAGAAATAAAATAATAGGGAGTGGAAATCAAACAAATAGCGGAAAAAAGAGGTTATAAATAGCTAAACTGATAACTCTACAAATCCACATCAAATCAAACTGAGTAGAACTTAAAAATAAATATTCCTTTCATTAACAAGTACTAAAAATACAAATAATTTTTTAGATACCTAAGGAATCAAATGTCAATTTGTGTGACCTTTCTTTCCTCAATATCATAATCGAAGCAAGTATTTCATGTACCTGCAAGCTCGCAACCAACATAACATCAAAGTTACAACTGGGATATAAAAATAATAATAATAATTGTAAAAATGGAAAACACTGACGAAAAATTAAATCAAATCCTCAAACAGCTAGAACATCTTATCCCATTAAGCACAGCAATATCCAACGTCGATTATAGAACCAAACAAATGGATGCTAAAATCTCGACAGTTGCGGACGAAATAAATAGCATTAAAACAGAAATGGGAAAAATGAGGAACACTGCTGACAGCCAACAGGAACATATATTAGAGCTCGAAAGCAAAATAGAAAAACTGGAAAGGAAAAATAATATCATTATTTTTGGACTAGAATTAAACAGGTCAAATCAAACACTTTAAAACGATATTATCCAAGTCATCGAAGATACGCGTGAACTAAAGATACCACGAGAAGAAATAAACTGCAAAAAAACTGGGCACGGATACAGAAAGTCCCATTTTAATATCATTAGTCTCGTGGCTAAAAAAGAAAGAAATCCTAAAAAATAAAAAACAATTAAAAAAATATGGTATTACAATAAAAGAAGACTTTTCAAAAGAAACCAAAGAAATCAGGGCCAAGTTGAGTAAGTATTGGAAAAAGAAAAATGAAGAAGAACTTAAGGTAATGATAATACACGATAAATTGCGAATAAATGGAAAACTATATTCTCTACAAGATCTAGAAAAAGAAAATACAATTGGGGAGAACGAAAAGTTGAAAAAACGACAAAGAAGCGATGGAGAGGCAAACGAACAACCATTACAAAAAGGAAAAGTCTCTGAAAGTAAAGAAAAAATTATTCAAGACCGAAAGAGATGCTCAAGTCTTAGTAAAACTAAAAATGCTAATACAAACAATACTCTCAATAGATTTTTTACTCCAAAGCCGAACTCCCAAAACACCAACCATTACTCAAACGATTCAAGTAAATAGCAATTACAGGAAAAGTCATCACTTCACATGGTCAGTGCGAGGACTAATGACCACAACCTTTTAGCAACAAAACATAATAACTATATCTCACTAGCTTCATCAATGTCACATACACAATCAAGAAATAAAGAAAATTATCTATTAATAGGAACCTGGAACGTGAGGACATTACTAGGCGAAGATATCAGTCAAGAGTCACAATAAAACTGAAAGAAGAAACGACAGAGCGGGTACATGAATTTACTTACTTAGGACAAGTGATATCCTTTAACAAGAAGCAACAAAAAGAAATCCAAGCACGTATCACCAAATCCTGGAACCGCTTTTGATCCTTAAAACATATCCTAACAGATTCCGCCTTTCCCCTCCACCTAAAAACAACAGTATTAATAAATGCATACTACCAATTCTAACATATGGTGCACTGACTTGGGCACTATCAAAAATCCAGTATCTTCAAATCCGATCGTGCCAAAGAAGGATGGAACGCTACCTACTAAAATTAAAACTAACTGACAAAGTAAGTAGCAGCACCATAAGAAGCAAAACCAAAGTAACAGAAAGACATAAAATGACGCAAAATAAATGTCACAGTCATAAGTCATAAAGACACACAGTAAGCATAGAATTTAGAATTAAGTTAGTTATTTATAAACTAATTGTTAATTATTATGTATAAGTTAATTAATAGTAAAGAAAAATTGTCCTTGGAAGTATATATAAACTAGATTTAGTATATACAAAAAAAGCTTAAAAATCTGTAATTAAGATGTAAAACTAATCAGAACCATGTTGCTAAAAGAGGCCGATACCCTAGAAAGGGTTGTTAGCGGCTATTATTATTATTATATTATATTGAAATAAATACCTTAATAACATATTGGTACATGAGAAAATTTGCCTTTGTTTCAAAGATAATAATATTTATTCAAAATATAAAATTCTATTATTATGGGTACTTCATATTGGTAAATAAATCGTGTCAACATGATATTTAGTGCTATGATTAGCACCTTACATATTTAAAATTTAAGGACACACATTTCCTGTTTAACTTTTATTCTAATTGTGCTCACATATTTGTTAATGTACTTCCCATAACAATGACAGTAATATTGGGTATTAAAAAACCTGCTTATCTCCAGAATTATCAATAATTTTTTATAAAACATGTTGTCTAAATCTGGAAAAATCAGTCACACAATCCCAATAATTAGTTTAATAGAAATGTATAGCAAAGAATTGTCCGAAGTTCATATTATTAATTTATGTATAGAGCTATTTAATCATGCAATGATTCATTAGGAAGATATTCTAATAGTCTGAAGAAATAAATATCCATTGAATTATGGCAGTAAATTGAACTTAAACTAATTTCAGTTTTGGGTCCAAGCTGTGTGACGGCGTCACTAAAATTGTCGTTTTTCACGTTACGTAAAGTGTTAATTATCTCTTTTTAGATTAAAAACATTTTAATTTATAGGATAATATGGAAATTGTACTCCTTGCTCGGAAACAAATTTACTAGTCGTTATTTGTAGTGTACTTCTATAATTAAATACAATGTAAGTTAGAAATAAATACATAGTGAGAAAAGTTATAGTACAGAGACAGAGTGATAACTGAATATAATTATAACCTAGAATAAAATACTCCTTTAATTACGCCTCGTTCTGTTGTAACAAGAATCCTTAGTTCAGAATAAAATCTAAAAAAAAATATTTTACAATGATTAAAACGCCGATGTCTTTTTTTTTTGTAGTTTAATCGGATTTGAATTCATTTTTGTAAATGTATTTAAAAAATTACATTTCATGCTTATACTTTTATTCAATTTATTATACAATTAGCGTAAAGAGACAATTAATTATCATTTCTGTCGAAATGAAACATGTTTATAAATCATTTACTAACATATTATCTATTCACCTGGTATATTTTACAAGTAGGACTGGTAAAATGAAACTTCAACTAATTTCTTAATTCATATTTTGCTTTTGGATAAAATAGACCTAAAAGTAAACAAATATATTTAGAGGTTATAAATTTTGAAATGTCAAACAATCCAGTTTATTCCTATGGTGGCCCTAACTTGTCGAAATTTTGACATTTATTGCTAATTTCGTGACAACGAAGATTCTAGTAACTCATATGTCAAAGTTAGGGAACTGAGTTTTAAACGCCAACTCGTGACAATGAATCTGGTGATAATGCTAGGGATTAATCTAGGGAATTTTAGTTATCAACGCCAATTCGGGACAATGAAACACGGAATCTGATCATTGTGTATTTACCATTTTCATGATATGTATGTCACGTCAAGTGACAAGAAAATTAGTTTTATATTCAGTGTTATTTTTATTAAACAAACCACGCAACTCACAATCATGGTTGTAGCTTAAATCTAGGGAATTTAGTTTGTAACTAAAAGCCAAACGTGACAATGAAACAGGGAATCACTCACCTCAAAAATAATGAAGCTATCATAATCAAGTTTCAAGATGTTACACTACATAGAGATATACATGAAAATTAGTGAGTATTTCATAATTCGTGTTTTGAAAGATGTCTTTTTTTTTGTTTTTCGTGTTACATTACATTATATTATTCAAAGTTATGGGTACTTTTTTATAATAAAATATTTCATCAGTTTTAGGTGAGCATATTAGTGGAACAGGATAATTTTAAATATTGAAATGTATTATTTATCTCCCAATAAACGATATTTTCAACATAAAAGTTTATAATTGTACTCTTATAGACCACGGGCGTATGACATCACGATTTTAGATGTGCTCCGTAACTGTCAAACGAGTGACTCTCACATCAGTATTAAATGTGCAATTTAGACTGTATAGATAGATATATTTTTAGCAAGTATATGTGCATATAATTCCAAAAGTGACAAGTTTCTATTCTGTGCATCATTTTGTGGATGACAAAGTGTAAGATTTATTTTATCAAGTGATACGTAATTTGAAGATATTGCCGCGAGTGCATATTTTTACAAATTTATAGTGTTTATATATATATATATATATATATATATATATATATATATATATATATATATATATATATATATAAACACTATAAAATATATATCATAGATAGAAAATAAATGTTTAAAAACAATTTTATATGTTTACTTCATAGTGTAAAGCCAAGTAATTACTATAATATGCAGTAGTTTTACTTTTATTGAAGTTTGAACAGTTCATTTTAGGTTAACATTTTCCAAATCAACTAATTTCGTTAAAAATTTTAAAATTTTACTGTAATATTTTTTTTTCATTTATGTAGTGTTTTCGATTGTAGTGGAAATTTCAAAGAATCGATAAAACGAATGTTTATGATTCTATCTGAAATGAATTAAAAGAGAAAAGGAAGGTAGGTCGAGGTCCTTGGCTCAAGATATATTGAATATTACAATATAAAAAATACAAACAATAATTCAAAACATTTATATTTAGTTTTCTTTAGGTTTTGACGGTTACTGTTATAAATGCGAATCATGTTATATTAAAATTCGTTGTTGTAACCAATGTTTTGTTGCATGAACACATTGTTGTAATAAAAGTATTGTTATTATCACAATATTATAAGACCTTGCACCTTGCCCGGCATCCATGTGAAGAAATACAAGTCAGGATGTTTTTACTCTTTGAACTCTGTTGGGCGTCGATTGATAAAATGGAAACTCTTGGAGCTCTTGTATCGGAATCTGTACCGGAGCGAACAAAACCGACGGTCCTTCCGTTCTTGCCCTAGGTCTTGTAATATTGTGATTATGACAATATTTTATATTACCTTTTTCATATTGTTATTGCTATTTTAGAGCCAAAGATTCCTTTTCCCTTCTGATTCATTTCTGATAGTAAATTAAACATTCGTTTTGTCGATTCTTTCTAATTTTCACTACAATCGAAAACACAACAACAATTATAAATGAAAATAAATCAATATTACAGTAAAATATGTTAACCTAAAATGAACTGTTCAAACTTCAATAAAAGTAAAACTACTGCATATTATAGTAATTACTTGGCTTTATACTACTATGAAGTAAACATATAAAATTGTTTTTAAACATTTATTTTCTACATATTAAATATATAAACACTATAAAATTGTAAAAGTATGCATTCGCGGCATAATCTTCAAATTACGTTTCACTTGATAAAATAAATCACACAATTTGTCACGCATCAAATGATGCACAGAATAGAAACTTGTCACTTTTGGAATTATATGCACATATACTTGTTAAAAATATATTCTATCTATACAATCTAAATCTTACATTTAATACTGATGTGAGAGTCACACGTTTGACAGTTACGGAGCACATCTAAAATCGTGACGTCACACGCCCGTGGTCTATAGAAAATTATTCATTTCTAACCTCATACATTTCATCAAAATAAAATGCAAATAACATATTTGGTATATTGTTTACAGTTTAGGTTTATAAATAAAATGATAAAAGAAAACAAAATATTTAGACCACGAAACTACATTTCTAATATCAAACCATTCTAGTTCTAGTATTTTTATTTATATTTAGAAAAATTCAATGGAAAATGGATCTTATAACAAGAGCACATATCACACTATTACTATCGTCATGAGAGTAGAATTAGACTCAATTATGAATCTGTTGGTACAAAATATAATACAAAATCTGTCAACGAATAGTGCGGCGGAATATATGCATTTTGTAAGTAACTTTACAGGAAAACAGGTGGTCCACGGTAGAAGAGATTCATGTTAGATGTATTTTGTGCTTGATTTCACTAACAGTATGGACCCGAATGTAACTCTAAAGTATGGAAAAGCAATCAGGAAAAAAATCCAGGCAAATATATGAAAGATGTAGCAAGGTGGCGCCAGGAAAAACTTAACCGACTCCAAGCATCATCTAAGTATCAAAAACCGGATACCTATGAGTGTTCAGGAATTATGTGATGCAATTAATAAATTATTAGTCATATTACGTGTAGATGTGATGGTGAAGTGTGTAAACAAAAACTTACTATCTTCCTCAAGAACAGATCGGTTGATTATTTATCACAGAAGTATGCAATATTTTCAATGGAACACTTGGTAAAATTTTTAGCAAATGCGCCAAATGACAAGTATTTACTCATGAAAGTAAAAATGTTTTTATATCAAAAATTATTAAATTTTTTCTTCAAAAAAAGAGATTTAAAAATGGTCCATTTTTTTGTTTATTTAGAGCACTATTCGTTTGTATTAGACATACAAAGATGCATGCATAGGAATAGAACATTTACTATTTTTAATGAGGTGGTTCACAAAATTATATTAATATTATTAAAAATTATTTGGGTTTAAGACAAAAAATGTGAAAAATTGTGTTTTATTTTATAATTTCGGAAGTTGAACATGTAACCCAATCTGGTTATTGGAAGAGTGATACAATTACTGCAGGTTATGAACAAATTAATATTTCTTAGACAATCGATGAGAAATATTTAATACTTTCGAGTAGTACTGCATAATCTTTGAACATTATATTTATATATATATATATATATATATATATATATATATATATATATATATATATATATATATATATATATATATTCATTCAACCCACTATTTCCTATATATATATATATATATATATATATATTTAAAAATGTAATGTTGAAAGATTATGCAGTACTACATATTTTGTTTAATCTTTATAAAACAAATATCAAAATTTGGAACCTGATTTTTTCACAAATTCTAGGTGATTTAATTTTTAAAATCTTTATTCTTAAGATTATAGTTTTCAATAGTACAGTAAATTTATATGCAATTTAAATGAAAAATTTTTGAGGGAAATATATATATATATATATATATATATATATATATTATCATGGAGCCAGCCCCATAACCATTAGTTTACTCAAATATCAATTAATCAATAATTATTTCTTTTAGTTTATAAGCATATTATTTTATATTACTATTCTTAGTATTCTTTAAATATAGTTAGTTATTTCATGTATACTGTAGTTCAATCAATTAATAATTATTTCTTTTAGTTTATAACTTTTTATTATCTTATATTCTGTGTTCTTTAGACATAGTTAGATTCACTTCATATATCCGGTAGTTTAAGTATACCCATAAATTGCTTGTGACATTTTTCTGACTTTTGTAAAGCTTCTTGTTACATTTCCTTTGCAATTCGTCACAGACCATTCAAACCTTAAATTCTAATTTTAATGTTGCATTTCTTTGATTTTTGTAAAGATGTCTTTGTCCAAAGTTTCTAAAACAACTTCCTGTGATGCAGTCCTTTCTACTCTTTGAACCTCTTCGTCGACATCCCTTGTTCTCAGAAATCCTTGAAATTTAACTTAAAATTATTACACTTGTGACTCCAACTAGTTCCCACTAATGTCAGCCTCTCAAGTGGGTGGTAGTACACCCAATTGGTGACTATGCCATGAATTTAGCAACAACGGATCAAGCACCAGTACTTTTTGCATATATCCGATGCCAGTTAGACTGCAGTGAAGAATTCGATAGTCAAAAACTTAATTTCGAAAATTATGAGGAAGTAAAGAAATTTCTTCAATTTTGCATTACAAAAAATAGCACTTCATTTTATTCTTTTAAATCTCATCAAAAATTAGAACAAGAAACTAATAAAATCAAAAATTTAAATAAAGAAAATAATTCTAATGTTAATATTAACAGACTTAATAATCAAAATTTAAATTCGCCGATAACTTCAGTTGATATTTCGAACTCAATCGAAATAACTCCACAAAATCTCGAAAATAAAATTATTCCACCTGTTATGCCTTTTCAAAATCAAATATATTCTCCAAAATTAGAACAAGAACCTAACAAAATTAAAAATTTAAACGTTGACCATAATTCTAATTCTAACAGCAGCGAACCTAAAATTCAAAATTCAAATTTACAACTAAGTAATATAAAATTATCTAAAGTCAATCAAACTAAACAAAAATCTAAATCTAACGCTACTCTAACTCCATCAAAACCTATATCGAATCCAAATTTGCAAAATGACGTATCCAAAAATTTATCAAGTAATATAAAATTATCTAAATTCAATCAAACTAAACGAAAATCTAAATCTAACGCTACTCTAACTACATCAAAACCTATATAGAAACCAAATTTGCAAAATTACGCATCCAAAAATTTAACAAGTAATATAAAAATATCAGAATCAAACTAAACAAAAATCTAAGTCTAACGCTACTCTAACTCAATCGAAAATTAAACCTATACCATCTTTGCAAGATAACGCATCAAAAAATTTACTAAACAATTTAAAAATGTCCAAAGACAATAAAATTTATAAAAATTCTAAATTTCGCTCAATTCTAACTCCATCCAAAATTAAACCTAAACCATCTTTGCAAGATATCGCATCTAAAAAACTACTAAACAATATAAACAAGTCCAAAGACAATAAAATTAATAAAAATTCTAAATTTCGCTCAATTATAACTACAGCAAAAAATAAATTGAAACTATCTTTACTAAATAACGCATCTCAAAGAAAGAAATCGTCCTAATCTTAAAAGGAAAAAATTAAAAGAAGAATTAAAACATAAAATAAATCCTCCAAAGAATTAAATACAAATATTTAAACATAAAACAAATAAACAAAATTTCTCAACAAAATCAAAATTTAAATTTCTACAAAATTCATGTAATTACAAAAAGTCTACAAATAAATCTAAACAAAATCTTAAAATTGATAATAATAAAATCAAAATTTATTTATCTACTCATTCAAACAAATTTTATAAAATTATTTCTTTACAAAAACTCTATCAAACGAAATTTGAAAATAACAAAAATTTACATACCATTTATAAATATCTGAAAATTCTAAAAGAAAATCGAAAAACTATAACTCACAAATTTTTCATCTAAAGTGCACATATAAACAAACCAATTCCACAACTACAAAATCCAATTTCGTATTTTAAATAAACAAAAATATCTATTATTTTAATTTTATATTATATATTTTAATACATATACTCGTATATCCTAATTTTAGTAGTAAATATAACTCGTATATTTCAATTTCATTATTATTATTATTTTACTCGCATATCCTAATTCTAATTTTAAATATAACTTATACGGCTTATTTTTATTATAATAATTTGTTTATAATTTACCAATACCACACCCCGATTCCAACTCTTTTGCATTCATTCAACCCACTATTTCCTACCTAGCTGTCTCGACTAACCGATTATTGTATGTGCCATTCAATAATTTATAATTGTAAACCATTACGTAAAGAACATTATATATGCAACAACCATATCCAATATTCTGCTCTACAAAACCCCATTTGTGAGAGTCTTCTTCTTACCAATGTAATTAGTACGATACCAAAGTCATACAATACTAAATTAGTTCACGGAACATTAGAACTCTGGTAAGAATTAAAAAATAATTAGTGGATCTACATTTATTCTAATTCTGTAAAGCTGACTGTTGATTATAAGAATAAAGAATTAGAAGACGGAGAACTATCAAAAACTAGAATATTACATTTAAATGAGAACTGCAAGGTATATGCAGGTCTCGTCCAGCTTGTTGCAACAACCGAGTATATATCAAATTACTCTACACCAACTCAAACCCTGAATATCATTTTGGCTGAATGCTGTCTGGCAAATAAATTTAACAAATCTGAAGAAATACATTTATCTCATATACATCTCACTAATATGCGCCTTGATGACCTCAAATTAGCTTCGCACAAATTGGATCAATTCAACGATGAAATCGACAAGATGCAAGCTAAGCCTTATATTGTGCGATATCCATCAACTTTTCAGAACATACTTGGAGGCTTGTCTTGTTTGTTTGTAATTTACGTTTTGTATGTAATTGTTGTAGTGTGTTATAGGAAGTATTCGAGATCATCATCAGGGATATGCATCCGCATATTTAATCAGTGCAATACCAGGTTACAGCCAGTGGCGTAACGATCCCTCCCGGGGCCCCGATGCATCGTCGGTCCGGGGCCCCAGCTTACAAGCAAAAAAAGGAAAAAAGGAAAAAAGGAAAATTTTTGACATTGTTTTCATTTGCTTATTTCGATCGTTTTCCAGTTTCAGTTCCAGTTTAAGAACTATCTCTTAATAGTTTAAGGATTACATACTTAGATTCTAACCCTCCGGACTTTCGTTTTAACGAACGCATCGATATTCTCGTCCAGATTCGCTTTCAAGGAGTTGATTACCTTGTGCTCTATGGACAAAATACTCAGGTCCGCCAACCTCTCTTGTCCCAGCGAGTTTCGAAGGTAATTTTTGATCAGCTTCAGTTTCGAGAATGATCGCTCTGCCGTTGCAACTGTCACGGGAATTGTCAAGAAGAGCAAAAGTACGGAACACACATCCGGGAAACTAGCCGAGAGACTGAAATACTCGATCAGAACCAAGTTTGCCAACTCCCTGATGGAACGGATTTTCGACAATTTGTCTTTCAGACAGCTTCGCAAGGACAACAGTTGATTTAACAGTTGGTCGGTTACGTCGTCGTAGTACATTTCGCTGAACTTTTCGCACCGCTTCGCAAGTTCTTCTTCAGAAAACTCCAATAAATTCTGTGGCTGAATTATCGCGAACGAATCCACAATTTGGCTCAAGCCAACAAATCGGTTTCTCAATTGAGTGACTACAATATCCAAACACGCATAGTAAACATTTACTTGGAACCGTTTCTCGCCGTCAGACAGACGCTGGTCTTCGCAAAGTTCGTCAAAATGGCGCTTCGTCTTTTTAACCCATTTCGCAGAAAATTCCGGTTTCACACCCGATGTGTCTGCCAGCCTCACTGCATCGGATTTGGCTTTGTCGAAGTCACCTCTAAATTCCGTTAAATCTTTCCGGGCTGCTTCAATCAGATCTCGGGCTTGCCACAGATCAAAATCAGACTTTTGGAGATTTTGTGAAATGGCATTGGTTGCGTTCAAAATATGTGAATGTAGAACAACTTGGAAGACAAACTCAAACGTCTCGATTTCTTTCTTTAAATTGCACGCATCTGTTCGCTCAGATGCCATCTGATCAGATGGGCTCTTGCTGGTTAAGATTATTTTTGCGCGTAAAATATCCGAATATCTGTAACGAACAGCCAAAAGCGAATCATTTCTGCTGGACCACCTGGTAGGGCACAAACGCTTCAATCGTAGGTCTCTTCCCTTCTCCGCTGATTTTAGTATTTCTAAGAGCAAGGCACAACGCTTGATGCTGACAGCGAAAAAAACGTACAGTTTCTCTAATGTTGCGAAAAACTTACTGACCTCCAAAATGCCATTCAACGCATCATTCAACACAAGATTTAAATTGTGGGCAGCGCAGTGTACATAAACTGCCCGATCAACTTCGGCCAAAATTCGCTGTTGAACCCCTGAATATTGACCGCTCATGACTGCTGCTCCATCGTAACCTTGCCCTCGACATTTCGATAAATCGATACCTGAAAACCATATCAAGAATTCATATCAAAACCACTTAACATTGTACAATGCAAATTGAATAAAAATCAAAAATACTCCAGATCGAAAATACCTTTGCTTTTGTTGCTGTCGATGATTTCTTCTTGAAGACCTTGCGCCGAACCATCGTCTACCTTCTTGAAGCCCAGAAACGATTCGTTGATCTTAATCTCAGTCGGCCTTCCAGATTCGTTTTGAACTACAGTGACGTACCGAAAAACTTGACAGAGTTTATCAATTTTCGCGATGTCTTGGGTCGTGTCCATTATTATAGAGAAAAAAAGCCCTGAATTTATATCGTTTACAATCTTGTTGGAAACAGCCTGACTCAACAAATTAATCAGCTCGTTCTGGATTTCTGGACTCAAATATCATATTGAACGCGCCGGTTTCTCGATCAGTTCCTGCAAAGTCGCATCGTACTTAGCAAGTAACTCAACAATTGACAAAAAGTTGCCGTTCTGCCCATAATTACTGCCAATCTGTTCACGATGTCCCCTAAATGGGAGGTTGCACGTAGCCAAGGTGATTATGATGTTCAACAGCCGATCCAGTACTTTACGCCAATACGATTGTTCTTTCAAAATCTCATTTTCGCGGTCATGATCTATTGTTGAATTATTTTGCCACATTTCAAACGTGACACAAGCATTCAGATGAATCCGCGATCGCTTATGTTCGTGTATTTTCTTAGACAAATTCCGCCAAGCGCGTACTCCGTCAATCCAGGAGGACTGAAAGTTAGGACTTTGTCGGTCAGCAAATAACCAGCAAGGTTCGCAGTACGCGCAGTCCAGAATCTTTGAATAACAGAGCCATTTCCTCGGAATTTTGACACCGGCTTTGTTGGTGATCTCGTAAAAGAAGTCCGAAAAATGCGAGTTAGTTTCCCTGTCGACAGGAAATGGTCCACGTGGACGACATGACCCAACGAAAATGACAAATCTTTTCACTTCAGGAGTTAAAACTGGATTCGCGAAGAGTCCTTTATCGGATGGATGCAAATCACTCTGCAGCGTGGGGGAAGCTTTTGTCTTTTCGCCTGAAATAGACAACTCTGCATCTTTGTCAATGTCTGAAGTTTTAGGAACTCCCTCCGTCGGGTTAACTTGGACCGTCCAAGTTAACCCAAGTTGGACTGGCGAATTTAGGCTAGCTTGTTCAGGTGCCAAAACGGGATTCTTGAACCGTCCTGTATCGGATTGATGCAAATCACTCTGCAGCTGGGGAGAAGCTTTTGTCCTTTCGCCTGAAATAGACGAATCTGCATCTTGGCTGTAATTCAAATTCAAATTATTAATTTCTTATCAATTCTTTTATTTTAATATCCGCAGACTCTGAACTATATGTATTGAGACGGTACACCTAATATGATATAATTATTTTTCATGTTTAACAATAGTGTAATCATACTTAAATTTTTTAAATAACAAACTCAAAGCTTGTCGTGATCACAAACTTTTTTGGTAACAATTATTGACGCCGAAACTAATCGTCCGGTTTGACATATAAACGAAACACCCGGCTTAAGTGTCATAAATTAATACAACGACAGAGGTTGTGGAAAACGTTAACCAGCACCCGAGATTGTCGAAGGCCAAGCGTCAAGTGTCTAGCTAGCCGAGGGTAGTTAACAGGGGCGTACCGATAAATTTGTGTTCCTCGAAGTAAATTATTAGAAACCATCAAATGTAGACTGATACTCTCACCATATCAACAAGAATTAGATAAACTACAAGAATCAATTTAGAAGTACCATCCTGTTATCTTAGTAACCTAGATTAATATTTTATTCATTGCCGGTTACAAATAACGAGAAACCAACCCTGTTTGAAATTGTGTTGCAAAGACGATACCTGACAATACGGAAATATTTGTATCCTCTTTCTTTAAGTAGATCTCACGGTGATTTAGTTTATCCATATTATTATTATTAGTACATTTTGAAGAAATTACATACTTCATGTAACATTTGGTAAAACTACAAGACGGTGTAAACTTAAAAAGGAGTAAAAAGTAAAGCGATCTTGTTCCGTCTCTTTCTCACCCACTAACGGCAGACTATAGCTTTCACTGTCGAATTAGAACACAAACCAGAGCATCGGATGCACCACCACGATGGGTAGGAATCCCTACCAGAACCCAACGAACGAATCAACATGCATGAATTTCACCCTTCCAAATCACTCCGAATATTTGGGAATTGCACGCAGCAAATAAGAGAGAAGGGAACGAGCCTGGATGAACGGTTCACTCACTCTGACACTAGCCAAATACTATTTTCTGTCTTTTAGCACGCCAAGACGAGGCTGACGAATAAGAGTAATATAAACAACTGCGTTTTCTCCGAAATATGTTGTGTTTTCTGTTTATCTCAGGAAAATGCGATCTTTGATCGCCGTTCAATCGTGGATCGAGGGGAGGTGCTTAGCTGTATATAACAGGCCGTTTTTGACCAGGAACGGCACCTTGGTTTCGGCCAGGGTCAGCTTCAGTTCAGTTGCAATTTGACTATTCATGGTTGTTGCACGTTCTGTCTCTCAAAGTTCAGTTGCGATTTGACTATATTGGTTGTTGCACGTCCTGCGAGATTGCTGCTGTAGGTCAGTTGCGATTTGACTATATTATTGGTTGTCGCACGCCCTGCAGCAGCCCCCCATTTCAGCTGCGATTTGACTACTCGTGGTTGTCGCACGTTCTGGGGACTATTGGGGACTATTTACCCAGAAACATTGAGTGAGACAATATATAATCACTGACATATTTTGTATCATTGAGTGAGAAATTATTCCATCACTGGCATATTTTGTATCATTGAGTGTGGAATATTTAATCACTGGCATATTTTGTATCATTGAGTGATGAATTATCGTCACTGGCATTTTGAGTGAGTAATATTTCCTCACTGGCATATTTTTTCCCTCCGATTGTCACTCCGGTGGCACTCGGTGGTCTTCACGACGTCTCCAGGCGAGCCGCTGGCCCGCACGATCAGCACCGCAGCGCCGCCGTCCCCGTTCCTGGCCGGCCACTAGGCAGACGACCTGCGTTTCCATTTGTCGGGAGACCTGCCGCCGTCACCGTTCCTGGGTTGTGCTGCCCACCGACCGACACCCGTCACGGCCAACCATCGGCCGTCCGATCGCTGCCCACACCGTTATTGCTCGTGCGAGAGGCGCGATATACCAGCCATCACCTGAGGGTAATCACCGGCCATCATACACTACATAACTCAGGGAGGAATTGTTTCCTCTTTGGCATCACCCGCCGACTGTCATCACGGTGACAATCGGGGCTCTTTGTTTTAAGTTTCAGAAGTCCAACGCCGCTCGGCCTCTTCACACAGATACCGCTACTATTGGCGATAACCGACCGTCCGCCAAAGCCCGGCTGCTCGAGGGTTCAGAGGCACCCTCCGTATGTGTTCGTAAGTGCTGAGAGCCACCCGTCAAAGACCGAAGCCGCCGTCGCAATGATCATATCCACCTGCCCCAGCTGCTTGACTGATGCTTTATATATATTTATTTTTGTGTCATATTGTCATGTTATGTTCGATTTATCATTTCTTATTTTGAATTCCTCTGCCTGTGTGTTTTCTGTGGTTTTCCCAGGTGTTAGGTAAATGCCAGAGGATTATGTATCTCCACAGCCAAAATAAATAACATTTAATCAGTTACAATGTTTAATCTCTTTGCTTCCTCATAAACTATCACATTCACGACTTCAAATTAAAGAATCTGGTCAATATAAAAATAAAACAACCAGAACGTAAATCAAACACAACGTAACTTAATGGGTCCTAAATAATTTGAAATAATAAATTTTAATACTAGACGATTGCCGCGTCACAGTATACATACCCAATTATACCAAGAATGGAGCAATGTTAAATAATACTCTTAAACGCATTGTGTAAAAAAATTTTGTTTGTTTGTTTTAACATTTTTTAAAAAAATGTTAAAACAAACTCAAATACAGTTTTGCCATATTTTCTATGATAAACACAAGAACAATTAATTTAATTACTAAAAACCAACACCTTTATGTCCTTTTTTAAAATGTCTTACCTGATCGTTTCGACCGATTCATCAGTTTCGTTGAACTTGAAAAAGGAAGTTATCGGTCGTAACCTTTTAGCGTCTTCGAGACGCTCCGCTTTCTGCTTTCTTTTCTGACATCCGCTCAGATACTTGCGGTTTGATGCCATCCTTGAATTTCCTTTGAGCGATGACTCCAGCGTTCGAATTTCGCTTCAACAGCTCCTCCACAAGAGCCGGCTCAAGATGCAACTAGCTGTGTTACTGATGGTCACGGTTGGTAACAGTGCGCGGTAACAGCGCCAATGAAACGCAGCACTTTCGCGCCAGTGGAATGTACCGCGAAATTTGAATTGCTTAAGGTGATTCCTCAAGGCTGTAATCCCGGTCCGGGGAAAAAAACCTCAAATGCCCTTGTAGTTGGGGGCTCCTTGTAGTTGGGGGCCACACCGCATTGCATCCGCTGGACCGGCGGTAGTTACGCCACTGGTTACAGCGTACCAATCGCTTCACTAGCGGCGTACGTATGCACACCTACACTGATGCCATCAAGAACGCCGACCCAGAACCAGAAGCGGTAGAAATCGCACTTCCACCACCACAGTTCATTATAAAAGGAAAGACAATCGTTTGGAATAAAGTATAAAATAGATTTGATGTCGTTTAGTTTTGGTTCTGATATGGCTTTGCCATCAGGCCAAAGAACAGTGAGGTTCTTTGTAGAGAGGGATGTATGAGTAGTTCGGCCACAATTTTTTTTCTGTAAATCGATTTCAGTAATATAGCCTGCAAAATCTTGACGCAGAAAAATAGAACATGGTTTTTATTTTTTTTTAATACTGTTTCCCGAGTATTTAACCAATTATTTTTTTCATTTTCAGTGCCTTTTTTTCTATTCGTAATTTTATTCTCTAGTTTGGAGGAGCCGAAAAAGTCCGACATTGTCATCTTATAAATTTCTAAAGGATTTTTCCTACGACAAGTTTTCATGATTCTGTAGTAATCTTCGGGTTGGACGAAGCAAGAAACGTTAGCAAAATATATCACGCAAAGCCAACCTACAAAAGGCCGAAAGGAAGACCCAGAAACAGGTGGAAAGATGATGTCGAGAAAGACCTAAAGAAGATGAAAGTAGCAAATTGGAGAAGAGTAGCCCAAAGCAGAGCAGACTGGAGGGAAGTAATAAGAGAAGCGCATATCCTACTAGGATAGTAGAGCTGAGAAGAAGAAGAAATCTTCGGGTACAGTTTGTATTTTGCCAAAGTCATCATCATTGGGAAGAAAACTATGCCCAGAAATTAGATACCGCAATGTTATAGTTTTTAAACTTGGTAGCAATTCAAATGCAGTTTTCAGCATAAGTACTATTTTTATGTTGCGATTTTGACTGCCACAACAATCACTCCACAAAATTATTTCTTTCACATCTTTGTTGACTTTATTCTTGATATGTTTTAGAAGACATGAACCGACTTCTTGAGCTCCTTTTCCAGCTGTTCCTTCTACCCACGGATAGCAAAAGCCTTTTTTATATTTTCCCGAATGTATACCGCAGTTGTAAAGCCAAATTCGCCTTTTGTAAAAAATAATATTTGTCGGTATTCGAGGCAAATGCAGTGTTTTTTTCTAAATCGTATGGTAAACATTCGACTTTCTCAGATTTAAAAGCTAAAGCCATATTGTCTTTAATTTTTTTCTGTGCTGATTCTGCTCGTCGTAAATGCTCTTCAAGTTCAATATTTAGTAGAAATTTTTCTTCGTCTGTTTCCGAATTCCTAATTTTTATATTATATGAATCACATTTATTGCAGGTATCCTTCTTTAAAGCTTTGAATTTTTGATTAAAATTAGTGTAAAATATTTTTTTATAAGATGAAAAACTGACGGCATTAGTATAGCCTAATTCGGTTTTATAAAGCTCATACATTTTAGTTAAATTTAATTCTGGTGATAAAAAATTTGTATTTGTTTCAGTTCTTCGATAGTGCGATGTATAACGGGGATATTTGTTAATATGAGCGATTACTTTATTTTTCTTTTCATCACTTAACTTATTCCAACCTACTTGAGTACCTCTTTTTTCAACTATAGTAGACTGTGATCTCATTTTAGTAAGTTCAGTATTTACACGTTTCGTAGAAATACCTAAAGACTTTATAAACATTTCACGACAAATAGTTACTTTCTGTAATTGATAAGTTCTTGAAAATATTTTAGTACGATGGCTTTCATCATTGTTCTTACTTTTTTTTACATAAGACCTTTTTTTAGGCATTTCGGTTATATTAGCTGCTATAAACATATTTTGCGCATTATAAGATCCTAGCTCATAATTTTTTTTAAATTCGGATACACCTTGGTCTTTCGTTAAGGTTTGCATGCACTGTAATGAACAGTTGCAATAAAAATCACTAAATTTTTTTGTAGGAATAGTTTTGTTCTTCCAGTTCACATATTCTTTATTTTGATATTTAAGTTATTTTCTTGTTTCTCTGTTTAAGCCACCATGTGTTCCTTTCCTACCTTTTTTTGGGCGACCTTTTTCAAGTGTTTCGGAAGTTGAAGCGATATAATCGGATGAATTGGTGAAAGGAACATGTATTAAAGTGTGATAATTTTTGTTTCCCAAGGTCTGTTTTAAAATAAAATAAAATAATATTATTAAAAAAAAAAAGGTAATAATAATTTAACAAGTGTACCTTTGAATTATCAGAATCTGTTGAAGATTCATTCAAACCATCTGGTTGACAATAATTTGGATCGGCATCGGAATCATCAGACGTGATATCAATATAGTTCAGAATTCAAAATAGGAAGCGGTGAAGAAATATTCGATGTTTAATCTAAATCAATGTAGAATATTTTTGAAATAAAGTTTAAAAATTAGTGCATTAAATTTTAACTACATATCTTTAGAACAAGAAGAGAGATTTGTGTTTATATCCTCAGCCGGTGAATACTTATTAAAAGATATTTGATCTGAATCAGTAAACAATATGTTCAAAACAAAGATACTCAAAATGTACGCATTAAATTTCAAATACATACCTTTAGACCAAGAATGGAGATTTATATTCTCATCCTCAGCCATTTGCACAATTTTTTTTACTTCTATTAGACACTAACATTATAGTAATTACTATTAATCTAAGAGAAACACAACAATAGCACGTTCACTATTCTAAACCAGAATGGTATACTGAATCATGCAAGTTGATACAAGTTAAAACAAACTGTCACTGGAAACTAAAAGAAACCATCCCTCATAACATTAATTCCTAATTTTGTAAAATAGATCCAAGCTTTCTGGTTCTGTTTTGTAAAACTCCAAACATTCATTTTATGTTTGCAGTTTGGCTCAATACGATTTCTCTATTACCAAAAACAGTTGTGGCTCAGTTCTATTTTGCAGCACATAAAAAGGGCTTTTGGCAATCTAAATTCAACCTAAAATCAATTTGTGCCTCATTGTGGGATGATTCCTTTTTGTATAACTACGTCCAATTTAAAGTAAAGCTGAAAACATTTTTGTTAGTGTGAGCGCGCGCGCGCGCGCGTGTGTGGGTGTGTGTGTGTGTGCGCGCGCGTGCCTGTGTGTGTGTGTGTGTGCGCGCGTGCCTGTGTGTGTGTGTGTGTGCGCGCGTGCCTGTGTGTGTGTGTGTGTGTGTGCGCGCGTGCCTTGGGGAGTGTGTGTGTGTGTATGTATGTAAAAATTATTCAAATAAAAGATATTATTTTATTATTATTTTCTAAAACCATTTTTGAAGCTAATATCTTACCTCATAAAATAACCAAGCACTAACAATTACTTGTATAGCATTGTATACAATCAGAATACTTTTTAATTCGTATGGTTTACGATTTTTCAAACAAAAATGGCGTAACAGATGGATATGGCGATTATTGGAAATGGACCGGACATCATTAACCAAGTATTTACGCGGGGATCTGAAACAAACATAATTAGTATATTAGTATATTTGCATAAAATGAGAAAAACCCTAAAAAATTAAATTTATCAATCTTAGAGCCAATTTGTTTATTATGAACTCAAATTTAAATAATTATAATTCAATTTGCAGTTACTGTGTACAACTAATAAAAAATATTTATACAGATAATTGAACTATCTTTATAAAATAATATTTATAGTGTAATACGCCGTAGAGAAAATTTATCTGGATGAGTCCAACACGTGAAACTAACTGTCAATTTTGCGCATGGAGGTTAAAGATTTTTACCAATTTTAAATTAATAAAAATCTTGTATATCACATGTCCAGAAACTGTTTTGCGAGTACTAACAATTTGTAAAAGCAGAAAGAAAAACAAACTGCAAATCAATACATCAATATGTTACCTCACAAAAATTTGATTCTGCTATATGTTAATCTACGTACAAAAATAATTTAACCTTGTTACTGTAAAAAAAATCGTTGACGAGATTTTGGCGAAAATACGTGTTTTGAGGTCCACTAAATCTGTTTTGATCTTTCTCTCTCTCTCTCTCTCTCTTTCTCTCTCTCTGTGTGTGTGTGTGTGTGTGTGAACTGTTTGCGATTTTTTAAGGTAGATGGCACTGCATGTTGCTCCGTATCTCTCATGTCACAATGTCGTTTTAGATATTCTTAACATCCGTCAGTTCAGCCTAAACAGTACCACAGTTCACTAGTCCCTAGTTGGCCCACCATACTGATGAGTTCCCAAAAAGCGAAATGCGTCTATGGTTAAAGCTATTCCTAGTTTTCTTAGTTTATTAAGACTCAGTTCCACATCGCAATTGACATTTTGTCTTTGTACGAGTATACGACCCATATTCCAGAAGAATATGTATTGCAACCCAATGAGTGGATTTTTTTTTGAAAAAGTTATAATTTTCATCATTCTTAGTATGTCACAAAAGTTTCGTGCATACTTAGACACTGCGCTTATAATACCGACACTGCCATCGCCATTTATTATGAGGTGAGGTTGGAAAGTAGTGTGGTGCAATTATTTTACAAAATATAAAAATAAATATATCATCACGCCTATTACGGACTAGTGGATGTGGTACCCTGCCGTAGCAGATCTCGGTAAGTGATATATATTTAAGCACGTGAATTGCGGTTATCAATCGTCAAATCACAGCCCCCCAAAGATATTAGTGGATGGGGAACCAATGTGGTAAAAATTGTTTGTCAACTGTGTGGAAATCAAACCGAGGTTCTGAAATCCACACGGCGACTCGATGCTATTGAGCCACTCACCCTTAAATGATCAAAATATATGTAAGGTTGATTTTATTTATTTAAATTTATAACAAAAACTATATGAACATTTTAATAATAGGTATCTTCATGATGTTCACAAATCAAAACTTGTATGCATTCCGTATTAACAGTAAACGAAACAGTTTTGCCAATTAAGATTAATAAAAAATCTCAGTTTTGTCTGTAAAAGGTCTTCAGAATATTTCTAGATTATTATTTTTGAAGACCATTTTATATACCTATATATATATATATATATATATATATATATATATATATATATATATATATATATATATATATATATATATATATATATATATATATATATATATATATATATATATATATATATATATATCTAATAAAAACTCTACTTTTTTTCAGAAGTCTCCAAACACAAATAATTTTTTTTTACCTCACTTATGTATAGATAAGTGATTTTCGTGTACATTATGTTAGAGTGATTAGAAATAAGTGTTTCAGATAGCAATAAAAAAAAACTACTTCAAAAAGGTAACATTGTGGAATAAAAATAAAATTGTATTGCCAACTGAATAAAATCTGAAAAGATTGATATTTTGATGGTTTAAATCCTTAGGTTATAGCTTATCAAATTGTAATTGACCTTTTTATTGTGTTTTCTTAATAATAATTTTTCTGACGTTGAAAATTCTTTCAAATTACAATGAAAGAACATTTTGAAATATTACGTGCCAATCTTATAAAATAAAACGTTACCAAAAACAATTTAATAATGCTTCTATTGACATATCAAATCAGCTATAGAGAGCGTGCGCGAAATGAGCACCAGCGCCAAATTCGGCTATAGCGGCAACAACACGACTAAGCGACTGGAGACCTACCGCGCGGATAGCATTACAACTGTACTGAAAAAGTATTTTCGAGAAGTGATTTCTAATTATTTTATGTGAACGAGAAGAGAAATATACTATAAAATAACTAAATGTTGATTTGGGAATATTTTTTTATGATAAATTACCCAAACAAGTTTAAAAAAGGCAAAAACCCTTTTGAAAGCGGTCATGTTCTGACCATAATTGAAAATCTTAATCCGTATGAAACATTTATTACATCAACTGTAATCAGACAAAACATAAATAAATATTATTATTACATTATTTTCTCGCCACAAATATTAACGAATAATTATGAAATAATTTTGATTTAGCAAAATATTATTCTAAAGTTTTTTTTAGTTGAAGCAAGGAAGAGTAGTAAATAATGCCCGGTAGATGCTGAAGCAGTATGCAAACATATCGCAGCTTTGTTTATGTATATAAATAATAATAATTAAAATTGGGTCCAATTTTTTTATCATTTATTATGGTGTACGTTATTTTCGTATAATTGATATCTGAAATACACAATCAATATTAGAAGTATTTTTCTTTATTTATGTCATCGGTTTGACAAGCAATTTCTTTTTTATTGCACACACGACACATTGTACACATTCGTATTTACACCGACAAATTATTTGCACTTCTTTGCCATTGAATATTTTGTAACTCGTTCCTCCTCTTATTTTTTTGAAATCGTGAATCATTTGCCATATTTCCTTCATATTGTGGAATTGTAAGCGGGATAATTTGGGTGCTGAGCTTTTTTTCTCCAAAAAAATGTTTGCTACAAATTAGTGAATGTTTTGTTGAAATCCACGGTGTACCATCTAAGTAAAAAATGCATAAATAAAAATATCAAATAAAAGTAAATTAATACATTATGAAGAAGTAAATATATTATTTTATTTACAACCAGTTAGTAATTTGTCATTTTTTTATTTTTTAAAAGTTGGGAAGTTAGCTATTGTTGACTTTTACTTTCCAACCGACCGGAAAGTAGCAACTTTCCGACCTGAGAAAACATAGCATCTTTGATTTAAATTATGAAATAAAAGTGTCACTTTCAAAAATATTATATTTTATTTTGATTATAAATAATTAGAAAATAACAAATAAATTTTCATATTCAGATTCACAATTGATCTGTTTTGATTTTTTACTGTTTAATAAAAAGATGTGACAAGAAAATAATTGTTGAAAAATGACACTCTGAAATTTGTTTCAGAAACAAATTAGTGTTATTTTTTATATATTAATTTTCGATGATTAATTTATGATTATGAATAAAATAGTATACAACCCTCGGTGGAAAGTTTCATTACGTCTCGAGTTATAGCTATACCTCGGCTGTAATGAGACTCTTTTCACCTCGGTATGTAATATACTTCGAGTATAATTTTTAATATACCTACTACTACTAAAATTTTGTAGTAAAATTGAAAACAATTACTTACTTTTGGCGTTTTACAGCAGCAATCCATTGTTAACGTTGAATGTTTCCAACATTTATTATTTGGTTAAAATTTATAAAAACTAATACTGCTTGCTGAATTACCATAGGTATTGCTACACCCAACAAGGCAATAATTGCTATTTTATTTTCTATTAACTTTGATTGCCATAATACATATTTTACTTTCGCAAACACATACATAAGAAGCACCCCACCCTCAAGGAGTGAGTGTGTCTTATATTTTAACGTGGCGGCACCTGCCTTGCGGCTCTATCCGCCACGGCCCCCATGGGCTCGGGATTGAGATACGCCCAATCAGCGCGGCATCTGAGCGTACACCAAGTATACGACCGATGCCTACCAGAACGCTTTGGAGTGCAAGCCCCTCAGCCTCTCTGGTGGGAGGGGACCTATCCAATCCCTACTGACTATGCAGGCCAGTACCCGAGCAAATCAACGCTGCTCACCCGTCGATGCTGTCGCCAACATCTAGCCTGCGTAGGCTTTCAACCACTGCCAGCACGATGTTCCAACCCACGACTGGCCAGGGTTTCCCCTGGGGCCGCCAGTCCCCGTGCTACCAGATAACCTCTGGTCAGGTGCCGGTAGGTTTCTTGCACCCTTAGCACCGGCAAGCGGGCATCGAGGACGCGGGTTCGCTATACCCGAAGAATCCACCCGTCCTACTCTCGCAACGGCGATTGTAGTCGGGGCTTCATCACCCTCTGCGTGGCTGGAGAGCGTGAGACCGCCACGGCTCAAACAGCCCGACACCAAGGTGCCTGACTGCTCCCCTGCGCTGCTGGAGACGTGGGATTGCCACACCCAGAGTTCACCCTAGGTTGAGTCCGCCCAGTACGTCCTCGCCCCGAGGATCCCTCCTCCTGCGTAGCTCGGGAACGTGAGATCGCCGCATCTCAAACAGCTCGGAAACCCCAACGGCCACACACAGCGCCCGACGGAGATTTCCTACTGCTCCCTGCGCAGCTGGAGACGTGGGATTGCCACACCCAAAGTTCACCCTAGGTTGAGTCCGCCCAGCACGTCCTCTCCCCAAGGATCCCTTCTCCTGCGTAGCTCAGAGAATGTGAGTGCGCCACCACTCAACAGCATGTCAAGTCTCCGCCCGCACTAGCCACAGACAGGACATGCTGCCCCTGCATTCGCGGTCTTGTGCCGCTTCCCACTCATTCCTCCCATTCACCAATTCACCAATTCACCGCGTTAAAACCGCGTCAAAACGCCATTCTCTCCTTCGTCCGTCACCGCTCATCAATTCACCAATTCACCTATGCGTCCATCACCAGGTTAAAACCGCATATAAACGCCATTCTCTCCCTCATCCGTCACCATACTCACCCCTCCCACCCTCAGTGTCCCGCCGCCGCAGCCCGCCGCCCAAAGGCCTCGCGCGCGAAGGCCTCTCCCTCCCTATACCGGTCCTCACTCTCCAACATCCCCGCGACGTGGAGTCCTCGCCCGTCCCTAACCAGCCCCAAAGCATGCAGATCCCGAATGTCCGCGTAGAGCGGACACTCTCCCAAAACATGTTCCCAGGTCTCACGACCTCCGGCGCATGCACATGCATCATCTTCTGCTAACCCCATTGAATGCAAGAAACCATTCATACTGCCATGTCCAGTCAACAAAAAGTTCAGTCTAAGACTAGGGTCGAACCACTTCGTCCTCGCAGCAAAGGTCACGTCCGGGATGAAGGAGTAGGTTACCCTACCCTTCTCCGAACGATCCCACCTGTCTTGCCAGACTTCAGTAGCCCGGTTCCCCAACAATGTCTTGACCTGCCCGGGGGACAAGCCAGCGACATCCCCATCCGCAACCAGATCATGGACTCCCATTTCCACACCATGCTTGTACTTGTAGTACCCCGCTCTGCGTTTCGCCTCCAGCCACCAGGGAATTTCGCCCATAATGACTTGCATCGCTTCGGTCGAAACAGTTCTACAAACCCGTATGCATGCATACAACTCTACCCGCTCGCACTTGTTCATCAGATCCCGTCCGTACTGGAACTGAAGAACTTCGTACCATACACTCGCCCCATACAGCACGCACGCCTGAAACAACCCTTTGAAGATGATTCTACATGCTCGCCGGCCCAGTCCCCAATCCTTCCGCAATACTCGGCGGATCATTCCCACGATCCGACACATACAGTTGAATCGCGGACTCCCGTCGTTACTTACAAAACTGCCGTTGCGCTGCGCTAGTTGTACTCGCGCACGCTCCCTATAGAGGCGCTGCGTACGTTTAGCTTTGGTAGGATACAAGGTTTGTTTACATTAGAATACATATGGTCATTATGCAATTGTTTAAATTCCTCGATGTATCTTCACCTTCGTTGGAAAATTATATATTTTTTTAAATTCTTATTAAAGCATGCAATTTCAAAATATTAGAAAATAAAATCAAATTTTCTTCTCACGATCATTTACTCTTTTCTTGAATAATATGTATTATTTTCACAATGGTAAATAATTTGTGGTTACAAAACACATACTAAACATAGGTGTATGCATTCAACTATCAAAAATTCAAACATTTAATGTTTACTCAATAACACGATTCATATAAAAAGTCAGCTGTAAGAGTGAACACTGAGCTGTGAATATATTGTATGTTATTCTGCTGCCGAATATTTATTTCAAAACAAGTCTAGAAAAATTCTTGTTTCTGCTTGGGTTTTTATAAATTTTTCAGAACGAATATAGACTAGTTAGTGCTAGGGATGGCAGCTCGGTCAATTGACCGGTCAAAAGTTGTCAGTTGACTGTCAATTTCACCGATGTTGGTATATTTTACCTAATCAATTGGACCAATGAAAAAAATGAACTGCAACAAACAATAGTTTAATGTGTAAAAATAACAATTTTCTCGTAAAATGTTAATGCAAATAGATAAATAATAAAAATATAGGAAATAAACACGAAACATATGTGCGATTACCACAGCTGTATTATTAACACACCAATCCTCAAAAAATGCGAACTGCATACTGCAATTTCTCCACTTCGCCGAACAAGGGACACGCGTCGATCTGTCCAAAGAGGTTACTCAAAGAATTATGCTATTATTAATAATTATTATTTGATTAATATTTATTATTATTTGACGCGAGCAATTTGACGAATGACCAGTAAAATACTAGGTCAATTGAACGACTTATTTGACCAGTCTATTGCCATCCCTAGATAGTGCTTATTTCTTCACCGGACTTGAAGTGCTTGTGGACTCGGAAACAAAATATACTCCTTTACCAAGGGCCATAAAAATAATTCCTAAGGATTTATAAATAAAATGACAATTTTTGTTTATTGTGAATACTTAATTTTACAAAATATAATTTTGACATATAACCTATGTAGGAACATATTTTAGTCTTCTGAACATATAATTAAATGTTATTTTGTTGTGCATAAAATATTGTATGTATTACGGATGAAATTAGCGTTTCTGAACCTAAGCATGTAAGTAGCACAAGGCGCTAATAATAATTATGCTACGGGCCAGAAACGTGTGTTTTCACCCTTGGTACATAAATAACTATTAAGCCTTTAAAATTATATATATATATATACATATATAGTGGAAGGGCACTGAAAAAATCTAATATTTTATTTTTTAGACTCCTGATTCATACGGAGAAACTGTTATGGAAATTCCTACGCCAGGAACTTCTTCCTCCAAAACCAGCGTTGGAACAACTTCGATATTATCAAGACAGTCAAGCCTTGAAGCACCTGAAGTTCCCGTCATACAAGCCTGGAACCGGGTGACCCCGAAGTCAAGGGGAGCAAAAAAAGAAACAATTGTACAGCAAAATGCTTTTGAAGCACTGAACAAAATTACAATCGCTGTATCAGAAAAAAAAAGAAAATAAGTTGCAAGATTTTGGAAATTTTGTTGCTTCCTCATTAGCCAACATAAAAAATGAACGCGTGGCGAAGCGGATGAAACATAAAATAATGGAGATTCTCATAGAAGGAGAAGACGAAGATGATTTGTAAATTTCATATTTTTTTTACTTTTCTGTTTGTTTATTCAGAGTTAGTACAAAGTCCCGGAACGATCGAATAACTTTGTTATTTGAGAAGTATTTTTTTTTTTGAAATTTGGTATGGATATATACCCGAAAATAGCGAATTCAATTATAATATGTAATTTTTTTTTATATTTCCTGTTTCACAGGAAATTCTTCCAATTTATTTTTTTAAATTGAATACTCGGTATATTTTTACATATTCGGTTGCAGAATAAAAGACTATTTTCATAAAGTGCATTACATACAAACTTAAAAACTACCGATAACGTAAAATCAAGATATCTTTGAGACTACAATAAATTCTCAATGAAAGTAAGAACTTCTTAAAAAGAAGGTTGATGGTCACCATATCCACGCATCATTAACATGTCAATTTGCTCAGATTCTGAAAGTTTCACTACCATTTTAAAATTGTGAAATTAAGAAACGAAACTAAAAAGCTAGTGAAGTTGTTTTCAAAGATATCTTGATTTTACGTTATCGGTAGTTTTTAAGTCTGTTTGTACTGCACTCTTCTCAATAAAAATGAATATGTTTATATTTATGAAGGTAGTTTTGTATTCGAAAATTAAAAAATATTTGAAAATTTAAAAAATATATACTGTTTCATTTTGAAAAAAATATGTTCGAAGCATTTCCTGAGAAACCGGATGTATAAAAAAATTAAAATGTCATAATTTAATTAGTTTTTTTCGAGTATATACCTGTATGTTAGGTAAATTCCGATAATTAGTTAATATTGAAATAAAACAATTAAACCGTTTCAATACTTTTATTCACCAGACAATGTCGAATGCTCACAATCAAGTGCCTGCCTGATGCAGTTGCTGATACGCCAAGACTTATCAAAAGATTCGCAGCGCTCGAATGACGCTCTAGTGACTGGCGACAGGTGACGTGTACTGATAGGGAGACCTCAAATCAACACTATGTGGTACGAAGATACAAAACACCTAACATGTATCCATACCAAATTTCAAATGAATTACATCTCCTATATAACAAAGTTATTGGACCGTTCCATGGCTTTGTATTAATCGTGTGTTTAGTTACTTTATAAATATTTCACACTCATCATACACCAATGTATTCCGGACACGATCTCTTCTAGTATAACCACATACACCCCGCAAATATCTCATTTCCGCAACAGTTATACGACGTTCATGTTTCTTCATCCACACCCAACATTCACTACCATACATCACTGGAGGCACTAAAACACCATTATAGACACTCAATCGAGCATCTCTGGATACATTCACATTTCGAGCAAAGGTTCCCAGAGCACCCAATACCTTGCATCCCGCAGATACTCTTCTTTCAATCTCACAATCAATACGTCCATCCCTCGAAAACATACTACCCAAATATAAAAACTCATTCACTTGACCCAATCTCACACCATTTACCGAAACATTGTAGTCAGTCACCAAATCGCTCTTTTCAAACACTAACACTTTACATTTATCAGCATTTAATAACAAATTTATATCTTTTCCTACTTCATTTATACTTAGAATCATTCGTCTCAATTGCTCTTCAGATTCACCCATGACAAAAACATCATCCGCATACGCTAACGGAGGCACAACACTACCACTAATATGTACACCATCTACCCAATTTAACACCGATCGTAACAACACATCCATGTACAAATTAAAGAGCCACGGAGACATCCCACAACCTTGTTTCACACCAATATCTATACAAAACCAATCACTCAATCTACCATTAACTCTCACCGCAGCCTCACTGCCTTCATACAGCGCACGAATTGCCCCAAACAAATTACCATTTATACCGTACTGTACAAGTACATTCCATAATGTCTCGCGATGAACACTATCATATGCTTTTTTAAGATCTAGAAAGCCACAGAACACCTTCTTGTTCTTAGCAAGTGACCGTAGCAGTACTTTCCATAATGTCTCGCGATGAACACTATCATATGCTTTTTGAAGATATATATATATATATATATATAATAGTAAATTAAATGTATACAGACGCACAAAATACCTACACCCCGAGTTGCATACAATATTTTTTTCACTTCCACATTCTAAATTAATTAAAATATTTAGATTTAATTTTTGACATTTATTTATTTATGTTTTAGTTACTTAGTAACATATCAGTGTTCTCAAACAAATATTAGAATAACTTTACTTATATGTTCTTAATTCCTTTTATTTTAATATTATAATTATAGGAAAAATATTGTGTGAACCACGAGTGTAAAATAATTTTGCCGCACTCGCAAACTTTATGCTCGGGCGCTAATGTAGCATTTTGCACCCTTAGTACACAAATAACTAATTATGATAAACTTACATCATTCTGGAACTTCTCTTCTAAAAATTGAACATCTTCAACCTCTTCCTCGTATACTGGTTGCTCGGAAACATTTGATGTTCCTTGTCGTATCTCCACGAAGTCCCGAAGGAACAACAATTAACTGGTATAGGAAGCACAAACTTTTTTATGTTCCTTCAAAAACTGCACTATTAATGTTTTTATTTTATATTTCAATTCTGGAACTAAAATTTGAATGTATTTATTCATACCGTATTAAAAAAGAAATAAATTGCGTATAGATACCTGTTGTGTGTGGACACATTTCTTTTATACTGTTCGCTATGGCTTCAAACGCATTTCTTTTCTTCTCCCTATTATGGAAATCGGGCATGCGAAAATTATATAACACTGGATAAATATGAAAAAGTTCTATTAATAGTGTCATAGTTTCTCGCGACCACTTTTTAAATTCCATTTTCAAAACAAAAGCAAATCAGCACACACGAACTACGAAACTAAATAAACCTGTTGAACTGCATAACGTAATACTTTCGAAAAATAATTCCCCAAGTGTCTAGGGACTTTTAAGAAAAAAATTACTAGTGTTGAAGAAACATCCGATCCGAAATTTACATACATAATATTTAGGTATCCACTCTTAGTAGAAACATAAATTCCAATTCCTCTCTAAAGAAATATAACGATACGTTATATTTATAAGCATTTATGTTCTGTGATCAAAATGATTAAATAACGTTACAACAAAATATGTTTCTTTAGTTTTCCAACACAAAATTATTTATTAAATTTCATCTATAACTGTTTTCTTTCGAATATGCAACGTTAAAATTGGTTTGTATAAATAGGAAAAACTGTACTGATTTATAGTGTATTCCGAAAATGAACCACACTAACCATGGTTAGTTTTTTCAGTGACCGGTTTCATTACGGAACACGGTTTTTGAAATTTGTGGTTACTTCACAGCTGTTGTTGACAAGTTTGAAACGCGTTTGGCGGCTTTTGCAGTGTTTGTAGATTTTTGCCTTATAAAACTATATTTTTATGATGACTGATAAATAAACACGTGATACAAAATGTATTTTTATTATTTAACAGTATATATTCATATTAGATGAATTTATTACTTGTTTTGAAACTCATATTTATTTTTTCTTGGTGTTATTTTTATATCCCTATATTTAAGTTAAAACAAGTGTGATGCAGAATACAATATTTTTATAATATAAACATTTTTCCATGTTAAATAAATTTCACATTTCAAAACTCATCTGTCAAGTAACCGTGGTAAAATTGAATCGCACTGTGGTTCATTTTCGGAATATACTATTAATGACACGTCTGGTGGGATCTCAGATCGGATTTCGGATCGGATTTCGGATTCGATTTCGGATCGGATCTCAGATCGGATTTCGGATCGGATCTCGGATCGTATTCCGGATTCGATTTCGAATCGGATTTCGGATCGGATTTCGGATCGGATCTCGGATCGGATCTTCGGATCGGATTTCGGATCGGATTTTGGATCAGATCTCGGATCGGATTTCGGATCGGATATCGGATCAGATTTTCGGATCATATTTCGGATCGGATCTCGGATCGGATTTCGGATCGGATTTCGGATCGGATCTCGGATCGAATTTCGGATCGAATTTCGGATCGGATCGGGTTGGATCGGATCGGATCGGATCGGATCGGATCGGATCGGATCGGATCGGATCGGATCGGATCGGATCGGATCGGATCGGATCGGATCGGATCGGATCGGATCGGATCGGATCGGATCGGATCGGATCGGATCGGATCTTGAATCAAGTCATATTGGATCGGATCGGATATCAACATTTTCAAATATGCCGACCTCTAGTATGTATATGTTTGTACAGAGAAAAAAAAAACCTTTCGAATAGAATTAAAAAGAAAATACACGTAGCATGCCATTAAAAAAAAAATGCCGTCCCGACACTGTGAAAAAATGACTAACGATAAAATATATCTTATCTCACCAAAATATCCGCAGTCATAAACTCTCAAATTTTTTTATTTAATTATTTAGATTAACTTGTATTTTATGCATATGTTATGTACGTTGAAGAAAGAATATGAATGATAAGTGAATAAGAATGATGTGATTGCAGGTTTGTTGTGTGATAAATGATTTCGAGTGTAATAAATTAATGAGTTTATATGGAGTGATCTATGAATGTGGTTATATATATATATATATATATATATATATATATATATATATATATATATATATATATATATATATATATATATATATATATATATATATATATATATATATACATGTACATACGTACATATCTTCACGCTATATCCCCACAAATGGGGTAGCACGAACCCTAAAATCATTCATAAAACATTCACTCATCAAACAATCAGCCCTCGTTAAACATTTTTATCCAAACAAACCACCCTCACTTAACCACATTCATAGATCACTCCATATAAACTCATTAATTTATTACACTCGAAATCATTTATCACACAACAAACCTGCAATCACATCATTCCTATTCACTTATCATTCATTTTCTTTCTTCAACGTACATAACATATGCATAAAATATCTCAAATTACTCACGTTAATCCTAACAACGAATCTAATAACGAAACTAACAACGAATCAAAAGATTAGAAAAAAAGAAAGCGATAGCCTGCACTTGCATATGAAAGAAAATTCCACACAATGCAGTAACTGAAAATGAAAAAAAAAAAGATAAGAAAGAAAGGGAGCGTAGCCCTGCGCTTGTTTTTGAAAGTGAATTTCACACAATTGCAGTTAAACACTCTACATAAGAACTGAAAACGAATTTAAAAAAAAGAAAGAAAGGGAGTGCCGCTCTACGCTTATTTTTGAAATTCAATTCCACACAATTGCAGGTAAACACTCTAATGAAATTACTAAACAATAACACTAAAATCTAAAATCCTGCGCTTTTCTGAAATCATCAGATTCATTCCGCAATTAATCTTCGCCAAACGTTTCTATCCTGACACATCACTTTAGCTTCATCCACATTCATAATTCCTTTCATACATGCACGTTTGTTCCTCATATTCGGAAACTTTCGTTCACGCAACAATCCTTCAATCATATTCATCCATTTGTTCCTAGGTCGCCCACGCAATCTTTCACCCTCAATTTCACCAACATATACCTGTTTCACCAATCTCTTACTCGACATACGTTCTACATGCCCAAACCATCTCAACTAACTTATACCTACTTTTCTAACTACATTCTTCTCAAATTCACACTCATCATACACCAATGTATTCCGGACACGATCTCGTCTAGTATAAACACACTCCCCGAAAATACCTCATTTCCACAGCAGTTATACGACGTTCATGTTTCTTCATCCACACCCAACATTCACTACCATACATCAATGTAAGCACTAAAACACCATTAACCACACTCAATCGAGCATATCTAGATACATTCACATTTCGAGCAAAGGTTCCCAGAGCACACAATACCTTGCATCCCGCAGATACTCTTCTTTCAATCACACAATAAATACGTCCATCCCTCGAAAACATACTACCCAAATATAAAAACTCATTCACTTGACCCAATCTCACACCATTCACCGAGACATTACAGTTAGTCACCAAATCGCTCTTTTCAAACACTAACACTTTACACTTATCAACATTTAATAACAAATTTTAATCTTTTCCTACTTTATTTATACTTAGAATCATTCGTCTCAATTGCTCTTCAGATTCACCCATAACAACAACATCATCCGCATACGCTAACGCAGGCACAACACTACCACCAATATGTACACCATCTACCCTATTCAACGTCGTTCGTAACAACACATCCATGTACAAATTAAAGAGCCACGGAGACATCCCACAACCTTGTTTCACGCCAATATCTATACAAAACCAATCACTCAATCTACCATTAACTCTCACCGCAGCCTCACTACCTTCATACCGCGCACGAATTGCCCCCAACAAATTACCATTTATACCGTACTATAGAAATACATTCCATAATGTCTCGCGATGAACACTATCATATGCTTTTTTTAAATCTAGAAAGCCACAGAACACCTTCTTGTTCTTAGCAAGTGACTTTTCAACAATCATACGAAGAGAAAACAATTTATCCATACATCCTCTCTCAGGCAAAAAGAAACACCTTGCATATCGCTTAACTTGGCGATTGTTAAGGTTCGTACCTTATGAATAAGAATTTTCCCGTACAACTTCCCTACCATACTCAGCAAACTTATTCTACCATATATTAATAACATCTGATTCATTCCACAATAACTCTCCATCCGCACTCTCAATCGCTTTCACTAACCTTACATTACCACCTCTCAATCTCTTCAATCTCAACCAAAACATTCTTTTATTCATACTAAAATCATAATTGTATCTTTCACTCATCAAATTATCAAAACGCGCCTTGCTTTCTCTCACTACTCTCTTAACACATTTATTTACATACATACATATTTTCACGCTATATGCCATCAAATAAGGTAGCACGAACCCTAAAATCACTCATAAAACATTCACTCATAACATTAATAAAATAATCAGCCCCCGTCAAACATTATCATCCAAACACACCACCCTCACTTCAACCACATTCATAGATCCCGCCATATAAACTCATTTATGTATCACACTCGAAATCATTCTTACATAACAAACCCTCAATCACATCCATCCAATCACTCCTATTCACTTATCAGTCATCTTCTTTCTTCAATGTACATAACACATGCATAAAACATCTCAAATTACCCGCGCTTACTCCTAGCAATGAGTCTAATAACGAATCTAACAACGAATCTACAAAGATTAGAAAAGATTAAAGTGATAACCTACAATTGTATATGAAAGAAAAGTCCACATAATGCAGTAACTGAAAATGAAACAAAAAGATAAGAAAGGAAGGGAGTGTCGCCCTGTGCTTGTTTTTGGAAGTGAATTCCACACAATTGCAGTTAAACACTCTACGTAAGAACTGAAAACGAATTAAAAGATAAAAAAGGAAGGGAGTGACGCTCTACGCTTGTTTTTGAAAGTGAATTCCACACAATTGCAGTTAAACACTCAATGTAAGATCAGAAAACGAATAAAAAAGATCAGAAACGAAGGGAGTGTCGTCCCTGCGCTTGTTTTTGAAAGTGAATTTCACACAATTGCAGATAAACACTCTAATGAAAAAACTAAACAACAAAACTAAAATCCAAATTCCTGCACTTCTGAAATCATCAGATTCATTCCGCAATTAATCTTCGAAAAACGTTCCTATCTTGACACACCACTTTAGCTTCATCCACATTCATAATTCCTTTTATACAAGCACGTTTGTTTCTCGTACTCGGAAACTTACGATCACGCAACAATCCTTCTATCATATTCATCCATTTATTCATAGGTCGCCCACGCAATCTTTCACCCTCAATTTCACCAACATATACCTGTTTCACCAATCTCTTATTCGACATACGTTCTACATGACCAAACCATCTCTACTGACTTATACCTACTTTTCTAACTACATTCTTCTCAATTTCACACTCATCATACACCAATGTATTCCGGACACGATCTCTTCTAGTAACCTCTTGTATTCCAGCAAGCATTCATCACGTAAAATTCCAGGCACATCTTTCACATTTAGAAATCGCAAATATGCTCTCTTTTTCACCTCAATAGCCTCTTTTACTTCTTCATTCCACCATGCATTCTTTGGACAAGAGCCTAAACTACATTCACCAAAAACTTCTTTTGCACATTTACGAACTGTATCCTTAAATTTCAACCAAACATCATTTATACTGCATTCAAAATTATGCACACATACAGGCAAAGATTCATTTATTTTCTCAACAAACAAATATCTAACATCCTCATTTTGCAGCGCATTGGATTTCACACAAAACATTTTTTTGGTATTTTTCATCCTCATTCTCCAACATTAATCTAGACGTATACGCGATACCACCAAATAATGGTCATTCGTACCAAATTCAGCACCACACTTCACACGCGTATCTACAACTAAACTTCTCAATCGTTCATCATACAAAATAAAATCAATCATGCTCCGTATATTTTCACTAATATTCTCCCATGTATACAAATGAGCTAGTTTATGTTTAAAGACAGAGTTGGAAATAAAGAGATCACGCTCCAAACAGAAAGAAACTATTTTCCTATCGTTTTAATTCACTCTTGCATCACCAAACTTACCCAATACATTCCCAGACATACTTCTCTTAACTCCCACCCAGCCATTTAAATCACCACATACAATAACTTTCTCACCTGAATCACATGAATCAATAACACTATCTAACAAATTCCAAAATCTATCTTTTTCAAGATCATTTTCAGATTCAGTTGGGCCATAAACTGACACAACTAAGATTCTATGAAAGCCTACCTTTAGTCTCAGCCAAATAATTCTCGATGAAGCACAACCATATTCCCTCACAAACGGTTTCATCCGTTCACTAACAAGCACACCCACACCATGCTTCGCGTGTTCATTCTCAGTAACATCCGACCACAATCAAAACATTCCATCCACCTCTACCTCACTACATGCTTTCCTTTTAGTCTCTCTGATATACAAAACATCAACATTATACACACGCATTACATTCATCAATTCATTTTCTTTACCAGTTATACCCCTAACATTCCACGTACCATACTTACATTAATCAAATTTCACCCATTTACTCTTCATTTAACCAAAAGAAATAAAAGAAGGAAAAGAAGGGTTCTCTCGGTAGAAGAGTAGAAGTTAAGATAGCTTACCAGGCTTATCCTTAACTATGAATGAAAATAGAAATAGAATAGAAATATATATGTATACCAGAGATAATATATATATATATATATATATATATATAATAAAAAAAATATATATATATCATCACGCCTTCTACCCATTATTGGGTGTGGCACTCTGCTGAAGCAGATCTCGGTAAGTGATATATTTTGCGCGTGAAGTGCGGTTACCAGTCGTCAAATCACGGCCCCCAAACATGTTAGTGGTGGAGGAGCCACAGGCATAGCTTTTTCAAATTATGAAAATTTGTCGCCTGTGGGAATCGAACCAGGGACCTCAGGATCCACAGGCCGACTTCATACCACTGAGCTAGCCATCCCATATATATATATATATATATATAATATATATATATATATATATATATATATATATATATATATATATATATATATATATATATATATATATATATATATATAAATATGTATACCAGAGATAAAGAAAACATGGAGACGGTTGCTATTTTCGAGATTTACAGCCGTCTCTATAGTTTTTGTTTATTGTTTATTTTTTAAGAATGACGCATGTCTCTATAGTTTTTGTTTATTTTAGTATATCTATGGCAAACTAAAATCCGTTTCGGGTAAAAATTAGAAATATTTTTTATATGTTTGTATAGAGAAAAAATTACTCTTTCGAAAGGGAACAAAAAAATTATATCCTGCCATTTAAAAAAAATTCCGTCCCCTTCACTGTGAAAAATGATGATCTTGCCAAAATTATTTTTAAAAATAATGTAGGTATATTAAAAAATTATTTCTATAATGATTTTACTTGATTTACACAATAAGTATATAATTATTTTTAATTTCTTTATTTTATGTTTTGTTTTACATAGTTCATATTTAACAATTTATTATTGATTGTATTATTAAAATATTTAAAACACACACTATATATATATATATATATATATATATATATATATATATATATATATATATATATATATATATATATATATATATATATATATATATATATATATATATATATATTATTTTTTTTTTTAAATGGCAGGATATAATTTTTTTGTTTCTATTCGAAAGAGTAAGTTTTTCTCTATACAAACATATAAAAAAATAATTGTTAAATGCAATATTTCTAATTTTTACCCGAAACGGATTTTAGTTTGCCATAGATATACTAAAGTAAACAAAAGCTATAGAGACATGCGTCATTCTCCAAAAATAAACAAAAACTATAGAGACGGCTGTAATTCTCGAGAATAGCAACCGTCTTCATGTTTTTTTTATCTCTGGTATACATATATATATATATATATATATATATATATATATATATTAGACTGCCCAGGATTAAACCGAAGTAGTGAAATGTTATGGTGCTCTTCGCTAAAAAGTATCCATTTGATGTACTGAGAGACACCCTGAAATTTTGAGCCAAAAATATTAACCCTTACAGGTTGCTAGTAAACGTTTTTTGAATGTTAAAATATTTTTTTGATGGCGTATTATTCAAAGCTACCACAAAACTGCATGTAACTCTAAATCTAATATTTCTGGCTCTTATTTTATAGTTTTCTTCTCCCTGAACACTATCCCGTCGGTATTTTTGCTCTACGGTCGACGTATTCCTAGATATTGATAAAATAAAATTAAAAAATTGTTTAAAAAGTGCTACATTGGCGATAAAGACGTAATTATTTTAAAAGATTATTTTTTTATTTTTTTTTTATAAGAACCATCTTGTAGCCTTGTAAATGATGAAGGAAACCTACTAGCCCTATTTCTCTAAGTTCTATAGTTTTCGAGATATGAGCCGAATACTCGTGTCAAATTTAGGTAAACCGAAAAACATAAATATAAATAATAAATATATAAGTATATAAATTATATGACATTACATGACTATATGACAAACCATACCATTATATGACTTTATATGACAATATGTGACTTTATATGACTTTAGGTGGCACAGTGATATCGTGTCGGCCTGTGGATCCTGGGAACCCTGGTTCGATTCCCACAACCGACAAACATTTTTACCACATTAATACTATTCCTGTGGCTCCACCTCCACTAACATCTTTGGGGGCCGTGATCTAACGGCTGGTAACCGCACTTAACGCGCAAAAATATATCACTTACCAAGATCTGCTTCAGCAGAGTGCCGCACCCAGTAATGGGTAGAAGGCGTGATGATATATTTATTTTTTTATTTTACATGACTTTTTATGATATTAAATTTTTTTTAGAGCAGGTTCAAATGTTCCGAGTTTCTTCAAAAATATTTTTTGCTCGCAATGATTTTAGTGGTGTGAGAGCCACAGGGGTCATTTTAAATTGGTGGAAATGTTTTGTCGGCTGCGGGGATCGAACCAGAGTTCTTAGGATCCACAGGCCGACTTGATACCACTGAGCCATTACCCCACATATATTGTACATAATTTACCCATTTCAATCCACCTTCAAATAAAGTCTGCGGGCGACCATGATAGTCTCGGAAGTGGAATACCACTTCCATGATGATATGATAAAACTTATCCAGTAATTACTGCGTTCCGTAAGACCTTGAATTTGAAAAAAAGTATTGACATGTTTTCTTTTAAAGAAAGGAATGAAATAGTATAGTTTGTAGCAAAAGTTACAGAATAATATGAAAATTTAATATATAAATGATTCATTATAAAATAATTATTGAAATAATTAGCGTGCAGGTGGCTACATAAGGTTGCGTCTGAGGGAAAACTAAACTAAATAATGCCATTAAACTTTTTAACAAAAAAAAATACGATTTTAAAACATTCATCTTTCAATTCTTATCGCAAAAAATATTCTTAATTTTATTACAGAACACTATATGAACAATAAAGACATAATAATGTAATATTTGATTAATTTAATATTATATATATATATACACATATCTACTCTCATACTGATTTTTGTTTCTTATTTCTTGTATTTAGTTAATTACGTCAATTTATTTCTAATATTGTTAAATATATGTATAATTTTCCGAGGTTAAGTGGAAGAACAGCATGTTTGCTGAACTTCGCCTCAATAAAGGGTTATTATTATTATTATTATTATTATTATAAGCAACAGGTATAGTTTGTTGTTTCGCAGACTGGCTAATTGGGAACATTGCAAGGTGAAATCAGTCTACAACTCGCGTACAGAAAAGAGTTGAAAAACTATCGACACAAACAAAACATACTGTCAACAGGTCTTTTTAAAGAAATTTATCGATAGTTCAGAACTATACATAGTATCGATAGTACTATCGGTTGTTCTATCGATTGTAATTATCGACTGTGACTACCATTGAAATATAAACAGACTTTAAAAATAGTATACTAATACGTCTAATACCATTTTCTCCCAAGGTACCCACCGATTATTTTCACGACCAAAGTAAAATTTAAAACGAAAATAGTACGTTTAAAGCCAATTTTTTAATGTTTTCATGAAGATTTATTATTTTTAAAATCATCAGTGGTCTTTGGCAACAAAAATTATTGATATCAGCAAAAATGCATGTAAACAAGTTTATTTATTTCAAATAACTTAGTTGAGTTGCTGACTTGAATGGCAGACTGGTTCTCTTTCTGTGATTAGTTATTTTTATTTTCCTAGCTTACCTCACCTAATAAAAGTTTGCTTATCATTATCAAAAGTCAAATATATCAGGTATCTTCGGTTCGAATTGAATATGCCTGAGTTGAAAGATGAAAAAGCAATTTCATGTGATGTATGCACTAAACATATAGTGCAAGAAATCAATTGCATGCATTAATTTAACGACTGTAGCGGAATCATGAAAAAATTAAGAGAATAGTAGTGACAATAGGCGCCGACTATAGGGGAGGGCAGGAGTGCGAAAGTATTATTTTGCTCACTTACTAGAATTTTGCTACAAAAAACAAACATTAATTAAATAAAAAAAGGTTACGAATTAAATTATTATCTTAAATTTGTACAAATTAAGTACATTGTCATAAGCAACATTAAAATATAAATAGTAACTTGATAAAGTAAGCAAATCAAATCTTAAATTTTTGAAAAAGTTTTATTTTCCAGCTCCGAAAAAATGACGCTGGACCGAAAGTAAATATATTTCTCTATATTTATAAAGCACAGTACATGTATCATGTAAAAATTGCTGAGTAAAACTTTAAAGCATCTGAATACACAAATAATAACAATCAAATGAATTATAAGAAGGAACTACAGAAACTCACTTTTACAATTAAATAAAAATATAATCAAATATGCAAGGAAATCATTGATAATGTTTTGAGCGTCCATAAAACACGTTTTAATTCTAAAACACAAACATGTTTACATGATATTGAACATTTTATTATAAATGAAGAAGATGATTGTAACAAATTGCATTTTTTTTATTAAATTGTTTAAACTAAAAACAATTGAAATTACAAAAAGAAGTGTTTCATGATATTATTCGCGGTCAGGGAATGATAGATATAGATTTATTTTAAAATAAACCTAATATTACTGAAAACTTGACAGACAAAAACATTAATAATTTTAACTTTACCGCCGAGCGCTAGTTCTCTATGCTGTGCAGACTAAAAATATACTTCAGATCAATAATGACTCAAGAAAGACTAGTTCACCTTGCAGTATTAAATAATCATAGTATACTACGTAAAGTAATTGATATAAATTTAACTGAAAATAAATGTATTTCAAAATGTTAACTACATAGGAATACATTTGAAGTTTTATATAAATAAATATAAATATTTAATATTTTTTTATTTATGGGGTAATGGCTCAGTGGTATCAAGTCGGCCTGTGGATCCTAAGAACCCTGGTTCGATCCCCACAGCCGACAGACATTTTCACCAAATTAAAATTACCCCTGTGGCTTCCCCACCACTATCATATTTGGGGGCCGTGATTCGACCGGCTGGTAATCGCACTTCACGCGCATAAATATATCACTTATCGAGATCTGCTTCAGCAGAGTGCCACACCCAGTAATGGGTAGAAGGGCGTGATGATATATTTATTTATAATATATATTTTGACCGGATGTGAGTAGAGGCGAAATATTTGAAACAATAGTTTCTCAACTGTCTTGATGAAAATCACATATTTATATAAATATTAAATTATTAATAAAAAAATTATAACAATTTTATATTTTAATTTTTAAGCAATTGTTATAATTTTTTTATTAATAAATTCATATTTATATAAATATGTGATTTTCATCAAGAGGAACTATTGTTTCAAATATTTCGCCTCTACTCACCTCCGGTCAAAAATGATAAGCCGATGATAATGTCATTACTAATCGCAATGTTCATTATGGGTGAAAACATTACTGATTATTCGATCACGCATCGTTGTGTAATTAATTTATATTCCTATAAGTACTTTTTTATTATAAATTTTCACTCAATTGCTATTTCTTTTGCTCGCTTGCTATTTCTTTTGCTCGCTTGCTATTTAGAATTTAATGAAATTAGTGACAGTGACGTTTGTATTTAGCACAGAAAATGTAAAAATAATAAATTGTTGCCGAATTACCTATTTGCACGTATTATTTCATCATTTTTTAAAATTGGCTAAAGATAATTTAATATGAATGAATAAATAATACAACATACATATTGATATACTTACGTTAATAATAATGATAATTATTACTACATTTAATTATTAAAAGATTGTGGTTTTTAATTATAAGAAATAAGATAATAATTGTCAAAATCACTGTAAATATGTCATTTAACATCAAAATTTAAAAATACTAAGAAAACGATATCGATTTATCGAAAACGTAGAAAGTCCGAAGATGAAAACGAAGTGTGCGATGAATTTTATGTGATCAATTGGATACCGAATATCGTTTTTACTTAAGTAAAAACGCAATATCGTTTTCATATTTATATGATCCCACCACTGATGATATTCAACGCTTCACCAGAGCAAGCATAAAATCTGTCATGATTTTAAGTTTGAAATAAATTCTACTTGATCTGCAAACTCAGCTACTTGAACATAAAATAGAAAAAACTGACACTATAACTCTAAATAATAATAATATTACTAAAGCAATTGTTAATGAAATCAACCAAAGGAAACTCAGACAAAACCACGTTGTTATCTCTAGAATTTCTGAACATGAATCCGGCGCTGAAATTTTATTTACGAAAGTTGGTGATAATTAGGAAAATTGCTAGTGATTTCAATATTTCCAGCTGTAATATCTTCGCCTTGGTATACAGTCATCAACAAATAACATTCGTATCCTTTTAATTAAATTAAAATTTAAACATTCTGATGAAGCTTAGAAACTGCTGCGTGTTTCAAAAAATCTATGCAAATTTATGAAAATACTTGTGCACTGACAGCAACTAAGAATTATAGTTAATGAACTAAATAAACGTTATTCGAAAATAATAATTTTGTTCCCAGATAATAAAAAAGAACTATATTTATCACTTCCACAACATGAGTAGGCAAATAAATATTCTAAAAATTATGGACTATATATTCACCTACTATGAATTACGACTCTAACAATACGAGTAGTATGTTTGAATTTTTTGAAAATCTTCCATTTTAGAGATTTCAATATTTCATGATTTGTATCAAATTGTGAGATATTTATTATTAAAAAAAGGATGGAAGAAATAAGATATTAATGATTGTGAGTTAGCGGTGAATAATAATAGATAGAAGAGCGGATATTGATTACATCTGTTAATGGTAATAATGAGTTTCATATATGATTTAATAAATAGATAATTTAAAGAACTAGTCAGTGAATATTTATTATCTGACGCTCACAAAACGTTTTACATCGTAATATTACGTAATCACTTTTTATCCTTTTGTAACGCAAAACAATATAATAATGTTTATAACTCTAATAACATATTATTAGACATAGTATTATATAATTTAAATTGCAGTGTCAAATCTGGTGATTCTTTATTTAATGTTTAATATTTTTGACTTAATATTGTTGCTCCAGCTAATTAAAATACTTCTGTTAATTGTTTGCATAATACTACATCAGAATCATTTGACTTGAAATGATTTTCCAAAATAGTACCATTTAATACCATCATTCAATTTGGATGAGTGTAATTGCAATGTAAATACAGCGAGTGATTTTTTTTTACAACAATTTATATTCAATGATCAAGAAATGTGTTCCACTTAAATTTCACAGTGTCTGAAACTATCTATCTTAGTGTACAGCACCATTATCAAAGCTATTAAAAAAAGCTTATTATTTTCGGATATATACAAAATTCCCACTGAATACTCATTATTAATGAAAAATATTAATTGCTCAGATCAAATATTAAAAATGGTGTAAAAATGTCTTACGACAAATATGTACGTAATTGTGAAAATTCTTTAATTACTGATCGTAATAAATTTTGGTGCTTCATTAATTGTAAAATAAAATACAAATAAATATATCATCACGCCTTTTACTCATTACTGGGTGTGGCACTCTGCCGAAGCAGATCTCGATAAGTGATATATTTAGGCGCGTGAATTGCGGTTACCAGCCGTCAAATCTGAGCCGCCAAAGATGTAATTGGTGGAGGAGCCACAGGGGTAATTTTAAATTGGTGAAAATATTTTGTCGCCTGTGGAGATCGAACCAGGGTTCTTTGAATCCACAGGCCGACTTGATACCACTGACCCATACCCCATCAATCGTAAGAAAAATAAATCAAATTTCCATCCACTTTAACTTTCAATGATCAATATATATAACAATATTTTGACATTGCACAAGTTTTTGCAATATATTTTCATAGAGTTTGCACTCTTCCATCAAATAATCCTTTACAAGAAATAATCCTCACTTTAGATACTCCTACTCGTGTTAAAATTGAAGGTGTTCTTTTTTGAAATTTATTTAGAAGATTGAAATATCTGCCCTTAACATTTGTCATTTTTATAACTAAATCTAAACAATGAATGCCACTCAAACCGAAAATAATGGCTTTCTTGTGTTTAATATTAAATTAAATTCGAAAAAATTCTTTTCCTTTTATAGCGCAAGAATTAGCAATAGAGCGAATTTCACTTAATTTTTATTGCAAAAAAAAAATAGCAAATCGATTAATTATATTAGTATACAATTATTTGAGTGACATTTTTGGATTCAAACTTTTGTTTTTGCATTTATTTTGTGGCATTTAAATAGTACCCTTTTAGATTTCGCTTCATTCACATACATAATTCTCTCATACGGGTCTCATCGTTTGTTCTCGCAATAAACTGTCAATCATATTTTATCAACATGCCCTTGTTCACGTATTTTTTTTTTCATTTTCTTGTTAATATTGTGTAACAAGGTGGTTTTTGAGTTGACTGCAGATATTCTGTTAGTTTGCTTCCCTGTGTTGTGCGATAAGATTCTGAGAAAAATCTTATCGTAGCAACGAATGTGTGTGGTCATCTGCAGTCTTCGGTCATGTGTTGCATCCCCAAAATACCACTCTTCAACCCCGCTGAAAACTTGGTTTTCAGATGTAGCATCAGTCAAGCCAGGTTTGTTCCGTCGGCCGGTCAAGATATGACCGACGTCGAATCCGTAAATAATAAATGTTTTTAGTTTTATTTTGTTATACTTTTATTCGTAATTTAGTTCATTAAGTTAAATAAAGTTATATCGTGTATTAATGTGTGTTATTCTTAATGAAATAAAAGTAACCGCGGAACGTTTTATTCACATCTAATAATTCGCGCTCGCGATGTAACCCTCCCTTATTTAAAGGAGAATTAACAAATAATTTATATGGGTTCTTGTCAGACCGGAGAAAGGACAAGTACTAGGGTTGTTGTAAATAAGTTTGTACTTACAATTTGGTTCAACAAATAACAAAGATTTATTCACACTTACTACATGGTTGGTGTTGTCGAGTTCCTACTGAACTCTAACGACTACTGTACTCTAAATCACTCGTCATCACTCTGAATGACTCTTCATCACTCTCTCGTATTGACTATCGTTATAACTGACCTAACGCTACTATATATCTAATTACAAAAGTACTAAGTCAGCAAATAGTTAGCTACTTACGTCAAACTATATTATTTTGAATACTTGACCTCATTACAACATGCTCTACTTTACTTAATTGTATTCACTAAGAATGTGCTGACTTTGACTTGTTACAGCGACGCTTAGTACCCGCTTTGTTACAATTGTCAACTTACCAATAAATTTGGAAGTAACAATATTTAGATATAATGGCTTACAACCAAGCGAGAAGTGGTATTAAAATTTTAGCTAGCCCCAAATATACTCCAATTATTGTTATCATTTTTGGTCGGACCATATAATGATAAAGCTTGATGGTAATTGTAGAACAATTGCTCCACAAATCTTGCAGATATTTAATAAAAAAATTAGTTTAATTTTATACACAAAAGTAATCTCAAATGTAAATTACATGAATTAGCTGAAATGTTTCGCTGTCAGTAAAAGCCAATAAATATTGAAAAGCGATGCATATTATACTCGTACAATAATTAATTAATCTGTATTAATATTAACATTACCTATACAAGTGTTAAAATAGTAAAGATTAACGCCTACTTTAGAAGCGCATGCAACAGCTAATTTATTTTAGTCTGTCGTAATAGTTAATTGTTCATTTATAGTTATATTTGGAACTAATGGGTTTGGTAAACTTTACCTTTAGGATTAACATTATTTTTATTGTTTAGACTTTATAATGATGTACCGGTTAATATTCTCCTCGAAACATTAATCTAATTAAAAATGAAGTCTTCAACATAGCCTTCGGCTATTGTAGCAGACTTTCAGCCACCATGCTTTTTTTAGTGATAATATTTATATCTGCATTCATTAGCGTTTAACATAGCAGTTGCTTGACATTGCACGCCGTAGGTCGCGGGTTCTAATCCCGCCAGGGCACGGTCTTTGTGATGTATTTGTAAAGGTTAGATGGAAGAACGGCCCTTGGCTGAACCTGGTTCTTGACTAAGTGGTCAATAAAGCCAAATAAATAAATTAAATAAAAATGGATATTTGACTATTAAGCTAGGTATTTTTTCAAATGTGTGAACACCAACTAATTGTAATCTGTAGTTATCATGGGTTATCTTTCTAACTCCAAAATCAACTTTCGTTCTTATCTCCCATAAAAATTATGCTAACTTCAAAGTTTAAAGTAAATTAAAATAAAATTAAATTATGTTCTACTTGGAATATTTTTGATTTCCTAAAGAATTAATTTTTTTTGCCCTACCATCTTAGAATGAAAATTAATGATATATATATATATATATATATATATATATATATATATATATATATATATATATATATATATATATATATATATATATATATATAGAATAAAATATATTTTATTTAATAATGTTTAAAAGTGTTTACATATTTTAAATGTTTCTATTTTGAAGGCAGAAATGAAAAAAGTTCGTTTGACACTCTAATAATGTTAATACGATTCTCGCAATATTTAAAGTTTTTAATTATAAAAACAACATCTTGTTCATATCTCTCCGAAAATTAATATAAAATTCAAAGTAAGTAAAATTAAATTAATATTTACTTGGAATATATTTAATTTTTTAAATAACTTAATTTTTGGAGCCGGTCTAAAAATGGAGATAAAACAATTCTAATAATGGTACGTATGTAATTGTCCAGTACCTATAAACAATTATTGTTATTATTAATTTGAATGAAGTGGATTCAACTTTGATTGTCATTGTTCGGTATTTATCTACCAGATATATAACAAAAAGTGGGCCATAGTCATTCAACATGGGACAATAGTTTTCCGTGAACACACTTCCCAAATTATTCCAGATAAAAATGCTCCTTCAAAAAAAATGTAGAGCTTAAAATTTTGCTAACTCAATAAACTCAATTTATATTCTGTGTTTTGTAATGGCAGAAATTAAATATAATACCACGGAATTAAAAAAAAAATAGCAAACAAATACATTAAGTTTTTCTGTCAAACTTTTCTCTGAATAATGTCATTTAGTTATTTGTTATATTTCTTCATGTGAATAATTTTCCATTTTTAATAAATTTATAAAAATAATGTGAGATTAACAGACTGATCAGAAACTTAATTTTAAACAATACAAAACTGTCTGGCGACAACATTCTTAGCATCAAGATTCCAAAAACTTCAGCCCTAGTCCAACGATCACGTGATGTAGAGGCATGTTACTCACGTGATTGCAACTTGACTGCCACCCCCGCATCCGAGCCAAGGGGAAAGAGACAAGAAAAGGTTCCTTACTTCTGACCTGGACCACCAGTCTTGTTCGGCCCGGCGATCGGCATCAACCCGTCTTTTGTTGTTAAATAGCTATTTTATTTTATTATTCTATTGTTATTGTTATTGTTAGTGCGGTGTTAAATAAACGATACTCTAACTTACTGCGCTTCTTATTATTTCGACCGCAACGATACTACAACTTCAATCGGTCAAAATATTTCAGAGAATTAAATGGCGCACTTCTTTATTATTTTAACATTATTTAATTGTAATTTTGCAAATTTTCTATAGTTACAAAATACATGATTGCATTAGATGCAGAAGTTTAAGCTCTACAACTTTTATTTGAAGCGTTATTGTCTAAAATAATAATAAACGATTATGGCCCCCTCTTAGTGATACACCCGATATGTACATATAAGAGGAAAACACTATGACAATCTGAGACAGAGAAGTCAATTGTAAAATATTTTTATTTTGCAGTAGCGGTATTTGATGTAGGTATATTATATATTAATGTTCACTTATATTTGAAAATCCCATATGAAATGTCAAATTTGCTAGTTTCACAGCGAGAAAAAGACGAAAGCAAAAGTTTTACAGTGATTATTTCATTCGTTATAAATTCAATCAATCAGATGGCTTCATTTTCTGTTGTGTATTTTAAATAAGTGACTAAAATGCACCCAGTTCTTTAATCGCGATTAAATTGCAGCTAGCTTTTTTGTGGGAAATTTCGAGCTTCTTGAAGGCATATATGTCAGATGAGTAATAGCGGAAACAAGATATTTACATGTTTTTTACGTTTACAATATTATATTTCATTAAACATGCCAATTATATTTTAATATTTATTTATATTTTATATACTGTAGAATTTCTTACGTTTATTTGACAAAAAAAAATTGCAAACAAGTTGCTAAGGTGTATGTGTGAAATTTTACTGCTAAGAAAGGGATGTTATCAAATTATTATGTATAACAGTAATATTTCACTTATTTGACAATCTTCATTCAATTTAGTTTGAATCTTTTTGTAACTTTATTGTGCAAAAACAGCTAATGTAGGATAAAACTTCGTATATCACACATGAGTGAAGGGTCATTATATGCTCGTGAGAATTATCAATCATCTCACTCACGCATAATGACTTATTTCATTCATGTTTAATATAATGTACTATTAAATGAATTAGATTCTTTCTGATATAATACAATAATTTAATATTTTTGAATGAGTATTATTTGAAACGGACAAAATCTATGATTTGGAATCGTTAGACTAATTTGTTAGTGTACTTATATCTTTTAATGATTGTGGAATCTGTGGACCAGTGTTTGTTGCTAATATCCACAAGAGAAAGTTTCCTTTTCAAGTAACCACTAATGCTTAATTATTGTTATTGTTGTTGCAATTTTATATAATAAATAAATAAATATATCATCACGCTTTCTACCCATTACTGGGTGTGACACTCTGCCGAAGCAGATCTCGGTAATTTTATGCGCAGAATTACTAACCAAATTAAGTATGAACAAAAAATTAAAAAAAAAAAATTCACATCAAATAATACAGATTTACCATAAACATCGAATATTTAAAAAAAATTGCTGGAAAACGAAATTATTTAACGGAAACATATTATAAATAAAAATAAATATATCATCACGCCTTCTACCCATTACTGGGTGTGGCACTCTGCTGAAGCAGATCTCGGTAAGTGATATATTTTGCGCGTGAAGTGCGGTTACCAGTCGTCATATCACAGCCCCCAAACATATTAGTGGTGGAGGAGCCACAGGGATAGCTATTTGAAATTATGAAAATTTGTCGCCCGTGGGAATCGAACCAGGGACCTCAGGATCCACAGGCCGACTTCATACCACTGAGCTAGCCATCCCATCAAAACATATTATCAGTTACACAAATCTGGAGATTCCAAGCTAAAAAATTATATGAACTATCACACTGCGTCTCGGTGAATCCGAATCGTGTACTTTAATTTGGATTAAGTTCTTGTTGTTCAGAATAGCATAAATAAATAAGTATTTTATTTAATGAGTATATACGAAAAACTTTTACGTTCATTACACGCAGTACGCCACTACGTATGCAAAAAAGACTGATTAGCTGTTTTCTTGTTCAAGAAATTTATGAAGAGTGTATACAATTTTAATATAGATTTATTCAACATACATCATAAATATCGTTACAAAAATAATCTATGTTTTACTCGACAAATCAAAACATAACAGAAATTCCTTTTAAAAAACAATTTAAAAAAATAATTCTCCCTAACCAAGAAGAAAATTGTACGCCTCTGGTTAGCACACGGAAACTTTATTACCCATTCTCTGTCGACCATAGGGATGGCAGCTCGGTCAATTGATCGGTCAAAAGTTGTCAATTGACGATCAATTTAACCGATGTTGGACTATTTGACCTAATCAATTTGACCAATTAAAAAAATGAACTGCAAAAAACAATAGTTTATTGTATTAAAAATAAAATCTTTCTAGAAAAAATACAATAAAAGATACTTCTTTGGTAAAAAGAAGAACAAAACTAATGCTAATTTAAATCGATAAATAATAAGGATATAAGAAATAAACACGAAACATGTGCGTGATTACCACAGCTGTATTATTGACAACTCAAATCAACTATAGAGGCGCTGCGTACGCCTAGCTTTGGTAGTCTATGTGGTTTGTTTATATTAGAATACGCATGCAACTTTCCTAATATTAGAAAATAAAATCAGATTTTTTCTAATGATCATTTACTCTTTGCTTGAATAACATTATTTTCACAAAGATAAATTATTTATGGTTACAAAACACGTACTAAATATGGGGGTATGCAATCTTCTATCAAAAATTCAAACTTATAAAATGTAAACATCGAATATTTTCGTATTAAAAATCAACTCTGTGAACTTTCTGATGTGAAAAAATTTTATGTGAATATTTTTTAATGTCGGAATTTTGTGCTGTTGTATATATATTCCAAAATATATTTCATAGTCGGTATAACTACAAAATATCTTGTTTCTGCTTGGGTTTTTATTGTATTTTCCAAAACTAATGTTGAGCAGGTAGTGCTTAGTTCTCCACCGGACTTGAAGTGCTTGTGGACACTAAAACATCATTATTCGGAAACAAAATATACTCTTATACCAATCCCAAATTTCTCGTGTATTTCCAAACCTGAATGTGCTAATTTGATATAAAAAATTTATTATTGCATGTTCAGAAGGTTCCAAATTACAATTATTTTCTAAACTACAAGAACATGATTTGACTGACGAATTAAAATTTAAATTTAAATTACTGATTGCTAACTGCCACAATAACTTATTAATATATGAAATTCATAGTTTAATAATAGAGTTAAAAAGTTGTTGCCGGAGCATGTATTCCAAATTATTAACCGAGAACGATTCTTTTATCATACGTTTCGAAAAAAATAAAATTCACGTTATAAAAACATGTACTTTTATCATACAAACATGCACAATAAATGAAACAGTCCCACCAAAAGAAGTTATTTTTTTACCGCTAGTTGACGTATCAGAGCGCTGGAATTGTCAATTAACACACCAACCCTCAAAAAGTGCAATTACTGCATCTCGCCGAACACGGGACCACGCGTCAACCTGTCCAAATAGGCTACACAAAAAATTATGCTACCGGCACGATTCTCACTACTTAGTATTTGACGCGAGAAATTTGACAAATGACCAGTCAAATAGTAGGTCAATTGAACGAAGAATATTTGATCAGTCAATTGCAATCCCTAGTCGACCATGTTGTGTATTGAAATTTTATTGCACAATAATTTAAAATTTAGAGCGCGAACTATACGAGTAACCATTTCTAGGACCTTTACCTATCTCTAGTTTTATATCCGTGGAACATTCACATTCTTAACCTGCGGGTCACTGCACGGAATCAACTCGGCGGTACGAATGTTTGAAATACAAGCAACCCCATTGGTTCACTCAGCTAATTCATGCTAGCGAAATCTCTAGGACACTGAGATAATATTCTAAGTCTTATCGCATCAGACTTTCTAAAACATATTTGATATTTCTCCATTTGCTTAGTGGGTCATCAGCATTATTGCAAAATGTTTTATTGTTCAGTCGGTTAGGAATTCATAAAAAAGCTAATTCCATTCTATAAAATATTCTTACACTTATAAATAAACGTAACAATATTCTGTAGGAAAATGAGGAAACAGATAAGGACATTTTATAATAGGGAAATATTTTGATGAATCTTCAGGTTTTAGACTCTACTAAACTAAAAAAAAAACATTGTTTTAAAAAAATCACTCTGTCGTACAACAGCAAGTACGACTTGCAGTTTTAAAATGTAATTTATGATAGGGAACCATGTTTATTTTTAATGGTAGTATAACTAATTTGAAGAGTCTTCTTAATATTTAAGTTCATTTCGTAAATAGTAGATTTCATCACAAATTTTCTTATTCTGTAACTGGATCATTATTTATTACTGATCGATTATTGAATGTCGACCATTATTTTTGGGTAGCTAGCTCAGTGGTATCAAGTCGGTCTCTGGATTCTGAGAACCCTGGTTAGATTCCCACAGGCGACAAACAATTTTCATCATTTCAAAACTACCCCTGTGGCTCTCCCACCACTAACATCTTTGGGGGCCGTGATTTGACGGCTGGCAATCGCACTTCACGCGCAAAATATATCACTTACCGAGATCTGCTTCGGCAGAAAGCCACACCCAGTAATGGGTAGAAGGCGTGATGATATATTTATATATTTATTTTTATTTAACCATTATTTTTTTTTTATGATTATTCTATAAATTACCACCATTTCGGCATTCTGTGATCAGAATAATTTATGTCCGGTTTTATAAAGGACAGAAGAAATAAATTTACTGTCATAGTATATTTATTTAAATTAACAAATTCGAATAAATATTATTTATTTTATGGCATATAGTTCGACTGTCATTTGAATGAATAAATTTTATTAACTTTGAAAGTAAATAAATTTTTCATAAAAAGTAGTCAACATTACGTTTCCGTATAAATCCGTACTTTTTTCTGCACGCCATTTTCTACAGCGATTATAGACCGCATCGTACAATTTAATAAGTTGTAACTGTTGAAGCTGCATCAACAATTTGTTGGTTTTTTTCCGAGGTTTATTCGCTGTATTTTTGGTAATCCATCGTAGAAATATCATATAACTTGACATAAACAAACGTGTTTACATAAATTTCTCCTTTTTTCAAGGAATTTTACTTTTTTGTAACGACTTCTAATAATAATAAAATAAATAAATGTCAATAAAAATGTGAACAAATTAAGACTTGAAACTTCCTTTTTTAATTTTTAATTTTACTTGACTCTTGAAAAATATTGTATGTATGTGGAAGAGAACGCAATTTTTCCCTCGGTGCTTCATAGCCCTCAGGCTTCGCCCTCTGGCAACAAAAACACTTCATGAAGAATCATGTATTTCTCTCACTAGATGTATAATATACGATTTTATTATAAGAGCTTTTATGATTGCGTTATAATAGAAAAACACTCTCACAATAGAAGTGTAAATTATTGCCCAAATAGATTCGTTTTCCACTCAATAGATGAGTGGAAAATGCATTGCTCTTATTGAGTACATTTTTAATCTTATAAAATCATATTTATATTATTCCTGTAAGATTAAATACTGCACCAACAACATTAGTTTTAATTTTACTATTACACAGAAAATTTCACACAGTATTAGTAACATCTGGTCTTTAAAAATGAGGAATATAATCTAATAACATATTAAAAGGATGCTAAAAAAAATACGTAAACACTAAAAATATTAAAATTTGCTGTAAGAAAAATAAAAACTTATCTAATTAAAAGTTGTATTAAGCTTTTCAAAATTATTATATAATTAAATTTGATTTTAATATTATCTATGGAAGGGTTTATTTTCACGTTTAACTATTTTAATTTGTTTTTTCAATGAATTATTTTATATGTTAAAAATATTATTTTTTAATTAAATTTGTATTTAAGTATTACTTATAATATAGATAACATTAAAAGACAATAGTGTATATATATATATATATATATATATATATATATATATATATATATATATATATATATATATATATATATATATATATATATATCGGTAAGTGATATATTTATGCGCATGAAGTGCGGTTAACAGTCGTCAAATCACGGACCACAAAGATGTTAGTGGTGGGGGAGCCACAGGGGTAATGTTTTTTTTTAATTGGTGAAAATGTTTGTCGGCTGTGGGGATCGAACCAGGGTTCTTTGGATCCACAGGCCGATACGATACCACTGTGCCATTACCCCATTATATATATATATATATATATATATATATATATATATATATATATATATATATATATACGAGCCCAACTCCATAATAGTTAGGCCGGTATAAATTTCAAACTTTATGCTATAAAAAAATTTAAAAATATACTAAAAAATGTTTTATTCTTACAACAAAACTATATCTACGATATTATATGAATCTTTAGTTGTCTATTACTGAAAGGATATTTTAAATAATACAAGCGTTTACAAAATTATCATCAAGTAAGTATTACGGCAACAGATTCATAAAAGTTCGGCCAACAAAAAATATATGTCTTAATGTCTTAGAAGGGATTTATTTGCGTGTTTTAAATTAAATAGTTGTTAAAACAAAATACAAATGGAAAACAAAACACAAATGAAAAAAATCAATACAAAACTGCCATTTCCGTTTGCTGATATTATTTTTTTTCATATAAAATGGCTCGTTGTAAAGCTTTGAGCAGAGATTTACGGTGGTCTATAATAAATGCTCATAAAAATGGTATTTCTGTAAGAAAAGTATCTATTTTTTATTCTGTTGCGAGATCTATGGTACAAAATATTAAAAACTTATATAAAAAAATTAGTGGAATATCTGAAAGTTTGAAAAATGGCCGTTCTTCAGCCATTTCCCTTGCTGATCTACGAGGTTTAAGAAGAATTTTGAAAGTAAATCGTCCAGCGCAAGCTCGAGATATTAAAACTTTGTGGCGGGAAATGATAGGTAAACAACCACATGTCTCGACAACAAGAAGAGAAACCAAAAGAACTGGATTTCAAGTTTTATAAGATATTTTTTAATGTTATTTCATTTAACAATTAATGTTAATATATATATATATATATATATATATATATATATATATATATATATATATATATATATATATATATATATATATATATATATATATATATATATATATATATATATATATATATATATATATATATATATATATATATATATATTACGAGATATATATTAGGGTGTCCGTTATTTTGGCAAAGTCGGAAATATGATGCTCTCACTCTCTAATACTTCTGAATTTAAAAAAATTCAGCCGAAATCCCAGGTCTGTCGATATTAAAATGTGCCGCAAGAGGGCTCAATATTTACACGTAATTTAAATGGGAAAATTGCTTTTTCCGTTACTTTTATACATAACTTTTTATGATTTAGTCCTAAAAATATTTCAAGATATCTGCCGGAAAGCTTATTCAAGTTATTTGGATGGAAATCAACGCCGTAGGCTCAATTTGAGTTATACGAAGTTTGAAACATAAAAACGACAAAAAACCTGAATATAAAAATTTCGGTTGATATTTCAGTTCTCATTCGTAAAATTTATTCAAGAAGGTCAAAAAATAAGATCTTCAAACTTTATATACAAAACATTTAAAATTCATATTAGCTTATGAGCTCCGAAGCATTATCCCATGAGCACAGAATTCTGCTCTGGTCAGTCTATCAAGAAATATTAAGTAATTAGTTTCTTGCAAAGAAAGTCCCGTTGCAATAGATTTTCGACATCAACTTCGTATTACTCAAATTGACGCTACGGCGTTGATTTTTATCCAAATAAATTGAAATATTGTTAGGTCTAAATCATAACAAGTTATGTATAAAAGTATCGGAAAAAGCAAGTTTCCCATTTAAACTACATGCAAATATTGAGCCCTTTTGCGGCACGTTTTAGTGTCATTTGACAGACCTGGGATTTCGGCTCGATTTTTTTAAATTTATTATGAGTAGTTTTAGAGGGCGAGAGCATCAAATTTCCGATTTTGCCAAAATAACGGACACCCTAATATATATGGCCTATATAAAAAACTGTAAGTATGACATTAAAACTCAAACAAAACTAGCTTGGATTTGTGAATATACGTTTTATCAATTTAACCGTTCACACAAGTTGGATCATGGTTGATTCATAGAATATTTTAGAGTTCTGCAGATGCCCACACTAGCGCCATATCTCGGGAAATGTCCAAAGCAAAGGTAGCGTCATATTCTAGGAAATTAATTAAATGTTAAAGTTTTCACATACCTTCAAATTTATCTTACTGTTTCTTCGCGTCCTTTTTTCTACCATATTTGGCGTTGTTAGCATGCAGGGGTTTACGCAGAAGCAACCAATGTAAATCACAAAGAGTACACTTTATGAAAATAATATAAATTTCAAGGTTAAGATTGAATTATTTGTTGTGTATTAGACGGATTCTAATAAAGTAATGTACATTTTCTCCTTTTATGACTGGAACTCGCTATCACATGAGTGAATTGTAAAAATCATAAGTTTGATTTTTAATTAAGTTTAGAGTAAAATATATGTGCTCTTGTACTGTAAATTATTTTACACAAAATGATTACATTTTTTAATCTTTTGTAGCGAGTAAATCTTTTAATTAATTTGATTAAAATACTTTCAACTTGGTTTGCAATCAGATTCGATTAAATTACTTTTACTCGGTAAAAGATTTAAAATTTCGCTCTTCTGTTTTGAGAGTGTAGTTTCAACACAAGTAATCTTGAAGTTTTATACTGTTAAAATCATATTAACAGCATTATTTTTTGCAAAATAGTGACTCTTAAAAACAAAAGCTATCATATTTTGGAACTCTTTTCCCACTCCTAGTTCATGCAGTTACTCTACGAATACTAATTTGTACTCAACCAGCAGGTACCGACTCAATATAAGTCTCATAAGGAGGTTATTAAAAATATATATTTTTCCATTTTTCACATATAAATTCATATTTAAACGGAAAACCAATTCTAATTCATGTTACCTGGAAGTATTCATATTCAATTCTTACTAATATCCCCAAATATAATCTCTAAAATTTATTATTTATAAAAATACTTTGTATAAACACGAAAAATGTCAAGGAATTTCCCACGTGCATAATCAGCGGTCGGTTGTTATCAAAATAGTTCCGCTATAATTACGAAACACTCGTTATCACTTCAGTAACCGTTCTGTCTCAGTGCTCAAGTGGTTAGTTGTTTCAATAGTGACTACGCACACCAATATTTTATACAAAATATTTCTTTTTATTTTATTACAATGAAAGCGAAGTATTTCATCTACGCCTTTATATTTTCTGCAATGTTTTTTCAAGGTAAGTTTATCCAGAAATACTTTATACCTATTTGTAATGGAATAGTAATATATTCATCAAGGGCGTCATCCATCTCTCGGGCTGAATACCGTCACCCTCTATGCATTATCATATAGTAACATCCGTGTAGCATACAATATTTTAACTATAACATGTTGAATAGTTTTAATTTATCACAGTTATGATTATAGTATTTATAAACAGTTGTGTTGCGTTGCGAAGGATATTTTTTTTTTAATTTGCTTACTCATTTTAAACGTGAATTGCGTTACGCCAGAATTTGATATTTAAAAAGAAAGTTTTGTGACAGTGAAGAAAACAACGTCGATATTTCTAGCTTTAACCGTTTGGTGCTATTTTAAAAAAAAGTATATATTTTCAGTACATTGATAGTTTGGACATATCAGGTTTACTATTTGGATACATGGTTGTTATTTACAGAGCAACTATTAAATATGCTGAATTTCGTTATGAAAATTATTTCAGTTTGAGTTTATAATCGATTTAGGTATTAATTTTGTAAAAAAATTGTCTGAGAACCCTAAATATATATTTTAATTAAATTTAATTTGTAGATACTAATAAAATATAAATATTTTTGGTGAATACATTAGTTATAGGCAAATTCCTACACTTATATTAATTAGAATGTTTGTATATACAATTTATTTTAAATTGTCAATAATTCCTTAAAATGAATAAGGGACTACTATTGTTAAATAATATTATTTATAAACTAAACTTACCCCAAAATTCTACGGCAGAATACCATACTCCTATAATATTTAACATAGCATATTTTAAAACTTATTTAGTTGTAAGTCAAAACAGTTTGGTTTCGCAAAATTTAGAGTGATACTTATACTTCTGGTAGACGTTTTCGTAACGAGTGGGCAAGTAAGTTTATTGGTATTATCATTGTTGTTTTATTTTCTTTTATCACTCGCTAATTTTATAAAAGTTACGACAATGTTCGTTCATTAAAGAAACATTTTATTCCATATCTATTATATTCAGAGCTGATAAGTTGCTATAATTATATTTTAATTAGTAAAATATTTAGGTAGTTCTATGCAATTCGCTAATAGTTGTTATGATTTTGATCATGATTAAAATTTGTGCCCCAAAGTAAATTTTGAGAAGTCAATACCCGTGCTTCGATGTCATTATAAATTATGACTCCGAGACTCCTAATCCTGGTTCTGATTCCAATTTTATAATCTTGGAAATAAAAGTTCTTAATTTGAACTTAATTGAATTTGAATCATTAAATAACTTAACAAACACAAATATTTACTTTAATAAGTGTTCAATACAAAGAAAAAAATACGTTATGAAAAAATATATTTTTACACGTTTACTGCCGTCTCGGTCTTATAGACCGAAAATATATTTGTCCATCACCACGGCTCGGTCTTATAGACCGAGAATATATTCGTCCGCTGCGCCGTCTCGGTCTTATAGACCGAGTCAGTTTATATGGCTCATCGCGCTGTAGGTCTGTTCGCTTATGAGCGTTGTTGCTGCTACAGACCGAGACGGCGTTGGCGAACACTTTGCCGTCTATGGTTTGTGGCATAGACCGAGCGGCGCCCACGAACAATTCTTAAATTTGTACGTAAAAAGGTATATTCTATTTATTTTAAAGATATACGACTACGAGTACATTTAAAAATGCATATAAAAAGTATATATGTTTCCACCATACAGTTATGTTACATACTAAATTTACTGCAGCTTATACCGAACCAAAAACGACAGGCACATAACATGCACAGACCTGCTGTAGACCGAGAAATACAGACCGAGACGGCATGTGCGAGTAAGATTAATTCGTGTACGCCGACTCGGTCTATAGGACCGAGATGAAAATAGTCAAAATTTGGATTTCAGAATCACTTTTTTGAAAAAGTGTGAGCAATTTCTCTACTTAGATAATTTTGCTTTTGTCCTGGCATGAACGGCCTGGGAGGACAAATTACATATTTATGTGGCCGGCCTAGGGGGAAATAAGCTAAAATTCATCACGGCAGTGAACGTATTAAAATAGAATAAATGTATAAAATAATTGAAGCAGTTTCAACCCATGCAAAATAATTATATACGAGCAGAACAAAGTAGCTTTAAAATTGAACAGCTTCTTTAACATTAATTTTTTGCTGTATACGAGTAGCGGTATCTTTAGCCTTGCTACTAGTTTTAAGTAGTTTGTCGAGCTCTGGTTAATTGGTACAAAACTCATTGGGGCTCTGGATCGTTGGGGTCCAAGCGGAGATTGCCCATCCGTCGACCTAGACAGTTCATCACTGGAATAAAATTCTCCGCGCAATTAAATCAAATTTAAGAGATTTATATTTATTACAAGAAAATCTAAAAAATTAAACAGATATTTCAGTGTTTTGAAGGATCAATATACAATTGATCTTATGTATGATACGCCACTGTAGCAAATCTATATTTAAATCTTTACGGAATGAGAGATTAAATACGTAGTTTTGGTTTGTATCTGCTAAATTATCTCTTTTCGGGAAGTCTGAGAAACATTATAGAAATTGAGCTTTTTGTCGCACATTCGCAGTGTGTACCCAGGGGAGAATCTAGGATTTTGTCACGGGAAATTTTTAAATATGGCAGCATTATTTATATGAACTGACAAATAACGCTACGTTACCAAATTAAATTCGTTTATCAAAATTTTAAATAACTGTAGCGTTTAATTACTTTATTCTTATCATATAACTATTACACTAAAATCTACTATCTCTACTGTCTTATATCTATTTACTTTTAAACTCGTCTCTACCATTCGCACTGTTTTTGGAGAAGAATTCCACACAATTGCAGTTAAACACTCTACGTAAAAATTGAAAACAAATTAAAAGATAAGGAAGGAAGGGAGTGTCGCCCTACGCTTGTTTTTGAAAGTGAATTCCACACAATTGCAGTTAAACACTCAATGTAAGATCAGAAAACGAATAAAAAAGATCAGAAACGAAGGGAGTGTTGTCTCTGCGCTTGTTTTTGAAAGTGAATTTCACACAATTGCAGATAAACACTCTAATGAACTACCTACTTTTTTATCTACATTCTTCTCAATTTCACACTCTTCATACACCAATGTATTCCGGACACGATCTCTTCTAGTATAACCACACACACCCCGCAAATACCTCATTTCCACAGTAGTTATACGACGTTCATGTTTCTTCATACACACCCAACATTCACTACCATACATCAATGAAGGCACTAAAACACCATTATACACACTCAATCGAGCATCTCTGGATACATTCACATTTCGAGCAAAGGTTCCCAGAGCACCCTTACAACCCGCAGATACTCTTCTTTCAATCTCACAATCAATACGTCCATCCCTCGAAAACACACTACCCAAATATAAAACTCATTTACTTGACCCAATTTCACACCATTCATCGAAACATTGCAGTCGGTCACCAAATCACTCTTCTCAAACACTAACAATTTACATTTATCAACATTTAATAACAGATTTAAACCTTTTCCTACTTCATTTATACTTAGAATCATTCTTCTCAATTGCTCTTCAGATTCACCCATAACAACATCATCCGCATACGCTAACGCAGGCGCTACACTACCACCAATATGTACACCATCCACCCCATTCAGCGCTGTTCGTAACAACACATCCATATACAAATTAAACAGCCACGGGGACATCCCACAACCTTGTTTCACACCAACATCTATACAAAACCAATCACTCAATCTACCATCAACTCTCGCCGCAGCCTCGCTACCTTCATACAACGCACGAATTGCCCCCAACAAATTCCCGTTTATACCGTACTGTAGAAGTACATCCCACAAAGTCTCTCGAAGAACACTATCATATGCTTTTTTAAGATCGAGGAAGCCACAGAACACCTTTTTGTTCTTAGCAAGTGAGTTCTCAACAATCATACGAAGAGAAAATAATTGATCCACACACCCTCTCTCAGGCAAAAAACCACCTTGCATATCGCTTATCTTGGAAATGGTTAAGGTTCGTACCTTATGAATAAGAATCTTCCCGTACAACTTCCCTACCACACTCAGCAAACTTATCGCACGGAAATTAGTACATTCACTCGAACAACCTTTGCCTTTAAATAAAGGACAAATGACAGCACGTTTCCAATCATTAGGAGCCACACACCGTTTTAAACAAAATCTAAACAAATAAAGTAACCAGTCAAATAACCTCTCACCTCCATATTTCAACATCTCATTCGATATACCATCCAAGCCAGGAGCCTTACCATTCTTCAGACGCATCAATGCAAAACTAACATCATTCTCATCTATATCCCAATCATCACCATTAACATTTTCTCTAACATTTTCACTACTACCATTCCCTCCATTTATGCTACCATATAAAGCCCTAAAATACTCACACCATCTATTCCTAACATCTGACTCATTCCACAATAACTCACCATCAGCACTTTTAATCGCTTTTTTCACTCATCTTCTTAAATTAACTAAGTAACTAATATTTTGTTATAAGGATTTTATTTTGTGTTTTTTTTTCTTTGGTCTAAATATTTTGCAATTTTTATTTGGATTATTAAAAAAATCCGATAAAGTGTAATAAATTAATAAATCACATTCAGAAGTTGCTTTCCGTCTAATATCAATTTTTGGTACAAAATATAGCTGTGAAGTTCATGAAATTGAAATATCGTTCACAGTTGTTGACCAATCAGCGTCTCATCAAATTAAGCTAACGACTTTAAAAAATGATACGCCAATGTTTAAATATTTAACGAATGGTCTTCGCTAAATGTTATACTTTTTAATAAAACATTTTATTGTTAAAATTATGAAATAATTATTTTGCATTTTCTTTCTGTTAATTATATTTTCTTATGTATGTATACTTTACATAAAGTATCCGGTAGTACGGTAGAGTGGGTAACGTCATGGCATACAAATCCCAGTCACGCTTAATATAAACGAACTATCACACTGAGGCCCGGTGAGTCCGGACCCTGTACTGTAATAAATTAAATTCCTATTGTACAGAGTAGCGTAAATAAATAAATAACAATGGCATGTTTGATGTAATGTGATATTCTCACTGATTAAAGAAATTATATTTTGCAAAATTTTCACATGTCAGTACTTGGTAAAACTTGAAATAAAAAGCAACATTTTCCCAACATAAAACTAATTTCGATTTGTAAATAAGGCTTAAGCGGGAGTAATATGAAATGTTTTGAGCATATGATACGTGTGTCTTAGGAAGATTAATGAAAAAGTGTGAAGGAGTGATTAAATGCGGACGTGATTGAAGGAAACTATGAAGTAAGGCTGGTTAGTAGGATTGACAATGTTTGACGAAGATGACTGATATTTTCAATATATTCAACATAAATTATTTTAATAATTGCTTTCACTGAGCCATATTTTATAATTTAATTTGTGTTTTCGTAATTATTTGTACTACAAATACAATCCAGAAGCGATAATAGATTAGCCCCATGCTAAGATCTACTGAGATCGCACCTTACTTACAGATAGAACGGTCGAGCATAACAGACCCAATATTGTGTATCAAGACAAAATAAACAAATGCACTTACCTTATTGACATCGCTGTCCCAGCACCCGTGAACATCAAGTCAAAGATATCCGAGAAAATGAACAAATACATACCATTAGCCAATGATATCAAGGAGACATGGGGACAAGAAAAATAGTGACTGGTGCCACTGGAAAAATTCCAGCAAAGATTCATAAAGCCATTGAGACTATAGGCCTAACCAAAAATACTTACCATCAACTTCAGAAGGCGGTCATCCTAGAAACTTGTCACATAGTACGGAAAGTACTAAATCTAAAATAAAATACTGTTTCTGCTATATACTTACATATACTCACATACAACATCAAACGCGCAGTCAGACACCATCATTTCATTTAACTATAATATCATACATACCTGCCTCTGTGCTGTATGTATGGTGATGGACACCTGTAATACAGAGAAAAATTAAAATAATAATAATAATAATAAGAATAATATCTGTTATATAATATTTTTGAGTATTTGTTTATATTATTATTACCTATTATATTAAATACTAGCTATTACCCGCGACTTCCTTTGCATGGTCTACAATTTGATGCAAGTACCCGGCATGCGCTGCATTGCAACTCAAAGAAAGAAAGTGTTTAATTCTGTTTATTGAAGTGCTTCTGGATACACCATATTTTTGTTTTTCTCTTTGGGACGTACACGAATAAATCAGAAGGTTGTCCGACGCGTGAGCATGCCACATACAGCTGTCCATGTGAGAAGTATGGATTTTCAAAATTTATTCGATAAACTTGTAGCGATTGTCCCTGTGCTTTGTTGATGGTCATTGCAAATGCGACTCGTACCGGAAACTGCAAACGTTTCAATTCGAATTGCATAGGACTGAAGCTTTATTATACCTATATAAGATTGGTTCTTATCTATGCCTATATCAAATTTGAATCTAATCAGTGCAGTTTTTTTCAGGATAGCTAGCGGCTATTTTGTTTCAAGACGGCGAACTAAAGCTTTAATATACCTATATATTAAGATTGGTTCCCGTTTATGGTTATACCAAATTTGAATCGAATCAGTGCAGTACTTTTCAAGATAGCTAGCGGCAATTTTGTTTCAAGATGGTGGACTGAAGCTGTAATATACCTATATCATAAGATTAGTTCTCACCTATACCTGTACCAAATTTGAATCGAATCAGTGCATTACTTTTCAGGATATTTAGCGGCTATTTTGTTTCAGGATGGCGGACTGAAGCTTTGTTATACCTATATCTTAAGATTGGTTTTCTCCTATACCTATACCAAATTTGAATCGAATCAGTGCAGTACTTTTCAGGATAGCTAGCGGACATTTTATATCAAGACGGCGTACTGAAGCTTTATTATACCTATATGTTAAGATTGGTTTTCATCTATGCCTATACCAAATTTGAATCGAAGCAGTGCATTATTTTTCAGGATAGCTAGTGGCCATTTTCTTTCAGTATGGCGGATTGAAGCTTTATTATACCTATATTTTAAGATTGGTTCCTGTATATGGCTATACCATATTTGAATCGAATCAGTATAGTACTTTTCAAGATAGCTACCGGCCATTTTGTTTCAAGATGGCGGTCTTAAGCTTTATTATACCTATATGTTAAGATTGGTTTTCGTCTATGCCTGTACCAAATTTGAATCGAATCAGTGCAGTATTTGTCAGGATAGCTAGCGGCTATTTTATTTCAATATGGTGAACTGAAGCTTTATTATACCTATATGTTAAGATTGGTTCCCGGCTATGTCCATACCAAATTTGAATAGAATCAGTATAGTAATTTTCAAGATAGCTAGCGGCCATTTTGTTTAAAGATGGCGGCCTGAAGCTTTATTATACCTATATGTTAAGATTCGTTCTCTTCTACATCTATACTAAATTTGAATCGAATCAGTGCAGTACTTTTTAAGATAGCTAGCGACCATTTTGTTTCAAGATGGCGGATTGGACAAAAACTTAGCATGATATCAATGCAAGCTATCCAATGTTTATATACAAAAAGAGACCATAGTATGCCATTACTCGTACGAGGGAAAGGTGAAAAGTTTTCGGCCTGACAATGAAAGATTGCGAGTTTCAGTTAAAAAAAATATTTTATTTTTCTACATAATCTACTTTGACTTCAAGGCACTTGGTCCAGCGTTTCTTCAACAACAATATTCCTTCCCCGAAGTGAGAGTCTGGAAGGCTGTGAAAATATTCATCTACAACCCTCTCAACTTCTTCATTAGACGCGAAGTGCTTGCCAGAAACAAATTTCTTCAAGTTTGGGAACAGATAGAAGTCTGAGGATACCAAATCAGGAGAATATGGGAGATGGCCAAGCAAATCGTTTTCCCATCGCTAACGCACTCTTGTGCACAGTTGCGTTGTCCTGGTGAAAGATGATTTTTTTCTTCTGCAAGCCAGGCCTCTTTTCGCGAATTTTGGTACCCGGCTGGTCAGGAAGATTGGAGTAATATTCGCCTGTAATTGCTAATTTGCTTTTGATCGGCATTCAGCAAATGCGGCACCCATCTTGCGCAGAGCTTTCGCATCTCTAATTCTTTGTACAAGATGTTTCGCACCCTTTCTTCCGATATCCTCACAGCCTCAGTTATCTCACTCACCTTCACTCGCCTATCGTCCAACACGATATCATGCACTTTTTCGATGATTTCCGGTACGGCGGCGGTTTTAAGCCGTTCTTCACGTGGGTCATCTTCGTGGGACATGCGACCACGTTTAAAGTCAGCTTCCCACTTTTTAACGGTTGACAATGAAGTCCCCGTAAATTGTTGTCAACTTCGGATGAATTTCCTTAGGGGTTAATCTATCCAAAATGAAGAATTTTATGACCGCACGACATACAAGTTTATCCATTTTAACGAAAAACACGCAAGGCCTCTACTTAAAAAATTCATGTAAACAAACTACTTGAGAGAACAAGTTGAAACTTGTCATACGAACTAATGACACGTGCACCCAGGCAGGAAACACAGATTTTTGCTGATCGGAACACCATATCTGTGTGAGGCCGAGAACTTTTCACCTTATTCTCGTATAATTACTAGTCCATCATAAATTACAATTATGTAAATACTAGGCATATGCCAATTGAGTGATTGATTATTTATTGTAAGGGTCGATATTTTGTTTGTTTTTAATTCAAATTTCATTTTACCGAACAATAATGGTTTGCCAATTATTTTATCTTGATAAATTAATTTTTGATCTTTGAACAACACTTCACAACTATTTTCTTTAATGAGATAGACACCACTTAGAACTTTCACTTCTGTTGTGGGCAGTTAAACTTAAGTTTTTCTTCATGGGGAAATACTGCGAGGTACAGGTTGATTTCAGGAACGATCTCGATGTGGTTTCTTTTGATATTCAGCTTTGTGTACTGATATTGAGTAGAGTCGTCTTCTAGGAGGATTTGGCGTTCACGTAATGGGTTGTAGTAGCTTTGAAATTTATTGGAACACTGATACGTTTTTCCCTGATTACAAATGTCGTCCAAAGTTTTTTTTTTCACTGTCCTCAGATTTTAGCAAGTATTTTATTTCCGGGATAATTGTTACAAATTCTGTATCCAGTTTTGTAGGTAATGAGTGCAAATTCGAATTGCTTTTCGAAATTTGTTGGTAATGACATAAAGTAATTTATTTGTGATTGTGATATTTTACAATTAATTGTTATTACTGATTCAAAAACAAAAATATTTCTGTATTTAGATTTCAATGGTAGTTGGTCTTTATAATGGAATGAAATCTTTTGCAATTCTACAAATAATTCTTTTGGTCTGATTATACTCGGATGCATATTTTTTAGTTTGCTGAAAGTTACTGAATTGTCGATATCTTGACATATATTCAAAATAGTAGAGTGTTTTAATAAGCCAAAGATAATGTAGGAAGTCAATAATGGACATAGGCTTAAGATTTAATAATTTAATGAAGATTAATTGACAACGTTTCGGCCAAGGTTATGGATCTACAGGTCTACATAATAAAAACAACAATATTGTAACAATTAAACATTGTAAGTCAAAAATAAACAATTAACTCACTAAAAGTAAGATGTAAAACAACAATTAAAATTAATTAAAATTGAATGTTGACGTTTCAGGGCAAACCAAATGAAATAAATTTTATTTGAATCTAAATATAAAGCAATAATCATTACCCCAACATTCGTAAAATATTTCAAAACTACTCACAAAAATTGAATATTAAGTAATTTATAATTAAAAATGTGACATGTTCACTGACAAATGTCAAAATTACAGTAGATGTTCTTCTTAAAAATAAATTTATCAATGAGTGCAGCAATTATAAATGATTAAATAAGTTTAAATAAATTTGAATTTTTAGCAAATAATTTTAAAAATAAACCACAATGGAAAAAGAAAATGCAGCTTAAATACAGTTATCATTATTAGCCACAAATTAGTCACAGTTTTCAAAAATCATGTTCGATTACTGAACTGGTTTTAGTAAAAAATAACAGTGCCTACACTGACTTGATTAAGATATATTTGAAATCGTAAGTTAAAAGAGAAAATTGGCTGTAGGCACCACAGTATTTCCCGACAATAAATTTAAACCATTTGAACAAATTTGAAAAAGAAGTACATTATTAACAGAGAGCAGTAATATAGTTTATCTAAATATGTTCTACTATTTTTTGTCTTTTAAATTTGTGATACTATTTGTTTTATCAAAATTGAACTACTAATTGAATTCAATTAGGTTTAAATTGGTACTTAAAATTACAAGTTTCTCTAATATCTACAATAATTTGGCAAATGTGCAGTATCAATGACCAATTTTTAAAAATATAATTTTAGGCTGGTAAAATTTTGTGAATTTCAAAATTATCTAAAAATTATTATTAAATAAACCAGTGCTTCTGAATTGTTATTTGAAAAATATTGAAATTCAACAAATTCTTATAATAATTTCACCCAGGGAATTCATCCATTGCATACTAGGTTGTTGACTTGTAACGAATTGACGCAACCCATGTCACTTTACATTTCTTCAACTAAATATTGCACGAAAAAGCATGAGTATTCGCCGAGTGTTTGTAGCTCAATTGGTTAGAGCAGTCATCATGCGAATGAAAGGTTCTGAGTTCAAATCCCGGCGAACGCTCATTGCTTTTTCAAAAAATTCTTTCTAATAATTTTTATGATTACTGATTCAATCTAATTTGGTTTCACTTCATTAATATTTTAATTTATTCTGGTAGAAATGACAGATTCGCCGTACATAATATTTTAAATCTACAACATTAAATCAATTGAAACAATATATTCAGAAATATTTAAACCAAATTTCTTCTTTTAATTTGAATGATTTGTAAACAAAAATTGTCCTTAAATGTGTCACTTAAGCTTACGGGCCTTTGGGGTCGTCCGAATAGGCAAAGAATTATACAAGATATTTAGGACACATACACAACACAAAATTACTAACAGTTACGAGTATTCAATAATTCAATGATATTTTATAAAACACAATACAAGTATAGAAACTGTAAGATTTTCGACAGTTGGCATCTGAATGCGACCAATTATTTTGATTCATTTTAAACTACGATTTTAATAATTTTATGACATTTTTATCATTACCCTCTATTCTGTAACAAGTTAATAATAACCCAGATTTTTAATGTCTAATCTGCAGAGTACCATCATTTCGGCATTCTGTGATCAAAATCATTAGCTCTATTACTTCTATTTTACTTTTATGCATTTTGCTCTTGTACAAAACTGCCAGTATAAAAAATATTACTTTTAACCACTCTTTTTGCGGAACTGTCAGTCAGCTGTCAATATATTATTTTTATATGTACAGCTACGTATGCATGAATATAAGACAAAAATATCAGGATAAATTTTTCTGATCTCAGAATACCAAAATTGTGCTCATCTGTAAAATAACAAAAGTAAATAAATAATAATAATAATAAATAATAATAAAGTTATCATTATCTTATCAACCATTAACAAATAACGATACAGTTACAGAATATAGAGGATTATCTAATTGCATCATTTACTTACCGTATTTCATAAAATAAACTATTTCTTAAAATGACACTTACTGTCAAAGTCATTGTATTTCAAGGTTAAAGAGTACTTCTCTGGTTTAATACTTCTTATTTCCCAAGAAAAATTTTATGTTGACAAACCTTTTGTCAATATGACATTTTGACGTAAACCCGTGTTGGTGAGGCGATATTAAAGATCTAACTTGCGAATATATGCGATTATACAAAATTATTTTTTAAAATTTTGCAAAATTTGAGAGAACAGCTACAGATAATTAGCGATTTCGGCCGGGTGACCAGACTTTAAAATGGAGCAAACTTTAGCTATTTTCCATACACTCGGAAAACTGCTTAAACACAAATTTAATATTTTATGGAGCGGTTTTACAAAGAAAAAGGTACAATCTTTAATTATGAAAGATGGTATCTGATCAAAACCAGAAGTTGTTTTATTATTCAGTTTACGAAAAGCCATTATTATTTCATCTTCAGTAATATTCGAAATATTTATACATTCACTGTAAACACTACTGAAATAGCTCGAGAAGGCATTATCTATATCTTTCGGATTGTTCAGAACACTATCATCACATATCATTTTGCCAGGGATCCTTGTTTTGCCTTTAGATGTTTGAACATAAGACCAGAACTTTTTTGGATCTGTATATATAGAGCGTTCTGTATGCGCCTCATATTCTTTATATAACTTAGCAATTTGAGTTTTTACTAAAGATCAATATAAAAAACTGCTCGAGATCAGTGGTATTGTTAGTTTTTCTGTATTGTTTATAATAGTTGGACTTTCGTTTTAAATTGACTATTATATTTTCCGAAAACCACGGAGGGTACCTTCTTGCATTAGGATTATATTTGGGAACATATTTTTTTAAATATGTTATATGTAATATGACTCCCCACAAAACATTAAAGTTTAATTGAAAAAACATGTCTAGTATAGAAGAAAAAAATTTAAATGTATGGAAAAAGTAGGTTTTTTGCATTTTAAAAATAGTTCTCGAAGTTTAATTTTTTTATTTTCACATATATTATAGATAATATTATTGGTAATATTTATTGTAAATTTTAATAAAAAAACACGTTTAGTACTTAAATTACAGTTAAAATAATGTTTAAAATATTTTTTTGGGTGCATAAATTAATGCAAATATTGAAAAAATAAATTTATTTTCATTGAAGAGTAGTATCTTCTTATTTATATATACACAGATAGCTTGTAACATTAAACAGTACTCAATAAAAAAATTAAATCTTTTATATTCATTTTGAACTTCGCGCGCATGGGTATCATTTAACCTTAAGTATCTCGTGAATTGAATTATAAAACCTGTCACAAGTAACATCAATATTATGTTATTCAACATTGACCAGTCAATTTCAGAAATAGCTGAGTATAACTCACGAAAATGGGCTTTCCGAAAATTGCTTGATCTGAATATTTACTAAATGTAAAGTTAATGTGGCTTGTCAATTTCAAACCAAATTCAATTATCAAAGCTGGATGATGAGTATCCACCTGTACCAGGGGCAATGAATCTTTAAACTTATTACAATTTAAATCAGTGAAAATGAGATCTAGCATTCGCTTATTCACATTAAGAACATGGTAAACTTGTTTTAAATTTAAAAATGGTAAATGAATTAATGAATTATCGTTTGAGTTAAAAACATTGCGGAATATTACAGGCACCTAAAATCAATATATTTACTTTGTTTATAAACATATCAGAAAAAAATCCAGAATTGTTTCTAAAGTTGCAATTGAGGATATGCTAGGAATATAAATTATAATAACAAATAAAGTACAAGAATTAGGTATACATTTGCAGGTTACAATATCAATCGTAGGACAAGCTTCTAATAAATCTGTAAAGTTAAAAATTTCATAGCTGAAACTGTTTTTGAGAGCTAATAACACTCCACCACTACGAGTTAAATTTGAAGTCTGGAAATTACGATCACAACGAAACACATTATAATCCTCGATTTAAATAAATTCAGAATTTTTAATATCTACTGAAAGCCAGGTTTCTGTAATCGCGATTAAATCAAATTCACCCGCACTTGTGGCACATAAAAAGTCATTCATTTTATTTTTAATACTACGAACGTATTGATAGTAACCGTTGAGCTTATTTAACTTTGATTTCTGTTGACTTGCTGGTATATTTCTAAAAAAGATGTTTTGTTGGACTTACGATACGTGCGAACCAATATCTTTTCACTAAGACACCCTTCGGTCAATATTCCGGATAATTTTTAACAGCTCAAACCATATTCCCAGCTCAAAGGAGCTGTAGTCCCTCTCATGGATGATTTTTTCGCAAATAAGCTGTTCATTTCATACTACATATATACTTTAACAAACTATTTGTCAAATTGAAGTATGACATAAAAAAATTATATGAACATGAAATCAATTGAAAACAGTTCAAAACATATATATTCAATCCTCTAATGCATACATACATACATATCTTTACGCTATATCCCAACAAATGGGGTAGCACGAACCCTAAAATCAGTCACAAAAAATTCACTCATTACATTCATCAAATAATCAGCCCTCGTCAAACATTATAATCCGAACACACCACCCATACTTCAACCACATTCATAGATCACTCCATATAAACTCATTCATATATTACACTCGAAATCATTTATCACAATCAAACCTTAAGTCACATCATTCCTATTCACTTATCATTCATCTTCTTTCTTCGACGTACATAACATATGCATAAAACATCTCAAATTACTCACGCTTAATCTTAATAACGAATCTAATAACGAACCTAACAACGAATCTACAAAGATTAGAAAAGATAAAAGCGATAGCCTGCACTTGTATACGAAAGAAAAGTCCAGACAATGCAGTACCTGAAAATGAAACAAAAAGATAAGAAAGAAAGAGAGTGCCGCCCTGTGTTTGTTTTTGAAAGTGAATTCCACACAATTGCAGTTAAACACTCTACGTAAGAACTGAAAACGAATTGAAAGATAAGAAAGGAAGAGAGTGTCGCTCTACGCTTGTTTTTGAAAGTGAATTCCACACAATTGCAGTTAAACACTCAATGTAAGATCAGAAAACGAATAAAAAAGATAAGAAACGAAGGGAGTGTCGACCCTGCGCTTGTTCTTGAAAGTGAATTTTACACAATTGCAGGTAAACATTCTAATGAAATTATTAAACAACAAAACTAAAATAAAAAATACTGCACTTTTCTTAAATTATCAGATTCATTCAGCAATTAATCTTCGCCAGACATTCCTATCCTAACACACCACTTTAGCTTCATCCACATTCATAATTCAATACCCAATACCTTGCATCCCGCAGGTACTCTTCTTTCAATCTCACAATCAATACGCCCATCCCTCGCAAACATATATAAAAAATATAAAAATTCATTCTCTTGACCCAATCTCACACCATTCACCGAAACATTGCAGTCAGTCACCAAATCGCTCTTTTCAAACACTAACACTTTACATTTATCAGCATTTAATAACAAATTTAAATCTTTTTCTACTTCATTTATACTCAGAATCATTCGTCTCAATTGCTCTTCAGATTCACCCATAACAACAACATCATCCGCATGCGCTAACGCAGGCACAACACTACCACCATTTAACGCCGTTCGTAACAGCACATCCATATACAAATAAAAAAGCCACGGAGACATCCCACAACCTTATTTCACGCCAATATCTATACAAAACCAATCACTCAATCTACCATTAACTCTCACCGTAGCAACAAATTACCATTTATACCATACTGTAGAAGTACATTCCATAATGTCTCGCGATCAACACTATCATATGCTTTTTTAAGATCTAGAAAGCCACAGAACACCTTCTTGTTTTTAGCAAGTGACTTTTCAACAATCATACGAAGAGAAAACATTTGATCCACACACCCTCTCTCAGACAAAAAACCACCTTGCATATCGCTTAACTTGGTAAGGGTCGTACCTTATGAATAAGAATCTTCCCGTACAACTTCCCTACCACACTCAGCAAACTTATCGCTCGAAAATTAGTATATTCACTCGAACTACCTTTACCTTTAAATAAAGGACAAATGATAGCACGTTTCCAATCATTAGGAGCCACACACCGTTTTAAACAAAATCTTAACAAATAAACTAACCAGTCAAATATCCTCTCGCCTCCATACTTCAACATCTCATTCGATATACCATCCAAACCGGGAGCCTTACCATTCTTCAGCCGCATCAATGCGAAACTAACATCACTTTCATCTATGTCCCAGTCATCACCACTAACATTTTTTCTAACATTTTCACTACAACCATTTGGTCTTTTAATGCTACCATATAAAGCCCTAAAGTACTCACACCATCTATTAGTAACATCTGATTCATTCCACAATAACTCACCATCCACACTCTTAATCGCTTTCTCTTTCCTCACATTACCACCTCTTACAGGCCTATTCTGTAAAATATTTTTATAACAGATCGTTATTATAACGATTTTCGTTATTATAACGATTTTCGTTATATTTTATTTCGTTATCACACTGTAACGATATTCGTTATTTTCCTATTCTGTTACATCGTTCGTTATTAGATAATCGTTATAATTTTTTCTAACGAATTCGTTATTATTTTTGACACATGAATTTATGTTGGCAATTATATCTATTATAATTTGATAACATCATGTGTATTATTTTATTCAAATGACAGCAGTGTTTATTTGTTATCATAGTAACCATAGGAGATGAGAATCTGTCAAAATTAATAAAACCGGCGGCTAATAAATATAAAAGTTGCAGTACGTAATATTATAAATAGTTCAAACATTTTTGTGGAACTTTGACAAGTGTAGGAATTTTTTTCCCTATTTTTCTTATTTATTAAGACTCAGTTCCACATCGCAATTGACATTTTGTCTTTGTATTATTTATGTAGTACCTAATATAGTAAAAAAATGGAGAAAAACCATAGCACGGGAAAAACTACAAGGGAGCAATATAAATCCTATGTAGATTTTTTCGAAACTGATGAAGTCTTGAGAACTAATAAAAATACTCCAGAAAATCCAAAACAAGTAGACAAAGCTTTTGAATTATTGGCCGCAGATTTAAATTCACTTGGAGGACCAGAAATAAATAATGTTGTTTTTTATCTCCAACAAAACATATAAAATTTTGAAGATTATTTACTTATTATTTATGGGATGACTAGCACAGTGGTATGAAGTCGGCCTGTGGATCCTGAGGTCCCTGGTTCGATTCCCACAGGCGACAAATTTTCAGAATTTGAAAAAGCTATCCCTGTGGCTCCTCCACCACTAACATGTTTGGGGGCCGTGATTTGACGACTGGTAACCGCACTTCACGCGCAAAATATATCACTTACCGAGATCTGCTTCAGCAGAGTGCCACACCCAGTAATGGGTAGAAGGCGTGATGATATATTTATTTATATTTATATTTACTTTTAAAACAGTGGATATTGTAGTAGATCGTCTATTTTGTTCCATCACTGGCAATAATTCATGTAAAAAATTTCGTCCAGCTTCTCTTGATAATCGAAATAATATACGGAAGTTTTCTTCCGGTATTGAAAAAGGATCACTTATGTCGCGTAAATATGTATATAAATTTCTCAAATTTCGTCTTAAATAAAAGTAAATAAAAATAATAATAAAATAATAAATAATTTAAGATTATACATGTTCAATATCTATTTGTAAAATAAATAAATAATAAATCTATTTGTTAAAGTATAATTTTACCTATCATTTATTTTCTTCAAGATAATAAAGAAATAAAATTAAATCGCGATGATTATCCATTTTTTAATTCACAATGACGTACCTGACACGTGAGAAAATATCGTAACGAATGATTTTTGCATTCGTTATTTTCTTGATGATCTTAACGAAATTCGTTATAATTTTTGTTATAAAATAACGAATTTTAAGTTACTGAATAGCATTTAAACAAATTTCGTTATAATAACGATTTTTCGTTAAATAACTATTTTTTCGTTAAATAACGAAACGTTATGACTAAACGAATGCTTACAGAATAGATCTGTTACGAACTTCGTTATAATAACGATTTTTCGTTAAATAACGAAATGTTATGACTAAACGAATGCTTACAGAATAGACCTGTTAATCTCTTCACTCTCAACCAAAACATTCTTTTATTCATACTAAAATCATTAGTCAATCTTTCACTCATCAAATCATCAAAACGCGCCTTGCTTTCGCTCACTACTCTCTTAACACATTTATTTAACCTCTTGTATTCCAGCAAGCATTCATCACGTAAACTTCCAGGCACATCTTTTACATTTAGAAATCGCAAATATACTCTCTTTTTGACCTCAATCACCTCTTTCACTTCTTTATTCCACCATGCATTCTTTGGACAAGAGCCTAAACTACATTCACCACAAACTTCTTTTGCACATGTAAGAACTGTATACTTAAATTTCAACCAAACATCATTTATGCTGCATTCAAAATTAAGCTCACGTACAGGCAAAGATTAATTTATTTTCTCAACAAACAAATCTCTAACATCCTCATTCTGCAGCGCACTGGATTTCTCACGAAACATTTTTTTGGTATTTTTCACCCTCATTCTCCAACATTTATTTAGACGTATACGCGATACCACTAAATAATGGTCATTCGTACCCAATTCAGCACCACGCTTCACACGCGTATCTACAACTAAACCTTTCAATCGTTCATCATACAAAATAAAATCAATCATACTCTGTCTATTCTCAGTCACATTCTCCCAGGTATACAAATGAGGTAATTTATGTTTAAAGACAGAGTTGGAAACAAAGAGATTACGCTTCAAACAGAGAGAAACTATTTTCCTTCCGTTTTCATTCTCTCTCGCATCACCAAACTTACCCAATACACTCCCAGACATGCTTCCCTTAACTCCCACCCAGCCATTTAAATCACCACAGACAATAACTTTCTCACCTGAATCACATGAATCAATAACACTATCTAACAAATTCCAAAATCTATCTTTTTCAAGATCATTTTCGGATTCGGTTGGGCCATAAACTGACACAACGACGATTCTATGAAAGCCTACCTTTAATCTCAGCCAAAAAATTCTCGATGAAATACAACCATATTCCCTCTAATACCTAAATCAAATTAGAAAATTTCTCCAACTTGTCTAGAAATTGCGATAATTGTATAAAAAGTGTCATGCGATACGTCAAATGTGATTGAAAGATTTTCAGAATTTCGGCTTACGGTCATACATAGCAACGCGTGCATTCTTCGATCATGGAAAATATGCAAAGTTTTTCATTAATTACATGCGCACTAGACTTTAGAAAAATAGGAAATCCCCAAGAGGAACTAGTCCCAAACATTCTTTAAATCCTTGAAAAAAATCACAACAATTGCACAAACCGTTTACGCTGTAGCCAATTATAATGTTTGGTTGCTAGACTAAGGAATCTATCGTGAATTAAGCTTATTAGTATATGTAGACTAGCGGTCGGCCTGGCTTCGGGGACACTAAAGTAGGAATCACTTATATAAGATAATACCAAGCATGGTAGGTTTTAAAGCATTTTGACTAAAACAATTGGCGTCCAAAATTTTTCAATACTGCACGCGAGCCCATCAAACGACTTTTCATTTGATATCAAACATTTTTTTATTCCATCTAAAACTCCTTTCAAGAACTCTTTTATATGACATCAAACAGGGCATGATTCCGAATACCTTAAATTTTTAATAAATTGAAGGTTTTAATTTTTTTTAAATTTATTTCATGTAAAAGTTCTTCTAAAGCCCTTTCATATGACTCCAAACACGGCATGACTCGGAATACTTTAAGTTTGAAAGGATTGACGGTCTTTTTTTTAAATTTCATTAAAAGTTCTTTCAAATCCCTTTCATATAACATCAAACAAGGCATGATTCGAAATACTTTAAGTTTGAAACAATTGACAGTCGCAAAATTGCATTTCTTATAAAAGTTCTTCTAAAACTCCTTCATATGACATTAAACACGGCATGATTCCGAATACTTGAAATTTAAAACAATTGACGGTCGTAAAGTTTTAATATGTTTTATTTCGTCTGAAAGTTCTTCTAAAACTCTTTCATATGATATCAAACAGGGCATCATTAAAAAAATTTCCGCCTGATTCTTAAAAATGTTTTAGCTAATCTTGAATTTTAGATTAGCTATTCTTATTCTAGTGCGATTTCAAAAAGGTAATCTAAATCACTTTTCGAAAACCAAATGGTATTAAAATTGTTGCAAATCTAAATCTTTTCTATTCTCCATATCTGTTCTTATAACGACCTTTCAATTAATACCAAACATGATAGGTTTCGAAACTCTTTCACTAAAACAATTGACAATCGAAACAATTACAATTCTGCACACGAACTTTTCAAAAGACCTTTCATTCGATAACGGACATGTTATGTTATGAAGTACTTTCACTAGAACAATTGAGGATATTACAATTTTTCACGCGTGCTCTTTAAAAGAACTTTCATATTATACCAAATATGATAAGTTTTGAAGCACTTTCAGTTAAATAATTACCGATGGAAAATTAAGGAAATGATTCCAATTCGAGTTATAAGGTTTCTAAAATGTATTTTGCCGTGGACAAAATTTGCTTGATTTTACTGTATGTTATTATCGAGGACAAATTTGGTAGAGTTTACTTGTATACTTTAAAATAGACAACGGGTATATGACGTCACGACTTCTCATGTGTTCCTTATCTGTCAAACGAGTGACTATCACATCAGCATTAAATGTGCGATTTTCATAGGTAGAAAGATATATTTTTAATAAGTATATGAGCATATTATTCCAAAAGTGACAATTTTCGATTCAGTGCATCATTTTTTGCATGACAGAGTATGTGATTTATTTTATCAAGTAATTTGAAAATTAAGTCGGGAGTGCATACTTTTATAATTTTATAGTGTTTACATATTAAATAGATAGAAAATAAATGTTCAAAAACAATTTTATATGTTTACTTCATTGTACAGATACAAGTAATTATTATAATATGAAGTAGTTTTACTTTTATTGACATTTGAACAGTTCACTTTAGGTTAACATTTTTTAAAAATTTTAATATTTTATTATAGTATATAATTTTTTTCATTTATAATTGTTATTGTGTTTTCGATTGTAGCGGAAATTCCAAAGTATCGGCAAGGCGAATGTTTAAGATACTATCTGAATTGAATCAAAAGAGAAAAGGAAGGAAGGTCGAAATTTTTGGCTCGAGATATCTTGAATATTACAATATAAAAAATAGACACAGTAATTCAAAACATTTATATTAAATTTTCTTTATTTTTTGACGGTTACTGTTACAAGTGCGAATCATGTCATATTAAAACACGTTTTATTGTATGAATACATTGTCGTAATAAAAATGTTGATAAAATCACAATATTCATTCCTTCATGTGAAGAAATACAAGTCAAAATGCTTTGAATCATTGAACTCTGTTGGGCATCTATTGATAAAATAGAAACTGCAAACACTCGCAGCTCTTGTATCGGAATCTGTACTATCGACTGCTCCGGAGTGAAGAAATCCCACGTTTCTTCCGTTGTTACTCTAGGTCTTGTAATATTGTGATTATGACAATATACAGCTATTTCAGAACCAAAGAGTCCTTTTCCCGTTTGATTTATTTCAGATTCGTCTCGTCGATTCTTTGGAATTTCCTCCACAATCCAAAAGGCAACAACAATTATAAATGAAAGAAATTAAGTACTACAGTAAAATATTAAATATTTTAACGAAATTAGTTCATTTCAAAAATGTTAACCCAAAATGAACTGTTCAAACTTCAATAAAAGTAGAACTACTGTATATTATAACAATTACTTGGCTTTATACTATGAAGTAAACATATGAAATTGTGACATGTTCACTGACAAATGTTAAAATTACAGAAGATGTTCTTAAAAATACATTTTTCATTGAGTGAATAAAATTTAGCAGCAATTATAAAAACAATATTTTTTTTCTAATATCTATTAAAATATATATATATATATATATATATCTTATGTTCAATATTTTTATTTAAATTTTCTTCATTCATTATAATTTTTATTTGTAGAACTTTTATTCTTTTCTTCAAATTTTCTTATTTCTTCCTTAAAACTAATGAACTTTGCCGCTAATATTGTTAAATTTTCTCCCAACACTTTTCTTTTTCTTTCCAAAATATTTTGTCTGTTTTTTTTACATTCCATGATATACCTACTTTTTATTTTTAACTAAATCCACTAACAGTTCGATTTCATCTGTAGAAAAATTCGCTGCCCTTTTAATTTCCTTCACGAAAGAAAATAATGATGACAGATACATATTTTAATTGATTTTGTCTTATTCTGACATAAATACAATTTCGGTAACCTAGGAAATAGTTGCTATTTTCTCAGAATCCCAAATTACACAACACTAAAAAATTATTTTGAGATTCAGTTGAGGTTCAGCAAAAATAGTTCAATTTGACAAGTTATAAACAAAAAAAGTTCAAGTTCAAGGTCAAGGTTCAGCTGAACTTAAGTTTAAACCGTCACTGAAAACCGTCACTTGTAAATCGATTAAAATCATAGGTAAACAAAAATTGTCCTAAAATCTGTCACTTAAGCTTGCGGGTCTTTGGTGTCGTTCAAATAGGCAAAGAATTATACAAGATATTCAGGACACATACACAACACAAAATTACTAACAGTTATTTAATAATTAAATTATATTTTACAAAGCACAATATAGAAACTATATGATTTTTGACAATTGTCAGGTGAATGCGACCATTTATTTTGATTCATTGTAAACTTCGATTTTAATAATTTTATGACATTTTTATCATTCTCCCATATTCTGTAACACGATCATTATCTGTTAATGATCGATGAGTTAATGATAATCCTTATGATTAATCTGTAGATTACAACCATTTCCGTATTCTGTGATCAAAATCATTAGCACTGTTACTTTTATTTTACGTTTATGCGTTTTGCTCTCGTACAAAACTGTCAATATAAAAAATATTATTTTTAACCAAACTTTTGGCGGAGCTGATAGTGAGCTGTCATATTATTTTGATAAGAACAGCTACGTATATCCTATATACTAATCGGCTTAATTCACTATAGATTCATCTGGGCGGCAACCAGACTTTAGATAAGGCTACAGCTTAAACGGTTTGTGCGATTGTTGTGAATTTTTTTCTAGGATTTAAAGAATGTTTGGGACTAGTGCCTTTTGGGTATTTCAGATTTTTTGAAAGTACAGTCCGCTTGAAATTAACGACAAACTTTGCAAATTTTCTTGATCGAAGCATGCACGCGTTGCTATGCATTTGAAATTTGACCGCAAGCAGAAATTTTTCAGAGCTGTCAATCACTTTTGACGTTTCACATGAACCTGTTTTACATTAATATTTCAATTTCTAGACAAGTTGGAGACATTTTCTAATTTGATTTAAGTATTAGACGATTGAGGACATAGTTTTGAACGGTTTTCAATTGATTTCATGTTTGTATAAAAGTTTTTAATGATGCAACGTCTATTTCACAAATCTATGGTTATGAAACAACATTACGTCTTATATACACGATCTTGGCGATGGCCGAGCGTGTTAATGCACATCTCTTAACATGCTGTGACGTCATCCGAACCAAGGTTCGTCAGTTCGAATCCGCCTGTCGACAAAGTATGATTTGTCGTTAAAATAAAAAATACAGTTACTTGTATGAATCATACTCGGGCGCTATAAGCTAATCACTTATACATATGCCTTAAAAGTAAGTAACATTGACTCAGAAAACCGGCAGTACGGCAGCGTAAAAACTGCGGCTCGGTGTGCCCGGTAGGCCCAGGCCCGATTTGGGCTGTAGCGCCAGTAAAGAAGAAGAAGAAGATGGTTAAGAAACAACTTTACCTCTTATATACACGATCCAGGTTTTGAAAAATCATAGACCTAAGCTGTCATTTTTGACGTTACACATGGAATTTTTAGATAGAATTATTTCAATCTTTAGACAAGTTGTAGCAATTTTGTAAATTGATTTAGGAATTAGATGATTGAGGATACATGTTTTGAACTGTTTTGAATTGATTTCATGTTAAAAAAAAGTTTTAAGACCAAACGTCAATTTGACAAATAGTTTGTTAAAGTATATAGCAAAACCAAGCAAAAATTGACCTCGGTGATAATATAAAGTAAAACCAAAAAAAAATCTGCATTGTAAAAATCGGAATTTATATTCCAGCGATATTCAACAGTTTAAAAAAAAATAGAGAAAAATTAAATTTTTTCACAGTAACTCCTAGACTTTGCTGATTTGATTTCATGTTCAAATAAAGTATAAAGACAAAACGTCAATTTGACAAATAGTCTGTTAAAGTATATACTAAAACCAAGCAAAAATTTACCTCGGTGATAATATACAGTAAAACCAAAAAGAATCTATATTGTAAAAAAAAGTTAATCGAATAAAAAAATTTCAGAATTAATATTCCAGCGATTTTCAACAGTTTAGAAAAAAAAATGTAGAAAAATTACATTTTTTTACAGTAACTATAAACTTTGCTGAATTGATTTCATGTTCAAATAAAGTTTAAAGACAAAACGTCAATTTGACAAATAGTTTGTTAAAGTATATAGTAAAACCAAGCAAAAATTGTCCTCGGTGATAATATACAGTAAAACCTAAAAGAATCTACATTTTTAAAAAAAGTTAAACGAATAAAAAAAATTCAGAATTAATATTTCAGCGATTTTCAACAGTTTAAAAAAAAATAGAGAAAAATTACATTTTTTTACAGTAACTCTAGACTTTGTTGAATTGATTTCATGTTCAAATAAACTTTTAAGACAAAGACTTCAATTTGACATATAGTCTGTTAAAGTATATAGTAAAACCAAGTAAAAATTGACCTCGGTGATAATATACAGTAAAACCAAAAAGAATCGACATTGTAAAAAAAAAATTATCCAATAAAAAAATTTCAGAATTAATATTCCTGCGATTTTCGACAGTTTAAAAAAAAATTCAACTATTTCGAATCACGTCATGTTTGGTATCATATGAAAGGGCATTAAAAGAACTTTTAAATGCATTTAGAAAAAATTGGAAATTCACGATAGGCAACTGTTTGAAAATTTAACTATTCCGAATCACGTCGTGTTTCGTATCATATGAAAGGGCATTAAAAGACCTTTTAAATGCAATTGGAAAAAATTGAAAATTTACGATAGGCAACTGTTTGAAAATTCAACTATTCCGAATCATGTCGTGTTTGGTATCATATGAAAGGGCATTAAAAGACCTTTCAAATGCAATTGAAAAAAATTTAAAATTTACGATAGGCAACTGTTTAAAAATTAAACTATTCAGAATCATGTCATGTTTGGTATCATATGAAAGGGCATTTAAAGACCTTTCAAATGCAATTGGAAAAATTTTAAAAATTACGATAGGCAACTGTTTAAAAATTCAACTATTCAGAATCATGTCGTGTTTGGTATCATATGAAAGGGCATTAAAAGACCTTTCAAATGCAATTGAAAAAAAATTAAAATTTACGATAGGCAACTGTTTGAAAATTCAACTATTCAGAATCATGTCGTGTTTGGTATCATATGAAAGGGCTTTAAAAGAACTTATAAATGCAGTTGGAAAAAATTGAAAATATACGATATGCAACTGTTTAAAAATTCAACTATTCAGAATCATGTCATGTTTGGTATCGTATGAAAAGTCATTAAAAGAACTTATAAATGCAGTTGGAAAAAATTGAAAATATACGATAGGCAACTGTTTGAAAATTCAACTATTCAGAATCATGTCGTGTTTGGTATCATATGAAAGGGCATTTAAATACCTTTCAAATGCAATTTGAAAAAATTAAAAATTTACGATATGCAATTTTTTGAAAATACAACTATTCCGAATCATGTCGTGTTTGGTATGATATGAAAGGGCATTAAAAGACCTTTCAAATGCAATTGGAAAAAAATTAAAAATTTACGATAGGCAGTTGTTTGAAAATTCAACTATTCAGAATCACGTCATGTTTGGTATCATATGAAAGGGCATTAACAGACCTTTTAAATGCAATTGGAAATAATTGAAAATTTACGATAGGCAACTGTTTAAAAATTCAACTATTCCGAATCATGTCGTGTTTGGTATCATATGAACGGGCATTAAAAGACCTTTTAAATGTAATTGGAAAAAGTTTAAAATTTGCGATAGGCAATTGTTTGAAAATTCAAATATTCAGAATCATGCCGTGTTTGGTATCATATGAAAGGGCATTAAAAGTACTTTCGAATGCAATATGAAAAAATTGAAAATTTACGATAGGCAACTGGTTGAAAATTCAACTATTCCGAATCACGTCGTGTTTGATATCATATGAAAGGGCATTAAAAGACCTTTTAAATGCAATTGGAAAAAATTGAAAATTCACGATAGGCAACTGTTTGAAAATTCAACTATTCTGAATAATGTCGTGTTTGGTATCATATGAAAGGGCATTAAAAGACTTTTTATATGCAATTGGAAAAAATTGAAAATTTACGATAAGCAACTGTTTGAAAATTCAACTATTACGAATCATGTCGTGTTTGGTATCATATGAAAGGGCATTAAAAGACATTTTAAATGTAATTGGAAAAAATTTAAAATTTGCGATAGGCAATTGTTTAAAAATTCAACTATTCAGAATCATGTCGTGTTTGATATCATATGAAAGGGCATTAAAAGACCTTTTAAATGCAATTGGAAAAAATTGAAAATATACGATAGGCAACTGTTTGAAAATTCAACTATTCAGAATCATGTATTTGGTATCATATGAAAGGGCATGAAAAGTACTTTCAAATGTAATAGAAAAAAAACAAGTTTTTAATCCTTAAAAATAATTCACCAGAAAATATTACACGAGGAGCGAAGCGACGAGCAACATACAAATGTCTGGAGGTGAGACGTGAAGCGTCGAGCCGAACAGACTCATCACCGGGCGAGAGAAGGAGCGAAGCGACTTCTCGAGTTTCATTCAACTACTACATAACATGATGAACGGTACGATGATATATAAACTAAAAAATGCGTACTTAAAAATTCAACTGATTTCATGTACATATAAAATATAAATGTGGAACTATCAGAAATGATGTCCGAAGAATTTTTCTTAGTTTAACAAAATCTTTTTGGAAATAAAACACGTGTCTGTTTGAAATTTTACGACTGTCAATGTGACAAATAGTTTTTAAAAGTATATAGTAAAACAAAGCAAAATTTGTCCTCGGCAGTAATATACAGTAAAATCAAAAAATATCTTTAGATGAGCAGAAGTACAGAAATAAAAAGTTTTAGGTCGTAATTCAATTAAACCTTACTTCAGTGTCCGCGGAGCCTAGCCCTATGAAAATTCACGATAGGCAACTGTTTTAAAATTCAACTATTCCGAATCATGTCGTGTTTGGTATCATATGAAAGGGCATTAAAAGAGCTTTTAAATGTAATTGGAAAAAATTTAATATTTGCGATAGGCAATTGTTTGAAAATTCAACTATTCAGAATCATGCCGTGGTTGGTATCATATGAAAGGGTATTAAAAGTACTTTCGAATGCAATATGAAAACATTGAAAATTTACGATAGGCAATTGTTTGAAAATTCAACTATTCCGAATCAAGTCGTGTTTGGTATCATATGAAAGGGCATTAAAAGACCTTTTAAATGTAATTGGAAAAAATTTACGATAGGCAATTGTTTGAAAATACAACTATTCCGAATCATGTCATGTTTTGTATCATGTGAAAGGGCATTTAAAGACCTTTCAAATGCAATTAGAAAAAAATAAAAATTTACGATAGGCAACTATTTGAAAATTCAACTATTCAGAATCATGTCGTGTTTAGTATGATATGAAAAGGCATTAAAAGACCTTTCAAATGCAATTGGAAAAAATTTAAAATTTACGATAGGCAATTGTTTGAAAATACAACTAATCCGAATCATGTAGTGTTTGGTATCATATGAAACGGTAATAAAATACCTTTTAAATGCAATTGGAAAAAAATTAAAATTTACGATAGGCAATTGTTTGAAAATTCAACTATTCAGAATCATGTCGTGTTTGGTATGATATGAAAAGGCATTAAAAGACCTTTCAAATGCAATTGGAAAAAATTTAAAATTCACGATAGGCAACTGTTTGAAAATTCAACTATTCCGAATAATGTCGTGTTTGGTATCATATGAAAGGGCATTAAAAGACCTTTCAAGTGCAATTAGAAAAAAATAAAAATTTACGATAGGAAACTGTGTGAAAATTCAACTATTCAGAATCATGTCGTGTTTGGTATGATATGAAAAGGCATTAAAAGACCTTTCAAATGCAATTGGAAAAAATTTAAAATTCACGATAGGCAACTGTTTGAAAATTCAACTATTCCGAATCATGTCGTGTTTGGTATCATTTGAAAGGGCATTAAAAGACCTTTCAAATGCAATTAGAAAAAAATAAAAATTTGCGATAGGAAACTGTTTGAAAATTCAACTATTCAGAATCATGTCGTGTTTGGTATGATATGAAAAGGCATTAAAACACCTTTCAAATGCAATTGGAAAAAATTTAAAATTTACGATAGGCAATTGTTTGAAAATACAACTATTCCGAATCATGTCGTGTTTGGTATGATATGAAAGGGCATTAAAAGACCTTTCAAATGCAATTAGAAAAAATTTAAAATTTACGATAGGCAATTGTTTGAAAATTCAACTATTCCGAATCATGTCGTGTTTGGTATCATATGAAAGGGCATTAAAAGACCTTTTTTATATTCAATTGGAAAAAATTGAAAATTTACGATAGGCAACTGTTTGAAAATTCAACTATTCCGAAACATGTCGTGTTTGGTATCATATGAAAGGGCATGAAAAGACCTTTCAAATGCAATTGGAAAAAAAATTAAATTTACGATAGGCAACTGTTTGATAATTCAACTACTCCGAATCAAGTCGTGTTTGGTATCATATGAAAGGGCATTAAAAGACCTTTTAAATCTAATTGGAAAAAATTGAAAATTTGCGATAGGCAATTGTTTGAAAATTCAACTATTCAGAATCATGCCGTGTTTGGTATCATATGAAAGGGCATTAAAAGTACTTTCGAATGCAATATGAAAAAATTTAAAATTTACGATAGACAACTGTTTGAAAATTCAACTATTCCGAATCATAACGTGTTTGGTATCATATGAAAGGGCATTAAAAGAACTTTTAAATGCAGTTCGAAAAAATTGAAAATATACGATAGGCAACTGTTTGAAAATTCAGCTATTCAAAATCATGTCGTGTTTTGTATCATGTGAAAGGGCATTTAAAGACCTTTCAAATGCAATTGGAAAAAATTAAAAATTTACGATAGCCAATTTTTTTTAAATACAACTATTCCGAATCATATCGTGTTTGGTAAGGAAATTAAAAGACCTTTCAAATGCAATTGGAAAAAAATTAAAATTTACTATAGGCAGTTGTTTGAAAATTCAACAATTCAGAATCACGTCATGTTTGGTATCATATGAAAGGTCATTAAAAGTCCTTTTAAATGCAATTGGAAATAATTGAAAATTTACGATAGGCAACTGTTTAAAAATTCCACAATTCCGAATCATGTCGTGTTTGGTATCATATGAAAGGGCATTAAAAGACCTTTTAAATGTAATTGGAAAAAATTTAAAATTTACGATAGGCAGTTGTTTGAAAATTCAATTATTCAGAATCGCGTCATGTTTGGTATTATATGAAAGGGCATTAAAAGACCTTTTAAATGCGATTGGAAATAATTGAAAGTTACGTTAGGCAACTGTTTAAAAATTCAACTATTCCGAATCATGTCGTCTTTTGTATCATATGAAAGGGCATTAAAAGACCTTTTAAATGTAATTGGAAAAAATTTAAAATTTGCGATAGGCATTTGTTTGAAAATTCAACTATTCAGAATCATGCCGTGGTTGGTATTAAAAGTACTTTCGAATGCAATATGAAAAAATTGAAAATTTACGATAGGCAACTGTTTAAAAATTCAACTATTCCGAATCATGTCGTGTTTGGTATCATATGAAAGGGCATTAAAATACATTTTAAGTGAAATTTGAAAAAATTGAAAATTTACGATAGGCAACTGTTTGAAAATTCAACTATTCAGAATCATATCGTGTTTGGTATCATATGAAAGGGCATTAAAAGACCTTTCAAATGCAATTGGAAAAAATTTAAAATTTACGATAGGCAATTGTTTTAAAATACAACTATTCCGAATCATGTCGTGTTTGGTATCATATGAAAGGGCATTAAAAGACCTTTCAAATGCAATTGGAAAAAAAATTAAATTTACGATAGGCAATTGCTTGAAAATACAACTATTCCGAATCATGTCGTGTTTTCCAACGATTTCCAACAGTTTTTCAAAAAGTTAAGAGAAAAAAAAAATAGTTTTTAAAAGTATATAGTAAATCAAAGCAAAATCGGCAGTAATATACAGTAAAATAAAAAAATATTTTTAGATGAGCAGAAGTACAGAAATAAAAAGTTTTAGATCGTAATTCAATTAAACCTTACTTCAGTGTCCGCGGAGCCTAGCGAAAAGGCCTGGCGAAGCCAGGCTGAACGCTAGTCCTATATACTAATCGGCTTAATTCATTAAGGATTCCTCCGGACGGCAACCAGACTTTAGACACGGCTACAGCTTAAACCGTTTGTCCGATTGTTGTAATTTTTTTTCTAGGATTTAAAGAATGTTTGGGACTAGTGCCTTTTGGGTATTTCAGATTTTTCGCAAGTACAGTCCGCGTGTAATTAACGAAAAACTTTGCAAAATTTCATGGATCGAAGCATGCACGCGTTGCTATGCATATGAAATTTGACCGCAAGCAGAAATTTTTCAGACCTGTCAATCACTTTTGACGTTTCGCATGAAACATTTTTATATAAATATTTCAATTTCTAGACAAGTTGGAGACATTTTCTAATTTGATTTAGGTATTAGAAGATTCAGGACATATGTTTTGAACGTTTTTCACTTGATTTCATGTTTGTATAAAAGTTTTTAATGATGCAACGTTCATTTCACAAATCTATGGTTAAGAAACAACATTACGTCTTATATACACGATCTTGGTTTTGAAAAATCATAGACCTAAGCTGTCATTTTTGACGTTACGCATGGAATTTTTCGATAGAATTATTTCAATTTCTAGACAAATTGTGTAAATTTTGTAATTTGATTTAGGTATTAGATGATTGAGGATACATGTTTTGAACTGTTTTGAATTGATTTCATGTTCAAAAAAAGTTTTAAGACCAAACGTCAATTTGACATATAGTTTGATAAAGTATATAGTAAAACCAAGCAAAAATTGACCTCGGTGATAATATACAGTAAAACCAAAAAGAATCTACATTGTAAAAAAAAATTAATCGAATAAAAAAATTTCAGAATTAATATTGCAGCGATTTTCAACAGTTTAACAAAAAAATAGAGAAAAATTACATTTTTTTACAGTAACTCCTAGACTTTGCTGAATGAATTTCATGTTCAAATAAAGTTTTAAGACGAAACATCAATTTGATAAATAGTCTGTTAAAGTATATAGTAAAACCAAGCAAAAATTGACCTCGGTGATAATATACAGTAAAACAAAAAAGAATCTACACTGTAAAAAAAAGTTAATCGAATAAAAAAATATCAGAATTAATATTCCAGCGAATTACAACAGTTAAAAAAAATAGAAAAAAATTAAATTTTTTACAGTAACTCTAGACTTGCTGAATTGATTTCATGTTCAAATAAAGTTTTAAGACGCAACGTCAATTTGACAAATAATCTGTTAACACGTTAACTGCGGAACAAAAATAAGGTGGTATAGTGTTACTGCCGATACATATCGCCGGCGATATGTATCGCAGTTAACGTGTTAAAGTATATAGTAAAACCAAGCAAAAATTTACCTCGGTGATAATATACAGTAAAACCAAAAAGAATCTACATAGTAAAAAAAGGTAATTGAATAAAAAAAATTCAGAATTCATATTCCAGCGATTTTCAACAGTTTAACAAAAAATAGAGAAAAATTACATTTTTTTACAGTATCTCTTGACTTTGCTGAATTGATTTCATGTTCAAATAAAGTTTTAAGACAAAACGTCAATTTGCCAAATAGTTTGTTAAAGTATATAGTAAAACCAAGCAAAAATGGACCTCGGTGATAATATACAGTAAAACCAAAAGAAATCTACATAGCAAAAAAAAGTTAATGGATTAAAAAAATTCCAGCGATTTTCAACAGTTAAAAAAAAAATAGAGAAAAATTACATTTTTTACAGTAACTCTAGACTTGCAGAATTGATTTCATGTTCAAATAAAGTTTTAAGACAAAACGTTAATTTGACAAATAGTTTGTTAAAGTATATACTAAAACCAAGCAAAAATGGACCTCTGTGATAATATACAGTAAAACCAAAAAGAATCTACATTGTAAAAAAAAATTAATCGAATAAAAAAATTTCAGAATAAATATTCCAGCGATTTTAAACAGTTTAGAAAAAAAATATAGAAAAATTACATTTTTGTACAGTAACTATAAACTTTGTTGAATTGATTTCATGTTCAAATAAAGTTTTAAGACAAAGACGTCAATTTGACATTCTGTTAAAGTATATAGTAAAACCAAGCAAAAATTTACCTCGATGATAATATAGAGTAAAACGAAAAAGAATCTACAGTAAAAAAAAATTAATCGAATAAAAAAATTTCAGAATTAATATTCCAGCGATTTTCAACAGTTCAAAAAAAATTCACGTTATGTTTGGTATCACATGAAAGGGCATTAAAAGAACTTTTAAATGCAATTAGAAAAAATTTAAAATTCACGATAGGCAACTGTTTGAAAATTTAACTATTACGAATCACGTCGTGTTTGGTATCATATGAAAGGGCATTAAAAGACCTTTTAAATGCAATTGGAAAAAATTGAAAATTTACGATAGGCAACTGTTTGAAAATTCAACTATTCAGAATCATGTCGTGTTTGGTATCATATGAAAGAGCATTAAAAGACCTTTTAAATGCAATTGGAAATAATTGAAAATTTGCGATAGGCAATTGTTTGAAAATTCAACTATTCAGAATCATGCCGTGTTTGGTATCATATGAAAGGGCATTAAAAGTACTTTCGAATGCAATATGAAAAAATTGAAAATTTACGATAGGCAACTGTTTGAAAATTCAACTGTTCCGAATCATGTCATGTTTGGTATAATATGAAAGGGCATTAAAAGACCTTTTAAATGCAATTGGCAAAAATTGAAAATTCACGAGAGGCAACTGTTTGAAAATTCAACTATTCCGAATCATGTCGTGTTTGGTATCATATGAAAGGGCATTAAAAGACCTTTTAAATGCAATTGGAAAAAATGGAAAATTTACGATAGGCAACTGTTTGAAAATTCATCTATTCCGAATCATGTCGTGTTTGGTATCATATGAAAGGGCATTAAAAGACCTTTCAAATGCAATTGGAAAAAAATTAAAATTTACGATAGGCAATTGTTTGAAAGTTCAACTATTCCGAATCATGTCGTGTTTGATATCATATGAAAGGGCATTAAAAGACCTTTTAAATGCAATTGGAAAAAAAATAAAATTTACGATAGGCAACTGTTTGAAAATTCAACTATTTCGAATCATGTCGTGTTTGGTATCATATGAAAGGGCATTAAAAGACCTTTCAAATGCAATTGTAAAAAATTTAAAATTTACGTTAGGTAATTGTTTGAAAATTCAACTATTCCGAACCATGTCGTGTTTGGTATCATATGAAAGGGCATTAAAAGACCTTTTAAATGCAATTGGAAAAAATTGAAAATTCACGATAGGCAACTGTTTGAAAATTTAGCTATTCCGAATCACGTCGTGTTTGGTATCATATGAAAGGGCATTAAAAGACCTTTTAAATGCAATTGGAAAAAATTGAAAATTCACGATAGGCAACTGTTTGAAAATTCAACTATTCAGAATCATGTCGTGTTTGGTATCATATGAAAGAGCATTAAAAGACCTTTTAAATGCAATTGGAAATAATTGAAAATTTACGATAGGCAACTGTTTAAAAATTCAACTATTCCGAATCATGTCGTATTTAGTATCATATGAAAGGGCATTAAAAGACCTTTTAAATGTAATTGGAAAAAATTAAAAATTTGCGATAGGCAATTGTTTGAAAATTCAACTATTCAGAATCATGCCGTGTTTGGTATCATATGAAAGGGCATTAAAAGACCTTTTAAATGCAATTGGAAAAAATTTAAATTTACGATAGGCAACTATTTGAAAATTCAACTATTCAGAATCATGTCGTGTTTGGTATCATATGAAAGGGCATTAAAAGGCCTTTCAAATGCAATTGGAAAAAATTTAAAATTTACGATAGGCAACTGTTTGAAAATTCAACTATTCAGAATCATGTGTTTGTTATCATATGAAAGGGCATGAAAAGTACTTTCAAATGTAATAGAAAAAAAAACTAGTTTTTAATCCTTAAAAATAAGTCACCAGAAAACATTACACGAGGAGCGAAGCGACGAGCAACAAACTAAATGTCTGGAGGTGAGGCGCGAAGCGCCGCGTCGAACAGACTCATCACCGGGCGAGAGAAGGAGCGAAGCGACTTCTCGAGTTTTATTCAACTACTACATTACATGATGATCGGTACGATGATATATAAACTAAAAAATCCGTACTTAAAAATGTTTTACCATAAAACATAACGCGGGGAACGAAGCGACGAGCAACAAAGCAAATGTCTGGAGGTGAGACGCGAAGCCTCGAGTCTAACAGACTCACTGCCGGGCGAGAGAAGGAGCGAAGCGACTTCTCGAGTTTTATTCAACTATTAAATAACATGATGAACAATGTGATGATATATAAACTAAAAAATGCGTACAAAAAATATTTTACCATAAAATATTACGCGAGGAGCGAAGCGACGAGCAAAAAAGCAAATGTCTGGAGGTGAGACGCGAAGCGTCGAGTCGAACAGACTCATCGTCGGGCGAGAGAAGGAGCGAAGCGACTTCTCGAGTTTTATTCAACTACTACATAACATGATGATATATAGTGTGATCTATATATAGTGCATCCTATATATAATGTGTCCTATATATAGTGCGTTTTATATATAGGGTGTTCTATATAAAATATAAATGTGGAACTATCAGAAATGATTTCCGAAGAATTTTTAACCGTTTACAAAATCTTTTTGAAAATAAAACATGTATTTGTCGGAAATTTTATGACTGTCAATTTGACAAATAGTTTTTAAAAATATATAGTAAAACAATGCAAAATTTGTATATACACTAAAACCAAAAATATTTGACCGCAACATTCTACATTTTAAATAAAAAACCAACCAAAGAATTTTTAATAGTTTTGAATAATTTTTAATAGTTTAGCAAAATCTTTTCGGAAATAAAACTTTGTGTGTTTGATAGAAATTTTACGACTGTCAATTATTTCAAACTTAAAGTATTCCGAATTATGCCATGTTTGGTGTCATATGAAATGACTTTAGACGGACTTTTAAATAAAATAAATTAAATAAAAAGTTAGTTTAACAAAATGTTTTCGAAAATAACAAACGTATTTGATTGAAATTTTACGACCTTCAGTTGTTTTAAACCTAAAGTGTTTCGTATCATATCGTGTTTGATATCATAAGACAGGGCTTTAGAAGAACTTCCAGACGAAATAAAAAAATATATATTTGGACCGTCAATTGTTTTAAATTTAAAGTATTCGGAATCATGCCGTGTTTAATGTCATATAAAAAAGTTTTGAAAGATCTCTAAGATGGAATAAAGAAAAAAATAAATTTAACTACTGTCAATTGTTTCAAACATAAAGTATTCCGAATCATGCCGAATTGAGTGTCATATGAAAGAGTTTTTAAACAACTATTAAATGAAATTAGAAAAAAAAATTACAACCTTCAACTGCTTCAAACTTAAAGTATTCCGACTCATGCCGTGTTTGGTGTCATATAAAAGGGCTTTAGAAGATTCTAACGAAATAAACAGAAAAATGAAATTTGTTCAGATGAAATAATCAAAAGTTGGGAATTTTACGATCCTCAATTGTTTCAACCTTAAAGTATTCCGAATCATACCATATTTCATGTCATTTGAAAGGGCTTTAGAAGAACTTAAAAATGGAATTAAAAAAAATATAAATTTTACGCTCGCCAATAGATTCAACCAAAAAAGTATCCCGAGTCATATCGTGTTAGATATCATATAAATGCGCTTTAGAAGAGGTGTCGTGCAGAATATGTATTTTCTGATCGGTAATTGTATTAGTGAAAGTGCATCAAAACTTATCATGTGTAGTAGCAAATAAAAGGTTTCTTGAAGGGCTCACGAGCAGAATTGTAATTTTTTTTGGTCGTCAATTGTTTTCGTGATAGAGATTCGAAACTTATTGTGTTTGTTGCGAAAAACAAGGTCTTTTGATGAACAGACGTACAAAAATTAAAAATTTTAGATCGTAATTCAATTAAATCTTACTTCAGTGTCCGCGGAGCCTAGCGAAAAGGCCTGGCGAAGTCAGGCCGAACGCTAGTCCTATATACTAATCAGCTTAATTCACTATAGATTCATCTGGGCGGCAACCAGACTTTAGACACGGCTACAGCTTAAACGGTTTGTGCGATTGTTGTGAATTTTTTTCTAGGATTTAAAGAATGTTTGGGACTAGTGCCTTTTGGGTATTTCAGATTTTTTGAAAGTACAGTCCGCTTGAAATTAACGACAAACTTTGCAAATTTTCTTGATCGAAGCATGCACGCGTTGCTATGCATTTGAAATTTGACCGCAAGCAGAAATTTTTCAGAGCTGTCAATCACTTTTGACGTTTCGCATGAACCTGTTTTACATTAATATTTCAATTTCTAGACAAGTTGGAGAAATTTTCTAATTTGATTTAGGTATTAGAAGATTGAGGACATATGTTTTGAACGGTTTTGAATTGATTTCATGTTCAAAAAAAGTTTTTAATGATGCAACGTCCATTCGACAAATCTATGGTTGAGAAACAACATTACCTCTTATTTACACGATCCAGGTTTTGAAAAATCATAGACCTAAGCTGTCATTTTTGACGTAACGCATGGAAATTTTCGATAGAATTATTTCAATTTCTAGACAAATTGTGAAAATTTTGTAAATTGATTTAGGTATTAGATGATTGAGGATACATGTTTTGAACTGTTTTGAATTGATTTCATGTTCAAATAAAGTTTTAAGACCAAACGTCAATTTGACATATAGTTTGTTAAAGTATATAGTAAAACCAAGCAACAATTTACCTCGGTGATAATATACAGTAAAACCAAAAAGAATATACATTGTAAAAAAAAAATTAATCGAATATAAAAATTTCAGAATTAACATTCTAGCGATTTACAACAGTTTAAAAAAAATTCAACTATTTCGAATCACGTCATGTTTGGTATCATATGAGAGGGCATTAAAAGAACTTTTAAATGCAATTAGAAAAAATTGAAAATTCACGATAGGCAACTGTTTGAAAATTTAACTATTCCGAATCACGTCGTGTTTGGTATCATATGAAAGGGCATTAAAAGACCTTTTAAATGCAATAAGAAAAAATTGAAAATTTACGATAGGCAACTATTTGAAAATTCAACTATTCCGAATCATGTCGTGTTTGGTATCATATGAAAGGACATTAAAAGTACTTTGGAATACAATAAGAAAAAATTAAAAAATTAACGATAGGCAACTGTTTGAAAATTCAACTATTCCGAATCATGTCGTGTTTGGTATCATACGAAAGGGCATTAAAAGAACTTTTAAATGCAGTTGGAAAAAATTGAAAATATACGATAGGCAACTGTTTAAAAATTCAACTATTCCGAATCATGTCGTGTTTGGTATCATATGAAAGGGCATTAAAAGACCTTTCAAATGCAATTGGAAAAAAATAAAAATTTACGATAGGTAATTGTTTGAAAATAAAACTATTCCGAATCATGTCGAGTTTGGTCTCATATGAAAGGGCATTAAAAGACATTTTAAATGCAATTTGAAAAAAATAAAAATTTACGATAGGCAACTGATTGAAAATTCAACTATTCAGAATCATGTCGTGTTTGGTATCATATGAAAGGACATTAAAAGTACTTTGGAATGCAATAAGAAAAAATTGAAAATTTACGATAGGCAACTGTTTGAAAATTCAACTATTCCGAATCATGTCGTGTTTGGTATCATACGAAAGGGCATTAAAAGAACTTTTAAATGCAGTTGGGAAAAATTGAAAATATACGATAGGCAACTGTTTAAAAATTCAACTATTCCGAATCATGTCGTGTTTGGTATCATATGAAAGGGCATTAAAAGACCTTTTAAATGTAATTGGAAAAAATTTAAAATTTACGATAGGCAGCTGTTTGAAAATTCAACTATTCGGAATCATGTCGTGTTTGGTATCATATGAAAGGACATTAAAAGTACTTTGGAATGCAATAAGAAAAAATTGAAAATTTACGATAGGCAACTGTTTGAAAATTCAACTATTCCGAATCATGTCGTGTTTGGTATCATACGAAAGGGCATTAAAAGAACTTTTAAATGCAGTTGGGAAAAATTGAAAATATACGATAGGCAACTGTTTAAAAATTCAACTATTCCGAATCATGTCGTGTTTGGTATCATATGAAAGGTCATTAAAAGTACTTTGGAATGCAATAAGAAAAAATTGAAAATTTACGATAGGCAACTGTTTGAAAATTCAACTATTCCGAATCATGTCGTGTTTGGTATCATACGAAAGGGCATTAAAAGAACTTTTAAATGCAGTTGGAATAAATTGAAAATATACGATAGTCAACTGTTTAAAAATTCAACTATTCCGAATCATGTCGTGTTTGGTATCATATGAAAGGGCATTAAAAGACCTTTTAAATGTAATTGGAAAAAATTTAAAATTTACGATAGGCAACTGTTTGAAAATTCAACTATTCGGAATCACGTCATGTTTGATATCATATGAAAGGGCATTAAAAGATCTTTTAAATGCAATTGTAAATAATTGAAAATTTACGATAGGCAACTGTTTAAAAATTCAACTATTCCGAATCATGTCGTGTTTGGTATGTGTTTGGTATCATATGAAAGGGCATTAGAAGACCTTTTAAATGTAATTGGAAAAAATTTAAAATTTGCGATAGGCAATTGTTTGAAAATTCAACTATTCAGAATCATGCCGTGTTTGGTATCATATGAAAGGGCATTAAAAGACCTTTCAAATGCAATTGGAAAAAAGTTAAAATTTACGATAGGCAATTGTTTTAAAATTCAACTATTCCGAATCATGTCGTGTTTGGTACCATATGAAAGGGCATTAAAAGACCTTTCAAATGCAATTGGAAAAAATTTAAAATTTACGATAGGCAAATGTTTGAAAATTCAACTATTCAGAATCACGTCATGTTTGGTATCATATGAAAGGGCATTAAAAGACCTTTCAAATGCAATTGGAAAAAAATTAAAATTTACGATAGGCAATTGTTTTAAAATTCAACTATTCCGAATCATGTCGTGTTTGGTATCATATGAAAGGGCATTAAAAGACCTTTCAAATGCAATTGGAAAAAATAAAAAATTTACGATAGGTAATTGTTTGAAAATAAAAATTATTCCGAATCATGTCGTGTTTGGTATCATATGAAAGGGCATTAAAAGACATTTTAAATGCAATTTGAAAAAAATAAAAATTTACGATAGGCAACTGTTTGAAAATTCAACTATTCAGAATCATGTCGTGTTTGGTATCATATGAAAGGACATTAAAAGTACTTTGGAATGCAATAAGAAAAAATTGAAAATTTACGATAGGCAACTGTTTGAAAATTCAACTATTCCGAATCATGTCGTGTTTGGTATCATATGAAAGGGCATTAAAAGTCCTTTTAAATGTAATTGGAAAAAAATTAAAATTTACGATAGGCAACTGTTTGAAAATTCAACTGTTCAGAATCACGTCATGTTTGGTATCATATGAAAGGGCATTAAAAGACATTTCAAATGCAATTGGAAAAAATTTAAAATTTACGATAGGCAATTGTTTTAAAATTCAATTATTCCGAATCATGTCGTGTTTGGTATCATATGAAAGGGCATTAAAAGACCTTTCAAATGCAATTGGAAAAAATTTAAAATTTACGATAGGCAATTGTTTTAAAATTCAACTATTCCGAATCATGTCGTGTTTGGTATCATATGAAAGGGCATTAAAAGACCTTCCAAATGCAATTGGACAAAATTTAAAATTTACGATAGGCAATTGTTTTAAAATTCAACTATTCCGAATCATGCAATAAGAAAAAATTTAAAATTTGCGATAGGCAATTGTTTGAAAATTCAACTATTCAGAATCATGTCGTGTTTGGTATCATATGAAAGTGCATTAAAAGACCTTTCAAATGCAATTGGAAAAAATTTAAAATTTACGATAGGCAATTGTTTGAAAATTCAACTATTCCGAATCATGTCGTGTTTGGTATCATATGAAAGAGCATTAAAAGACATTTTAAATGCAATTGGAAATAATTGAAAATTTACGATAGGCAACTGTTTAAAAATTCAACTATTCCGAATCATGCCGTGTTTGGTATCATATGAAAGGGCATTAAAAGACCTTTCAAATGCAATTGGAAAAAATTTAAAATTTACGATAGGCAATTGTTTTAAAATTCAACTATTCCGAATCATGTCGTGTTTGGTATCATATGAAAGGGCATTAAAAGACCTTTTAAATGCAATTGGAAATAATTGAAAATTTACGATAGGCAACTGTTTAAAAATTCAACTATTCCGAATCATGTCGTGTTTGGTATCATATGAAAGGGCATTAAAAGACCTTTTAAATGTAATTGGAAAAAATTTAAAATTTGCGATAGGCAATTGTTTGACAATACAACTATTCAGAATCATGCCGTGTTTGGTATCATATGAAAGGGCATTAAAAGTACTTTCGAATGCAATATGAAAAAATAGAAAATTTACGATAGGCAACTGTTTGAAAATTCAACTATTCCGAATCATGTTGTGTTTGGTATCATATGAATGGGCATTAAAAGACCTTTTAAATGCAATTGGAAAAAATTGAAAATTCACGATAGGCAACTGTTTGAAAATTCAACCATTCCGAATCATGTCGTGTTTGGTATTATATGAAAGTGCATTAAAAGACCTTTCAAATGCAATTGGAAAAAATTTAAAATTTACGATAGGCAATTGTTTTAAAATTCAACTATTCCGAATCATGTCGTGTTTGGTATCATATGAAAGGGCATTAAAAGACCTTTCAAATGCAATTGGAAAAAATAAAAAATTTACGATAGGTAATTGTTTGAAAATAAAAATTATTCCGAATCATGTCGTGTTTGGTATCATATGAAAGGGCATTAAAAGACATTTTAAATGCAATTTGAAAAAAATAAAAATTTACGATAGGCAGCTGTTTGAAAATTCAACTATTCAGAATCATGTCGTGTTTGGTATCATATGAAAGGACATTAAAAGTACTTTGGAATGCAATAAGAAAAAATTGAAAATTTACGATAGGCAACTGTTTGAAAATTCAACTATTCCGAATCATGTCGTGTTTGGTATCATATGAAAGGGCATTAAAAGTCCTTTTAAATGTAATTGGAAAAAAATTAAAATTTACGATAGGCAACTGTTTGAAAATTCAACTATTCAGAATCACGTCATGTTTGGTATCATATGAAAGGGCATTAAAAGACATTTCAAATGCAATTGGAAAAAATTTAAAATTTACGATAGGCAATTGTTTTAAAATTCAATTATTCCGAATCATGTCGTGTTTGGTATCATATGAAAGGGCATTAAAAGACCTTTCAAATGCAATTGGAAAAAATTTAAAATTTACGATAGGCAATTGTTTTAAAATTCAACTATTCCGAATCATGTCGTGTTTGGTATCATATGAAAGGGCATTAAAAGACCTTCCAAATGCAATTGGACAAAATTTAAAATTTACGATAGGCAATTGTTTTAAAATTCAACTATTCCGAATCATGTCGTGTTTGGTATCATATGAAAGGGCATTAAAAGACCTTTCAAATGCAATTGGAAAAAATTTAAAATATACGATAGGCAACTGTTTGAAAATTCAACTATTCCGAATCATGTCGTGTTTGGTATCATACGAAAGGGCATTAAAAGAACTTTTAAATGCAGTAGGAAAAAATTGAAAATATACGATAGGCAACTGTTTAAAAATTCAACTATTCCGAATCATGTCGTGTTTGGTATCATATGAAAGGGCATTAAAAGACCTTTAAAATGTAATTGGAAAAAAATTAAAATTTGCGATAGGCAATTGTTTGAAAATTCAACTATTCAGAATCATGCCGTGTTTGGTATCATATGAAAGGGCATTAAAAGTACTTTCGAATGCAATATAAAAAAATTTAAAATTTACGATAGGCAACTGTTTGAAAATTCAACTATTCCGAATCATGTCGTGTTTGGTATCATATGAAAGGGCATTAAAAGACTTTTTAAATGCAATTGGAAAAAAATTAAAATTTGCGATAGGCAATTGTTTGAAAATTCAACTATTCAGAATCATGTCGTGTTTGGTATCATATGAAAGTGCATTAAAAGACTTTTCAAATGCAATTGGAAAAAATTTAAAATTTACGATAGGCAATTGTTTGAAAATTCAACTATTCCGAATCATGTCGTGTTTGGTATCATATGAAAGAGCATTAAAAGACATTTTAAATGCAATTTTAAAAAAATGAAATTTCACGATAGGCAATTGTTTGAAAATTCAACTATTCAGAATCACGTCGTGTTTTCCAATGATTTCCAACAGTTTTTCAAAAAGTTAAGAGAAAAAATTCAACTGATTTCATGTACATATAAAATATAAATGTGGAACTATCAGAAATGATGTCCGAAGAATTTTTCTTAGTTTAACAAAATCTTTTTGGAAATAAAACACGTATCTGATTGAAATTTTACGACTGTCAAATGTGACAAATAGTTTTTAAAAGTATATAATAAAACAAAGCAAAATTTGTCCTCGGCAGTGATATACAGTAAAATCAAAAAATATCTTTAGATGAGCAGAAGTACAGAAATAAAAAGTTTTAGATCGTAATTCAATTAAATCTTACTTCAGTGTCCGCGGAGCCTAGCGAAAAGGCCTGGCGAAGCCAGGCCGAACGATAGTTAGTAAATAAAATGCATGAATATAACACAAAAATATAAGGATAATTTTTTCTGGTCTCAGAATACCAAAATTGTGCTCGTCTGTAAAATAACGAAAATAAATAAATAAATAATAATAAAGTTATCATTAACTTATCAATCATTAACAAATAATGATACAGTTACAGAATATAGGGGATTGTCTACTTGCATCATTTAGATTCTCTATATTAGTTGTAATATTGTTTCTTAACCATAGTTTTATCAAATAGGTGTTTTGTCTTTAAAAACTTTTATATGAACATGAAATTAATTGAAAACCGTTCAAAACATATATTCTCAATCATCTAATACCTAAATCAAATTATAAACTTTCTCCAACTTCTCTAGAAATTGCAATAATTGTATAGAAAGTTTCATGCGAAACCTCAAAAGTGATTGACAGGTTTGCATAATTTCGGCTTATGGTCATGCATAGCAACGCGTGCATTCTTTGATCATTGAAAATATGCAAAGTTTTTCATTAATTGCACGCGGACTATACTTTCGAAAAAATCTGAAATACCGAAAAGGCACTAGTACCAAACATTCTTTAAATCTTAGAAAATAAATCACAACAATCGCACAAACCGTTTAGGCTGTAGCCGATCATAATATTTGGTTGCCGCCTAGATGAATCTATAGTGAATTAGCTTATAGTATATGTAGATTAATACTTTTCATGCGTATTTATCTACTATATTCCACGTGTACTATTTTACTTATTATCTTTAATACACATTAGCTACAATTTATATGATTATTTATATTACTCTCACATCCTACCTGTCTATCAGTTTTTGCTAGGTGATCTGGCAACTCTGAGTTTGCTGGCCGCCTCGAGAGTAGATTTACGTCAGCCGTCAGCTGGCGCCCGGAAATATTTTTGTTGACTGTGAGTCATTGGTTCACGGAACCACCGAACATTTGGACCGTACGCCTTCTTCACTGTCAAAAGCTAGTCGCGGCAGGCTAGAACATCGTTAGTCTTCGTAATATCATAAACTTATTTTTTGGGGAAAAAAAAGCATATAAAGCTAAAATGGATAAATCGGGTAATCAGGCATATTGCAGGTATAAACATTAAAATATCACAGTCCACTCTTATAATTTTGTGTTTCTGAAATAATTATGTTATCTCCTATATCCCTGGGCAGTGGTAAAATGTAATGTTGGTATATCAATTTTCACAAATACATTTTACGTTTCAATAGAAAGTGCGATTATTTATGTTTAGTTATCAAATTTTATTAATATATAAAATTTTGTGACGAGTTTTTGCTAACTCTGCGACAAATGTTGGCGTCGATTACTAGGGCGCCAATGGTATCGTATAGCGGTTTTGAAGAATACAGATAGAGTGTAAAGGAGAAAATAAAATACACAAGAATTGTTGAAAAGACTTTCTGCAGCTGTTTTTGGCGTGTGGAATATATAGTGCACAGAATGACGGGTTTGACGGCTGTAGTGTCTGGAGTGATCGTCGATGCTACGGCGAGGGTCGGCGGATCTGTAAAATGTGATCTCACGCGGTTTCATGACCGACGCTAATATAACTCGAGGGGTGGTCGTAATCGCTTGCTTGGGAGTCCGCGAACGTGAAGAACGCAAAACTGTGGTTTTTAAAAACCGGCACCGGGCGTCACGACAGTGGTGACAACGAAGTAGCGGCTGGTTAATAGTGTCCGATCACGGTTAGTGGTTTACCAACTTTTTCAGAAAACGACGCTGGGTGCCCAGAGGTGACGAACAGTGTGTATATGTTGGTGGTGAAATCCGCTTCGATGATTTCGGTGGGGTACACGAGTTATGGCGAAAAGTATGCGGAGTATCGCGGATGAGTAAGTATCAAAAAATGATGGTAACAGGCACCAGTCGGAAGTAACTTGGAGGAATACGCAAGGGTCACCGCGGCGGACGTCTTAGATTGCTCTCTTAGACGCCGTCGGAGTGAGATCTGATAATCTCGCACAAGTACCTAAAAAATATGGTGGCACAAGATGGATGCAGGTAGATCGGGGGAAAACGCAAACGTTAGTATGACCCTAGACGCCTTGGATTGCTCGCTCGGGTGTGGCGGAATTAATCTTGGCTGCTTCGCACAAGTACCAGGAAAGGAGGGTGGCATAAGACGAACGTCGGTAACCGCAAGTGCCTTGAATTGCTTGCTCGAGCGTTGCGGAAGTCATATTTGATGCCTTCGCACAAGTAACAGAAAAGGAGGTGGCACGCGACAGACGTCGAGAGAAAACACAAATGTTACGACTGTAGTTGCTTTAGATTGCTCGTTCAAGCGTTGCGGAAATAATATTTGGTGCCTTCGCACAAGTACCAAAAAATGGAGGATAACAGGACGGATGGGTGGAACTTGGGGGAATACGCAAGGGTCACTGCGGCGAGCGCCTTGGATTGCTTTGTCGGACACCGTCGGAGTGAGACCTGGTGATCTCGCACAAGTTTCCTAAAAACGGAAGTAAAAACAAAAACCTTTAGGAAGCGCACGGCACAGAACAGAGTAAAAATAACAGTGCAATTGCTTACCTAGTGATCGGATTCGGAGACGACGAACTTCTGGACTGGATGCTTTGGTTGTATCGGAACGATTTTAGGTGTTTGCACTATCAAAAGACAGATGATTGACTGTGTCGATGTTGACTGAAGGCCCGGTTTTTATATTGTTTCCCTAATAAATCCTGTCCCGGGATGTTGTCGGTGGCTCACACAATGTTAAAGGATAGGATAGTTTGGTAGAATTTGGAAACTGGATCACGGGAATCTGGCTTAGGTTTAAAAGTAGGAAATCGGTTGAGTTGGGGTTCACGGTGAATACGGCGCAAGAGTACGAGCCAGCGTTCATGAGTTATTCGCGTTTTAGTAACTCGCGCTTTCATTCCGCGGATACGAGACCAAAAATGACATTGTGACGAGTACGCTTCATCACAATTTATATTACATCATCATTTACACTAAAAATCAAACGATTTAAAAATTTATATAAGTAATAACGATAATTTTATCTATCTCCTAATTTGTGATCTGGCAACGTTCAATCCGAGCACGTATCAAATAAAATGCCGAGAACACAACGTAACCTGATGCACATGTCACTGAGCAAAAGTTGTTGCACGATTTCATAAAAAAAACTAATACTTATCTCAGCATTGAGGTTCCTTTCCACGCCTTATTATGGTTATTTGTGTCAGCTGCGCCTCGACAATCTCCATTCTCGTCATAAAAACACGAACCTCCCTGCCTTGATAAGTTAATAACTATTTTTTGCATTCTTAGGCATAATTCAAGGGCAAACCTCTACTTTGTTATACGTTATTGTAAAGAGAAATTGATTAAGAATTTTATTTCACAAAAAATAGACAGACTATTCCACTTGAAATAAAAAACTTAAATATTTTCTAGATAATTAGGGGAAACAAATGTTTGCACTAATTTATTGACCCCGTTCTGCTAGATAAGTTTTATATTAAACATTTTTTATATTTTAACAATTATAAGCTGGACAATAAAAAATCAACCAGCCTAATGAGTATATATTTATTATAAATTTGAGAAATGCTACGTCTAATTTTCTTTAAGAAATCCATATTTTACATTATTAGAAAATAAAATGGTGGCCTCCTGTATTACGTCACAATGCTCTTATATTTGACCAGCTGTCAAATCAGGTGAAAATCTTGATACGAAAACATGACTGTAATTTTCCACTACTTGTAAATTTGCACCGCTACTTGGAATCTTTGTGCCTGTACCAATTACAATTTTATTATTATTATTGCGTTTCTGTTTTTTACTTAACTGGAAACCATCATCTTCATTATTCGAAATTATAGCTGAACTTGAAGCATTTGATACCATAGTAGAACTATTTTTTATTTTCAATTTAGAAATTGACGTAGATCGTGATTTTTCAGAATAAGTTATGGGTTTGTTTATATTTTTATTTTTATCGTTTCTTGAGACATCTGTTGTTACTTCGATTGAAGTTGTTTGTACCGGCAATGTAGGAGTAGGTTTAATTTTATCACTAGCAATTTGACCTACATCTGTTAATTTCATTGAGCAATTTTTTTATTTGATATTTCAACACTGCTTTTTACTTCAAGAGTAATTTTTAATAAGGTAACTTCCTTATTTAAAGATGTAGTTACATTATCCCGATCTTCCATATATTTTAATATCTTCTGTAATATATTACTGATTGGTTCAGCAGGATGGAACATATTGCATCGATATGGGAGTTCCAAATTAAATTTTCGTGAATATAGATTCCCAAAACTTTAGTGTTATTAAATTGTAACAGCGACTGATTATTACATCGTATTAAAGCACACTAATTACGTATTTTATTAGAAAATTACAGTATTACATGCATTATGATGGATAACTAGTGAGATGTCATCTGCGTAAGCCACAAATATATTATTATTTAAAATATTTTTTATGTTATTCACATATAAAGTAAACAGAACAGGACCAAGGGTAGATCCTTGTGGAACTCCATACGTTACTGCATGAGAGATTGAGCTACAATTGTTGTATAATACTACTTGTTGTCTATTGTCAAGAAATGATTTAGAACAAACCCCTTTCAATCCAATACTTTCTACAATAATTATGAGCATGGTGTGGTTGATACAGTCGAAGGCTTTAGACAAATCCAGAAAAACTCCAAAAGTAGCCATTCCATTGTCAAGATGGTAGTGTAAGCCTTGTCTAAGAAATTAACAAGTGCAGATATTGAACTTTGACCTTTTCTGAATCCGTGTTGTTCCTTCATCAGAGTCTCGTTTTTATCAAGGAATTTTATCATTCTAGATATATTGCACGCCTTTGGGAGTCTATAGACCCCAAATATTCCTAGTAGAATTTTGGCGGACCGAGCGCACCGAGCCGCAGATTTTACTCTACCGTACTGCCGGTTTCCACAGTCAGTTGTTTTTTTTTTAAGGCGAATATGTGACTAGCATAGAGCGCCCGAGTGTGGCAAATACAGGAAGCTGTATTTTTTTATTTTAACGACAAGCCGCACGTAGTCGGCCGGTGGATTCGAACTGACGAACCTTGGCTCAGGTGACGTCACAGCGTGCTAAGAGATGTAGCATTAGCCCGCTCGGCCACTGCATAGCATTACTTTTTCTAACATTCTATGAAACACAGAAACCAGCGAATTAGGGCGATAGTTTGATACTAGATTTTTGTCGGCTTTCTTATGTAGTGGAATCACTTTAACATATTTTAAGATATCTGGGAAAATTCCGTTCGAAATTAATAAATTTATACAATATGTTTAATAAATACTTCATAATAACTTTCTTAAAAAATACTAGAAATTTCATCATTCCCTATAGAAACCGAATTATTGAGTGAATATAATTAATTGAGTTAGCTGTTGGCGCTTGTTGAAACAAGTTTAATAATATTTAGGAAATTGAAAATAAAAACACTTAGTTGTTTTAAAGAAAATATTTATTTTTACTCCATCATCAGAAGTGACGAAAAAATATGAATTAATCTATTTATATAGTTACATTGAGTACCTGCAGTGTTGCCACTAAAATTTTAGAAAAATCTATTTTATCGACCCAAAAAATCTGTATAAACTATTAAAAATCTGTAGATCTGAAATAGCTAATTATCTTTAATATCAAAAACAATTGAATAAATAAATTTATTATTGTTATATACATATATATTTAATACTATAAATATTTTATTTTTTTATTGAATCATATGAAACCATCATATTTAAAAAAACTGAAAATAAAACATTTACTCGTTTCAAAGAAAATATTTCATTTTACACTTTATACAAACGAGGTGCTACCCAAAAGTTTCCGAACTCATATTTATTTTTAAATTGTATTTGTTAAAATTTCAAACCAACAAAATATTTTCTTCAAAATAATCCGCACCTATAGTTATACACTTGTCTTATCTTTTTTTCCACTCTTCGAAACACTTTTTGTAGTAATTTTTTTCAATAGCGCTTAGGACCTCCTGCGTTATAGTTAGAATCTCCTTAACAGTCTCAAATCTCTTACCTTTCAGCTTGGTTTTCATTTTTGGGAAGATGAAAAAGTCTCAAAGAGCGAGGCCTGTTGAGTAAGGGGGATCGGGAAGTACATTTATTTGCGTGGATGTCTAAAATTCGCGGACAACCAGAGATGTGTGGAAAACAAATTTTGCAGCAATTCTGCGCAGCCCAAGTTCGTCCGCCAAAATTCTTTGGACTGTGCCATAGGACATTCCAACTTTATTACAGATGTCATGAATTGATTGTCTATGGTTTCGGAGAATTGTTTCACGCACAATTTGGATGTTTTGGTCATTTATTCCAGTTGAAGGACGTCCAGAGCGCTCATCGTCTTCCAGACTCATCCTTCCATTCTTGAACCTCTTAAACCATTGAAAGACTTGGGTTTTTTTCATGACTTCATTACCAAATGTTTCGGTAGCCGTTTTCCCGAGCTTGAAACAAAATTTGATACATATGCGTTGCTCTTTCAAATCGCTCATCACGCTATCGCAGAACACAACAAACAGTAACACAGATATTACCACACTGATACTACAAAAGAACTAAAAATGTTGTGAAAACGAAAGGAAGGGTTTGGGAAATGTACTAGTGCTGAAATCGGTGAACTATAGTACTTAGAAGAGTTACACACAGAGTTCGGGAACTTTTGGGTAGCTTCTCGTATTTCGGCTTTAACTCTATCATCAGAAGTGATGTAAAATTACAAATCAATCTATTTATATAGCTACATTGAGTACCTAAGTACATACAAATACAACTGAGATAGAAACAGAAATGTTTGTCTATACTTATTGGTACTCAATGTAACTATATAAATAGATTGATTTGTATTTTTTCGTCACTTCTGATGATGGTGTTAAAGCCAAAATACGTATAAAGTGTAAAAATAAATATTTTCTTTGAAACAACCAAATGGTTTTATTTTCAATTTTTTAAATATTATTAAACATGTTTCAGTAAGCGCCAACAGCTTACTCAATTAATTATATTCAATCTGCCAGTGAAGCAAAATTAGCTGTTTTATATCGAAAAGTTCTAATCAAACTAAAACGTGCAAAAATTCATCTGTGATTCAATAAACAGTGCTTAAAATTTAAGGTAATCCCTAAGTAATCTGTTTCTATCTGTTGTGTTTGTATGTACTTACAGGTACTCAATATAACTATATCAATAGATTGATTTGTAATTTTTCGTTACTTCTAATAATGGTGTCAAAGTCGAAATACGTATAAAGTGTAAAAATAAATACTTACTTTGAAACAACCAAGTATTTTTATTTTCAATTTTTATAATATTATTTAGTGACATGATAATAGAAATTAACTCGGTTTCTGTGACAGGTTTTAGAAATATTGATGCTTCCCACTGTCTATTAGTTTAAAATTGAGCTTTATCTATTGATCGAGATAAATTTCTTATCGGATCATGTGAAATGTTTACAAAGTAACTATTAAATAAATTGGAAATATCTGTGGGTTTGCTTACAGTTACAGTAGCGTTATCTAATGCCTCAATATTAGTATTAGACATAATGCCAGGGTTATTCATATTAAAATTACTTTTAATTAAACGCCATCATTTGGCTGTGTTATTGTTACAGTTTTATACACATCTAGTAATATGGTTTGATTTAGCTTTCCTTAGCATATTATGATAATAATTTTTTTATACTGTTATATTTATCTTTATTTATAAGATCTTGTGTATATAATTTATATAATTCTTTGAGTTTAAGTGATAGAGCTTTTATTTCACTTATCACCCACGATTTATTCTTACCGTTGTTTCTTGATATCAGTATTTTTGGGTGTGTAATGTCAAAATTATACAAAAAAGTATCTAGTTGGTTATTATAACAAGTGATAACATCGATTACATTAATAACATTACTCCAGTTCTCTCGGTTCAGTTTAAAAATTAAATTATTTAGATTATCTTGTGAGAATTGCCTCTTTTCGATTTTAGTATTATAAACGCAACTATTCGCTGCCATTTTAATGTTAATACTTTAAGCAGAGTGGTTTAATAATACCTTATGAATAACCTTTACTATATATTTATTAGGGTTGTTAAGATGAATGAATATATTATCTACACATGTTTTGGTTGTATTACAATTTCGTGTTGGTTCATCAATGACGTTGTGTAAATTATATGAATTCATAACATCCAGTAAAGTTTCAATATTCAAAGAAGTATCCTCCTGCTTTTCTTTACATGCGAAATACCTAGTTCATATTTTTATATTCATTCACTATTTCAACTTAATTGCTTAATTATCTGAATTAAAATTAGCGCTAATAAAGTTTTAATTTGTTGTTTTCTTGTAGAAAATTTTATGTTAGCTTTATTGTACTTGTATGTTCACGAGTATGACAATATATATTTTTTTAAATGAGCAAGAATAAATCTTATCATGCAACTACCTTTTACATATCGCATTTACTAACTCCCATAAAATTAAAAATTATACGGTAAGTAAAATAAATTAGAATCGTTTAAAAAGCATTCAATAAGTTTTGCTATAAACTTTATACTCATAGTATGATAAAATAAATTAATGAAATTAATGTCATATTAATATGTTACAATATATGTGAAATAATACAAATTTGTATTTTTTATTCATCAGTTAATTTACTAAATAGGACACGGAAAGTATGAATTCCTTTCTTCTTTACATATGTACAAACTAACTGGCTATTTTAGAGGGGTATTATAAAATATATTACTGTTCACAGACCGCTGTAAAGATACACAGACCCACTTCAATGGTTTGAATTAGAACTCAGTTCCAAATATTTGCCTTTTCATTCGAAATGAAGAATCAGATCCAGAATTAAAATTTGAATTCGGATCCGTAAGCAAAACACCGAATCCGAATCCGGATCCAAGTCAAGATCCGGACCAGAATCCGGATCCGGATCCAAATCCGAATTAAATTTACGGATACCCGTTTCAATATCCGAATATCAGATTTTTGTTAAATTTAATTAGTTACAATTATTTAATTTAGTTTACTATCCATTATTACGTGTTAGTTTTTATATACTTAGTAGTTTTAGTACAGTTTAAGTGCATATTAGGACACAATTTGTGATAAGTGATTGAATAAAAGATTATTTAATAACAAAGTAAGTAACATAAACCAAATTTATACAAAAATAAATATAATATAAAGTTTTGTAAACAATAATGGCCAGTTGTACCTCTATTATTTAGGTATTAAGCATTTTTTAGATTAATTGTATCTAATCGAAATCAAATTGTCAAATGATACATAACTTTTGCTGCTGTCATTATTTAGATTTGACATTTATATTTCATTTAGAGAATTCTTAAAATTTTATTAGCTACTAAACCCTAAAATAATAAAACGATTTGTATTATTTAAAATTAAAATTGCAGGTAAAAAACTCTCCTCCACCTTAGTTATTATAAGCTTTTCGTATACATATTTAAAGTATCAACCATTTATTCTATATTTCAATATACTTATAATGAGTAATTTTTTTTATAGAATAAATAGTATTTTTTCTGGTAATGTAAAATTTATTGATTTATTTTATTTATTATCTTTTTTAGTTTGATTTTGTATTCAAATGATTTGAAATGAAATATTTCATCTTATGCATGAATTCTTTTCGAACAGTAATTTTACTTTTATTTAAATATAATGATTTCATTAAATAGTCTATATATATATATATATATTTTAATTTTCAAATATGTCTATGCTTGATATTTATAATAAAATGTATAAATGTGTACAGTATATAATACTTATTAAGTTTCAAAAAATAAACTTTACACACTTGCAAAAAAAAAAATAAAGCAAAATATTTTTTTTTTTTTTAGCTATGTCCTCGAAGTTTATTTTTGGAATATGTTATGTGTAATATGACTCCCCATAAGAGATTAAAGTGTAATTTAAAAAACATGTCTAGTACATGAAAAAATAAAAATAAAATGTATGGAAAAGTAGGTTTTTTGCATTTAAAAAATAGTTTTCGAAGTTTCTTTTTTTTATTTTCACATATATTATTGTTAATATTAACTGTAAATTTTTATATAAAAACAGGTTTAGTACTAAAGTTACAGTTAAAATAATGTTTAAAATATTTTTTTGAGTGCATAAATTAATGCAAATATTTAAAAAATAAATTTATTTTCATTGAAGAGTAGTATCTTCTTATTTATATATATATATATATATATATATATATATATATATATATATATATATATATATATATATATATATATATATATATATATATATATATATATATATATAAGTTAAAGGACAGCTTCCCACAGAAACTGCTGATAACAGCAGATTCCCAGACGTTACTGCAGTATTCCCCTCAACACCTAGATATTAAATTACTTATTTTGTATGATGAACTTAGAAGAGTATTGTAGTTAGTTACAAGTTAGATACTGAATTGTAAAGACCTATCATAAATCTGTATTGTTCAATTAAAAATAATTTTTTTTAAGTAAACGTTAATCCGTTAACTTAATTGGCGCAGTCAAGGTAGGATTCTCAGGCGAATTTACTCAAAAACAAATTCGTTTTCGTCTCAACGATTTACTGAGAAATAGAACAAAAATCGTCGCAGAGACTTTACACCGCCGCGAGTGAACATCGCACAGCACCGTACAAGATCTCCAGCCCTGCTGAATACAGAGCTGCTAGTCGACATCCCAGGACTCCTGTCTCGCTGTACACGAAGCAGAAGCCCATGGACAAGCTGATAATACTTCTGTAAGTACTTATGTCCTTTAGAAATATCAATCAACACCATTCAGATTCAGATAGTACAGACACAAATTCAGTTGTTTCTTGTAATTCACCAACCCATAGTTTATCGGAAACTAACTTAGTAATAGAAAATTTAATTCAAGATATTAATAATTTAAATATAGCAGACATGGCAATCCCCACGCTTAAAAAAGAGTATCTAGATATGATCCCCGAGTTTCACGGAGATACGAAACTACTCTCCAGATTTATTGAAGTTTGCGAGAAGTTAGTAAATAAATTTTATAATGTAGCAGACCCTAACGATTTCCAAAACGAGTATTTAATGGCAAGTATATTGTCAAAAATTAAGGGTGAAGCTGCTTCAAATATTGCAACTTGCACCGTCGCAAACTGGGCAAATCTAAAAAAAGCGTTACTAGACACATACTCTGATAAAAGAGACTGTTATACACTTAATATCGAAATGACAGAATTAAAACAAAATAATGAATCGGCGTTTGAATTTTATAACCGAGTTAAAGAAGTATTAAATTTACAAATCGCGTATATATCGACACAAATAAATAGAGAAGAAAAGGGAGTTTTAATAGGATACTTCCAAAATTATGCAGTAAGAATCCTTTTAAGAGGGCTTAAAAGGCCCTTAGGCAATTTAATGCGCACTAAAAATCCCTCAGATATGAACTCAGCGCTCAATATGCTAATTAACGATTTCCAGTTAGAAAGTTTTTCGCGCGTAAATCAAAAATTCAACATGACACCTAAACCAAAACAATTCATAAACAACACACAGAACAGACCCGCATTCAGACAAAATCCTCAATTAATGTACCGACCATTCCCAAATAACACAAATAACCACACTTCCCAACAAATTCAGAATACAAAACCAAATGTATTCAAACCAAACCCCAATCAAAAATTCCCAAAACCTACACCTATGAGTGTAAGCACAAGACAGACATTTGTACCTAGAGCCGGACCGTCAGGTTACAATCAAGCACGACCTCAACAATTCGCGTACAGACAATACCCCCAAACGCAACAGAGACATAACTTTACATCCGAAGAATTGCATAACACTGAAACGAACGAAATAAACGATGAACTCGCTACTGACGATACTAACGCTGTTATTTACCAACCAGAAGTAGACTGTGAAAATTACGAAACAGAACAAAATTCCGATCCAAATTATTTTTTAGAAATAGATGCCTCGGAAATGTAATTGAATCTCTAAATTTTCTCCATAATCAAAGCGAACTACCTTTTATTATATTTCCAGAACATAATTTAAAAGTTTTACTCGATACAGGTAGCACACGCTCGTTCATTAAACCAGAAATTGCAAGTAAATATTTTAATAATGAAATTAGATATGATCCTTTTAAAATAACTACAGCACACGGAACTTCAACTGAAAAATTTAGTTTATTATTACCATGTTCAAAATTATTCAAGAAATACAATACTACCCTTAAATATCACTTATTTGACTTTCATAACCAGTTCGACATTTTACTAGGACTAGATAACTTCAAAACATTAGAAGCGATCATTGACTTGACACGAGATAAGATAATAACACCAGCTGCTGAGATAAAAATTCATTATCACTCAGTAACACCGCGTTCACACTATGTCACGATTCCACCTAAGTCTGAGATAATTACAAAGTTCTATGTTCAAAACATTGAAAATGGTGAAGCTTTCATTCCGGAAACACATATTAATAATATTATCATTCCAGAAGGAATTGCATTGATTAAAAATAATATTGCGTATTATCCAACAATAAACCCTAACAATGTAGAATTTGTTATAGATACTATAAATAATATTTGCACTGAACCGTTAGAAAACTTTGAAATAAATAATATTAATTTTAAATCTCAAAATTCAAATAAAACTTTCGATTTCTCAAAAATTCGTACTGGACATATGAACCCTGAAGAAAAATTAGCTATCACAAAGTTAGTGAAAGAGTACGCTGACATTTTTCATACAGAAGATAAGTCGTTATCTTTTACTAATGAAATAAAACACCACATACGGACAAATGACGAAATACCTATCTACTCAAAGACATACAGATACCCGAAAATACATCGTAACGAAGTTAAAGATCAAATAAATAATATGTTAAATCAAAAAATTATTAGACCGTCACATTCCCCCTAGTCATCGCCCGTGTGGCTTGTACCAAAAAAATTAGATGCATCGGGAAAGAAAAAATGGCGCATGGTTATCGATTATCGAAAATTAAACGATAAGACGATAGATGACAAGTATCCAATTCCAAACATAAATTCACGTTTAGATAAACTTGGCAGATGTCAATATTTTACTACCTTAGATTTAGCTACCGGTTTTCATCAAATCGAAATGCACAAAGATGACATTCAAAAAACAGCTTTCAATACGGAAAATGGTCATTATGAATTTCTCAGAATGCCATTCGGTCTTAAAAATGCACCCGCCACCTTCCAGCGCGTAATGGATAATGTTTTAAGAGGCTTGACAAATGAAATTTGTATTGTGTATCTCGATGATGTTTTAATATTCAGCACAAGTCTACAAGAACATATGGAAAATTTAAGAACGGTATTTAAAAGATTATATAAAGCTAATTTAAAAATTCAAACCGACAAATCTAAATTTCTTCAGAAAGAAGTTGCATACCTAGGCCATATTGTTACTCCAGAAGGCGTTCGACCTAACCCGGACAAAATTAAAGCAATTAAAAAGTACCCACTGCCAAAAACAACCACGCAAATAAAAGCATTTTTAGGATTACTTGGTTATTACCGTAAATTCATTAATAACTTCGCTAAATTAACTAAACTTTTAACCAAATGCCTCAAGAAAAATGTAGAAATAAAGATTAATGATCCAGAATACATTAAATGTTTTAATACTTGCCAAAATTTACTCATCAATGAACCAATTCTCCAATATCCAGATTTTACAAAACCGTTTAATCTCACAACCGACGCTAGCAATCACGCAATTGGTGCTATATTATCCCAAGGCCCTGTTGGCTCAGATCTACCAATCTCATATGCTAGTAGAACTTTAAATGATTCGGAACAAAATTACTCAACAATAGAAAAGGAATTACTTGCCATAGTCTGGGCAGTAAAATATTTTCGACCTTATCTTTTCGGCAGAAAATTTAAAATCATTACAGATCACAAACCACTACAGTGGCTATTTTCTCTTAAAGAACCAAATTCTAAACTTGTTAGATGGAGATTGCGATTAGAAGAGTTCGATTACGAAATTGTGTACAAAAAGGGTAAATTAAACACGAATGCTGATGCTTTGAGCCGCATTCCATGCAACAATGAAACACCTATTCAAAAATTTATTAATACTAAAGACGATCTTTCACCTTTGGCTCAGTATCAAAATTATTTAAATAACAAACTAATAAACTCAAATAATGAGTATAAAATTTTAGAAGTAGAAGCAGACATTTTTGACTCTCCTTACAACGAAAGCTTAGCACATTTTGTTAGTCGCGACTTACAGATGTCAGAAGGCATAGCAAAATAATTTTTCCAAAAATTTCAAAATATAAATAAATTAAGAAATCAAAATCCTAAATTATATAATTTAGTTTACTTAAAGGATCAAAATAATAGATTCATTATTTATTTAATAACGAAAAACTATTATAATGATAAACCAACAAATCAGGACTTATTTTATACTCTTTTAAATTTAAAATCATTCTGTTTGAAAAATAAGATAAAATATTTAAATATTCCAAAACTCGGTTGCGGTCTTGACCGACTAAATTGGACTAACGTTAAACCTATGTTAGAATTTATTTTCCAAAATAGTAATACAATTGTAACCATTTATAATAAACCAGATGACGATATGCCACCATTCGAGCTTAATGCGAATGAAACAGATGACAAGTGCGAAGATTTCTTCCAATATATGGACAAATTTAATCAACAATTAGAAAAAAGTAAAAATAATGAAAACGACAACGAATCCTTGATTGTTGAAGTAGACGCTAACACTCAAAATCCACACGAAGACTCTGACGATAGTGACGATACCGTGCATTCCAATCCCGAAAATCCAATAATTGGAATACCTATTAGTGAATCACCAGTAAATGTAAGGAAAAATCAATTAATATTCACAGAAGTTATACACTCACCATCTAAACCAAAAATTACAAAATTACACTCAAATAAAATGAGATTGAATGTTCAATTATCTCAAGATAATTTTGAAAATGATATAATAAATTTTGTTAAAAATTATGTAGCTCCAAGAGTCACATATTATTTATATTTCGAACAACCCTTATATGAAAAATTTAGTACTATTTTACAGAAACACTTTAAAAATTCAGAAATTAAATTTATAAAATGTAATAATAAATTAATTGACATAGAGAAAGAAGACGAGATTACCGATACCATCCGAAATTATCACGAGGGCAAAACTAACCATCGCGGTATTAATGAAACTCATAACCAAATAAAAAGAATATATTATTGGCCAAATCAAAACAAAACTATTGCAGACTTTATCAATCAATGCGAAATTTGCTTAAAATCAAAATACGAACGTAATCCTCTGAAACCTAAATTTAATATTACACCCACTCCAAATAAACCTTTTGATATTATACACATCGACTCATTAAGTCTAGAAAACCACAAATTTCTTACAATAATTAATGCATTCTCTAGATATGCGCAAGCTTACGAAGTTAATTCGACTAATGCTATTGAAATAAGTAATAAATTAATGAAATTCTTTTCACACCACGGAATACCTAAAACAATAATATCAGATAACGGGTTAGAATTTAAAAACACTGTTTTACGTGAACTATTAAGCCTACACAAAATAGAAATCCATTTCACCAGTTCGCAACACCCTGACTCCAACGGACTAATAGAAAGATTTCACTCCACGCTCATAGAACATATCAGACTATTCAATTTACAAGAGCATTTCAAAACTGAAACAATAGAAAATAAAGTTAATTTTGGCTTACTAGCTTATAATAACACACATCACACTTCAACTGGTTTAAAACCTACCGAAATAATAAATGGACACCTTGAGACTAACTCACCTCTTGAATTACACTTAGAAAGACAAATCACACAGGACTACGTTCAAAAACATAAAGAAAAAACAAAATTAGCTTATCAAAATATTAATAACCAAATTCAAATAAAAAAATCTAACCTAATTAATAAATTAAATGAAAATCGCGAAACCTTACCCGATATACCCGAAACAGCCTATGTACACAACAAACAAAAAGTTAATAAAACACGACAACCAAAATTCAAAAAAGAAATTATTAAAACAATTAACAAAAACCGAAAAACTGCAGAAATTAAGACAGACATGAAAGATAATAGGAAACAAACTAAAATTCATTTATCTAACATTAAAAGACGAAGAAAAATTCATAAAATTATTAACAAAACCTCCGATCTTTCAGATCCCTGTACCTCGCGTACACTGACGGACTAGACATCAAGAATATTACTTACAACCCTGGACTATTAACACTCAATCTAGGACAAGCTAAACTACAAAGATCCCAACATAATTTCCTTCATTTTTACGATTTACAACCCATTGTCCAACAGTATAATAACCTAAAATTACAACACAGTAACCTAAAACAAACCATAAACACAAATGATAGTAGCATAAAAGAATTTATGAATAATGACAGAATTATATTCTATATCCAAAATTTAATAGACGAAAAATTTAATAATTTATTTATCAATCATGAAAAATCTAGAAAAAAGAGAGGATTAATAAATGGAATAGGATCCATAATTAAATCGATCACTGGCAATTTAGACGCAGAGGACGAAAAACGTTATACGAAAATTTTAAAACATTTGGAACTTAATCAGCATAAGCTAAAGGAACAATTAAAATACCAGTATTCTGTTAATCAGGAACTAATAGAAAAATTTAATAAAACAGTTGAAACCATTACACATAACGAATTAGAATTAAAATTAAAAATAGAGCAGTTGTTGCATATTATTGTTGGTGGAACCCATAATTTAAATAAAATCAGTATCTATGACATTTACAGTCAATTAAATACTTTGTTTAACATGATATTAAGCGTAATGCAAGATATAGAAAATTCTTTAACCTTTTGTAAACTTCATGTGATACATCCAAGCATTGTAAAAGTCCATGATCTTTATTCGGAATTAAATAGAATTTATAAAAATTATAATAACGAATTCCCTTTAGAACCAACATTTGAAAATATACCCGAAATTGAAAAATTAATTAAAGTAAATTGTAAATTAGATTCAAACAAAATTATTTATTTCCTAGAAATTCCAATTAATTATGAAATAAATTTTGAACTATTTCACCTTATACCCATTCCCAGTAAACATGAAACTGAATTTGTGACTGTTATTTTAAATAAAGAATATTTCCTAAAATCTTTTGATGGTCAAATTAAATCTTTAAAGGACACATGTACTAAAGGAAATATTTATCAATGTCCAAACAAGATCGAAGATACAGATGATAGATCCTGCGAGAAGAACATAATCCTTCACAATGATAATAAGAACTGTCAATACACTCAAATCAGTTTAAAAGGAAACCACATAGAAACCATTGAAGAAATCAACCAATTTCTCGTTGTATTCCCACAACAAGAAAGTATCCACGCTTCATGTCAACTAGGTGACGAATTCAAAACCATACAAGGAATTTTTCTGATTAAAGAAAACCAATGTCAAATTAAATTTAGAAATCAAAATCTAAATTTTCAAGAAGGAACATTTGGAAAACCCATAATTTTAGACAACTTTAAAATCCAGTTAGATGACGCACAAATACCAAAATTGGCCGTAGAACTTAACAGCATCCAAGATCTCAAGCTACCAATAAACAAGTTTGAAGATATTGAAGACTACGATATCACAGCCGATATTTCAAATTACTCAATAGCAATTTTATATGTCGTTTTATTAATAATTGCTGTCACAATGTTCACAGTTTTCCTCAGGAAAAAGTTTTCAAAATCAACCAGAACCACCAGGATCCAGGACCATGAACTACAACCCAGGTGTTCAAACCTTCAACACCAGCAACCCCAGCTGAACCTCCCCGGGGATGCTCAATTTTAAGGAGGGAGGAGTTAAAGGACAGCTTCCCACAGAAACTGCTGATAACAGCAGATTCCCAGACGTTACTGCAGTATTCCCCTCAACACCTAGATATTAAATTACTTATTTTGTATGATGAACTTAGAAGAGTATTGTTGTTAGTTACAAGTTAGATACTGAATTGTAAAGACCTATCATAAATCTGTATTGTTCAATTAAAAATAATTTTTTTTAAGTAAACGTTAATCCGTTAACTTAATTTATATATATATACATAGATAGCTTGTAACAGTAAACAGTATTTAATAAAAAAATTAACTCTTTTAAATTCATTTTGAACTTCGCGCGCATTGGTATCATTTAACCTTAACGCTAACTTCTTGGAAAACGCACTTCACTCACATAATCGTACTCTTCTCTTAATTCTTATGACTACCTCTGTGACTCTCTCTTGTGACTCTCTCTTATGACTCTCCTTTGTGACTCTCTGTACTTACTTACTAATCTAACCTATTTATACATTACTCCAAAGTGCTAAGTCAGCAAAAAACAACATTATTTTGAATAACTGACCTCATTACAACATGCTCTACTTTGCTTAATTGTATTCATTAAGAATGTGCTGACTTTGACTTGTTACATCAGGATAGTCCGAGTGTTCCTCCTTATGTCGTCTTTGAGTTATATTCATTGAGTACTGATTGGCGAAAAAAAATAAATCTACGAACCACAATTCCTTTTTGCCAGAAAGATTCAGTATTTAATTAGTCTCCGAGAAAAATCAAAACGGATTCAGTGGACCTAAGAACACGTATTTCCGCGAAAATCTCGTCGACGATTTTTTTTATGATTCCATTACTTCTACTAAGAAAGTAAAAAATGCCGCTCCAAAATATGTGCCGCCCGGTGCGGACCGCATCCGCCGCCCTCCCCTAGGTACGCCACTGTTGCTATTAGAGGTCGCTACCAGTATCTTGCGATCATTAGTTCACGGTTTATAATTAACCTTGTCAGTTTCATTTATTCAATTTTTGTATAAGCCACCGGGGTAATTTTAAATTGGTGAAAATGTTTTGTCGGCTGTGGGGATCGAACCAGGGTTCTTAGGATCCACAGGCCAACTTGATAACCACTGAGCCATTACCCCATTATCCATACAAGTTATTCATGATTATTCTAATCAAGATATTAACTATTGAAAGCAAAATCGATCATACTTGACAAACGAATTATTTGTGTTTTAATGAATATAATCATATTTACACTTAACATTAACAATGTCCGTATTTGTTGTAGGTTCAGTAGCGCTGCAGTTTGAGAGCGTGGTGCTGATCTACCCGCAGCGCTCAGATGTGACGGTGGATGCGGGCACGGACCTGACACTGGGCTGCCGCGGCGCCGAACCGATAACCTGGACGTTCAACGACAAAGTCAATGGTCTAGTGAGTATTTGCATATTTTTTTGCATATTGATCATGAAAGTTGTTGTTTTTTTATCGAAAAATCGTGTAGAAAGTGACAAACTTTTCAACCATATTAAAATCATAAAAGAAGTGTCAACAAAATAGTGAACTTTCAAAACAGATTTTGTTGTAGTGTGTTCGGTTAATGATAAGTGACAGTGGGCAGACGATAATCAAGGTATTTCTAGAGAAATATTCGTTTATAAATCCACCCATACATTTACCAAAAAAACCAAAACCCACAACCTTTTACTAATTAAAAAAAAGTAAAAGAAAAACCTACCCCGTTCCTTCATCGAATAAAATTCCTATCCCTAAATAAACCTAACCAAGAAACATAATTATAATACTTGTCATTTACATACGTTGAAACACAATATACTAGCGCCATCCATAAGCGAATAGCGATAACCCACCTTTCCGGTGCGGTGAGAATCTCTGCTAACGTCAAAAATGTAATAACAAAACTCAACTGGCAAGTAAGCAAAAATTGAAATAATTTAATTACTTCTGACTACAGGAGTAATTAAACCACATATAAAATGGACCATAATATACTAACCCCACAAACTACCAACATAAATAAATCAACTTATGCAAACTCACTCAAAAATAAAAACCAGACTTACCCAAAAAAAGATCAGGCAATAGTAATGAATGCAATTAATGAACTGCAGATCGTAGATTACATTGTAGCCATAGGAAAACTAGTTGGCGGAAAAAACATTCACTCAGCATCCAAAATCTCTAACAACAGAATCTGCATATTTCTAACCAGCAAGGAAATAGTTGAGATTATCATGACCAACCATCCTGAAATTGAAATCCAACAGAACAACATAATAATACGTAGACTAATAACACCAGCACATAGAATAGTCATATCAAATGTATGTCCATCTGTCCCAAATCATGTAATTGAAGATACTTTAACGAATCTAAAAATAAAAACCGTATCACTAATAAACACGTTAAGAATAGGAATACAAGATGAAGGATACAGTCACATATTAAGCTTTCGAAGACAAGTTTTCATTTCTCCAGATAGTCCACCCTTACCGGACAGTACTATGATTACACACGAAGACACAACCTACCGAATTTATTTCAGCGGAGACATAATCAAATGCTTCAAATGTAACGAACAAGGACATCCAGCATCAAAATGCCCAACAACCATGGAAACAGACCTAACAGCCACTCCAGCTAACCAAAATGAGAACATGAATTACAACCACGAAAACAACACACCAGGCAATAAACGATCGGCCTCAGACAGACTGGATGAAAACTACGAACCACAAGAACAAATAAATAATACAGGAAGTTCTAAAAGGAGCAATTCAGTGAACAGACAGCAAAAAAGAACCGACCCAGAAGAGGACATAACACAAACAAAGAAGAAAGTAAGGAAATTACCACGGCATGAAAGCCCCAGCCAGTGTCCACCACTAGAAGAAGTACTTGCTCCATTAAAAGAAGGTATGGATGAAAATCCAGATCAATACGAACTGACCTACAACCAACTGAAACTATTCCTAGAAAATGTACAAGGAAACAGCGATCCACTAGCTGTAGCAAGAGATTATACAGAAAATGTAAACGGACTGCTAAAGATGTTAAAAGATATATATCCAATATTATCTAACAGAACCATAAGAAATAGACTAACAAGACTTCAAACTAAAATAAAAGTACAGATAATAGACGAAAATCAGGACCAGAATAGAAACAACCCAGAGTCAGATTAGTACAGTAATTAAATTAAAATTAAATTAAACTAAGTTAAATTGAATTAAATTAAATTAAACTAAATTAAATCAAATTAGATTAAATTAAATAAAATTAAATTAGATTAAATTAAGTAAATTAAATTAGATTAAATTAAATTAAATTAAATATAATAAAATTAAAATCAAAATTAAAGTAGTCAACAAAATGATAATACAATGGAATTGTAATGGCTTCTACAGCCACCTGCCAGAGCTTCAAATACTAACGTCCCAATTGAACCCTGATTACATATGTCTGCAAGAAACACATTTAAAATATAACCAGAAAATAAATCTAAGAGGATACAACAGCCACTGTAAAAACCGAGCAGATAGACAACATGCCAGTGGCGGAGTTGCAATCTTGATTAAAAACACACACCATGCCGAAGACATAAACATCAATACAGATATCGAAGTAAATGCAGTACGCATATTTTATACAGAAACAATAACCATCTGCAACGTATACATACCGCCAAACTTCGCGATAAACAAAGTCATGATAGAAAACATAATAAAACAACTGCCTACACCATATATAATCACCGGCGATTTCAACGCACATAATTACTCGTGGGGTTCTAAAAATATAGATAAAAAAGGTAAAATTATAGAAACAGCACTAGAAAATGAAACATTACTCAACGACGGAACATCAACACATTTCTGTAGCGGGACGGGCTCTTTTTCAAGCATAGATTTAACATTCTGCCACCCTAAAATCGCACCGTATCTATCCTGGAAGGTCCTAACTAATCTTCATGGTAGCGATCACTTTCCCATCCATATAAAACACTCAAAACTCATTCCTACTGAGCCCACAATACCAAACAATAAATGGAAAATAAAAAAAGCGGATTGGGATTTATACAAAACATACTTAAATGACGGTTATGACAATATAAACAACTCCAGTAACACGAACAATCTAATTGAAAATTTTACAAGGAAAATCACAACGGCAGCGGAAATATCAATTGGATACAAGAAAAAAGCAAAGCGAAAAGCCACAACACCATGGTGGAACGATGAATGCAAAGCAGTAATAAAAGAACAGAAACAAGCATTATACACTTATAAAAATAATAAAACAACAGAAAATCTAATCCACTTCAAGCGCACTCGAGCAATAGCACGAAGAAAAATTAAATTAAGCAAGAAACTATCATGGCAAAACTATGTGCAATCCATAAACGAAAATACTCCAATCAACGATGTCTGGAACAAAATAAGAAGCATCAAAGGATCAAAATATTCGAGTCAAACATCGACCATTGTAAAAGGACAGGAAATTCTAAGCAACCCAATCGAAATAGCCAATGAAATAGCCCAAACGTTTGCAAAAAATTCATCAGATAAACACTACACTAAAACATTTATACAAAATAAAAATAAAATCGAGAAACAAACAATAAACATAGAGGAAAACGAAGCCGCTATAAATAACACATTTAATGAAAACGAACTATCATCTGCCATAAGTGACCTAAAAATTAACTCAAGTCCTGGGCCGGATAACATAACAGCAATTCTTATACAGGAACTACCCATAGAAGCAAAACTACATCTGCTCAATATTTACAACCATATATGGACAACTCAAACATTTCCAGATCAATGGAGAATGGTTCACATCATTCCAATATTGAAACAAGGAAAAAATAAAGCAGAAGCGGCCAGCTACAGACCCATCGCATTGTCAAACGTATTATCAAAAATACTAGAAAAAATGGTAAATAGACGATCAATTTGGCACTTGAAAAACGAAGAATTAATAATCAAAGAACAAAGTGGATTCAGACAGAACCGATCAGTCCAGGACCAACTAATATTGCTCACATGTGAAATTGAAACAACCAAACACAACAAACAACACTTAATTGCTATACTGTTCGACTTAGAAAAGGCCTTTGACACTACATGGCGCTATCGCATTATAAAAACATTACAAGAGTACGGATTAAATGGAAACATACTCCACTACGTGCAAAACTTCTTAACTAACAGAAAATTCCGGGTAAAAACAAATGGAGCGCTGTCAGAAGAAGAAACACAAGAAAATGGAATCCCACAAGGATCCACAATCAGTCCAACATTATTCATAATAGCAATTAACAGCATAAAAAATTATATAACAGAAAACGTAAAATTCTCCCTTTTCGCTGATGACCTAATAATATATAGTAGAGGGAAAAACATCAAAACAATCGAAAATCAACTCAGCAAAACTCTCAAAAAACTTGAAGAGTGGACAGAAAACACAGGATTTACATTTAATGCAACAAAGACCAAAACAATTCACTTCTGCAGCATGACACGACCACAACCAAATCCTTACCTTAAACTCAATAATGAGCGAATTCAGAACGTAGATCATGTCAAATTTCTAGGGATGTATTTCGACAAAAAGCTAACATGGAAAAAGCACATAACAGAACTAAAAACAGACTGCCAACGAAGAATAAACGTACTAAAAACTCTATGCCATCACGAGTGGGGAGCAGACAAAATAACTCTCCTAAAGATATATAGAAGTCTAGTAAGATCTAAGATCGACTATGGATGCACACTATATGCAAACTGCAAAAAATAGTTACTGAAGAAAATAGACGCGATACATAATACAGCGATACGACTTGCAATTGGAGCTTACAGGACCAGCCCTATCAGCAGTATTTTATGCGAAGGCAGCGAACAACCTCTAAAATTCCGAAGGCAACAAATAACCTCAAGATTCATAATAAAACTTGCTAGTAATCAATCAAATCCCACATTTGCGACAATCTATACAAAAAACAGAGAAACAATAACAGTAAAGAATAATACTCCCTTCCACAAGTACATCCACTCAACACTAAATAACGACACACACATCCTATCAAAAATAGAACCCACAACTAAATTCACCATACCTCCCTGGAAAATAAAAATCCCAAAAATAAACCTGGAACTCACTAAATACAAAAAAAGTGACACTAACCAGCAAATCATAATAAACTATTTCCAAGAACTAAAAAATTCGAAGTATGACAACTACCAGTTCATATATACAGATGGCTCGAAAATAAACAGCAAAGTAGGATCAGCATATATTACAAATAATAACAAGGAAAGATTTCACCTACCGGATATGGCCAGCATTTACACAGCAGAAATATATAGCATCATGAAAGCAATAGAATACATAAACAGGACTAAAGAACATCTAAATTATATAATATGCACCGACTCTCTTAGCACATTACATGCCTTAAAACTCAGCTACAGGCCTTCTCCCATGATACAAACTATCCTAGAATCCATCACAAACCTAAGAGACCAAAAGATCCGCATTACCTTCCTATGGATTCCCTCACACAAGGGAATACCCGGAAACGAAGAGGCCGACAAAGAAGCAAGAAAAGCCACCGAAGAGGAACAAAACAACATCCACATCACTACAACCGACCTTATAAACCATCAAAAAGGAAGTATAAGAACCACATGGAACGAGGAATGGAAAAACATTTCAAACAACAAACTACGCCTAATAAAAGAAACCATACAACCATGGCCATCTCCAGAGAACAGAAGACAACAAGTCGCCATCACACGCCTCAGGATTGGACACACATTACTTACACACGGACACATTCTACAGCGAACGGACCCACCAACATGCGAGAAGTGCAACACGAAAATTACAGTACAACACATACTAACAGAATGCGAGCTATACAACACACAACGACAACAACACAATATACCAGAAACTCTCCAAGAAGCACTCTCTAACAGCACACAACATACTAATAACATACTAAACTACTTGATACAAATAAAACATATTAACAAAATATAACGAACATAACTTCTGTAATGAATAAAATAACTATACCTGCTATGAAAAATAATGTACCAATACACTGTACCGGAGCCTAAATAACCATAGATGTTGAAGGGCACCAAAAATATCCAAATAAAAAAAAAAACAAAACAAAAAGTGAAAAAGTAAATAGTACATTTTCGTTGGTTATATTTTACTTGTTTTCACTATTTTTATTTATTTATCTCCTTAAAATTTAACAACATGCTATCGAAAATTGTAATATCTGTCAAAATATTTTTTCCTCGATTTATTTGTTATTACGTAACTATTATTGCCTTGGTTAAGGGTGGAAAGAATACAAATGCAAACTAAGTGCATTTCTGTAAACGGAAGGCGCAAATGCTGCTTTATTTTGGTGGCTTATGGAAGAAGAGGATACGGCGAGCAAAAGAATTGTAAATATGCTGTGGTATATTTTGATGTTTATAAATACATGTAACGTTTATAAATATTGCACACAATATTATTAGTACATCTGATCTGTATACATCACAGTAAGCAGACAATTACTTGCAAGTGTATCATTATTAAATATGATATTTAATAACAAGATAATTTTTAATCTGTTGTAACTATTGTAAATATTGAACAAAGTAAAAGTGAAACATATTATATTTATTTTTTGTGTATGTTAATAGTACAGTTGTTACAGTTGCTTATATTGACATAATGTAAAATGTAAACTTTTATACTGTTTAGAGAAACATCGATTTCTTTTGTATCTATTTATATTATCAACAGTACTATTATTGATAACAATCTCAGAGGTTTTAGATGTACCAGCAGCAAATTGATTGTCATTGCCAAAATAGATCTAACGTAGCTTGACCTGGGGATGAAATTTTCACTGGAGGTGTACATGATAAAGTAAAATAATTCATTGTAGTAATCTAGATGATTTTGAAGAAATTATATTGAAATTAGTGAAATATCTATAAATAACGAAGATCAATGAAGCAATCAACAAACAAACTATAGCAACACTGTAAAATATTTTTCTTTTGTTTTATCAATAAAATTTTGTAAATCCTGGTATTTTAGTGAATTTCTAAATTATCACTTGTAGGTAAAATGGTGTTTATAACACGTGTCTAAAAAGGTTTCGTGCACGTGCAGATTTTAAACACTGCACTCTAACATAACAAGTCTTTTTTCGACACTTGTAATAAAAATAACTATTATCTCTATAAAATCTATCTAATAGGTAAAATAATTTCGTGAACAACATGTAATGAAATAATTTAGTTTTCACTCATTTGATTGATACATTTCAGCTTTGCCATCGTGCATGAAACTTCAAATTCATGAAATAAGTATTGTTTTCATTACTAGTTGTTCATATAACTTATGTCAATTACACACACAATTTTTTAGTATTTACCTTCCAGTCTTTAAGATAAAGTATGATATCCAATATAAATATTAAGTAGAATGATATTTAATTCATTTAGAATTTTATAAAGGTATTAACTTTGTTGCTAAAAGCCACATTCATTAGTATAAGTTATGTAACAGAACAGAAGAAGAATAAATTGTATATATTACTCGTATTAAGGATATATAAACAAATAAAAATTTAATTATATTAGTATACTTGAGCTGCTTTTTTTTCGGTAGAAAAAGATCTGATTTAAATGGTTTGAGCAATTTAAAAGGCATCGTACGCGTTCTTTCGGTTTTCGATCACGTACCTCCAGAACAATATTCTTAATTGTAATATGACTTTCCGAATTGCTTCCAAACAGCGATCACGTCGATCGGATTGCTGGGATTGTTCAATTTTATATTTAAATAAATAGAAACATAAATGAAAAAAATTAAAATAAAATAAATATTAGTGATGCACCGAATACAATTTTGGCCGAATAACCGAATACCGAACATTACCGAATTTCATAGCGGCCGAACCGAATGTTCGGCCGAATATTCGGTTCTAGTTAAAATATGCGCACACCGCGCAGTTGAAAAATATCCGTACATAACTTCCATAGCTAGAATTTTCTTATCACCACCAGCTAGCACTGTTTACAGTGAGAGACTTGTTTCTGAAGCTGGAAATGCCTATGAAGAGAAAAGGAATCGTTTATTGCCGGACAGAGTTGAAAGTTTAGTTTTTCTCCACCTCAACTTACCTTTAGTAAATTATTAAATGACTATTAAGTATTAAGTATATGGAGCTACATATTCTTTCTATATGTTGATTTTTAAAAAGTGTTCGTACTTTGTTCCTGTTTTCTGTGTATTACCTTAAGAATTGCGATTTTTTTTCTAATAAATAATTTACTTTGTTATATGCATTATAATCGTTTTCAAATAAATAAAAACGACTAATTTAACAAAATATTTTTGTATTGAATAAATTATTAATTTCCAGAAGCAAATAAAAAAATGCCGAATGTTCGGTCGTATAACCGAATAATTCGGCTATAACCGAATAAACAAAAAGTTGCCGAATATGCCGAATACCGAATAATTACCGAATATTCGGCGCATCTCTAATAAATATATCATCACGCCTTTTACCCATTACTGGGTGTGGCACTCTGCCGGAGCAGATCTAGGTATGTGATATATTTGTGCGCGTGAAATTCGGTTATCAGTCGTCAAATCACGGCTCCCAAAGATGTTACTTACATAAATTCAATGGAAAATAAAGAAGAGGGGCTGTGTTCAATAGTTTATGTTAATAATATGAGAGAGATGAATATATTCTAGCTTTTTCATTCTACAATAAAATATTATTATTAGAATAAATCTATTAGATTATATTAGACTATATGCTTAAAAATAACAAATTTTCGAAATTCAATTTGGCATTGTATTAAGGTTAAGGTAGACAAACGTTAAATTTCTATGGATTGAAATTATACAACAAATACATCTTTTAAATCACGATTTAAATCACTTGTGACATCATATAATCAATTCTGTTCTATCAGATTAGTTTGGAGATCGCTTGCCGAAAGAAAACAGCTATAGTTAAAACAAAAATGGAACATTACAAAAACTATCACAATTTTCATGTCCATGAAATAACTTATTATTTGTAACTTCCGAGCATTACCACGAATATGATTATTTTTTTCAATTCTTAATATTATTTTATTTAGCAATACACAGACGAACTGGCTACAGTATTTTGGTTTAACCAGCCCAGATATCTTGGTCGTGAAACCGGGACTAAAATATAAATATGCGAGCAAAGCGAGTTTTAATGCGATAGAAAGAGAATAAGACGAAACACGCAACACATGTACGCTTGAAATTTGCGTGTAGTTTCCGAGCAATAAGCGTAGACTAATAGAACATTTTTGTTTTAGTTATTTAACGTTTTAACGCATATATTTGAACTTTTAATTTTTTAGTTCTCAGTTTACAGCTCCTCTTTTTACATGTTTATTGCACCTTTCTTTTTCCATTATCTGCGCATGAAACATAATCAAATCCTGTATTTTAAAATTAATTTATTAAAACTTACTGGTGAAAATTAAACTAATTAAATAAACCACACTTTTTAAAATGTTACTCAGGTACAGAAATATTGTATTAAATACATTTATAACTCAAAAAAATTCAGTACAACTGAAAAGTTAAGGCCAAGTACAAAAACATCCTCCAAAATTTTCCCTTACAAGTCCTAATGTTTTCCGCGTTGTAAGGTTCTGATATAAAAGGTGGGCCCAAGTACATTCTTAGAAACTGAGAAACGTAAGATATATAAAGCTGGAACATTAAGGGTTTATTTAAGAAGGAGAACCGAAAAGTCTTAATTATATCTTAGTCAAAAGTTTCTGATATAACATATGGGTTCAAGCACATTGTTATATTCAACATTAAAACATGTCTTTTCCTACAGAAATCTGAATTACAGAAGTGTCTAACCTCGTAACAAAAATGTAAACGACACAAATGCTCAAAATATCAATATAAAAAAAAACTAAAAAAATACTTGGCGGCGTTTCGTGAGCCTTTGAACTATGAGGAAACTGAGTGGTAGGTATATAATTTAAGTTGTACCCCTGAAACCCTCGTGGCCACTACGGCTATGTTCGGAAACATTCGTGAGCAACTCGGATATGTTCGGAAATATTTGTGGGCACTTCGGCTATGTTCGGGGAATGGGCGGTAACCGTCGTGGACAATTTCAGTATGTTCCGGTATGGAGGAAACCATCATGGCCATTTCCAGTAAGTTCGGAAACCTTAGTGTAGAGTTCGGGTTCACCTCTAGGTGCAATTTCTGTAATTACAAAACGCCGCCATGTACTTTTTTTTAGTTTTTTTATATTGATATTTTGAACATTTGTGTCGTTTACATTTTTGTTACAAGGTTAGACACTTCTGTAATTCAGATTTTTGTATGAAAAGACATGTTTTAATGTTGAATATAACAATGTGCTTGAGCCCATATGTTATATCAGAAACTTTTGACTAAGGTGTAATTAAGACTTTTCGGTTCTCCTTCTTAAAGAAACCCTTAATGTTTCAACTATATAGATCTTAGGTTTTCAGTTTCTAAGAATGTACATGAGCCCACCTTTTATATCAAAACCTTACAACGCGGAAAACATTAGGACTTGTAAGGGCAAATGTTGGAGAATGTTTTTGTACTTGGCCTGAACTTTTCAGTTGTACTGCATTTTTTTAATTATATCACATTCCTTTTCTAAAAAGGTAGAAACAAAATTTGGGAAATTAATTTTTTTTTTAATTAAAAAGAATTTTGAAAAATTGAAAAAAAATTGCAAAAGCAAAATAACGTACAAAATTATTAAAATATTGTTTATTTATTTATTGCTAGCTATTACCCACGACATCGTTCGCGTGGTCTATAATTTAATGCGAGTACCTGACATGCGTAGCAATGCAACTCAAAGAAAGAAAGTGTTTGTATTTAATTCTATTTATTGATGTGCTTTTGGATACTCAATTTTTTTTTTTTCTCTTTGGGACATACACGAATAAATCAGAAGGTTTTCCGACGAGTAAGCATGCCACATACAGTTGTCCATGTGAGAAGCATGGATTTTCCAAATTTAGTTCACACACTTGTAGCGATTGTCCCTGCTCTTCGTTGATGGTCATTGCAAATGCGAATCGTACCGAAAACTGCAAACGTTTGAATTCGATCGCAAACTAGAACCGCGTTCGGGAAGATGCCGGATTGGAAGTTTGTTACGTGTGTATGTCAAGATTGGTTTTCATCTATGCCTATACCAAATTTTAATCGAATCAGTGCAGTACTTTTCAGGATAGCTAGCGGCCATTTTGTTTCAAGATTGCGGAATGAAGCTTTACTATACCTATATATTAAGATTAGTTCTCATCTACGCCTATACAAAATTTTAATCAAATCAGTGCAGTACATTTCATAATAGCTATCTGCCATTTTGTTTCAAGATGGCGGTCTGAAGCTATATTATACCAGTATGGTAAGATTGGTTCTTATCTATGTCTATACCAAATTTTAATCGAATCAGTACAGTATTTTTTAGTATAGCTAGCGGCCAATTTGTTTCAAGATAGCGGACTGAAGCTTTATTATACTTATATGTTAAGATTGGGTCTCATCAAATTTGAATCGAACCAGTGTAGTACTTTCAGGATAGCTAGCGGCGATTTTGTTAAAAATTGGCGGACTAAAGCTTTATTATATATATATATATATATATAAAGATTAGTTCTTATCTATACTTTATTAAGCCATTTGGTCCCACGGCACTTTTTTTAAAATTTATTTATTATAAGTAATATTTTTATTTATGCTTTAGAATTATGGCAAAATTATAAAAATTTTAAATTATGTCATACCGGATAAGAAAAATAGGTGTACTCAAATGAGTACAATGGTATCATATAGGGTCAAGAACAATATTTTTAAATGTAATGCAAAATAACTTAATTTAATTTATAAAAATATATAATCTAACAAAAAATATGTTCATATGTATTTACGTAAGTATATAAATTAAATATCATCTAATTTGAGTGAAACTTTTTGAAACATGGGCGTTCCAAACAAAGGGGCACATTGCATTTTGTACATTTCCAACGTAATCTCATGTGACATATACGGCAGCGTAGATGGTTTTTAATTTTCTCTGAAAAATGTCTACCTTCACCTTGTTGGATGTTTCGTAGTACAGATCCAGAAGGTCTACTCTTCTGAAATGTTGATTTAGGGTAAGATCTAAGGTAGTGCCTCACAATACTGCGCTGAAAATTCAGTAAGTCCAATTTTTCATTGAAAAACATTACGTGAAGTTTCCATGCATTTACTACGCACATATTCAACATATGTGTCCATAGAGGCCACCACCATTTTTTTCCTTGTATACGATAATTATTTACGCACTGGTCAAATAAATCAACCCCTCCCATGCCAGAATTAAAACTCGCAAATAATTTGGGTTGCGGTACGTCAATTTTAGCTTTGGCATCCTTAGACCAACGTTTGACTGAAGATAAGGGCTCAACAGAATCATAATTCGTAGCCATAGTAACAAAGCTATTGTCCTTCCATTTCACAAAGAGCAATTTATTTTTTATGTCATATTTATATTCATAATAACCGCGATCTTTTTTTTTCATTTTATCTGTAGTCAGCATTGGACATTTTTTTGTTCGATTTTCTCGTACAGTTCCAGTGGCTTTTATATTTTTCTTTCTAAGCATACTCATTAGGTTATGACTAGTAAAGTAATTATTGAAAAATATCTCATGATCCGTATGATTCTCAATCATATTTAAAAGTTGTAGCACTACTCTAGTTCCGAGTGGAATACTTTCATATACTTCTGGATTTTTTTCCGCACCACAATATACACTAAATTTATAACAATAACCTGTTGAACTACAAAGCATCCATTCCTTGTATCCAAAGCGTATCGGTTTTCCCATTATGAATTGTTTAGCACTGTGATGTCCAAAATATCTAATCATAGCCTCGTCGATGGAAAGTTTCTTATGGAACACACCCCATTGCTGAAATTTCTTATTTAAACTCATAATCAAGGGTTGCAACTTATACATTTTACCACTTTTGTTAATTTTAGAATTATCCGCAAAATGTAAATATTGCTTGATTTGAAAAATCTGTTTCTAGACATACTATTACCAACCACAGGAATACTGACGTCTTCATCCAAACTCCAATATAACTTCTCTCTAGGTAATTGATGATAACCAGACAATAGCAAAATAGAAATGAAAATTTTCATTTCCTCGTTGGTTATTCTGAATAAATGGTTATTTTTTTGTGCGGCATAAATATAACTTTGTTGAACAATTTGCTCCATAATTTCGTCATCAAAAAAGAGTTCAAATATATCGACAGGATCCAATGCGGATATTTGCGCTCTCAGAATGTTCTCTTTCTGCAAGTAAATATCACTTTCAGTCATATCTATATCCAGTATTTCCGAAGTCCATTCTGGTTCTTGAGATGCAAGTTGACGTTTTCTTGCAGAATTATTGACTACTAACCTTTTTTTTAGTACTGCTAACGGTATTTCATCTTCAGAATCAGTTTTATCTTGAAAGTAAATTTCGACTGAACCGGAAACATCTGTTGGTAGCTTTGAATTTTGGATATCATCGTCGTCAATGTCATCTTCGTCGGTTTCACTGTCTATATCTGGCGGTATTATAATAATATCAGCTGTACGAGATTCATGTTCTAAGTCTTGAATAGCAGTTTCTAATCTCACATATGTTTTGCCATAGAAATTGGAACAAGGAATTCCTTCCGAATCCATGTAATTAATAATTTTTCGATATTCATCCTAGACTTGTTCCCATTGTACTACTTATACAATTTTAATTGGAAATTGTGTTTTTAAAAATTTATTTATTTTACATACACAAGTTACAGGTATAGTTCTCAGACTGATTGCGGTTTGTAACAAGATTCGCTCTCTTATGAACTTATTATTACTAGTCAGCACATTCCTTGGAGTGCGCTGTAACATGAAGTTTCTTAGTGATAATGATATACATAACTCCTCCGCCCTAAAAGGGAACTTCATTTGTTACGGTTTGGAGATTTTCCTTTTTTAACATTTTTTTGAACATTGTATTTTATGTTTACATAAGATTAAACAAATAATTACTATTATAACAATAATAACAACATAATTAATTAAAGTATGGTTATTAACATCATCTTCAACCTTTATATCATTTAATATTGGCGTTTCTTTAATTACAATATCATGTTTATTAATTTGTTTCAACTCAATTGTTTTATTACTTAATTGTCTGTCCTTAATTTTAAATTTAATATTTTCAAAAATTATTTCTTTAGCTTTAGTTATATAATTTTCCAATTTATAATTATTAATTATACAATTTTTATTTGTTTTAAATTTATATACTCCTTTAATTAACTTATGTTTCATATATTCAGAACACTTAATATCTAAGTTTCTTTCATTCTTACTTATAATAATAATAATATTAGAGTTTTAAATTTTTATTAAAATAAATCCTTCAGTAATCTTATGGTACTTACATTCATTATTATTATGCCTATTAACAATTTCGTTCAAACATTTATTAGCTTCTACATAATTGGTCTTGCAGTAAAAATTTGATTTTAATTTATTACAGTCATTAGTTAGCAATAGTTGATCTCCTTCTTGCATTAAAAATTCTTTATTTTCATTTAGCATAAACATTTCATTTCCACTAATTATGGGGATTGGAGTTATTTGCAGTAATTTCCTTTCAGGTTTATTTTCATACACGGGAATTTCTAGTAAGTATTCTATTTTATTGTTATTTAATTTACAATGACTTGAAATCTGCGAAGTAATGTCCCAAAATTTTATTCCTGGATTAATTTGGTTAATTATTTGTTTTAGTTCTTCTAAAGATATTATTGAACTATGGATCTTATTCAAGTTGCAAAATGTCAAGCTAGTTTCAATTTCGGATATGATCTCAAGTAAATTTATGGTTAATAATATCAATTGATTAAATATATCTTTAATCACCCAAACGTTTTGCCAATTTATAGTTTCTTGCATGAAAGTATCTATTCGAGTTTCCAAAACCAATTCATTGTGTTTAATATTTTCAATTTGTTTATTAAATTTATTAATCATTTCTTTATTTAATCGAATTGTTTCAAAATTTTGAGTTTGTAATATTTCTTGATTTTTATAATAATAATAATAATAATAATAATATTTTATTTAGCATTTTTACATTTTAAATGTTTATGCCAAGTCATTACAATAATATAAATGCGAGCAAAAGAAATAAAAAACATATAATTATTTTATTTTCAAAATTCCGCATCATCCATGAATTCATTAATGCTATAATAAGCTTTGTTTAGTAACTTATTTTTAATTTTAATTTTGAATTTATTCAAGCTTAATTCTCTATATTTTAATTTGAGTGTATTATAAAATTTGATACAAAAATAGTTTGGTCCATTCAGGGATGCTGTGAATTTATACTTTTTGACAATTACATTGGATTTGTTTCGTGTATTATGTATGTGTAATGTTTCAAATGTTGAAAATTGTGAAATATTTTTTTTAACATGAATGAGACACTGATATATATAATGACAATGAATTGTGAGAACATTATAATTTTTAAATAATAATTTACAGTGTTCTACACTACAGACTTTTGCGATAATACGAATTGCTTTCTTCTGTAGTAAGAACAACCTGTTTACATGTCGGGATTTGTGACCCCATAGTAGAAGCCCATATGTCATCACAGAGTGGAATAAGGAATGATACGTCATTAAGGCAACTTCGCTTGAAACTAGAACTGACATTCTTCTGATGACATATAGTGTCCTTGACAATTTAGAGCACATATTGTCAATGTGATAATTCCAGCACAGAGTTGGGTCTAAATAAAATCCTAGAAGCTTGACAGCGGTATTTGTCTGGATTGTGTTGGAGGTACGATTGAAATCAATATTTTGATTTTTTGTTTCATTAATAGTTAGTCTGTTTGCGCAAAACCAAGCGTTAGCAGTATTTAAATAATTTGATTGAATTTCATCTAGTTCTAGCGGATTTACACTGGCGTCGAAAATAGTAGTATCATCGGCAAAAAATACACATTGAGAATTTAAATTGTAAGTTAGATCATTAATGAAAATTATAAATAATATAGGCCCTAAGTGTGATCCTTGTGGCACGCCATGTACTACGGGAAGCAGAGGAGATTGTTCTTTATTACATGATACTAATTGTTGCCGCCCTTGTAGATATGAAGCTATCAGGTTAAGCGCCGTTCCCCGTATACCATAGTATTCTAGTTTTTCAAGGAGTATAGCGTGAGATACACAATCAAAAGCTTTACTTAGGTCTAACAAAGTGGCTCTAGTAATATTTGAATTTTCAAAGTTTCTTGTGATAAAATTAATTAGTTCTAGGACAGCATCTGTCGTGCATCGGTTTTGTCTAAAACCAAATTGAGTTGGCGATATAAGTTTATTGTACTCCAGAAAAGATACTAATCTATTGTTGATTGCAATTTCTATTATTTTACTGAAACTGGGTATAATTGAGATTGGACGGTAATTACAACATTCCTTTTTGTTTCCATTTTTGTGAATAGGTATAATTTTTGAAATTTTTAGAGCATCTGGATACTCGCCTGTAGTAAATACTATATTGACAATATGAGTTAACACTTGTGATATCTGATTTGCTACACTTTTTAAAATAAAAGGATTTATCTCATAGATGTCAGTAGTGTAGCTGTTGGATAGACTGCGTATAATACTAAGTATTTCTGCTTCAGTCACTGGATAATTATATAGGGAATTACAAATATTTATCTCATTTTCTAAATATTGTCTTGGGCTTATTTGGCTAGTTCCGAGAGATGATAATAATTTGTTCGCAATAGATGTAAAATACATATTAAAATCGCTTGAGGACGGAATATTTTCTTTATCGATATTTTGAGGTGCAGTATTTCTACCAGTTTGATTGATTATATTCCAAGCCGCTTTAGAAACATTACTTGCTTGTGTGATATAGTTTATGTATTTGTTTTTCCTAGCTGCAATTAGAGACTCTTTGTAATGCCGTTTATATTTATAGAAAATTAATTTTGATTCATCTGTTTGTAACTGATTGTTAATATCACGTAATAAGAAAAGAGTTGCCCGTTTATTTTTCAAGTCATTGTTAAACCAAGTCATTTTATGATCTCCTAAATTTTTGTTAATTTTAACTTTTTTACATGGAAAAACTGAGTTAAACAATTCGCAAAAGGTTGCCATGAAACTGTCAAGGGCGTTATTTGGTTGGTTATGACTATAAACATGAGTCCAATCTGTCTGATCCAATAAGTTTTTGAAATTTTCAATACCTAAAAGTGTAATGTTACGCCTATATATAATATCGGTCTTTTCACTGTTTTTTGTGACAAAATTACATGACATTGAAATACAGTAATGATCTGAAATACAGGGATCAAAAATAGACGTTACAAAATCTTGAACATTAATATTAGTTACAAAATTATCGATACACGATGAACTTCTCGCTGTGTTTCTTGTTGCGTCTTTTATACCAATATTTAGATTATAAGATTTAATAGTATTTAAAAAACACTTGGTTCGTGAGTTATTTTCTAAAATGTTAATGTTGAAGTCCCCACAAATTATAACTCGTTTTTTTGTAGCCATCACTTTGTTTAAGAGTTCATCAAAAGATTCTAAAAAGTAATGAAAGTCACTGTCTGGTGTCCTATACACGCAAATAATAACAAGATTTAATTTACAAATTTCAATCGCGGTACATTCAAAGTCGATTTCGCGTGATTTGTCGCACAAGTTATTGCACACTTTAATGTCTAAGTTATTTCTTACATATATAGCGACTCCACCATGGTTTAAATGCACTCTACTGAAATGAGATGCTATTTTAAATTTTGTTATGAAAACATCTTCTATGTCATTGTTTGAGAACCAATGCTCACATATTGCGAGGGCTGAAACATCCTTCATATCACTTAGGATAGCTTCAACTTCACTGATTTTATTATTTAGTGACTGAATGTTTATGCATAGAATACGAAAGTTGTCGATTTTGTTTTTGTATCGTTGAGTTTGACTTTTATTTTTTGATGGTTTCAGTAATTGCTATTGCTTAATATTAAGAACATTTTCTTTGTATTTCTTGAGAGTTTCTTTGTATACTTGACAGAGTGGATCCCATATATTATGGTTAGTATCAATACAAGCTTTGAATTTCGAATTGTAACGAACGCAATTGATACACTTCTTATTAGTGGATTTACAATCCCTAATTGCATGGTTCTCTGCACAATTTGGACACGATGGTTGTTCTTGTTTACATTTTCCCGCAAAATGGTGGTAACCTGAACAATTGTAGCAACGTTTTATCTCAATGGCTTCAAATACTGAACAGCAATCATATCCCACCCATAATTCGCCTTCATCCATGATTTTATAATATGTATTAATGTCCACTTGTATAATTGCTTGAAAGATGTTTTTGTTTTTTCTTAATGGTAAGACATTGATAATGTCGCACAAACTATCCTCACTGAAACATTGTTTATTTTGTTGCTTGATGTACGATAAAATCTCGGTTTTTTCTAACTTAGAGTATAATCCTACAACTCTGAGTCGAATTTTATGTTGGTTGAGCTGTTCTATATTATATTTATCGCTTAATTTGTCTGTGGCAATATTCATTAGTTTTGCGGATTGAGCTGAGTTAGCACACCCAATAATGATACTTCCATTTCGTGCATTTTGTACGCGCTTCATTTGAATATTTGAAGTAACAGGATCAATGTTTTTTAGAATTTCCGTTTTAGTGGTCTTCGAGGTTTGTGTCGAGTCTTTTGGTTTTAAAATAATAGGTCGTTCTACTTGTTTCACGGTGTTGGCATAATTTACTTCAGGTGGCATAGTTTCCTTTTGGATGTATTTTGTATTCGCTTCCATTAATTGCTGGAGTTCATTTTTAAATGAATTAAATAAAGTTGAAATTGTGTTACTAATTTCATGTTTGAAATCATCAAATTTATTGTTGAAATATTCCTCCGAAGTGAATTTGTGTACGCATTCATTGATACTTTTTATTTCATCTAACTTAGATTTATCTACCACTATGTGGCTTGCTTGGCATGGATTGCATAAATATAATAGGTTTTTGGCCTTATCTAGTAGTTGGAATTCGTTTTCGCTTAGTGAAATACATGATGTATGAAACCATTTATGGCAGCCTTCGCATCCCACAAGATTATCGGTTTTTTTAAATTTACATTTTCCACATTGCACGGGCATTATATCAATTAATTTATGCAGACAGCAATATGGAGGTTAATAGATTATTAGTTGGAAATGACCAAACAATTTTTCTTGAACTATTAGTTTTAAAAACTTTTGTTGGTCTCTGGTAGATACGCGCAAAATTAATAAAATGCCCAGCTGTTAATAATTATTTAGAGTTGACAAATATCGAAGGTCAATGAACTGGCGTGAACGTTTGCAGGTAGTATCTCGCACAAAGATTTACAAGTGTAAAAATAATGAGTAAATGATATTCCGCAGTATTGAATTTGAAACAATTCTTAAAATATGAGTTCATAGACAACCGAAACAAAAATTTATGTAGTTCAACTTACTCACATTTTTTAGCTTTGCAAGATGGTACCGCACAAGATTATTAAACCATCGAAATTACTGCTTAAAATTTTTGAAACACGCAGACAGAAGTTTTTTGCGACTACACACATAGATCGAAGACTACTACACTATTTATCTTTTCAAATAATTTATCATATTTTTCGGCATCTTCAGCATCTAAATTTCCAGTTATGGCTTTTATAATTCCTTCCATACCATTAATTAATCCTCTTTTATTTCTTTTATGGGTGAGCAGGTTACTTATTTTAATAGCTAATCTATCATAATTAAAGTTTAATATATTTTTATATGTTTCTACTTCTCTAATATACGTATCATTACCATCAAATTTTATTTCAATATTATTTTTATATTTACCTATCTTAAAGTACTCTTCCTCTATATTCTTAATATCGTAATTATAATATGAATAATATGAATTTATATATGTATATACATTGCCCAAATCCACGATGTTTATACCGGGATTGTCGGTGATTAGCTCTAATTCCTCATGGTTTCCTTTTATGCAGGTACATCTGCAACAAAGAGTCGGGGCTTCTTAATCTTATCAATTTTGTGTTTACCTTTATTCGTTACTTTAATTACGCCTAATTTAGGGTTGTATTGTTCGATTTTATGGATTTTAAAAAGTGGTTTCTTAAATTTTTGTATTCTTCTTTTACCTTCTTTGATTAATATTTTATCTGGTAATTTAGCTAGTCTATTTTCTAATTTATTTTGTGCTAAAAATCTCTTATTCTTCTGAATATTTTCTTTAATTTTTCCATGTAAAATTTTGAGTTTATTTTTATAATTAATTAAATAGTCATCTATAGTAAATCTAGTTTCAAAAATGTTCTTATCTTTATCCGCTCCGAATAATATTTCGTTAGGAGTAAATTTAGTAATTGAATTAATAGAATTATTATAAGCTATCAGAGTGAAATTTAATTTATTCTCAAATTTGGTATTTTCGAAGATTTTATTTTGATTAATTAATCGGAGATGTTCGATTATGGTGGAATGAAACCTTTCAATTAATCCATTGCTTTTTGGGTTACCGACACATGTTATGTGGGTATTTATTTTATAGATTTTGAGTAATTCTTTTACAAGGTTGTTGTTAAAATAAACTCCGCTGTCGTGTATTATTTTATTCGGTATTTGATATGTACTAAAAAAGTTTAACAAACTTTCTGTTATATTTATAGCGTCTATTGTTTTCATAAAATAAATTTGTGCAAATTTAGAAAAAGCGTCGATAATTGTCAGATATTTCCTTTTTTCTAAAGTCAGTATATCTATATGTACTATAGTAGCGTTCGATTTGCAAACAATCTCACCTCAGTTCATTTCAACTGAGTTGAGATTCTCTGAAATGAGATGATATTTTTTCGATCACAAATCGAACGGGTTTTGACAGGTCTAAACTGAGTCGGTTACGTGACGAACGTTGTAGTATCATTTCGCGAACAACACATGATTTTCTTGATGTTTTTGTTGGAAGTGAGCTGTGGGACATGATTTATAATAACATGTACAATTTAAAAAAAATGTTAAATAACTTCCAAATATTCGAACTACAAACAAAACATAACGAATTCTACCCCCACTCTTAACTGAGTAAAAAATCTCAGTACGCACCAGTGAAATAGGTAGTGCAGCATCGGCAAGGGGGGAGGTGAGTGTCTCACTTGATCTCAGTTATGTCAGTGCAAATAGAACAGCACAAAAAAGCTGTCAAACTGAGGTGAGGTGAGATGAACTGAGATTTGGTGCAAATCGAACGCTACTTATATCAAAGGGATATTTACTTATTTCTGTAATATTATCGTTTAATTGAAACGGTTTTCGTTCGTACTTGTTCTGTTGACACAGTTCGCAGTTATTTATGAATTTTTGAATGTCAAAGTGTAATCTTGGCCAATAGTATTTACGTTTTAATCTCATAATTGTTTCGGATATACCACGGTGATTTGTCTTTCCTAAATGATAATTTGTAATAATTTCTAATTGATCGTTCGAATTTCACATTGTATCAGTCGATATGAATCTTTAGTAAATTTGTTTTGCAAAATTTCGTTTATTGTCAAAACTATATCTTTTTCTATAAGACAATAATAATTAATTTTCGGTACGAGATATACTTTAATAAACTGAAATATTTCTTCCTGTAAGTCATTTTTATTTAAGGTAATTATTAATCTCTGTTTGGTTTGTGCGAAAAATTTTTTTAATTCTACTTTGGTCGGTTCGTTATGTGCTTTGACTATTATTTGGTTCTTGCCAGTGTTAATACAACCTTCTTTGTAAGTAATTCCGTTAACTTCATTTTCGTCTGCAGAGTGACATGTTTCTAAATCTTCGTTATCAATTTGCACTATTATACTTTCATTATCGTTTATAAAAACTTCTGGTTTTAATTCAACTATTATTTGAATATGAGTATCTTTAAAAAGTTTGTTGATTAAATTTTCAACAATTTCAAAATTTATTTTATTTTCAACTTTATCATATCCGTTACAAATTTTAGGCATATGTATTTCAAAAATATCGTTTTGAATACAGTAATCGCGTAAATTAATTAAACATTTATTAATATCTAATAAATTTGGTTTAGAGAAATGTTCTAATTTAGTCACTAAGTGAAATAGTTTATATTTATCATAAATAGGTTGTATAAAAATATTTCCTTTATTCTTATTCTGGTTATTTAAATAAGTTTTACTTTGGAATTTTGAATTAATTTGTTCCGCAAATCCTTTACCTAATTTTTTATCTTCAGAGATACAATGTACTATATTATATGGTTTATCGAAAATATCATCAAATGTTTTCTTAATTTCAAATTTACGTCTTATTCGTGAGAGAGCATCTGCATTACTATTTAAATTTCCTTTTTTATACTCAATATCGAAATTATATTCGTCAAGTTTTATTTTCCATGGCATTAATTTGCTGTTAGGATCTTTTAAATTCATTAGCCAAGTTAGGGGTTGGTGGTCGGTTCTAATTTTGAATTTTGTGCCGTAAACGTAAGGTCTAAAGTACTTTGTGGCCCATACAATTCCTAATAATTCTTTTTCGGTTACGCTGTAGTTTATTTCATGTGTGTTTAGAGTTCTACTAGCGTAGGCTATTGGTAAATCTTTACCGTCTATGTTTTGACTTAATACCGCACCCAGGGCATAATTACTAGCGTCGGTGGTTATAATGAATTGTTTAGAGAAGTCGAGCTATTGCAAAATTGGTGCATTGATTAATAGCTTTTTACTATGTTCAAATGATTCTATATATTCTTTATCGTCTATATTTACCTTACTTCCCTTTTTTAGGCATTTAGTCATAGGTTTTGTCAATTTAGAAAAATCGGGGATAAATTTACGGTAGTATCCTAATAATCCTAGATATGTTTTTATTTCTTTAGGAGTTTTTGGGATAGGGAAATTTTTTACAGCTTGGATTTTTGTAGGATTAGGTTTAACACCTTCTTGTGAAACAATATGGCCCAAATACGCTACTTCTTTCCTTAAAAATTCCGATTTATCAATTTGGATCTTTAAATTATATTCTTTTAATTTAGTAAATATTTTTCTAATGTTTTCGATATGTTCTTGTAATGAAGTGCCTAAAATAATTATATCGTCTAGATATACGAGACAAATTTTGTTTATATGATCGCGTAATACAAAGTTCATTAATCGCTGGAAAGTCGCGGGTGCATTTTTTAGGCCAAATGGCATTCGACAAAATTCAAAATGTCCTTTATCGGTATTAAATGCTGTCTTTTGGATACTGTTTTCATGCATTTGTATTTGATGGAAACCGGAAGCCAAATCTAAAGTTGTAAAATAAATATTTTTGCCCAATTTATCCAATACTTCTGTGATATTTGGTATTGGAAATTTATCGTCGATAGTTTTTGAATTTAGTTTTCTGTAATCTATAACCATTCTAAATTTGTTTTTTCCTGAGGCATCCATCTTTTTGGGGACCATCCAGACAGGAGAGGACCAGGGGAATGAGATTCTTTGATTATTTTTTCTTTTAAAAGTTTATCTATTTGGTTGTTAATTTCTTCTTTATAGCATTCTGGATGACGATAAGATTTTGTATAGATTGGTATTTCGTCTGTTGTTTTGATTTCGTGTTTTATGACACTGGTATGTGATAAGTTTTGATTTTGTTTAGGAAATATGGATTCATATTCTTTGATAATTTTGAATAATGCATTTTTTTCCTCTTTATGTTAATGATTTGTTCTGATTTGAATGTTATCAGCGTCTTGTAAATTTATATTATTTTTAGAATCAAAATATTGAAGTTTAAGTTCTTTATTTAAAAATAGGACATTATTTTCTGCAAAGTTAATACTAATTTTCAAATTTATTAAAGCATGTATTTCTAGTAACACATTAAATTGTTTATGAAAGTTAAGTAGATAATATTTAATGTTTATATCTTCTATTTTTAAAATAATATATTCATTTCCTGTATGTTCACCGGTAGCTGTTGTGAATGTAAATTTTTCGTTATAAATTTTGAATTTATGCTTATTATTGTAAACATAATTTTTACTAATTAAGTTTATTGACGATCCTGAATCTAATAATATTAAATAATCGCGTACTTTTATAAATGGTAATTTAGAATTACATATTATATTCAAAATTTCTCCTCTATATTTATAAGGCTTTTCTCTAAAAAAGAATTGTCAATTTCGTTATGTTCTTGTTCATCGTAATTATATTCTAGGTTTTCGGGATTTTCAAAAGTTTCAGTATTGTCAATATCATTAGATTGTTCGAGTTCAGTATTATTTAATTCCTCAAAAACGTAATTAGATGGTCTGTTACTTGGGAATTTATTATTTTGCTGTGTGAAATAATTATTGGGTTGGTTAGTAGTTCTTTGTGGTTGCCAAGTCTGTCTAGTTTGGGTAGACATGGGTGTTGGTTTCATTCCTTGCGCATTTTTTATTTGCATGCGAGGAGCAAAGTTTCGGACGGGTTGTTGAGTGGTTCTAAAGTTAATAGGACCTGTAGGAAAATTATTTCCGGGAAATTGTCTCGGTGTGATATTTGGCAATCTTTGGTTATTAATTGCGGGTTTAAATGAGGGTTGATTATTTTTAAGGTATTGGAAGTCGTTTGATAATAAAGTTTCGATTTCAATTATAGTTTTTGGGTTTCGAGTTGCCAAATTATATCTGTAAGGGTCTCCTACAGTAGATATAAAATTGTTTACGATTAATTTTTCAGTAAATTCTATAATAGCCAATTTTTTATTTGCGTCTTCTTGTTCTATGCTAATTCTTGATTTAAAAGCTAAGAATTTTTCTTTGGTAATCTCGAGTAATTTAAATGGGTTTTTATTTTGAAATTTTAGTAATTCATTAATTATTGTAGTAGAGTTCGTTTTATCTTTAAAATTTCGAATTAAATGCGTTTTGAGATCATCCCAGTTCTGAAACTCTAAATCTTTTATGCTATCTAGTGCTTTGTCAACTATTTTGCTTTTGATATTTAAAAATGAAACTGCTTTATCGAATTCATCGAGTGCTGGGTTTAGTGCACCCAGTAAGTTTTGAACTAAGTTAACTGCATTTATAAAAATACTCAGCTTATTTGGATCCCCATTATAAGTTGGAACTGCATTAAGTGCGAACTTAATTTTATTTATCCGATCAGCCATTGCTAACTCGTTTAAATTAATATTATCTTCAATTTCGTTTAAAATATCTAACAAGTTATCCAATGTGGATAAAATATATATCTAATAGTATTATTACTAATTAAGTAATTACAGTGATTCGAACCTACGTTAATATATTTTACTTAGTAAATAGTGATTCGTACAGTCGTTAATAGGTAGTAAAAATAAACTCACAGTAGAACTATGTAGACTGCGGTGTTTAAAACTGCGATCTTCATCTGGAGATTCTGCGTTGATGTGGTTCTGGCGTGCTGCTGCGACGTCGTCACGATACGGGTTCTCGTTCTGCGGACTCTGTGTACCGGAATCAGTAGAGTAGTCTGAAGTCTGTAGCTTGTGTGAAATCGGGGGTTGTGAAGACCTCGGCACTAGCGATGCTGGCTCTTTGGGCTTCTTCATGTTGTTGTTTGTTTCCGGAATTAACGTTAAAACGACCGTGTTTTTTGTTTTAACGAATTTGTTACTTTTCGTGTAACTTCGACAATTAACACGTTTCCGAAATCCGATCCGACTGCGCCACTTATACAATTTTAATTGGAAATTGTGTTTTTAAAAATTTATTTATTTTACATACACAAGTTACAGGTATAGTTCTCAGGACAGACTGATTGCGGTTTGTAACAAGATTCGCTCTTTTATGAACTTACTATTACTAGTCAGCACATTCCTTGGAGTGTGCTGTAACATGAAGTTTCTTAGTGATAATGATATACATAACTTACTCAAATGAGTACAGTAACAAAATAATCATGCAACAATTGTCTAAATTATTAAATTATTTATTTTTACAATAAAATCTATATATTACTTACCAATGCAGCTAAACACACAGAACACTGCGAATAAAAGTAAAACTACGCCTTCGTATAAATGAACAAGTTCAGACAAGAAAAATACAGCATTAAACGTCAAAATAAAACGTTAGAAATATATTTTTAAAATGAATACTTACCAAAATAGCTTCCTTGCATATAAAGAAGATAATATATTTTAAAAAATAAAGTTTTACAATAATAATATTAAAAAAAATAAATTCTAAAGTGTCTGTACTCATATGAGTACAACGGGGCAAAATGGGTTAAATTTTAATCGAATCAGTGCAGTATTTTTCGGAGTAGCTAGCGACCATTTTGTTTCAAGATGGTGGACTGAAACTTTATTATACATACATATTAAGATTGGTTCTCGTCTATTCCTATACTAAATTTGAATCGAATCAGTGCAGTACTTTTCAGAATAGCTAGCGGCCATTTTATTTCAAGATAGCGGTCTGAAGCTATATTATACCGGTATGGTAACATTGGTTTTTATCTATGTCTATACCAAATTTTAATCGAATCAGTGCAGTACTTTTTATAATAGCTAGCGGCCATTTTGTTTCAAGATGGTGGACTGAATTTTTATTACACCTATATGTTAATATTGGTTCTGATATATGCCTATACTAAATTTAAATCGAATCAGTGCAGTACTTTTTAGGATAGCTTGTTTCAAAATGACGGACTTGACTTGTGTAAATCGGAAACATTCGCGGGCGTACGGATAATAAATTACCAAAGTTTCATCGCAATCGGATGAATGATATAGGAACGCATACGAGACGAACAAACAAACATTCATTTTAATATATGTACTAGGTATTACCCGCGACTTCGTTCGCGAGGTCTACAATTTAATGCGAGTACCCGGCATGCGTTGCAATGCAACTCAAAGGAAGTGTTTGTGTACAGCTGTTCATGTGAGAAACATGGATTTTCCCAATTTAGTCCACACACTTGTAGCGATTGTCCCTGTGCTTTATATATATATATTTTTTTATATATATATTTTGCGCGTATTTTTATAAAATGAGATAATGCTTTCTTATCTCCATTATATTCTGGAATTAAATCTACTATTTTTAGAATACTGGTGTCAAGGTTTGCTCACACAGCAGGACCCCTATTCTATAACTTATATCACCGGTGATACGCGTCACTGGGTGATATATTTCAGACTGCCATCTAGCGGATAATCTGCCGAACATGGCCATATAACGTCATACTTGGTGATGACATATCACCTCCTAGAGAGTTGGTGTTATGTTTATATCACCGGTGATATTCTGACGTTTGAGTTTAGAGTAGCTGCTAACAAATTGTATTTATGATAGTTGGACAATTTATTTTGTGTGAAATGATTTATTGTGAATTGTATTGTATTATTGAGCTGTTCATATAATTTTCATTTGTAAAATACATTATTTTAAAATATATCTGCTTAAAAAATATTAGATATTTGAAATGTAATGATGCTAATTATGCATTAACCTAAAAATATTTTAAGTGTTGAACATCAATTAACAATTTATCATTTTAATGCATTTATTTGTATTTTATTAGACATGGCTCTCTTGTACGGTCAGTTGAGAATAGTAGAAACCTTAGACGACAAAGAGGCTGATCTGCCACTAGTTATTCTTCCCTCTGGCCTCAACAATTTTACCCTGGCGAAAACCAAGTGGTCGCTCATCAAATCTATTAATACATTTTTCAGCTTGACAGTAACTTTCTCCGCTCGGTTAACCTCCATTTTCACAAATTCACATGTGTCAAAGTCGCTCTTTGTGTTTGTAAATAAAATTTAAATGCAATACCAACATAAATATACTTACCCGAAAACATAACCATAACGAAGGAAAAGTTACTAAAAATGTGACCTTCATCTATCACTGGTGAAAGGTGATATGATGTCATCAAAATATCACCGAAAATTGGTGTAAAGTTATAGAATAGGGGTCCAGATGCATTTGACAGATTTTCTGGCATATTTGTCTGTTCAATATTTAAATTATTTAATGAATTAATTAGAGCGTAAATTTTGACTTCACTAATTATACACTATTTTTATAATTTAAAATTGTTCTTACTTAAAATAGTAACAACAGTAAGATCATCATGAGTTGGTTTCTTTGTCGATTTTCGCTCAACAGGTTGAGTGTGCTGATTTACGCTCAGCGGTGATGATGGTGGACACGTTGGTCTGCCGGCCAGGAGACTGCACGAACAGGAGTAGGTATACAGTGAGAGTTCTAGCTCATATTTCAAAATGGCGGCCGTCAAGGGTGATGGCGTGGTGACGGTTGGTGGCGCGGCGGAGGCGTGGGGGGGCGGCTGGCGACGGCTGGTGGCTAGGGGGCGGCGTGGGTGACGGCTGGTGGCAGGGGGCGGCTGGCGACGGCTGGTGGCTAGGGGGCGGCGAGGGTGACGGCTGGTGGCAGGGGGCGTGGCTAGGGTAACGGCTGGCGACGGCTGGTGGCTAGGGGGGCGGCGAGGGTGACGGCTGGCGACGGTTGGTGGCTTGGCAGGGGGCGTGGCTAGGGTGACGGCTGGTGACGGCTGGTGGCTTGGCAGGGGGGCGTGGCTAGGGTAACGGCTGGCGACGGCTGGTGGCTAGGGGGGCGGCGAGGGTGACGGCTGGCGACGGTTGGTGGCTTGGCAGGGGGCGTGGCTAGGGTAACGGTTGGCGACGGTTGATGACGGTTGGTGGCGTGGCGGCGGCGGCGTGACGTCATTGCACGTGCTAAGATCTTTGCCCTCAGCTTCATAGCAGACACCTGCTCCATGCTACCGTTGCGTGTATGAGTCATACTTGCAGTTGGCACGCGTCAGTGACCTATATCAAGCACGTGACGGACATGTCTCGACTTGTTTTATGTAGGTTGGGAAATTACGAAGACAGGTTGAAAACAAATACGTACAATATTTTCATCTTTCATTAAACCCAAAACTTTTTTAATTACTAGGGGTATATATTATTAGGTGAATAGGTGAATAGTCAGATGTATCGAACCGACTGATGATAATTTCATAAATATCAGGTACATTGAACCATAAATAAGCTGCTATCTACTTAGGTTAAGAAATAAAGCAAATACTCCAAATCTTTACATATTTGAAAATCATATAAGTTTTAGACAGATCTAGGAAACCTCACATAAATGGGTTAATTGAATACAATTGACGTTTTACTTAGTTCTATAATTTTTACGCTGGCAGGTAAATAAGCTGCTATCTACTTAGGTTAAGAAATAATGCAAATACTCCAAATCTTTACATATTTGAAAATCATATAAGTTTTAGACAGATCTAGGAAACCTCACATACAAGGGTTTATTGAATACAATTGACGTTTTACTTAGTTCTATATTTTTTTATGCTGGCAGGTAAATAAGCTGCTATCTACTTAGGTTAAGAAATAAAATACGTGCAATAATTAAATTATAATACATATCATACATGTTTATCTGCTCATGTGACTGGTAAATATTTCGTTAGACAAATTTGGTGTATATCCCTTTACGAGTGCACTTTACTAATTCGCGCAAAATATATCACCAGAAATAATTGAGCACCCCTCATGAATCAGTATGATTGAAGAAATGGTTAAAAAATAGCGATAATTACGGCGTACATACGGTTAGTGAAAAATCTAAATTGGGAAACAAAGAACTAACAAGACTTAGTAATTGGTATATTGCACCTCAGCATACGCTACTTGGAAAATGACGAATTCATATGCTGATGAATATGAAATAGACGAATACGGATTAAAAAATATGTGGAATTAGAAAAAATTGCTGTTAAACTTAATGAGCATATTAAAAAGCAAATGCAATTATACTTGAAGTTAGCAGCGATATAGAAGCAAGAAATCCGCATAAATAGCTTGTATCTCAAAATGTTCAAAATTAAGCAGCATATTGTGGATGAATTGCATAAGCCAAGTTGAATAAATTTCAACAGAAGAGTAATTAAGGGTTAGATGATTTATTTCAAGCTGATTTAGTGAAAAATGAGTGTTAATGAAAATTACTTGATATTTTCTGCAAGTATGTGTGAGCTGAAGCAGTTAAAAATAAGACAGGTGAGGATATAAGTAAAGCTATGAATAATCGCATTTATATCTTATTAAATTTTAGTTATTTTGAAATTGTATTTTGAACAGTGCCCCCACTGACTGCAATTCTATTTTAGTACCTTACCATGTTTATCGCGATTATTGCAACACAGTAGTTTACAACAAAGTATTTGAACAGAGTCGGTTTAAATCTGTTTTGTGTTTAGAAGAACATTATTTAATCTACATCGTTAAATGGTTGTTAGAATACAGCGCTGTATTTTTTATCAGTACCCCAAACACAAGTTATACACTCATTATTTTACACCTACCCTATCAGAAATGGCTTAAACTTAATATTGAAAGAGCTGGATATGTAGATCGGCATCCTTTTTATTTTAAAAACAAACTTTTTTGTAGTTTATTGGTTTTATTTTAAAAAATACCTATTAAAGCCTAGTTAGTTTAAAATTTTGTTATATATATTGTCAGCATTGTACCAAAAAGAGTTTGAAAATACAACACTGTATTTTGCGTCACAGCAATTTATTTAGTACTTTGCCAAAACACGCGAATATCTGCGATTATTGCAACACAGTAGTTTTGAAATTTTTACATAAAACCCATATTGAGTAATTATGAAACATGTGATCTTCATACTCGGCTATAAATAATTTACACCCTACGGTTTCTAACTCACTAGTAACTTTGACTTCACACTGTGTTTTGCAATGACCTCATATATCGTTGATTTACAAGGTTTTAAATTACCTAAAAATAATGAGTTTATTTGCAAAGAAATTGTTGTTTTAAATATTAATAGTGGTGAACATAAATCAGAAACATTTGCACCTCCAATTCCATTGCCAGAATTGGGTGGAAAAGATAGACTTTGGACGGCAAAAAAATCTCGTAATTTAGAGTGGAATAGTGGATGCGTATCGTACACGAATATAAAAACTGCGTGTTGTAATTTACTGCATGAAAATGGTGAAACAGATAAAATTTATGTGAAAGGTGAGGAAAAAGCTAAATGGTTGCGAAGTTTCATCTGGCAAGCGGTAATTAACTTAGAAAATTTCCCCCGCATTACCTGAATTATGTACACCATTACAAGTTGACTATTGCAATTTACACATAGATAATTGTGGAGTACGAAACGTCAAAGCCTTACATAAATGGTTTAAAATGCGATTTAATATATTTGAATCATTTAAATTATTTTATGAGAATGGCGGAATCCTACACTTTATGCGAGATGAAGAAATTGGTTATCTCCCAATGGAATTTGTAATGATTTATGCAGAGAAGCAAATTGAAGAACAATGGACAAGGTTTCCAAACTCCTGGCGAGAAAATAAGCAGTTTCAACAGTACCAGAGCTGTTGGGAGCATTACACATCAGACAATTTTAGTGATCCAACTGGAAGTTCAGTAACGTTAATAAAAGATTGTATAATGTGTAAAAATTGTAAAATGTAAGATTCTAAATATTTTAACTTTTAATAAAATTTATTTGAAACTAGTTTTTGTTGCTAAACATCTGAAATAAATCAGCCTATTTTATCTTGATAATTTTCCCCCAATTTCCAATGTTTCAAGACTACAAAGTTCTTTAATTGACTCTAACTTGTTTACATCTGTGATAGATGTAGTGAAAGTCATACTACTGCTGCTGCTGCTGTTGCTGTTAATGTTTTATCGGATATAAATATGACATATATATAGAAACAGTCTATAGCTTTATAACGCTCCATACTAAAATATTCACAAATTATATCTTGTTTATCGCATAAATGAACTGACCAACTGCTGCTAAACGAACAGATCTGATCAAATGCTAACTGCTAAATGAACTGCTCAACAGCTAAACGAACTGATCTGATCAACTGCTAACTGCTAAACGAACAGATCTGATCAACTGATAGAACTGCTAAATGAACTGCTCAACAGCTAAACGAACAGATCTGATCAACTGCTAACTGCTAAATAAACAGAACTGATCAACTGCTAGCTGTTAAATGAACTGATCTGATCAACTGATAATCAGGTAATGTTAACTGATAACCAACTTGGCAGCTGTTCTATTAACTGATGTGCTCCTTAATCACTTCTATCCGCTGACTAAACTTCTTCTTTATTAGTCTCAAGATTATTTATAATATATTGGTCAAATCCCTTCCTGTAACGCCTTTCATTAAGATCACTATCTTTATCGATAACTATAAAATCATACCAGCAACTAGAGCACATATTTTTAAAACGAAATTCAGCGTCTATATGATATAGTCTTAACACTGCCACCGCTTAACACTGCCACCGCTTAACACTGCCACCGCTGATCGAATGTCTGTATATACCGTAGGGATAACAGCGTTTCTATTTCTTGCACCATATAGATGCTGAATTTCGTTAATAGAACAGCTGCCAAGTTGGTTATCAGGTAACATTACCTGATTATCAGTTGATCAGATCAGTTCATTTAACAGCTAGCAGTTGATCAGTTCTGTTTATTTAGCAGTTAGCAGTTGATCAGATCTGTTCGTTTAGCTGTTGAGCAGTTCATTTAGCAGTTCTATCAGTTGATCAGATCTGTTCGTTTAGCAGTTAGCAGTTGATCAGATCAGTTCGTTTAGCTGTTGAGCAGTTCATTTAGCAGTTAGCATTTGATCAGATCTGTTCGTTTAGCAGCAGTTGGTCAGTTCATTTATGCGATAAACAAGATATAATTTGTGAATATTTTAGTATGGAGCGTTATAAAGCTATAGACTGTTTCTATATATATGTCATATTTATATCCGATAAAACATTAACAGCAACAGCAGCAGCAGCCGTAGTATGACTTTCACTACATCTATCACAGATGTAAACAAGTTAGAGTCAATTAAAGAACTTTGTAGTCTTGAAACATTGGAAATTGGGGGAAAATTATCAAGATAAAATAGGCTGATTTATTTCAGATGTTTAGCAACAAAAACTAGTTTCAAATAAATTTTATTAAAAGTTAAAATATTTAGAATCTTACATTTTACAATTTTTACACATTATACAATCTTTTATTAACGTTACTGAACTTCCAGTTGGATCACTAAAATTGTCTGATGTGTAATGCTCCCAACAGCTCTGGTACTGTTGAAACTGCTTATTTTCTCGCCAGGAGTTTGGAAACCTTGTCCATTGTTCTTCAATTTGCTTCTCTGCATAAATCATTACAAATTCCATTGGGAGATAACCAATTTCTTCATCTCGCATAAAGTGTAGGATTCCGCCATTCTCATAAAATAATTTAAATGATTCAAATATATTAAATCGCATTTTAAACCATTTATGTAAGGCTTTGACGTTTCGTACTCCACAATTATCTATGTGTAAATTGCAATAGTCAACTTGTAATGGTGTACATAATTCAGGTAATGCGGGGGAAATTTTCTAAGTTAATTACCGCTTGCCAGATGAAACTTCGCAACCATTTAGCTTTTTCCTCACCTTTCACATAAATTTTATCTGTTTCACCATTTTCATGCAGTAAATTACAACACGCAGTTTTTATATTCGTGTACGATACGCATCCACTATTCCACTCTAAATTACGAGATTTTTTTGCCGTCCAAAGTCTATCTTTTCCACCCAATTCTGGCAATGGAATTGGAGGTGCAAATGTTTCTGATTTATGTTCACCACTATTAATATTTAAAACAACAATTTCTTTGCAAATAAACTCATTATTTTTAGGTAATTTAAAACCTTGTAAATCAACGATATATGAGGTCATTGCAAAACACAGTGTGAAGTCAAAGTTACTAGTGAGTTAGAAACCGTAGGGTGTAAATTATTTATAGCCGAGTATGAAGATCACATGTTTCATAATTACTCAATATGGGTTTTATGTAAAAATTTCAAAACTACTGTGTTGCAATAATCGCAGATATTCGCGTGTTTTGGCAAAGTACTAAATAAATTGCTGTGACGCAAAATACAGTGTTGTATTTTCAAACTCTTTTTGGTACAATGCTGACAATATATATAACAAAATTTTAAACTAACTAGGCTTTAATAGGTATTTTTTAAAATAAAACCAATAAACTACAAAAAAGTTTGTTTTTAAAATAAAAAGGATGCCGATCTACATATCCAGCTCTTTCAATATTAAGTTTAAGCCATTTCTGATAGGGTAGGTGTAAAATAATGAGTGTATAACTTGTGTTTGGGGTACTGATAAAAAATACAGCGCTGTATTCTAACAACCATTTAACGATGTAGATTAAATAATGTTCTTCTAAACACAAAACAGATTTAAACCGACTCTGTTCAAATACTTTGTTGTAAACTACTGTGTTGCAATAATCGCGATAAACATGGTAAGGTACTAAAATAGAATTGCAGTCAGTGGGGGCACTGTTCAAAATACAATTTCAAAATAACTAAAATTTAATAAGATATAAATGCGATTATTCATAGCTTTACTTATATCCTCACCTGTCTTATTTTTAACTGCTTCAGCTCACACATACTTGCAGAAAATATCAAGTAATTTTCATTAACACTCATTTTTCACTAAATCAGCTTGAAATAAATCATCTAACCCTTAATTACTCTTCTGTTGAAATTTATTCAACTTGGCTTATGCAATTCATCCACAATATGCTGCTTAATTTTGAACATTTTGAGATACAAGCTATTTATGCGGATTTCTTGCTTCTATATCGCTGCTAACTTCAAGTATAATTGCATTTGCTTTTTAATATGCTCATTAAGTTTAACAGCAATTTTTTCTAATTCCACATATTTTTTAATCCGTATTCGTCTATTTCATATTCATCAGCATATGAATTCGTCATTTTCCAAGTAGCGTATGCTGAGGTGCAATATACCAATTACTAAGTCTTGTTAGTTCTTTGTTTCCCAATTTAGATTTTTCACTAACCGTATGTACGCCGTAATTATCGCTATTTTTTAACCATTTCTTCAATCATACTGATTCATGAGGGGTGCTCAATTATTTCTGGTGATATATTTTGCGCGAATTAGTAAAGTGCACTCGTAAAGGGATATACACCAAATTTGTCTAACGAAATATTTACCAGTCACATGAGCAGATAAACATGTATGATATGTATTATAATTTAATTATTGCACGTATTTTATTTCTTAACCTAAGTAGATAGCAGCTTATTTACCTGCCAGCATAAAAAAATATAGAACTAAGTAAAACGTCAATTGTATTCAATAAACCCTTGTATGTGAGGTTTCCTAGATCTGTCTAAAACTTATATGATTTTCAAATATGTAAAGATTTGGAGTATTTGCATTATTTCTTAACCTAAGTAGATAGCAGCTTATTTACCTGCCAGCGTAAAAATTATAGAACTAAGTAAAACGTCAATTGTATTCAATTAACCCATTTATGTGAGGTTTCCTAGATCTGTCTAAAACTTATATGATTTTCAAATATGTAAAGATTTGGAGTATTTGCTTTATTTCTTAACCTAAGTAGATAGCAGCTTATTTATGGTTCAATGTACCTGATATTTATGAAATTATCATCAGTCGGTTCGATACATCTGACTATTCACCTATTCACCTAATAATATATACCCCTAGTAATTAAAAAAGTTTTGGGTTTAATGAAAGATGAAAATATTGTACGTATTTGTTTTCAACCTGTCTTCGTAATTTCCCAACCTACATAAAACAAGTCGAGACATGTCCGTCACGTGCTTGATATAGGTCACTGACGCGTGCCAACTGCAAGTATGACTCATACACGCAACGGTAGCATGGAGCAGGTGTCTGCTATGAAGCTGAGGGCAAAGATCTTAGCACGTGCAATGACGTCACGCCGCCGCCGCCACGCCACCAACCGTCATCAACCGTCGCCAACCGTTACCCTAGCCACGCCCCCTGCCAAGCCACCAACCGTCGCCAGCCGTCACCCTCGCCGCCCCCCTAGCCACCAGCCGTCGCCAGCCGTTACCCTAGCCACGCCCCCCTGCCAAGCCACCAGCCGTCACCAGCCGTCACCCTAGCCACGCCCCCTGCCAAGCCACCAACCGTCGCCAGCCGTCACCCTCGCCGCCCCCCTAGCCACCAGCCGTCGCCAGCCGTTACCCTAGCCACGCCCCCCTGCAACCAGCCGTCACCCTCGCCGCCCCCTAGCCACCAGCCGTCGCCAGCCGCCCCCTGCCACCAGCCGTCACCCACGCCGCCCCCTAGCCACCAGCCGTCGCCAGCCGCCCCCCCACGCCTCCGCCGCGCCACCAACCGTCACCACGCCATCACCCTTGACGGCCGCCATTTTGAAATATGAGCTAGAACTCTCACTGTATACCTACGGACAGATGATCACCTTCAACGAGTTGTTCTTCTGGAAGTTCTCGGATGATCGCCAATCTGCTTGTATCTTCTTCCATTATTGACTGATGTACTCGTAGATTTATTCGTCAGGATTGCGGGTGTTGCACTTGCCGTCGGAACGTTTGTATTTATAATTGTTAAGTAAATGGTTAACACCAACGATTTTTACACTTTAACGAATTGATTCTTTCAGAATTTCGGTGTATCGATCTCTTAACAATACTACCGATTGCGCAAATTGTATTTAATCAATCAATGAAAACTTTAAAAAAAAATTATTTCAAAGACAAAACATGATACAACTGCTCTGTTCCAGTGCTACGTACTATCGAACTACAAATGTTATTCAAGAGAACTGATAACTTGGCTTCTCAGACATACTATTAATAGTATGAAATATGAGTGTGAGAAATGGTGTGTTTCAAGATGAACTGTTATCTAACTTACACATCACAATGAGCAAAGATGTTCTTGCAGGTTCTTATTCAATATGATAATTAAAGAAAAATGATTTTATTTAGAGAGTAAGTGAAATACACAACAGAAATAATTTTTGAAAAAGTAATGAGTGTTCGCCGGGATTTTAACCCAGAACCTTTCACTCGCATGGTGATTGCTCTAACCAATTAAATTACAAACACTCGGCGAATACTCATTTTTTTGTGCAATCTTTAGTTGAAGAAATGTAAAGTGACATAGGTTGCGTCAATTCGTTACAAGTCAACAACCTAGTATGAGTGAATTCTCTGGGTGATAATATTAAAAGAATTTGCACAAAAAAGCATGAGTATTCGCCGAGTGTTCGTAGCTCAATTGGTTAGAGCAGTCACCATGCGAATGAAAGGTTCTGGGTTCATATCCCGGCGAATGCTCATAACTTTATCAAAAATTATTTCTAATATCTACCAACAGACAATTGTGTCAATAAACAAATTCTTATAATATTATCACCAAGGGCATTCACCCAATTGCATACTAGGTTGTTGACTTGTAACGAATTGACGCAACCCATGTCACTTTACATTTCTTCAACTAAAGATTGCATGAAAAAGCAAGAGTATTCGCCGAGTGTTTGTAGCTCAATTGTTTAGAGCAGAGCATGCGAGTGAAAGGTTCTGGGTTCAAACCTCGGCGAACGTTCATTGCTTTTTCAAAAAAATATTTCTAATATCTACCAACAGATAATTGTGTCAATACACAAATTCTTATAATATGATCACCCACGGAATTCAACAAATTTCATACTAGGTTGTTGACTGGTAACTAATTGACCCAGTTCATGTTATTTTACATTTCTTCAACTAAAGATTGCACGAAAAAGCATGAGTATTCGCCGAGTGTTTGTTACTCAGTTGGTTAGAGCAGTCACCATGCGACTGAAAGGTTCTGGGTTCAAATCCCGGCAAACACTAATTGCTCTTTCAAAAATTATTTCTAATATCTACTAACAGACAATTTTCTCAATAAACAAATTCTTGAAATACACAATGGCCGTATTTATTTGGGATTTTTAAAGTAACCTGCAGGTTACTTGGCACACTTTAAGTAACCTGCTATTTTAGCGGGTTGGTAGATTCAACCCGTTTACTATCTCTTTCTAATCAACTTGTGTTCCTTGTTATTCGTGGCGGCATCGCTATTTGTAATAGTATAGAGAGGTTAGGAGTTATTTTTTATGAAAAACGTAAGAAATTTTATAATATTTTGAAAAAATATACTAAACTATTATTTATACAGATGATGGAAGAGCAATATGCATTATGTGTTTCTTGCAATATAAGTCACAGAGGATAATATTACGACACATAATTGAGACTCCGAAATTCATTATTTTGATACTACTGATGACAAAATTATGAAAAAAACAGACCCTGACGTTATTTGCTTTTTGACTACATATAAAAAATATAAAGATGACTCAAAACATCCAATTAAAAGCGCAATTTAACACACAAACAAAACTAAGCAGATGTCGCTCCGAGCATGCATTCAGATTTTAAATTTACCGCCAGTGTTTACAACTGACACTAGTAGTGTATTCCGAAAATGAACCGGTTAGTTTTTTCAATAACCGGTTCCATTACGGAACACGGTTTTTTAAAATTGTGGTTAGTTTTTAATAACCAAACTAACCGTGCTCGAGCGGCGGTTAGTTTGGTTACTTCACAGCTGTTGTTGACAAGTTTGAATCGTGTTTGGCGGCTTTTGCAGTGTTTGTGGATTTTTGTCTTATAAAACTATATTTTTATGATGACTGATAAATAAACATGTGATACAAAATGTATTTTTATTATTTAACAGTATATATTCATATTAGATGAATTTATTACTTGTTCTGAAGCTCATATTTACTTTTTTCTTTGTGTTATTTTTATATCCCTATATTTAAGTTAAAGCAGGTGTGATGCAGAATACAATATTTTTATAATATAAACATTTTACCATATTAAATAAATTTCACATTTCGAAACTCATCTGTCAAGTGACAACTGTCATCGTGAAAGTGTTCCGTTATGACGTCATTCTAACCGTAACCGTGGTAAAATTGAACCGCACCGTGGTTCATTTTCGGAATATACTATAAATGCATCATTTATTTGGAAGTAACATGAGTTAGTTCTAGGTCAGTTCAGGGTTGGATCAAAATTTCCCAAACAAATACGGCCAATATTAACTGTGTATATTAATAATACAGTTTTTACAGTTACTTATATTGACATAATGTGAAGTGGAAACTTTTATACTGTCTAAAGAAACATTGATTTCTTCCATATCTATTCGTATTTTCAACAGAACAACAATTTTGGAGGTTTTAGAAGTACCAGCAGCAGGTTGATTGTCACTGCCAAGAACAAATCTAACGTAGCTTGATCTGAAGCTGCAATTATCTCTGAAGATGTACTTGATAACGTAGAATTACTCATTATAGTATTCTAATCTAACCGATTTTGAAGAAATTATTTTGAAATTAGTGAAATATTTGCAAATAACTTGGAACAATGAAGTAATCAACAAGCAAACCATAGCAACACCTTAAAACATCGTTCTCCTGTAATATCATAAAAATTTTATAAATTCTGATAATATTTTAGTGATTTTCTAAATTATCAGTTGAGAAAAAATGTTGTTTATAACACGTGTCGTAAAAGGTTACATGCACGTGCAGATTAATATCTGCACTTGCACATAACAACTATTTTATTTTCATGGTTATCTGATTTTTAACATAATTGTCATATATATTTTGCAAGTATCTAGTACTACAGACGTACTAGTATAACAAATTTAAACTCTTTAAGCGTAAAATTTAATTTGAAACAATATTTATTTTTGTACTTTTGCTCTAAAATATACAGGAGAGCCAATTTCCGCTCATTCTATTTTCTAAATATATGTACCTATCCTGTATACATAATAATTATAATAAGTAGCTTATAGTTTTCTTCTTTATAATACTTTCTTAATTTAGATAACACTCAAATTTGCAGTTGTAAATTTATTATTATTCCTGATCGTTCAATATGAGGCGCCGTTTGCGACAATATACAGACTCGTAAATATACAATTCTTTTCACAATATATACTAAATTTTTGACAATATCACATAAAATATTGTATATATATTAAATTTATTACAATATCACAAAAAATATTGTATATATACAAATTTTGTGTACTGTGTTAAGAAAATCGGGTATATTATAAACCTGTATATTGTGATATTTTTGTCGCGTTAAAAAAATATACAGAACAGGATTGTGCCACTTATTCAGAGATGGCGCTGAATTTCAGGTAGTTGACGCAGCATTTTGGAGAGATAGTGCAACATTCGAATGAAATGGCGCTATGAAATGTACACCCGAGGGGTGTACAAAATATTATTTTTAATCTTTTTCTCCGGATTTAAAATAACTATCTTAGGTTTAGTTTAAGTAACATTAACAAAACTGGAATTTCTTTATAGCTAACGGAAATGAGATTACAATTTTTAAGTAACCTAAAAATAAATACTTCTAAATTTGTATGTTATGGAAAATTATATCATTGTTATGATAAATTCATATTACATCGAGACATTATAAATAGTTATTTGTTAAACTAGAGAAGAAAGTGCCTCTTTTTTCCACTCGCTCATGAGGCAATTCGAGCGAGAGTGGACAAAACTCTTTCTTCTCGTGTTAGACACCACATTTTTTTCACGACATGTTTCTAAAAACGATTGTCTCGAACCTTCAATACATTTTAAGAAAAGATTAGTAGAATAAGGGCCAGTTTTTCAATCGCCGGTTTACGCTCGGTTAATGTTAACCATGATTAAATAATAATGGAAACCATAGTTTCCATTATTATTTAATCATGGTTAACATTAATCGGTGATTGAAAAACTGGCCCTAAGGGTAATATTTTGTTTATTTGAATCAAAATAGTTTATATTGACATGACTGATAGAATGAGGGTAATATTTTATTGATTTGAATCAAAATAGTTTATATTGATATTACAGTTAGTGCAATATCTGTTCTTGGATTTATCAGGTAACAGATTGTCATTAGTACCTTCTGCAATGTGTCTTATTTCGGGATGTGTATTTGGTTGTCTAATGTAGATAGATATTTCCTATATATATTTTTTAATGTAATGAAAAAAATGTTCTCTTCATTTCTTTTACAAATATTTTTTGCTTTCGTTGTTAGTTATAGTCATAGTTACATCCCCAAATATATTTATTATTTATGTTTTATTTAATATTTGAGCCGTTTATAGTAAATTTATAATTTCTCCGATTTTTTATTCTGTTTTTTCTGAACATTTGACTATTATTTATTAAGGGCTACTTATCAACTTATGGCACAATGGTAGCTAGCCGGGTTGTGGAAATTAGAACCCGAGTTCAATTCCCATAGCCGGCAACTGATTTTCACCACATTTAAAATTATCCCTGTGGCTCCCTCACCACTTACATCTCTGGAAGACTGTAATTTGATGGCTGGTAACCGCACTTCACGCGTATAAATAAATCACTTATCAAGATCTGTCCCGGCAGACTGCCACACATGGAAATGGGTAAAAGGTGTGATGATTATTTATTTAACTAGGGAATAAAGAGTAAATAAAAAAAATGTTGATCTCTAAGGTAACCAATAATTATTGCAAAGCAATTGTTCCAAATATTAAAATAAAGTAGTAGTCTTGTGAATAACAACAAAATATTCCGAAAATAAAAAAAACCAAAAAGTAAACATAAATTTATAATACATGTTTCAAAAATGACGCCATTACAAAAAAAAAACAATAATTTTAGTTGAGACCAAAGATACTTTGCATTAATAATAATAATTATTTGTGTACATAGACAGAAGTTAAACTTTGTGTTTGTAATCAATCGAGGCAAATAAATCACATAAGTACTCATAAAAAGGAGTACCGGGGTGCAGATGAGATAACTTATGCAAATCTATTGTTTATCTACGTTGTTTATTAATCGGTGTTCTTCATTGACATCTTCTACATTTAAAAATTTTATTTGTTCGCATTTCGATCATCTTCCATATACTTAGTCAATTTTAATCTAGTTTTTACAGTAACTAATCAAGTAAAACAAGAAATGTTAACTAAACATATGCAATATTGAAATATCTACAATTTTTATTTGATTATTTTCTCTTTAAATTTTATTGGGACACAACGGCTACGCAAAAAATTATTTTTAAATTTATAGCCGGTGGAGCTGCTTAATACCTTGAATATTCAAGATATAGTACATGAAACTCATTTGGCTAAGTTGTGAAATAAAAAGTAATAATTTATTTGTAAAAGTTTTGTCATTTATTAGTCAAATATTTGTGTTCTCTTGTCTTGGGACAACAGAATAGAAAACTATACCTATTTATTGTTTAATTAAAAATATTTGTTGGCGTCAATGAAATAGGCAACCATTTACTCACTAACACTTTGGTCATCCTTGATTTTTACACTATTGATAAAGTAGGAAATTAATTTAAATTGCTACAGAACACTGTAATAAGCAGAGTCATCTTGCGGCAAATGTTCTAATCCTAGTCTGTATTCTAGAATTATGTCTGATATACGCATTTGAAGTACGACAAAATGCAAGAGGTAATATTTTACACAGTTGCTATTTTTCAATTTATTTAGTATATTTCCTCAAAATGTGTAATATTTTACTACATAAATCTTGTATATACGTTTAATCATAGAATATATTGTTTTAATTTACATGAAATATTCAAAACGTTTTGTCGCAAACGGCGCCTCATAGTTCAATATAAAAATTATATTTTTTATTTGGTACTTATTTTGTTACTATCCGTGTACTATGATTATTACTGAATTTTCTTAATTTTTGCCGATTGTTTATAATTGATATAAATAATTATTCATTTTATTGAGCGATTCAAATAAAGTATTTAATATTTTTACTGAGCATTATAATAGACATTGCCGAGCATTTACAATTTTTAAATATTTATTATCTTAATCGCAACATGCTATTTTTCCTGAGCATTTATTATTTTAATCATGAACTTATTATTTTTACTGAGCATATTGAATTCTTTACCTATAATTTACAAATTTTTTAGAATATTTATAATTTTTATTTAGCATTTATTATTTTAACCGAAATTTTATAATTGTAACCTTCTAGTTATTATTTCACCTGGCAATTATTATTTTTATTGAATATGCATTGTTATATCCAGAGAAAATTAAAATACTGCTCTAATTTAATGTTGTGTCGTGCGCCATTTATTATTTACCTAACTTATAATTTGTTTCTTTTTTTGAGGAGGCTGAGCCCCCTCTTAGGTACTAGATCTTGGAGGTTAGAGGTACTATTTTAGAAAAACGATAAAACTTATATTTTATAATCGATTGCGAATTCATTTCTAATTATTACTAAATAACGATTTTTTGTTTGTTTTTATTGTAACGGAGGTAATAAATAATTTACAAGTGTGCATTCTAGAGGTATGCATCATATAACAGGATTTATTGTTAATTTTTTACTCATTATAAAAAGGATTAAAAAAAAAGTTTAAATTATCATCGTTCAAGATTGTATTAATTCGTTATCTAGTACTGGGACTAGTATTATTATCAATTTTATCGAATAACGATAGTTACATTTATAATCTTGATAATTTCAATTTAAGGTTTTTAAATATTGTTATTAGATAATATACACAATAATGCAATTTTCACTCATGTATAAAAGTCACATGTGAAATGACAAACTAGCTAGAATGCAAAAGTTTCACAGCGATAAAACTACGAGTATGTTTATCTTCACCATAGAGTTATAGAATAAAATAGAGGGAGTCTGAAGTACGAATGTAGGCAAACGAATTGATGGCATGGAACGGAAGGGGGATGTAACTGGCGGCCATCTTGAAATGAACCAGTTAAAATATGTAATGCTGGTAAAAGTTAATTTTGTTATTGTTTTTATTACACATGTTATAAAAGTAACAATAATATATAAAAAAAAACATAAGTACATAACTATTACTATATTATAATATTACTATAGTATAATATTAATAGCTGGAAATGCTTCTACCGTGAATCCATCAATTGAACTATACCACTTAGAAATGGTCTTGGGGTGAGGAAGACAAGAATTAAATGCAGTACGCACATATTTGTAAGCAGCTGGTGAATAATAGTGCAGTGTTACTGCAAAGTTTCGCAACTCTGCATTATACTGACAAGTTGTCGCTTCAAAATGTCTGCATTCGGGCTGCCAATATTCTTTAAAACTTGTAATTGTTCTTCCTGCAACAAATTTTGGTTTTTTAAACTTTTTAAAACGTTTGATAATGTCGCTATTCTTTTTAAATTTCTTCGCTTTGTTTGCTGTAGCAGGTTAACTTTATTTCTGTAATGATTTTTTAAATGTAAGTAACGAAGCCTTGGCAGGTGATATATTACGATGCATTCTGCGAGTTGGCGAAAAAGATGTAGTTCGTGACATCATTCTAAGCACAGATGACTTTTGTCGTGGAATAGGTAATAATGTGCTACTTGTACTTGGAATTTCATTAACAGAAACATCATCTGCTGAGGTAGTCTCTGTGCTGGAATTGAGATCAGTGTTTGTTAATAAGGGCGTTATTACTAAGTTCTCGTCTTTCTAGTTTACGGCGTGGGATTTTAATTTTCTGCAATCGTAATTTAGGTTTGTTTAATAACTTTATTTAAATTTACAGCAACGAGTCATTACATTATAAATGCTCACCTTTTGCAAATATGATGGATATGATGGAAATATTGAAGGCACAGCGAAATCCCTTAGTCTGACACATGACAACGAAGTTCTGTCAAAACAATCTTCCGTAAAGTGTTCGGAACACAAAATACTGGTATTTGTCGGCTCCCAGCCAATTCTTCTTATTGCTTGTACCCAACTTGCTCATCTCTCCGGGTGTTTTGGAAATCTAAAAGAAATGAACACATTTTGCTAATAATACTATATGTGTTTATAAAAATAACTTACTTGTGATATGTAATTACAGCTTCCATTTCTTTTTGTTTAATAGTTTTTCTCGACGATCTATTACTACAACCAAACGCACAACATGCCGGCATATTTGACGACAACAAACACAGATAGAAACTTTATTAAAGACACCATGATATAACTACGACAACTTTGTTTCGGTTCAATCCAATATGGCGACCAAATCCCCGCGTGACATCAAGGTTACAGGCTAACACTCCCTCTACTTACTTCTCTAACTCTATGATCTTCACTATGGTTACAACCTTAAAATAATCGTATTTATTAAGTGCGTTGAAGTGGTAATATCGGTAAATTCACTAATTGTGTTAATAAAGTTGTGAATATTTCAATTAAAAGGTACATTATAAATTAATCTATTGTTTCTAACATTATTTTACGAATGAAAAGACTTGGAGACATCCTTTTTCTAAAATTTTTTTGCGTCCTTTCTTATCTATCCTACAACTATTAGGAGATAGCAAAAATATTAGATTATAAATAATTCTCTATTTGTTAATCTCTTCCAATAACAACACACATGCTCATAATGGCTCATTATTGATTATGGTGATGGTTTTATAAAAATTGCATCAATTAAAAAATATAATATGAATTCTTTCTGAATAAAAAATATTTTAACAATTACGTACACAGAGTGTCATCGTCAGCAGTCCACAATTGTTAACTTTTTTTATTTGAAGAAATAGAGACTGAGTTCCATTTTTTTCGACAAATTTAATGATGTGAAATTCAAAACAATTGAAGGTTAAGGGAGTCATAATACAAAAATTATATTTTTTCTCTTAAATGGAATACCATATTGACAGTAATACCAACTATGCGATCTGACAAAAGTTTACTATAATTATGTCGCTAAAGATAATAGTAACCGTGATATTTAATGTCAAATATTACATAAAAACTAAGAACTTATGGTAATTTTAATTTATCAAATAAATGAAATAGCTTGTCAATGGGTTGTGTAAGGATGAAGAACAATTTATTAAATTTGACACCATTATAATTGTCAGAAAAGTGGCAATTTGCCTATTCTCTATTTCCTGAAAAAAAATTAGCAATGGTGAACTGTTTATTTCATAAATTATTTTAATTTTATCTATGAAAACGCGTTTTTTCACCGTTTTGGAAAAACATTTTTTCACAGTTATGGAACACGTTTTAGCACATAATTAAGTTTTAAAAAAAGAAATTTGCTACATTAAAATACATAGTAGAAAATAACTAATTTATACGTATTTAACAATTGTGTTCTGAATAAACAAACTTACATATTTAAATTTAAGTATTTGTGATATTAAAAGTATTTGTACAATTTGAACAATTGTTAATATTAATTCCCGAGAATGATATTGGCTTAGCTATAGTTGTTGAATCGGTTATCGATATATTATCTCGAGATATGAATTCATGCGATGAAGAAGTAGTCATAGCAGGTGTACAAATAAAATTTTTGTTTGAAACGTCAATTTTGTTGGTTAAACATTCTTTTATGTACCCTTCTGTTAGTTGGTGGACTTCCATCTTTCGCGGCGTTTTACACATGTTATGTCACCACCACGTAAAGCAATGACCAATGAAACTTTTAAGCGTGTCTTTGCCGTAAAATGGGTATTTCTTCCAACATATTTAAACCAACTAGTTGATTTATGCATTTACTTTTATTATATATATATATATATATATATATATATATATATATATATATATATATATATATATATATATATATATATATATATATTCAACAACTTCGGCTCTCGAGCTCGCTTCGTTGTTGATCGGAAACTGATGCAAAACCAGAAGTACAAAACTAAAATTGATTGACTTTTGACATTGAGAGTTATCAAATTTGTGTAAAATATATGTTTAAAGTTCATATGCAAAATTGTAATTTTTTCGATCGGCAATTGTTTTAGAGAAAGTGTTCCAAAACCTATCGTGTTTGGTATCAAATGAAAGGTCTTTTTAAGGGCTTGCATGCAGAATTGGATTGTTTTCGATCGGCACTTGTTTTAGCGAAAGTGTTCCAAAACCTATCGTGTTTGGTATCAAATGAAAGATCTTTTTAAGGGCTTACATGCAGAATTGGTTATTTTCGATCGGCAATTGTTTTAGCGAAAGTGTTCCAAAACCTATCGTGTTTGGTATCAAATGAAAGATCTTTTGAAGGGCTCGCATGCAAAATTTAATACTTTTGGATCGTCAATTGTTTTAGTGAAAGTGCTTCAAAACCTATCGTGTTTGGTATCAAATGAAAGGTCTTTTTAAGGGCTTGCATGGAAAATTGGAATTTTATCGATTGGCAATTGTTTTAATGAAAGTGTTCCAAAACTTATCGTATTTGGTATCAATTGAAAGGTCTTTTGAAGGGCTTACATACAAAATTGGAATATTATCGATCGTCAATTGTTTTAATGAATGTGCATCAAAATCCATCGTGTTTATTATCAATTGGAAGATCTTTTGAAGGACTTGCGTGCAAAATTAGAATTTTTCGATCGGCAATTGTTTAAGCGAAAGTATCCGAAACCTATCGTGTTTGGTATCAAATGAAAGATCTTTGGAAGGGCTCGCGTATAAAATTAATACTTTTAGATCGTCAATTGTTTTAATGAAAGGACATCAAAATCCATCGTTTTTGGTATCAATTGAAAGGTCTTTTGAAGGGCTTTCTTGCAGGATTGGATTTTTATTGATCGGCAATTGTTTTAGTGATAGTGATTCAAAACCTATCATATTTAGTATATATTAAAAGATTTTTAGATGGGCAGACGTGTAGAATTTAAAAGTCTTAGATTCGTAATAATTCAATTTATATTGTGTCTATTGTCTAACTGAAGTTAATTCTATTTCAGTGTCCGCGGAGATTAGCGTGAGGCCTGGCAAAGCCAGGCCGACCGATAATATTTATTATTATTCCAATACGTGATTGTAGTAATAAGAGCATTACTATGCAAGAGCTTATTAATAAACAATTGGTTGTAAAAGAAAATGTAGAAGCTCAATGTTCAGAATGCTTACACTTACATAAATTACATAAAATCGAATTAGTTTCTGTTGGCACAGTATTAATTTGCCAAATTCTGTTATTTGAAAATGAAAATGGATATATTCGCAAACTAACTGATACACGTAATATTTAAAACGTTTCAATGGGAACTTATTTGATTCAAGGATATAAATACAAATGTGATCAGTGCTATATTTGACCATGGTACTTCAATGGCTGAGGGACACTAGACAATATGATTAAAAAAGGAAAATTATGGATGCTTGCAAATGATTCTCACGTTGAAAAAACAAACTTGGCCAAGAAACTCTAAACATGCTTATATATTTATTTTAGAACGAATTTAGATTTTTATAGAAAGATGTAATAACAATATACCATTACCAAATATCATTTATAATATAGGGTCAAACTATTGTATCAAAAAAAAGTGATATCTCCCAAAAAAACAATTACATTGTTAAAGGTACGCCAAGATTGCGCAGATTTCTTCCCCAAAAATTGTAATATCTATACGTTACAGATTTTAAAAAAAGTTATATCTAATTAAGCCAAGAAAAATATTCAAATTTAAAAAACCTTATCGACCAGTTTTAAAAATATCGGGTCAAATAAACAAAAAATTAATTAAAAAAAACCTTGGCGACCCGTGTTTAAAATGTTACTTAAACTGGTAACATTTTAAACACTGGGGTCGCCATTTTTTTTTTAAATAAATTTTTTGTTTATTTGACCCAATATTTTTAAAACTGGTCGATAAGGTTTTTTAAATTCGAATATTTTTCTTGGCTTAATTAGATATCACTTTTTTAAAAATCTGTAACATATAGATATTACAATTTTTGGGGAAGAAATCTACGCAATCTTGGCGTACCTTTAACAATGTAATTGTTTTTTTGGGAGATATATATTTAGTTTAGTTTAGTTAGTTTAGTTAAAGCGTGTTTTGGTCGCAAAGCAACATATTTTGGATTTATTTCGACGTATTTTAAATTTAATACCGTAAAAGTTCGTTACGAATGGGCTTTAGAATAGGGAAATTTGGTGATTAAAATAGAACATATGTTATCTATATTATCAGTTACCATTTTTATAAGTTCTTCGCGCCGGTATGCACTAGATACGCCCTCAATTAAAGCAACTTAAAATAAATAAATTTTAAAGATTTTATCATCACCAATTATGTAATGTTATCTTCAGCTTCATTAATATACCCTATCGTTAGCGTCTCCTATAAATTTTATCAAATTATCTTTCGATATTTTAGATTTTTCAGTTTGATAAAACCCATAGTTTTATTTTTCAAATTTTGAAAATATTCTTAAACTAATATGTTCTTTGGTATTTAGGGTAGCTTTAAATCCTTCGTTGATTTTTCTTCTAAATAGGTTAATAATATATTTTTACAATTTTTTATCACATTTTCCGTCGAGCACTAGTCGCTAAATAGGATGTATAATTGTTCATATTATTTTTTTTTATCGGATAGGCAACAGATTATTAATTGTAGCATTAGCAATTTCATGTACTTCTGCAGTAGTGGGATCGCGCCATGTAGAAATGTAGAAACGAAGCGATAGAAAAAAAACACGATAGAAACGTCATTTGGTATCGCTTATATAGAGAAATGTACTTCGGCTACTTTCGGTTTTTGTGTTGTCTGTTTTGTAATAAATGACTAATATTTTGACATTTCTAATAAACAAAAACATAATTTATTTGACATAAGTTGTATATTTTTGTAAATTTTGGACCAGTAGGTAATTATTATTATTAATATAATGAAAAGTGAAATATATTTTGAAAGAATTTTGTATTATAACATAAAGAGTAGAATAAAATTTGAAAAGAAAAATATATACAGCAGATTTCGGTAGATGATATATTTATGCGCATGAAGTGCGGTTACCAGCAGTCAAATTACGGCCCCCAAAGAGGTTAGTGGAGAGGGAGCAGCACGGGTAATTTTAATGTAGTAAAAATTGTTTGTTGGCTGAGGGAATCGAATCCGGATTCCCAAATTCAAAGTCCAATTCTATACCACTGAATCGCCTACCCCATGAAAGTTAAAAGTTATATGTTTATAAATAGGTACGTATTTATAATTTAGTAATAGCGCTTCCAATGTATTTAATGGGTAAACATATATAAAAAAGAAGGTACGCGATAATCAATTATAGTATTGAAAGAAGTGTAATATACATTTTAAAGATTTATTTAGGTTTACGAATGACGAAACATTTTGTAATTAAGAATATATTTATAGTCAAATTAATTTTTAAAATTAATTTTAATAGTTTCTCCTCAAAAAATGAAAATATGATAGTAGAGAGTTATCTACCATCAGTCTTCTTCCTATAATTTCCCAGTCCCGCGGCCTTAGCCTTTGTTTTAGATTTTAAATCAGTAGGGGTTTAATTTTTTTATATTTGTATTTATTTACATAATGTTTGTGTCGGTTCAAATATTATCTCTATCTTTTTTCATATATGTTGTTCCATGGCTCCAAAGAATTTAATTCTGTCGTTACGTTTCCCCATAATTTATTTAAATCTGCTTTCCCACTGTCCAGAAGAGGTTTATCTTTCTGTGACAATTTCTTCACCGAAATTTAACAAGTACGCCAATAGTCTATATTCCACAGAATAACATAATTTTAAAATTTTTGATTAAAAAGTAAGTTTAAAATTAATATGGATAATATTTATACTAATAATTCTATATTTATTTAGAAAATAATATTATTTATTCACCAAATAAATTTATTTTTTCAATGAAAATAAACGATTTCTACAAAGAAAAAATCACATTTCGTTTCTATTCTATTTTGACGTAAACATGCGAAAAAATGAAGTTCTTACATGGCGCGATACCAATTTATCGTTTCTTTGTTACAAATATCATTTTCTTAGCAACGAGTCGCTACCTTTCTATAGCTGTATTCCATTTGCGACCTGGTTCACGTAAATCAGTTCAGATAAATTATACAACAAGACTAAATGAACTGAATTAAGCAAACTGATGCACTTATTGGGATGAATTACTTCAAAGTAAATTAGAATCAATAATTCTAGTATTAGAAATAACGTCAACGAAGTAATCTAGCAAAATAAATAAGTGATCTGATTCAGTAAATGTAAGTTAGATCTGATCCAAATGGCAAATGGAATACGCCTTATATTTCTACATGGCGCGATCCCGCTACAGAGTTACAAATTTATAAACAAAATGACACGTCTCCATAGTTATCAAAAGGTGACAGTTGTACTGTATTAAATTTAATGTATTTCTCATTTTATTTCAATAAATTTGATATTTGAATTTTAGAAAAAATATTGTTTGTATTTTGTGCACGAGATAATTTTAGTGTGTTCGATGATCTTTTTGACTCGGTAAGCCTCATCAAAAAAGTCACAATTTCAACACTAAAAACATTAATTTAGCGTACTTAATGCAAAAATAACTAATATCAACGAATGCTTTTAAATTACACATTTAAAATTTATGTTTTGCAGGCCGGGATATTTAATAAAAATCACTGTTATTTATGTTGATATTTTACTTTAATTGTACGTACAGAATGTATCTATGAAATACATAACCGAAAATATAACAGTCCACCATTTATGACCTTAATTTATTTGGGAAAACTGTGTAAAAAGTTTACTGCTTTTTTAGGTAAATATTTTCTTAACTTTATCTGTTAAAATTATCGATAATTATCCATCGAGCATTGCGACCCAACCTCCATAAACGACCGTCGGCAGCGCTTACACAAGTTTTTTGTTTTGTTACTATGCACTTGCTAGTGCGCATCTTGTTGTTTTATAAAAACGGACTGTTGTCAGATATATTTTTTTTCCCGCGTACGTTGTATCTTCGTTTTTGCTACAATAAAACTTGTTTGTTTTGTAACTCAATCGTTTTGATTTCATTGCAACACGACCTTTGCCAATAGGTTATGGGCCCAGGGAATTTGTCGATATAAACGATTGTTTGCGAGTGTGTAGTTTTTTCGTCTGAATAGTCTAACGATGAACGCCACCGGTGTAAAATTCGAAGTTTTGACGAGAGATAACTACGACACATGGAAGCTTCAAATGCGTGCAGTTTTGATTAAAAATGACGCGTGGAGTTTCGTGAGTGGTGAAAGCGTCAAACCTGAGGTGATAGAAAACGACACGGCATCGACATTGGCTGTGAAACAATGGCTGCAGTCAGATTTGAATGTTCAATCTGATATTATTCTCGCCATAAACCCGGCCGAAATTAAACAAATCAAGAACTGTCAGACGGCACGACAAATTTGGGTCAAGTTGGAAAATATCTATCAGTCCAAGGGCCCGGCGCGTAAGGCAGCATTGCTGAATTCTTTGATTTCCCTCAAAATGCAAGATGGCGGCGATGTACGCGAACATTCTCGAAAATTTTTGGACATGGTGGATAAGTTGGCGGAGCTGGATGTGGAAATCAACAAGGATTTATTGGCCGTCATGCTACTGCGGAGTCTACCTGAAGATTTTGAGAATTTCCGTTGCGCGATATCATCGAGGGATGAATTACCGGATTTCGAGACGCTTCAAATCAAAATCACGGAGGAATTCGACGCCAGGAAAGAGGTTAATCGGAATGGGATGCAAAATGCAATGTATGCAGGTAACAAATGGAAACCGAATAAAAAACGGGATGAACAATCGGAAAGAAGTATAAAGGTAAATAAAGACGCTAAAATGAAATGTTACCAGTGTAACAAGATCGGGCATCGAGCGAAAAACTGTAAAGTGCGGGATAAATTGAATAAACAATCCGCGAGTCAAGCTGAAAAAGTTAGTTTATATATAGCAAATGAAAATTCGGGTAATGATGCTCTCGGTACCGGAATTGTTGCGAATCACCATGCTTGGGTTTTTGACAGTGGTTGCTCGTCGCATATTTGTAAAGACGTGGAAATGTTCGATAAAGTTGATGTGAAAACTGATCGTGAAAAATTGAATTTAGCAGATAGTTCTTGTACAGACATTGCGGGAAAGGGTACAGCATCGGTCGTGACTTGTGTAAACGGGAAGGACAAATTTATTAAATTCGAAGACGCCTTACATGTGCCAGATTTAAGGACGAATCTTGTTTCGGTTGGTAAAGTCACGGATAAAGGTTATAAAGTTGTGTTTACTAAATCAAAGGGAGAAATTGTTGATTCGCGCGGTAAGGTGTTATTTGAAACGAAACGTAATGGCGGGCTGTACTATTTTCAGGATTTTGGTAACGTTAGAAAAAGAGATTTGTTGAAAGGGCCAAAAGCGATGACAGTTTTGAAGAAAACGTCTATCGAAGATTGGCACGGACGGATGGGGCATCTAAATCTCCAGGATTTTCGTCAGGCTGTTAGGTCAGGAGCTATTCAAGGTGTCAACGTCGAGGATATTATAGAGGATTTTCAGTGTGATGTTTGCGTGCAAGGAAAAATGTGTAGAACTCCGTTTCCAAAAACTACGGAAAGAGTAACGTCATTGGGTGAGCTTATTCACTCAGATGTGTGCGGCCCGATGCGTGTTGCTTCGCATGGAAAGAGTCGTTACTATGTGACATTTATCGATGATTTTTCCGGCTGGTGCGAAGTCAGATTCTTGAGTCAAAAGAGTCAAGTGTTCAACGAATTCGAGAAATACAGGGCGATGATCAGCACACAGCATGATATAAAAATCAAGTAATTCCAATCAGATAATGGTCGTGAGTATATTAACGAAGATTTTGACAATGTTTTTCAGAAATACGGAATCAATCGGCGGCTGACTATTCCTCATAACCCAGAACAAAATGGTGTGGCGGAACGACGGAATAGAACACTTGTAGATATGGCCAGGTGTCTCCTTATTGATTCGGGATTACCCCCGAGTTTCTGGGCTGAGGCTGTCAATACAGCAAATTCTATTCGGAACAGATCCCCTACAAGCAAACTCAAAGGAAAGACCCCTTACGAAGCATGGTTCGGCAGTCCTCCAGACGTTTCCAGTTTCAAACGTTTTGGTAGTAACATTTTTGTCATGGATCGGACACCAGGCAAATGCAAATTTCAGCCAAGGTCGGGACGAGGGATTTTTCTGGGCTACAGTATGGAGTCGAAGGGTTATATGGTGTGGTTGCTGAATGAAAAGAAGGTGGAAGTGTCCAGAGACGTACAATTTAAGGAGAAAGATCATTTTGAACCAGAGAGCAGATATGAAGATTTCTATTCGGACGATGAAAATTACGCTAGAGGATGTACAAACTCTGCGAGAGATGAGCGTGACGAGAATGATTCAAGACCGACTATTGATATTGATCTTCATCGTCCCTCGGGCTCGCAAAATCCAATTCACGATGAGATGAATCATCCAGAGAACGAGGAACCAGCCATCGTGGATGACAACAAGGACTCCGATGAAGATTTTTTTGGGTTTTCCTCTTGATAACCAACATTTTCAAGCAAGAAGAGGACGTGGGAGACCGCGATTGGATCGTTCGAGACCTGGAAGACTGAAAAAGATTTACGCATCTGCAAACTACATCGATGAACCAAATGACCATTTCGTTTTTACAACGGAGATTCCTGTCACTCGTGCTTTATCTAGCGAAGAATCGGGTGAATGGATGAAGGCCATGGCGAGGGAAGTCAAGTCAGTTTTGGATAAGGATACGTGGATCCTGGTGGATCGATCCAAGGCACCACATGTGATAGGCAGTCGTTTTGTGTTATGCAATAAGTTTGGTGCTAATGGAGTCTTGGACAAGCGTAAGGCTAGGATAGTAGCCAAAGGTTATGCTCAACAGTATGGAAAAGACTTCCATGAAACATATGCACCAGTTGCACGTTTAGGTTCGATACGTTCGACGGTTGCTTTGGCCACACAAAACGAAATGCATATCAGACAATATGATGTGGAGACTGCATACCTCAATGGTGATCTTGATGAAGATATTTTCATGGAGCTTCCGGATGTTTTTGAAGAAGTCCTGGACTACCTTGTCAACCAAGAGAAGAAAAATGAGCCTCACATCAGGAAAGCTAAAGCCATGTTAAAAGAACTTCGAGATGGTGACAAGATATGTCAAATGAGAAAAGCTTTATATGGGTTGAAACAGGCTGGCAGATCCTGGAACAAACGCTTTGACAAGGAACTGTGTAACCTTGGAGCTAAACCAACAAAAGGAGATCCTTGTGTTTATTTGAAAGGTCAAGGTGACAAACTTATGATCATCGTAATTTATGTTGATAACATACTCGTGATGTGTCGGGATCTTAACGCAATACTAGACTTCGGTGGTAAGTTGGCTCAAGTTTTTGAAGTCAAAGATCTTGGAGAACCGAAACGATGCTTGGGAATGGATTTCTCTAGGAGCAAAGATGGTATCCTGATTAGACAGCAAAATTACATCAAGGACATTCTGGAGCGTATTGGCATGGAAAATTGTAATCCACTGTCGACTCCCCTTGACATCGGAACCAAATTGACGAAAGGTGAAGGATGGTGTGAGTCAGACGGCCAAAAACCTCCATACCGGGAATTGGTGGGTTGCCTCTTATACCTATCAGAGGCTACCAAACCAGATGTAGCACACGCGGCCAGCTCATTGAGTCAATTCAATGACAATTTTTCAAAAGTCCATTGGAGTGCAGCAAAGAGGACCCTAAGATACCTCAAAGGTACGCAGAACCTGGGAATCTTTTACAAAAGGGGAGGAGATTCATTGAAGGGTTACGTGTATGCGGACTGAGGAACCTCCATTGACGACATAAGATCATATACAGGCTATGTATTCGGATTAAGCAACGGTGCTATAGTTTGGGACTCAAGGAAGCAACGCACTGTGGCTCTCTCTACTACCGAGGCAGAGTACATGATTTTGAGCGAAGCAGCCAAAGAAGCAGTGCATTTACGACGTTTTCTACGTGACCTCGGAGTGGTGGAATGTGATTCCGTTAAATTGTACAACGACAATTTCGGGGCGCAAAAACTGGCTACCAATCCTGTGTTTCATGCGCGTACGAAGCATATTGACGTCAACACAGAAGACATGCCAGCAGACATATTAACGAAAGGGTTGGTTAAGTCCAAACACAATAGGTGCATCGATCTTCTGGGACTACAGCGGACATCAAATTGAAGATAGAGTGGTTGGTTCGAGGGGGCGTGTTAAAATTATCGATAATTATCCATCGAGCATTGCGATCCAACATCCATAAACGACCGTCGGCAGCGCTTACACAACTAGTGTAGTTTTTTGTTTTGTTACTATGCACTTGCTAGTGCGCATCTTGTTGTTGTCTTATAAAAACGGACGGTTGTCAGATATATTTTTTTCCCGCGTACGTTGTATCTTCGTTTTTGCTACAATAAAACTTGTTTGTTTTGTAACTCAATCGTTTTTATTTAATTGCAACACGACCTTTGCCAATATTATCGTATTAATTTTTATCTTTATGTTATCTAGAAACGAATAATAATATAACATCTTATTTAGATAATTTTTTTTTCATATTCTTACCTAACTCTGCCAGATTGCATAAGAAATTTTTCTCTTAAACGATGATAATTATTTAACTTTTACTACTCTTATTAAGAAATGGCAGTAAATATAAATGTTATACGGCATAAATAGCAAATAAATTATTACGTAACAAAATATTCGGTTTCATATGTGTACATCCATCGTGAACTTGGGCATACAGTTATAAATTATTTATTATCTTCGTTACAACAAAAGCAACAAATTGCTATTAGTTGGTAATAATTAGCAAAGAGTTAGCAATAAATTATAAAATTTAAGTTATATTGTTTATCGAAAGTGCTACCTCTAACTTCGCGGACCTTACTTTACTTTGTTTCACAGTCATATTATCTATGCAATCTTATTATGGGAGATATCAAGATATCAATGCATGCAATAAAGATCTTCAGACTGCAGAAAAAATTATCAGATTATTAATAATGTAGAACCATGTCAAAATATTTGTTATATAATATGGAATTATGCCACTACATTGCCTGCATATTTTTGCTAAATTTAGCGGAACACATAGATCTAAAGATAATTAGAGTAGGAATAGCGATATACATTCGTTTTGTTCTTTTACAGGAGAAGCAACGATAGCTCTAGAGGTCGGCAAAAATATGCGATATTCGAATCCAATCCGATCCGATCAGAAGTCGGATTCCTGATCGGATCGGATCACAACTCTCTCAATTCAATCCGAAAGTCGGATAAAAGATCCGATCCGAAAGTCGGATAAAAGATCCGATCCGATAGTCGGATAAAATATCCGATCCGAAAGTCGGATAAAACATCCGATCTGAAATTTACACACAGGTATCCACTCTGAGTAAAAACATAAATTCCAGTTTCACTCTAAAGACATGTAACGCTACGTTATATCTATAAGCATTTATGTTCTATGATAAAACATGATTAAATAACGTTACAACAAAATATGTCTCTTTAGTTTTCACAGCAAAATTATTTAGTTTCTTCTGTAACTGTTACTTTTCAGATCGGATCTCGGATCGGACACGGATCGGATCTCGGATCGGATCTCGGATCGGATCTCGGATCGGATCTCGGATCGGATCTCGGATCGGATCTCGGATCGGATCTCGGATCGGATCTCGGATCGGATCTCGGATCGGGTCTCGAATCGGGTCTCGGATCGGATCTCGGATCGGATCTCGGATCGGATCTCGGATCGGATCTCGGATCGGATCTCGGATCGGATCTCGCATCGGATCTCGGATCGGATCTCGGATCGGATCTCGGATCGGATCTCGGATCCGAAAAATTATTGATGAAAAATTATAGCAGGGATTTGATCGTGATAGCCCCTTGTGACGAATCGCCACTGTATGTAAGTGTATTTATTAACAAACTTAATTTTCTTCGGTTATCAAATGTGCATCATAACAAATAAATTCATACAAGATGGCTTAACTATAAACTAGTATCCATCAAACGTCAGTGTAAAATGCATTGGAAGTAAAGTAAGCTGAAAACAAAAAAATAATCATATGTATTTATTTCATATATCATTAATATCTCTTTCATTTATATTGGCTTTATTTGCCTGAAAATATGAGAATTGAAGAAGACATGATTGTCGGAAATGTGAACTTATTTAATTATACAAATTATCCTTACATCTACTTCTTCATTCAACACAGTTACAATACGGTTAGCTAGTAATTAACATGATTATATATAAGTTCAATTATTTCATAATATAAAAATGTTAATAATAAATGTCTATACTATTATTTACAGTATTTCAACAATTCCCAGAAAAATATAAACTATATCTACAATGACAAAGAAAAACATTATAAAAACGAGACAATATTGACCATGTACAACATGTCTCGGGTGAATGTCGGCTTCTACTATTGTCACGGCACGGAGGTGGACTTCGACACTTCTAGGAGGTCCAGCAAGATATACGTCTTCGTTCATGGTTCGTATTTCACTTATATTAAACAATCTTCCTGTACGATTATACGTCCTGTTCCTGCTTTAAACTGAAAAACTTTGAACTTTGAAGGACCTCAAAATACGAAATAATATTTTCCTAAATATATGCTCGCTAGCGATTTAATTAGAAGATATATTGACATTAGAACCTGTAGCAATAAATTCATAATTTATATTTATATTTATATTATATTATATATATATATATATATATATATATATATATATGTATATATATATATATATATATATATATATATATATATATATATATATATATATATATATATATATATAATATAAATATAAATTATGAATTTATTGCTACAGGTTCTAATATCAATATATCTTCTAATTAAATATTATTTCGTAGTTTGAGGTCCTAAATTAAAGTTCCTAATTTTTTCAGTTTAAAGTAGGAACAGGACACACACACACACACACACACACATATATATATATATATATATATATATATATATATATATATATATATATATATATATATAAAACAGTGCACGATATTTAAGAATAAAATAATCGTCGTCACTTGACTAATTTTAACCGTCCGTAATAATCTACGGATAAGATTAATAATGATAATGAACTAATTTTACTAACTATATGATCGTCTAGTATAACTTAATATTTTATAGCCCTACGTTGTGTTTAATGATACTATAAAACAAAGTAAAAGGACCTACGTTGTGTTTAAAGAAATGTAACCCTCAATAGTTCGTAATACGAATTAGCTGTCAATGGTGGGGGAATTCGAGAAAGGTTGAGTTGAGTGTAAGTATATTCCTTCCAAAATACATGACAGTGACGTCATATGTTGTGCATTTATTGAAATTTAAATAATCAACAAAACGTCATTTACTTAACGAATTTAGAACGAACAGCGTGATTCTAACTCAAAGTTCTGTCGTGAACAAATAGCTCTCTGGTATTTACCTTACGCAAGACGGAAAAACACGACATAAAAACCCCAAGCAAAGTGACGAACCAAATCATTAAAATATTCTATAACTAATTCGTACATCAAAATTACAGATTTTATATATTTCATTCAGAACATAACAGAACTTTAAGACGCGTCACAATAATTTGTCAATAAAACAATATCTTTGGTTATAGTTAAATCGGCGGATCAGTATTGTTTAAATTGTTATAATTAGGTTGGCCTGGATGCAACGACGAATGGAGGGTTTTCCTAAGATACCTTTATAGGTAACCATTTTCCATTTATGGGGGGTTTACTTCAACGGTAACCAGTGCCCAGTGTCATTCTAGCAAACAATTAACAAGAAATGCTGGATCAGTAAAATAAATGTAATAATTAATATGATATCATTGTGACAGTTTTTTAGTAACAAACAATATGCAACTATTTAATTAGGAATTTACTCCGCGTACAAGAATTAGCCCCGGTTACGTCGAATTGCTACTCTCGTGGGAAAGTAACAACAATTAAAACTGACGTCAATTAAAACTGACGTATGTCACTAAGTCCAAAAGTTCCTGTAAAAGGTATTCTGGGTAAGAAAAAAGATTCACCCGTGCCCGGATGCCGATAGCACTGAGTGAAGATTTGGAGGGTGATACGCGTGCCCGGATGCCGATAGCACTGAGTGTTGTTGTGGAGGGTGATAGCGTACCCGGATGTCTTCAACCGTGCCTGGATGCCGATAGCACTGAGTGTGGTTATGGAGGGTGATAGCGTGCCCGGATGTCGATAGCACTGCATATCGAATTAGGAAGGTTCATCCGTGCCCGGAATTTATGATTTAATACTGCATTTCACAATGTGCCTGAATTTCACGCTTTATTGCTGATATATACGTACATGTACATCTAATATATAATGTTCGACGAGGATTGATTATTTGATTAATATGATGAGTGAATGTTTTATGAATGATTCTGGGGTTCGTGCTACCCCATTTGATAGGATATAGCGTGATGTTATGTATATATACGAGTATTAATAAATGAAATATCAGAAATAGATATTAACAAGAGATGGATAATCTCATAAGGGACTTTAATATTAAAATAATTAATTGTTTTCTTCCAAGTTCATTACTGTTTATTAATACAGTGGGTACAAGGTACATTAGTTTATATACCCTAGGACAATATATGATTTCATATGCCCTAGGGCATCAAGACTGCCGTTACTTTGGTAATACTGTTAAAACTAACATTTCTTCTATTCATTGTTGCCAGATAATACATTTGTAAGTGGTTTTATTAATGATTTTATTGTTCTGAAAAAATAATTAAATTACACGTCATTAATGAAGACTACATGTCAGAACAAAACAAACAAACAATACTCAACATAAAAATCTTAGTGATAATAAATGATAGAAACACGGTTGCCAGGAAAGGAATACTTACTGGCAACACTGGTCAAAATAGATAAAACTAATTTACACCTCCCCCCTTGAAGATGAAATCCCAGGATGGAAAGGTGACAATTTGCTACTGTGAAAGTAATTTTGGTTCTTTTCTCCGTTTTCCACAATCGACTTGATAAAGTTATTCCTATTCACAAAAAAAGGATCTTTAACTGATATTAATAATTATTGACCGATTTCGTTACTTTCTGCTTTTGATAAAGTAATAGAAAAAAATTATATACGTTCGATTGATGTCCTTTTTAAGCAAATTTAGTATTATCAAAAGTCACCAATTTGGTTTCTTACCATAAAAATGCACTACAGATGCAATCTTTCATACAATTTCTTATATTTTAGATTGTATCGACAAGAAAAAAATTGCTGGTGTGTTATATTGCGATTTGAGTTTGGCCTTTGACTCTCTCAACCATACAACTTTATTAGAAAAAATGGAATGTATGGGATTAGAGGAGTTGTGAATAAATGGTTCTCATCTTATCTTTCTGAAAGGAAACAATTTGTCTCTATAAATTATCGCGATGATACGGGAAACCATAATTTTCATTTCGATTTATCAAATTTAATCAAAGGAGTCCCCCAAGGATCGATTCTAAGGCCGATTCTCTTCTTGTTGTATGTAAATGACCTTGTAATCAATTGTGACCAGATTTGTCAATTTGCGGATGATACATCATCTGTGCAGATTCCATGGAAACATTCTCCGAAATAGCTTCCAATGCTGTTAATTCGATGTTAGATTAGTGTGTAAATAACAAACTCATTTTAAACGCCAGCAAAACATGCCTCATGGTCTTTAATGCACGTAACAATTCCATAGCAAGTCCACTTGTGTGTATAAATAATTGAACTATCCCTATATCCTTAAACGTAAAGTTTTTGGATGTTTTTATAGATAGCGGTCTGATCTGGCTACCTGAAATTAATAACCTACATGCCGCATTGTCCAAGATTTATTATACCTTCTATAAACTACGCAATCATGTAAATATAAATACACTAAAATTTATTACTACGCCCACGTTCAAAGTAGAATAAATTACTCCATTATCTTTTGGAGTAATAGCTCTCATGCACAAAAAAATTTCATATTACATAAAAGAATACTACGAAGCATTGTGGGTGTTATATCTAAAACGCACTGTAAACAAATTTTTATTGAACTTGGTGTAATGACTATTCCATCATTATATATGAAGTTGCCGTATTTGTTAAAAAAAACATATCATTGTTCACGTTCAATGAGGATTTGTATTGTAACATGACTACTAGAAATCAGAAAAACATAAGCATTCCTAAAATCAGCGTTATTTGCCAAAGGACCATACTATAGTGCAATCAGAATATACAACACGTTACCCTCAGTAATTAAAGAGACACTAAATATAAACTTATTTAAAAACCATTTGAAAGCATTTTTACTGTATAAATGTTATTATAGTTTAAGCGAATTTTTGTAAACTGCTAATTGTGACACTTGTCCTTGCAAAAAAAAATAATTATTTTTTTTTGCTAATTTTCTGTATCTAGGAAATTGACAGTAAACATTATTATTATTATTATTATTGACATAGGCAGTGGGTAAATAATCCGGCGTTTGAAGAAAAAAATAGCATATTTTATGTGAAGCGAAAATTACGTTTTGTGCCTTATTTGTAGTTGACGGATGAGCGCACAAAAAGTATCACTTTAGATCCTTACTAGCGGTCGGCCTGGCTTTGCCAGGCCTCACGCTAGGCTCCGCGGACACTGTAAGGTTCACTTCTGTATGACAAAATATAAACTGAATTAATTCCAATCTAAAACTTTTCAATTCTGTACGTTTATTCATGCAAAGACCTATTAATTGATGCCAAACACAATACGTTTTAAATCTGTATCACTAAAACAATTGCCGATCTAAAAGTATTTAATTTTGTACGCGAGTTCTTCAAAAGACCCTTCATTTGATATCAAACATGATTGGTTTTGAAGCATTTTCACTAAAGCAATTCTCGGTCGAAAAAAATACCAATTTTATATTTGAACCCTTCAAAAGACATGTCATTTAATATCAAATATGATAGCTTTTGACACCATTATTAAAACAGTAGACGATAAAAAAATAATAATTCATTTAATACGCGTGCCCTATAAAATACCTTTCATTTGAAACCAAACACGATGGGATTTGAAACACTTTTAGTAAAACAATTGACGATTGAAATGTATTTGTATGCAAGCCCTTCAAAAGACCTTTCATTTGATAGCAAATACGATCGGTTTTGAAGGACTTTCATGAAAACAATTGTCGATCGAATAAAATTTAATGCTGCACGCGAGTTGTTCAAGAGAACTTCCATTTGATATCAAACACTAAAACAATTGACAAACGAAAATATTTCAATTTTTCATGCAAGCCCGTTAAGTGACATTTCATTTCATACCAAACACAATATGTTTTGAAGCACTTTCACTAAAACAATTGCGGATAGAAAAAGTCAATTTTGCATGCGAACCCTTTAAAAAATCTTCTATTTGATATCAAACGCGATATGATTCGCGAAACTTTAAATTTGAAACAATTTATATCGTAAGTTTTTTCAAAACTTTCGTATGACATTAAACACGGCATTATTCCGAATACTTCAAATTTAAAACAATTGACGGTCGCAATGTTTAAATTTTTTTATTTCGTCTGAAAGTTCTTTTAAAGCCCTTTCATATGATATCAAACACGAAATGATTCGGAACACTTTAAGTTTAAAACAATGGACTGTCGTAAAATTTCAATAAAATATGTTTTTTATTTCCGAAAACATTTTGCTAAACTAACTTTTTTTATATCATCTGAAAGTTCTTCTAAAGTTTGAAACAATTGAGGATCGTAAAATTTAACTTTTTTGTTTTATCGGAAAGGTCTTCTAAAGCCCTTTCATATGACACCCTACACAGTATGATTCAGAATACTTTATGTTAGAAACAATTAACTATTATAAAATTTCAACTCTTTTTCTTTCATCTGAAAGTTTTTCTAAAGCCATTTCATATGACACCAAATATGTTAATTTCCGACATCGTTTTTTCGAGTTACCTTTGTTTGCATTGTAGCATGCTGCGGTCAATTTTTTATTTTTTTTTTACTGTATATTATTACTGCGGACAAATTATGCTTTGTTTCGCGATATACGTTTAAAAATTAACTGACATTTCTTCTTCAAATAAAATCAGTTGAAAACAGTTTAAAACATGTATTCTCAATTATTTAATGCCTAAATCAATTTTCAAAATTTCTCTACCTTATCTAGAAATTGAAATAATTCTATCAGAAAATTCCATGCGTACCAAACAGAATTAGTTTTGCTGCACTTTCACTAAAACAATTATCTGTCGAAAAAAAAAACAATTTTTCACGCGAGCCTTTCAGAAGTCCTTTAATTTGATACAAAACACAATATGTTTTGAAACACTTTCAATAAAATAACTGACGATCGAAAAGAAACAATTTTTCAGGCGAGACCTTCAAAAAACCTTTCATTTAGTACCAAACATGATATTTTTTAAGCTTTCACTAAAACAATTGACGATCGAAAATTATTAAATTTTGTACGCAAGCCCTTCAAAAGACCTTTCATTTTATACCAAATACGATTAGTTTAGAATCATTTTCACTGAAATCATTGCCGAACGAAAAAATTCGAGCCCTTTAAATAACCTTTCATTTGATACCAAACACGATAGACCTTTCACTAAAACTATTGCCGATCGAAAATATTTTAGTTTTGCACACGTACCCTTTAAAAGAACTTTCATAATATACCAAATATGACTGGTTTTGAAGCAATCTCAATTAAATTATCGATAGAAAATTTAGGAGTGCCCAAATGATTCTAATTCGAGTTATCTGGTTTTTCTAAATTGAACTTTGACGTAGACAAAATTTGCTTGGTTTTATTGTATATTATTATCGAAATCAAATTTGGTTGAGTTCACCTGTATAAATTATAAAACTTGTCAATTCGACGTTTTGTTTCGAAACCAAATTCATGGTGAACCGTCAAAAATTTACTTTTTAAATACACGTATTTGAAATGTGTAATTATAATAAAAACGTCCCCTCATTTCCACAATATGCGTAAAGTATTTCAAAACTACTCACAAACATTTAATATTTAAGTAATTTATAATTAAATATGCGACATGTCCACTGACAAATGTCAAAATGACAGTAGATGTTCTTTTTAAAAATTTCAAAGCCTCCATATTCTTTATACTTTATAAAACTTGTCAATTTGACGTTTTGCTTTAAAACCAACTTCATAGTGGAGTGTCAAAAATTTACTTTTTAAATACACATATTTGAAATGTATAATTATAATAAAAACGTCCCCTCATTTCCACAATATGCGTAAAGTATTTCAAAACTACTCACAAAAGTTTCATTTTTAAGTAATTTATAATTAAAAATGCGACATGTCCACTGACAAACGTCAAAGTGACAGTAGATCTTCTTCTTAAAAATTTCAAAGCCTCCACACTCTTAGTTGATTTTTCCCCAAAAACGCATGTTTTTTCAAGTTTTCTCGCACATCATGTGCACGAAAAATCTGAGACTATCAAAAGGCACTCCCCGTGAGTGACCTCTATCAAATAAAAAAAGTTGCAAATAAATCGGATAAACCGTCTAGGCTGTAGCGATTTACAAATGGGCGTGATGAATCCATATAAATATATAAATATATATACCGCTTATCAAAATAGTATATAGGATAAAATAATATGCTATTATATATGATTATGTATAACTGAAATAAAATTTCAAGTAAATTTTTTATTTTTAAATGATATCAAATAAAATACTATATTTTATTAAATTTTTATTTTTATTATAATATATATATATACCTGTATATATCCCTGTATATATCATCACGCCCTCTACCCATTACGGGGTGGCACTCTACCGAAGTAGATCTCGGTAAGTGATATATTTTGCGCGTGAAGTGCGGTTACCAGCCTTCAAATCAGATGTTAGTGTTGGGGGAGCCACAGGAGTAGTTTTGAAATGATGACAATTGTTTGTCGCCTGTGGAAATCGAACCAGGGTTCTCAGGATTCACAGGCCGACTTGATACCACTGAGCTAGCTGCCCCATAGTTTTATTATATTGACATCATATAGAAAAATTTCTTGCGATTTAAAATAATTTTCTTGAAAATCTTCACGTTTGTATAGTTTTTAAAAGCGCGCCAATACCGCTTCAACTATTCTATACAGATCCACATTTTTGTTAGGACGACAAGAAACCATACTAACACGATAACATATTGTTGGTTAACGAACTTCAGGCCAAATGTTTCACCTTAATGCCTATGACACATATAACGTTAAGACTCCGAGTCTACTACAAACTGCTAAAAAACTGAGAGTCACGTCCTAAACGGGTGACACATATAGAGTCGCTGTTTCTGACAGTCAGAAATAAATATTTATTAATTTTAACGTGTTATTTGTTAATTTGTATTATTTAAAATATGTATCGACTATTAAGAAATATAAAAGCTATAAACTATGCAATATAAAACAAAAATTAAATTAAAAAAAAATTGCATGACCTATAAATGAAATATAAAAAATAAATATATTATTTCAAATATTTATCGTTTATTAAAAAATATAAAAACTATAAACTAGAATATATAAAACAAAAAATTATATAAAAAGATTCACATGAACTCTAAAAGAAATATAAGAACTTAAATGTATTATTTAAAAATTTTATCGACTATTAAGAAATTTAAAAACTATAAACCAGGATATATAAAACAAAAATTAAATTAAAAAAATTGACATGAACTATAAATGAAATATAAAAACTTAAAGGTATCTAACTGTATAAAGTAAATTTATTATGGAAAATTTTATTGTAGAAAAAAAGGTTCAATACTTAAAATTGCATTTTTATTTAAATTTTTTAAATCAAGTCAAAGATTTGTTTAGCGTTTTTTTTTTATCCGTATTGACCTATTCCCAGTATAATGTCAATACACAGGTTATTGAAGCACATCACACTTCTAATATTTTATGCGCCTCTTTCCCCTTAGTAATTTTTGAACCCGAAGAAAGATTTTTTAGTAGGGACATAAACGTCAAATTTCTAGAACTGTTTATATTCTTGAGAAGCTATACATATGGGATATATATATATATATATATAAAAAAAATAAAAAATATATCAACACGCCTTCTACCCATTACTGGGTGTGGCACTCTGCTGAAGCAGATCTCGGTAAGTGATATGTTTTGCGCGTGAAGTGCGGTTACCAGTCGTCAAATCACGGCCCCCAAACATGTTAGTGGTGGAGGAGCCACAGGGATAGCTTTTTCAAATTATGAAAATTTGCCGCCTGTGGGAATCGAACCAGGGACCTCAGGATCCACAGGCCGACTTCATACCACTGAGCTAGCCATCCCATAAATATATATATATATATATATATATATATATATTCCCACAGGCGACAAACAATTTTCATAATTTCAAAAAACAACCCTTGTGGCTCCTCCTCCACTAACATCTTTGGGGGCCGCGCAAAATATATCACTTACCGAAGTCTGTTTCGGCAGAGTGCCACACCCAGTAATGGGTACAAGGCGTGATGATATATTTATTTATTATTTTATTTTTATATATATATATATATATATATATATATATATATAATTCGTGATTTCGACGTCGTAGTCGTCGTTGGTGTTCTCGAATTTGTTGACGGGTAATTTCAAATCTTGAATACCGATGCTCATTGTAGGAATTTGGCTTGTGTTCAAGTTTCAAAAAATTTTATAATATTTTTTTTTCATAATTATATCAAAATGTTGTTGCAAATGGTAAAAAAAAATCCTGTGAAAGTTAGAGCTCTTAATATTAATATTAAGAAGCGGTTGTTGATTTTACGAATATTCGAGAATTCGAATGTTCGGATTTATTGAACCTTCGAATTTAAATTCGAATTTTCGAATTATTCGAAGTTTTTAATTTTTTTAATATTCGAATTTTTCGAATTTTTCGAATTTTTCTAATTTTTCGAATTTTTTGAATTTTGCGAATTATTTGAAATGTTTTAGATCCTAATGTGGTATGAATTATTTTCAGAATAAATTCATTTGCAGAGTTTTGTATTAATTCGTAAGTAATTATTTTTAATAATTATTATTTGCCAAATGAATTCAATTTAGATTTAAAATTTCGTTACACTGTCAAAAACGTTATATTTAAGACGTTTTTGTATCCTTTTTATTGTCATTTTAAAACGTTTTACTAAAAATCCATAGCATTTAGTTGGGCGGTTAAGAGAGTAGATGGCTTAATTAAGACGCCAACCTTACAGAGTTTTTGCAGAATACTTCGCCGAATTTATTATTTAATTCCTGTCCGACTTTTCACGAATTATGCGTGAGCGTACTTGGAGATGACAGATGGCATTAATTAACTGGCAAAAAATACGAAAATTCGAAGCTTCGGTAAATTCGAAAATTCGAAAAGTTAAAAAAATTCGTAAATTCGAAAATTCGAAAAGTTAAAATATCTAAAAATTCGAAGATTCGAAGTTTTTTTGACGAAGTTAAAAAAAATCGAATCTTCGAATGTTCAGAAATTCGAAATTCGGTGGAAATCAACAACCCTAATTAAGAGGTGCCGCATCGTAAATTTCAATTTCCCATTTAAATAACATGGGAACAACGTTCTCTTGGAATTTAGAATTTTGTAACTCACGTTAGGGAAATTATTTTGAAATGATCAAAACATACTCTTGTAGAAAATTTAACGCTCTACAAAAAAGGCCTCTTTAAATTTTTTATATATTTATTTTTTCAAAAGTTATTTAACGATAGAGTTAGATTGATATTAAATTTTTACATTTTTCAAATTTTTTGTAGAACATTTCATTTCCTATAATTTATCTTCCAAAAAGCATTGTAAGAGACCTTTTTTATAGAGCGTTAAATTTTCTACAAGAGTGTGTTTTGATCATTTCAAAATAATTTCCCTAACGTGAGTTACAAAATTACAAAGTCCAAGAGAACGTTGTTCCCATGTTATTTAAATGGGAAATTGAAATTTGCGATGCGGCACCTGTTAATATTAATATTAAGGCCTCTAACTTTCACAGGATTTTTTTTTACCAATTCCAACAACATTTTCGATATAATTATGAAAAAAAAATTTATCGATTTTTATATATATATATTTATTTATCCCATATGTATAACTTCTTAAAAATATAAACAGTTCTAGAAATTTGACGTTTATGTCTCTACTAAAAAAAGAGTTACTTCGGGTTCAAGAACTACTGAGGGGATTGATTTAAAAAAATTAAATGAAAATGCAATTTTAAATATTGAACCCTTTCTTCTACAGTACAATTTTCCATAATAAATTTAATGGACCATAACTTATTGATATTGATAATACTAATGTATCTCCTTAAAAAAAATAAAAATCGGCAGTTCTATTGTAATCTGAAATAATGCTATAAATTACTTTCTTTTTAAAGGCTTTTTCGAAAATTAAAAATGAATTGTGATTCATTTTAAACTTGTATTGCCTACTTTTTAATTCAGAACAAGTTTCATATTTACATCTTTTGTCCAAACTTAGTAGGTAAATAACTACAGCAAAATAATAATAACAAAAAAAAAATTGATTTCTCTATATAAGATGTAACAAAAATAAGAACATTAAATTTAACCAGTAATGTCGAGTAAAATGATATCTTATTGACTTAAAAAAAAAAATTCTAGTTTTTAAGTTAAAATTCTTTATAGATTTGTTACAAATTTGGTTATCCGCCTATGGACAACATGGCGCTAGTGCAGACCTTGCGGACTACAGCTAACATTGCGTTAAAATAATAACCTAAAAATTTAATTTAAAGAATGGATTTAAACGATAATGAAGTTGAAGAACAAATTCTAAAGAGAATACCACCCTACATTACTTAAGAAGCAACACTAGCAGCTCTTAATTTACTACCAACTAAATCAATAAATCAGTATCTATCTTAGTATTGCTGTGGCGTGCATTCCATGACTGTGGTACATGCGGCACAACCCTTGAATTTTATAAAATATATAAATTTTTTTTTGGTACTTTATCCTTTGTGTCAGTCAAGACTGCTGAAAACCAATTCATTATGATGCTGGTTTTTTCGCTATCTTCACTTTGATGTTTGATGTATGAATTATTATTGTTTATGATTTTGTTTCATATTTTGTACATTTTTATAGTTAAATTCATTTACTTTATACATAGTTAGATACTCTTAAGTTTTTATATTTCATTTATAGTTTGTCAATTTTTTGTTTTATATATCCTAGTTTATAGTTTTTATATTTCTTAATAATCGATAGATAATTGAAATAATAATTTAAGTTCTTATATTTATTTCTTTTATAGTTCACGTAATTTTTTTTATTTAATTTTTTATTTCATATATTCTAGTTTATAGTATTTATACATACATACATACATATCTTCACGCTATAACTCTACAAATGGGGTAGCACGAACCCTAAAATCACTCATAAAACATTCACTCATCGTACTCATCAAACAATCAGCCCTCGTCAAACATTATCATCTTAACACTCCATCCTCACTTCAACCACATTCATAGATCACTCCATATAAACTCATTCATTTATAACACTCGAAATTATTTATCACACAACAAACCTTCAATCACATCATTCCTATTCACTTATCATTCATCTTCTTTCTTCAACGTACATAACATATGCATAAAACATCTAAAGTAACTCACGCTTACTTCTAACAACGAATCTAATAACGAATCTAACAACGAATCTATAAAGATTAGAAAAGATGAAAGCGATTGCCTACACTTGTACATATATGAAAGAAAAGTCCACACAATGCAGTATCTGAAAATGAAACAGAAAGATAAGAAAGGAACGGAGTATCGCCCTGCGCTTGTTTTTGAAAGTGAATTTCACACAATTGCAGTTAACACTCTACGTAAGAAGTGAAAATGAATAAAAAGATAAGAAAGGAAGGGAGTGTCGCTCTACGTTTGTTTTTGGAAGTGAATTCAACATAATTGCAGTTAAACACTCAATTTAAGATCAAAAAACGAATAAAAAAGATAAGAAACGAAGGGCGCTTGTTTTTGAAAGTGAATTTCACACAATTGCAGGTAAACTAACGAAATTACTAAACAAAAAAACTAAAATCTTAAATCGTGCACTTTTCTGAAATCAACAGATTCATTCCTCAATTAATCTTCGCCAAACGTTTCTATCCTGACACACCACTTTAGCTTCATCCACATTCATAATTCCTTTCATACAAGCACGTTTGTTCCTCATACCCGGAAACTTTCGTTCACGCAACAATCCTTCAATCATATTAATCCATTTATTCATAGGTCGCCCACTCAATCTTTCACCCTCAATTTCACCAACATATACTTGTTTCACCAATCTCTCATTTGATATACGTTCTACATGTCCAAATCATCTCATATACCTAGTTTTCTAACTACATTCCTCTCAATTTCACACTCATCATACACCAATGTATTCCGGACACGATCTCTTCTAGTACAACAACACACACCCTGCAATATATATCCGCAACAGTTAAACGACGTTTATGTTTTATAATCCACACACAGCATTTACTACCATACATCAATGTATGCACTAAAACACCATTATTCACACTCAACCGATCATCTGTGAATACATTCACATTTCGAGCAAAGGTTCCCAGAGCACCTAATACCTTGCATCCCACAGATACTCTTCTTTCTATTTCACAATCAATACATAAAATAAAACATACTACCCAAATATAAAAACTCATTCACTTGACACAATCTCATACCATTCACAGAAACATTGCAGTCAGTCACCAAATCGCTCTTTTTAAACACTAACACTTTACATTTATCAACATTTAATAACAGATTGAAATATTTTCCTACTTCATTTATAATTAGAATCATTCGTCTCAATTCCTCTTCAGATTCACCCATAACAACAACATCATCCGCAAACGCTAACGCAGGTGTTACAACTACCACCAATATGTACACCATCCACCCCATTCAACGTCGTTCGTAACAACACATCCATGTACAAATTAAAGAGCCATGGAGACATCCCACAATCTTGTTTGTCGCCAATATCTACACAAAACCAAACCCTCAATCTTCCATTCACTCTCACCGCAGCCTCACTACCTTCATACAGCGCACGAATTGCCTCCAACAAATCACCATTTATACAGTACTATAGAAGTACATTCCATAATATTTCGCGATGAACACTATAATATGCTTCTTTAAGATCTAGAAAGTCACAGAACACCTTCTTGTTCTTAGCAAGTGACTTTTCAACAATCATACGAAGAGAAAACAACTGATCCACACATCCTCTCTCAGGCAAAAAACCACCTTGCATATCGTTTAACTTGGATATTATTAAGGTTCGTACCTTATGAACAAGAATCTTTCTGTACAACTTCCCTACCACACTCAGCAAACTTATCGCACGAAAATTAGTATATTCAATCGAACTACCTTTACCTTTAAATAAAGGACAAATGATAGCACGTTTCCAATCATCAGGAGCCACACACCGTTTTAAACAAAATCTAAACAAATAAACTAACCAGTCAAATAACCTCCCGCCTCCATACTTCAACTTCTCATTCGATATACCATCCAAACCGGGAGCGTTACCATTCTTCAGACGCATCAATGCGAAACTAACATCACTCTCATCTATATCCCATTCATCAACACTAACATTTTCACTACTACCATTCGGTCTATTAATACTACTATATAAAACCTTAAAGTACTTACACCATCTATTAGTAACATCTGATTCATTCCACAATAACTCACCATCCGCACTCTTAATCGCTTTCACTGCCATTACATTGCCACCTCTCAATCTCTTCACTCTCAACCAAAACATTCTTTTATTCATACTAAAGTCATTAGGCAATCTTTCACTCATCAAATCAACGAACGCGCCTTGCTTTCTCTCACTACTCTCTTAACACATTTATTTAACCTCTTGTATTCCAGAAAGCATTCTTCACGTAAACTTCCAGACACATCTTTCACATTTAGAAATCGCAAATATGCCCTCTTTTTCACCTCAATCGCCTCATTTACTTCTTCATTCCACCATGCATTCTTTAGACAAGAGCCTAAACTACATTCACCACAAATTTCTTTTGCACATTTAAGAATTTTATCCTTCAATTTTAACCAAACGTCATTTATGCTGCATTCAAAATTAAGGTCACATACAAGCAAAGATTCATTTATTTTCTCAACAAACAAATCTCTAACATCCTCATTCTGCAACGCACTGTATTTTACACTAAAATTTTTTTGGTTATTTTTCACCCTCATTCTCCAACATTTATCTAGACGTATACGCGATACCACCAAATAATGATCATTTGTACCCAATTCAGCACCACGCGTCACACGCGTATCTACAACTAAACTTCTCAATCGTTCATCATACAAAATAAAATCAATCATACTCCTTCTATTTTCACTCACATTCTCCCATGGATACAAATGAGCTAATTTATGTTTAAAGGCAGAGTTGGAAACAAAAAGATCAGACACTAAACAGAAAGAAACTATTTTCCTACTGATTTCATTCAATCTCGCATCACCAAATTTACCCAATACATTCCCAGACATGCTTCTCTAAATTCCCACCCAGCCATTTAAATCACCACATACAATAACTTTCTCACCTGAATCACATGAAAAAATAACACTATCTAACAAATTCCTAAATCTATCTTTTTCAAGATCATTATCGGATTCGGTTGGGCCATAAATTAATACAACGAAGATTCTATGAAAGCCTACCTCTAATCTCAGCCAAAGAATTCCCCAATGAAGTACAACCATATTCTCTCACAAACGGTTTCATTCGTTCACTAACAAGCACACCCACACTATACTTCGCGTGTTTATTCTCAGCAACACCCGACAACAAGCTAAATATTCCATCCACCTCTTCCTCATTACATTCTTTCCTTTTAGTGTCACTGACACACAACACATCAACATTATACACACGCATTACTTTCATCAATTCATTTTCTTTACCAGTTATACCCCTAACATTCCACGTACCAAACTTGCATTCATCAAATTTCACCCATTTATTCTTCATTTAACCAAAAGAAATAAAAGAATTGTTCTCTCGGTAGTAGAGTAGAATTTAAGGTAGCTTACCAGGCTTATCCTTAACTATAAATGTAAAAAGAAATCAGTTACATTCACACAAATATCAAACAACTGTCAAACGTCAATCACATCTAAAAACAGAACATAACTCAGCGTTTCTATATACGTAATCAATATAAACAAATAACGATATGAAAGAAAATATACTATAAAAAAACTAAACTACTATAAAAATGAAAGATAACACTTATCTTAATAAAACGATATTCAAAAAGTCCGGTGACAAACGGTATATTTAAAATCAACTCCAGAAACCTAGTCAAAAACCCAAATAAATTTCTCACTTGACGGGCGAGTTCTATTTATTCTGTTGTCTAGGAATTTTTATATTTCTTATTTTGGTATATAGTGATTACGTCACGCACACGGTAGATTGTGAGTTCGATCCCAGACTATAGAAATTAATATATATATTTTTTTTTTTAGATTTAATACAATTAATTACATGATTTACTTAACTCTCTTTACAAAATATTATAATAATGACTTATAGCAATATGACTTATTTAATATATTATCTCATTACATAGACTACAATTAACTTACTTCAATGATTTACTCTCCTTTGACTTTTTTTTACTAAATAATATAATAATAGGTTACTTACAACAATGACATTGACCTACTTAATTAATTCGCTTTCCTCAGATGTCCTTGACACACTTAATTCATTATCTCTATTTACATTGACTTTTTTACAAACACTAATACAATAATGACTTATAACAGTAACTTATAACAATGGTCTTGACTTATTTAATTCATTAACTCACTCTACTTTGACTTTTTTACAAACTAATATAATAATGACTTATATAACAATGATTTACAACAATGAGCTTGTCCGACTTACTTCACTATTTATTTACTTTCTGTCAACATTATATGACATACATGACATATATTACGTAATATGATATGACATATATTACATTATATGATATGACATAACATATATTATTTTATATGATATGATATGACATGACGTGATATTGACTCTAATCAATTTTAACAAGTTTTTGTCAGTAAATTAAAACGATTTTAGCCATTTTCATTATATCCTTAACATTGACCTAATTATTGACAATTTAATAAATTTTACAAGTTTTTCACAATAAATAGCAAGGACTTTAACCATTTTTAGCATATCTATCATTAATCTTTACTTAATTTTGGACAATTTAATAAATTTCGCAAATTTTTGTCATTGAATTGCACCGATTTTAGCCATTTTTCTCATTTCCTTGACCTTGACATATATAGTGACAATCCTATAAATAAATTAATTATAAAAAGAAAAAGTTATTTTGTGTTTTAGTAATATTAAAGTGCGATTTAAGTTTTATAGTTTACAACGTCAAAAATCTATCCTGGATAAAATCTGCCATTGCAGAGCTTATTAGCCGATTTTTCAGCTAAGAATATATTTTAAAATTTTATTTAAAAACTGCAGATAAGATCTGCAGTTGCGGAGCTTATCAGCTGATTTTTTCGCCCAAAAATACCTTTTAAAACTTTCTTTAACTGCAGATAAAATCTGAAATTTCAGAGCTTATTAGCTGAATTTTATGCCAAAAATACCTTTTAAGATTCTATAAAACAATAGATAAGATCTGCAATTGCAGAGCTTAATAGCTGATTTTTTTCACCCAAAAATACCTTTTAAGATTCTATACAAACTGCAGATAAGATTTGCAGTTGCAAAGCTTCATAGTTGATTTTTCACCCATAAATACTTTCTAAAATTCTATAAAAACAGCAGGTAAGGTCTGCAGTTGCAGAGATTATTAGCTGCATTTTCACCCAAAAACACCCATTTAAAATTCTATAAAAACAGCAGATAAGATCTGCAGTTGCAGAGATTATTAGCTGAATTTTCACCCAAAAATACTTTTTAAAATTCTATAAAAACAGTAGAGAAGATCTGCAATTGCAGAGCTTACTAGCTGATTTTCACCCAGATATACCTTTTAAAATTGTATATAAACTGCAGATAAAATCTGCAGTTGCAGAGCTTATTATCTGAATTTTCATTCAAAAATACCTTTTAAAATTCAACGATTTTAGCCATTTTTAGCGTATACATATCCTTGACCTAATTATTGACAATTTAATCAATTTTACAAGTTTTTAAAATAAAATGCCACGATTTTAGCCATTTTTAGCGTATACGTGGCCTTGACCTAATTATTGACAAGTTTTTAACAATAACATGCAATGATTTTAGTCTGTTTTTATTATGTCTCAGACCTAAATTAAAATAATAAATGTGATAGAACGTGAAAAAACATGAAACGTGTGTCTTTACTTATTAAGACTTTTGTATTATTTCTATAGCTATCAAGCAGTTTGCGATTTTGTCGGTAGATGGCACCACGAGTTGCACCATAGCTCTCATGTCATGTTACCGGCGTATATAGTTTAACATCAGTCAGTTCAGCTAATCACTAGTCCCTAGTTGGTCTAGTTGGATAGTTGATCGCACCATACTGATGAGTCCCTTAAGGATAAAACGCGTCTATGGTTAAAGCTGAACTGACCAGCCGTTTGTTGATGACCTGATAAGTTGATGCAAACATGCTGTAAAATTTTTGTGGAATTTTGAGACAAGTGACGGAAAATTTGTTTTTTCCTATTCTTATTCCTAATAATCGATAAATATTTTAAATAATACATTTAAGTTTTATATTTCATTTATAGTTCATGACAATTTTTTTTAATTTAATTTTTGTTTTATATTGCTTTGTTTATAGCTTTTATATTTCAATAAATATTTTAAATAATACAAATTAACAAATAACACGTTAAAATTAACAAATATTTATTTTTGACTGTCAGAAACATCGACTCTATTTGTGTCACCTGTTTAGGACGTGATTCTCAGCTTTTTAGCAGTTTGTAGTAGACTCGGAGTCTTAACGATATATATGTCATGAGCATTAAGGTGAAACATTCGGCCTGAAGTTCGTATTTTATTGGCATTTTATTGACGATTTTGTGAAACATGATCCTCTTATTGATTAATATAATAATTTTCTTTAAATTGAATAATTTGATAACGTTATTAATGTCTGTCGTAATAATGCACAATAAAATAAATTATATTTTTTCGCAAGTGATGTATGTGTTATAATTTTTGTGTGTAAGGTAAACCGCTTTCCCATCATCAAAAGTTACCGCACGGCACTTTTGTATTATAACTTAACTTTATGCGAATGACACATATAGAGTTTAAACTTCGAATCTACCATTTGACTGCCAAAAATAGAAAGGCCTCTATTTTTAACAGTCAAGACTGCCGAAAACCAACTTCATTAGGTTACTGGTTTTTTCGCTATCTTCACTTTGTTGTTTGATGTATGAATTATTATTGTTTATGATTTTGTTCCATATTTTGTACATTTTTATAGTTAAATTCATTTACTTTATACATAGTTAAATACCTTTAAGTTTTTATATTTCATTTATAGTTCATGTAAATTTGTTTTAATTTAATTTTTTGCTTTATATATCCTAGTTTATAGTTTTTATATTTCTTAATAGTCGATAAATATTTTAAATAATACATTTAAATTCTTATATTTCTTTTAGAGTTCATGTGAATTTTTTTATTTAATTTTTTGTTTTACATATTCTAGTTTATAGTTTTTATATTTCTTAATAATCGATAAATATTTTAAATAATACATTTAAGTTCTTATATTTCTTTTAGAGTTCATGTGAATCTTTTTATATAATTTTTTGTTTTATATATTCTAGTTTATAGTTTTTATATTTTTTAATAATCGATAAATATTTGAAATAATATATTTATTTTTTATATTTCATTTATAGGTCATGCAATTTTTTTTTAATTTAATTTTTGTTTTATATTGCATAGTTTATAGCTTTTATATTTCTTAATAGTCGATACATATTTTAAATAATACAAATTAACAAATAACACGTTAAAATTAATAAATATTTATTTCTGACTGTCAGAAACAGCGACTCTATATGTGTCACCCGTTTAGGACGTGACTCTCAGTTTTTTAGCAGTTTGTAGTAGACTCGGAGTCTTAACGCTATATGTGTTAAGGTGAAACATTCGGCCTGATGTTCGTTAACCAACATTTTGTTATCGTGTAAGTAGGGTTTCTTGTCGTCCTAACAAAAATGTGGATCTGTATAGAATAGTTGAAGCGGTATTGGCGCGCGTTTAAAAACTATACAAACGTGAATATTTTCAAGAAAATTATTTTAAATCGCAAGAAATATTTCTATATGATGTCAACATGTTGAAGTTAACTATTTCTCCCTAGCATAAATGTTACTAGCGTTAGGTTGGTATTCGTCGAGCGGCAAGTTCACGCTTGTTGTCGAGTTCGTTTTGTTTTGTTCTGTTATGAAAAAGTGATATACTTACCTGTACCGGCGTGTTTATCGAATCCACCTGGATCGGCTTGATTGTTATATGAAGTATATTAATATTGTGATAAGTGTCGTGCTGAATGCAAAAGGTAAGCAGCAGGTACTGTATTTTTGTTCTTTTTGTCCACTAATCGTGTTTAGGCGCCTTTTGTATCTGGCTTTATTCAATAAACCACAAATCATCTGACGTTCGAGTTTGTTTGTCGCCCCCACACATCATAACCTCTAACAGGTTATGGGCCCAGACATGCAGTGGCGATAAACCGGACAACAAAATCGAAGCCAACAGTCAGTAACCAGTCACGAGTGTTTTCACTGTCTGCTACGCCACTCCAGTCTCCCGTCGAAAGCCGCAGCGTACATTTCCCATTGTCAGTCAAGGAATCGAAGCGGCCCGTCAGCGACGTTGAGCAACGAGTGAAAGCGAGTGTTGTTTGTCAACGAAAAACTAGTCAGTAAATTCACGCGTCAGTATTTGAAAAATACAGTCTGCAAATTCGAGTGAAAGCGTGCTTCGTGAGCCAACGATAAATCAGTCAGTCAAATAACGTATCACTAATTGAAAAACATAGTCTGTCAAGTAAAGTGATAACGTGTCTAGTAGGTCAACGAACATCCAGTCAGTACCCGTCAGTATGGATACCGTTAAATCCCATTTAGAAACCCTGTCGGAGGATGCGAACGGTAAAGTGAATTACGAGTCATGGCGGTTTAAGTTAAACTTAACCTTGAAAGTACGCGAATTATACGAAGTAGCAATCGGTAAAAAAGTCAAGCCAGAAGGAGAAGCAGAAAATGCCGCAGTTAGGGCATGGATCAAATCAGATTTAGATGGTCAAACGCTTATAGGGTTAAATGTGGACAGCAATATTGCGAGAAAAATTGCGACATGTTTAGATGCAAAATCAATGATTCAGCGTTTAGAAAATTTGTACGGGAAGAGGTCAGAGTCCGCCACTGAAGGACTACAACGCAGGTTCTTCAGTTACGCCTACAACAACAGTAAATCAGTTATAGCAAATTGTATGGAGCTGATGCAGATCGCAGATGACCTGTCAAGTACTGCAGAGGCTATACGTCCAGGATGGTTGATGACTCGAATTCTGGGGATGCTGCCACAGAAGCTGAAGCACTTCAGGACTGCATGGGACAACGCCGCTGCCGCGGATAAAACCATGGACAACCTATTGGAGCGTCTGCGCCTAGAGGAGGATCGGCTAGAAGAAGCTGGACACGACAGCGGTTCACCAAGTGGCAACGCTCTCATAACGAAGACTGGGACTCATACTCGAGCAGCAGGAGGAAATCACACCGGAAACAAATCTGGGAACGCAAATCTGAACTGTTTCAAGTGTGGGTTGAAAGGGCACCTTAAGCGCAACTGCAGAAACAAGCCGTGTGCCAAATATCTGGCGTACTGTAGAGAAAACTACAACTGCAACTTGTGCGGGGCCAAGGGTCATTTTGCGAAGGACTGCACCAAGAAGCAAGAGAACAGAAACAACAATGGATCAGGAGACAGGAGGGACTACAGGCAGCCCAGTCGGAGAGCCTTATTCACTGTCGGACTTTCGACTGCCAACCTGGACAAGCTGAACTCTCAGAAGGACGCCCTAAACCACTGGTACCAGGACTGTGCTGCCACCCAGCACATGACGTCGCATCGTCAGTGGTTTGTCAACTACGAGCAACTCCAACCTCCACTAGAGATCACCATCGGAGACTCTACTCGCTTGAAAGCCATCGGCATGGGAAGCGTCGAGCTGGAAGCCTACAACGGTGAGGAGTGGTACCTGGTCGACCTCATAGATGTGTTGCACGTCCCAAAACTCAAATTCAACCTGTTTTCCGTGAGTCAGACGTTAGACAGAAACTACATCCAGACTGCAGACAAAAACAAGTCCTTCTTCAAGACGGCTGAGGACGGTGAAACAGTAGCCATGGCGGAAAGAGATGGAAATTTGTTCAAGATGTTGCTACGACGCAAATCGACTGGAACGTGTTTGCTGACTGAGTCCATAAAAGTCTGGCACGAGCGGTTAGCACATCAGAATGTGCGATATGTACGCGACATTTTGGATCGACACGATGTGAAGTATGTGGACGACTGGCAAAACTACGTGTGCACAGGGTGCACGTACGGAAAGCAACACCGTGTCTCTCATCCCCCCAACCCGAAGGTATCAAGTCGACAGCTGGACCTGATACACGTTGACCTGTGTGAGATGGGAGAGACATCGTTAGGAGGAGCAAAATATTTTTTGCTATTCAAGGACGACTTCTCACATTACAGGACTGCTTATTATCTGAAGAAGAAGGATGAAGCACCCCAGAAATTACAGCTGTATCTGAAAATGGTACAAAACCAATTTGGAAGGCAGGTGAAATGTCTGCACTCAGATAATGGGACGGAAATAAAAAACATGCTCACAAAAAGGATGCTGGAGGAACAGGGAATTCGACACACCTTTAGCAACGCCTACACCCCGGAACAAAACGGTCGTGTCGAACGAGAGATGCGTACTGTCGTGGAAGCTGCACGTTCTGCACTTCACATGCGCAACCTGGAACCGCAGCTGTGGGCAGAGGCTGTAAACTACGTTATTTTTACGCTAAATCAGACCGGTACGAGCACTCAAAAGGGTAGAAGCCCGGCTGAGCTGTGGTTTGGCCGCCGAATGGCTATCAGCAAGCTGAAGACCTTCGGCATCGACTGTTTTGTGCTCACCCCTAGTCACAAATGAACCAAGCTTGGACCCAAGTCTAGGAAAGGCACATTTGTCGGCTACGATTTGAACTCTCCATGTTTCAGGGTATACCTGCCTGAGGAGAGAGACACGATATGTTCAGACAATGTGAAATTCATTGAGGAAGTCGCAAGGCTACAGCACACTATAGCCGAGGCGATGCTGAAAGACGAAGCTGCTGCACCACGTCAGGAAACAGGGGACTCCAGTGATCCAGATGATACAGATCGAGAAGAGCAGCTGCCCAGAACGACAGAAGAAGAGAAGGAGTCACAGCCCAGGAGACCAGGATTACGAAACCGTAGAGAGATCCAACCACCTGCGAAGTACTCGGACTACCTGACAGACTACCCTCTGCGAAGTCACACTGCAAACGTCACCGCTGTCAGCGAGAATGAGGACATCTCCGTTGCTGCCGCCCTTCAGGACGAGAAATGGCGTCGGGCCATGACCGACGAGATAACCGCGCTGGAAAATATGGACACTTGGAATCTGATCAAGTGTCCACCAAATGTCAAACCTCTAACCTGCAAGTGGGTATTGAAGAAGAAGGTAGATGGAAGGCACAAGGCGAGACTTGTGGCGCGCGGGTTCGAGCAGAAGCAAGGGCTGGACTACGCCGAAACTTTTAGCCCAGTCGCCCGACACGCCTCTATCAGACTGCTACTCAGCCTTGCAGCCTCCCAGAAGTACAAGCTCATACCATTTGATGTCACGTCAGCCTTCCTGCATGGGGACCTGGAGGAAGAGCTGTATATGGAGCAACCGGAAGGTTTCAATGATGGAACAGGTCGCGTCTGCAGGCTAAGAAAGAGCCTGTACGGCCTGAAGCAGGCTCCACGCAAATGGAACGAGAAGATTGCCGGACTGCTGGAGAAGATGGGACTGCAAACTACCGATGACGACCCTTGCGTCTACTACAATGCTGAGAGGACACTATTACTCACCTTGTTTGTGGACGACGGACTTATCGCAGGGCGAGACGAGCGGGAGATCTTTCGAGCCTTGGGACAGATCAATGGACACTTCCAGATCACCTACAGCCACGAAGTCCCTAGGAAGTTCTCCTACATAGGAATGGATATTGCAGTTGTGCCTGCCGGGATATTCGTCGGACAGTCGAGTTACTGTGAGAAAATATTGAAACGGTTCGGAAGTGAGACATGCAATCCTGCCTTTACTCCCATTGAGAAAGGAATGACTGCAAGCGACGACTACAAAGTCAACGACAAGCCAGCAGATAGCACGATCCCATATCGCGAAATTGTAGGGAGCCTACTGTATCTGACTACAATTTCCCGGCCAGATATCAGTTATGCTGTAAATTATCTGAGCCGCTACTGCAGTAGACCAATGATGAGCCACTGGAAGATGGCCAGACGAATTCTGCAGTACTTGCGGGGAACAGCAGACTTTGGAATCTTTTTCGATGGTGACACGGAGCTCAAGGCCTACTCCGACTCCGATTACGCCGGGGACTCCGAGTCTGGACAGTCTACGAGCGGTATACTAATCGTCAGAGGAGGACCGATAGTCTGGAGTACTCAGAAGCAGCGACTCGTTGCTACTTCTACTGCGGAGGCAGAGTACCGGGCAGCAGTGTCCGCTATAAATGAAGTCAGTTGGGTGAAGAGGATTGCCTGCGAGCTCGAAGTGATTCCTGCTAACGAGCCGATTCCTCTTCTCGTGGACAATCAATCCGCAATACACATGCTCCAAAACGCGCACGAAGGGAAGACTACCAAAGGAATAAAACACATAGAGATCCCGAGGAAGTTCATCCAGCAACACGTTGGGGAGACCGTGAGATTGGAGCACGTTGCTAGTCAAAGACAGTTGGCGGATATACTGACCAAACCCTTGAGCAGAAAGACCTTCGAAAGTCTTCGGTCTGAAATAGTTAAGGAGGAGTGTTGAAGTTAACTATTTCTCCCTAGCATAAATGTTACTAGCGTTAGGTTGGTATTCGTCGAGCGGCAAGTTCACGCTTGTTGTCGAGTTCGTTTTGTTTTGTTCTGTTATGAAAAAGTGATATACTTACCTGTACCGGCGTGTTTATCGAATCCACCTGGATCGGCTTGATTGTTATATGAAGTATATTAATATTGTGATAAGTGTCGTGCTGAATGCAAAAGGTAAGCAGCAGGTACTGTATTTTTGTTCTTTTTGTCCACTAATCGTGTTTAGGCGCCTTTTGTATCTGGCTTTATTCAATAAACCACAAATCATCTGATGTTCGAGTTTGTTTGTCGCCCCCACACATCATAACCTCTAACACAACATAATAAAACTATGCGGTAGCTAGCTCAGTGGTATCAAGTCGGCCTGTGAATCCTAAGAACCCTGGTTCGATTCCCACAGGCGACAAACAATTTTCACCATTTCAAAACTACCTCTGTAGCTCTCCCAACACTAACACCTTTGGGGGACATGATTTGATGACTGGTAACCGCACTTCATGCGCAAAATATATCACTTACCGATATCTGCTTCGGCAGAGTGCCACACCCAGTAATGGGTAGAAGGCGTGATGATATATGTATATATATATATATATATATATATATATATATATATATATATATATATATATATATATATATATATATTTATATTATAATAAAAATTAAAATTTAATAAAATATAGTATTTTATTTGATATAAGTTAAAAATAAAAAATTGATTTGAAATTTTGTTTCAGTTATACATAATCGCATATAATAGTATATTATTATTATTATTATATATATATATATATATATATATATATATATATATATATATATATATATATATATATATATATATATATATATATATATATATATATATATATATATATACATATATATATATATATATATATATATCGCAAAGTGTGTGAATAGTACTACATATATAATAAAAACTAAAATTTAATAAAATATAGTATTTTATTTGATATAATATAAAAATAGAAAATTTACTTAAAATTTTGTTTCAGTTATACATAATCGTATATAATAATACATTATTTTATAAAGACCTAAAGTGATACTTTTTTGTGCGCTCGTCTGTCAACTACAAATAAGGCACAAAACGTTATTTTCACTTCACATAAAATATGCTAGTTTTTCTTCAAACGCCGGAATATTTACCCATTATGTCATATAATTTCTTTGACACACGTGAGCGACAGCGAGAAATATTCTGCCGCTGGTGTACTAAAGAAATTCCTTAATTTTAACGAGCGTCAAAAAAAGTATTTGACCGAAAAATCTAACTTTAACTGTTTTTACAGATTCTGATATGGTATAGCTTTTTATATACAATTTTCGCTTTCACCATTATTCCAGTTTATGCCACTTATATGTCAATATATTCTACAGTCATGACGAATTAGAAGTTTCATTTATATGCATACAACTATTTTCCATTGTCCATAAATGCACCAGAAATCATATTTTGTGTCTTACAGGAACAATCAGATTATTTGAACACTTTTAAAATTTCTTACTTTCCACGTTTCTGTAGCATATTCATAATCGACATACTTCTTTCTTTTCGTGAATCAACTATTTCTGGAGCAAGATTCTTTACATAAAATTTCTTTAATATTGCAAGCATTCATTGAACAAACTCCTCATCAATATTTATAGTCTCTATTTCTACACACTGAGACGTCCAAATAATAAAATCACATTCCTTTCATCCTGTTATGTACAACTAGCCTTGTACTTAGTAATATAAATTGTGATTTGTCTTTCATTTTAACTTATCACCATCTAAAACAGAACAGAAGTTTTTTATTTTAACAGCAGCTTCTTTCGTTAACAAATGTCGAGCAGTATATGGCTATTTTACTTTAATTATTATATATATATATATATATATATATATATATATATATATATATATATATATATATATATATATATATATATATATTCTGCATTTAAGGTTCTAAATTTACAAATAAACTACATGTTTTTTTTTTACTGTAACCCCAATTACCTCGTCGTAAATTTTTATTGCCACAGATTCTCGATTTTAACCCCAAACAGATGCTGTTTCAAACTGTAAACAATATAACAAATATGTTATTTGCATTTAATTTTGATGAAATGTTTGAGGTTAGAAATTAATTAGATTTTGATATGTCTATTAACAAGAATGTTTAATCTTTATAATACAAATAAATTGGAATTGAAATGTAGGAGATCATATCAAAATTTTGGATCTGATTTTCTCAAAATGCTAGGTACGATTTTGATTAAAAAAATTTATATTTAAGAATATGGTATATATATATATATATATATATATATATATATAACATAATAAATTTTTATCCAATTTGATTTTGGGACTTTTGAAAGAAAACAAAAAATACACGAAAAAGTCTTGTTTTTTGCTTTTTTTCGCATATTTTGTTGTTTTCTCCAGAGCTGCAAATTCAAATTGGATAAAAAAATTACTTAGTTATAGAAAAACATATTTTTAAGTATATAATTTTTTTAAACACAACCTTGCCTACCGGTTTTGAGTTCTTAAAGTCAATTTTTGAGTGTAATTTATTTCATCATTTGTACGTAACTTTAATGGTATTCAGTTTATTACCATACTTTGAAGTTTTGGCTTCATAATTATGTACAATGCATAACAAATTTCAATTATAATAAGAATAATATTTTGTTTCAAAGAGATCAAGTTACATCGTCGTTCTGATGCTATCTTCAGCCCGGATATTTCACTTTAATGATCAAATAATTAATCAGACATTTGACATCAGCGCGGTAAATCTTGTGCGTGGTAAGAATATAATTGTTGTTCTTTAAGTATCCTCTAAAAATGTCATATATGATACTGTGTGTTGTACTGTTAAGTACGATATTCACCATGCGATCAGAGCGTGTTCTACGATGATCTTGCACTGGAGGCTTAAAGGATCCATAATCTCGTAGATGCTGAACAACGTGTACAAATGGCACGCATTTGAAAGATGAAGATTCGGAAAAAGTTCCAAATAAACTTGACGTTGACACACTGAACAGCTATTGTCATTTTCAGTGAGGGTTGCCTTGACCATGGGCGCCGCATTTGAGCAATTTGCTATTGTCGGTTGAAGTATTTTAATTCTTTTTCTTGAGTTTTCGCTGATAAATTTAACTTTAGTGTTCTACTTTGTGCTTCTTTATCACACATCTGTATAACATTTGCAAAAAATATCTCCGCGCTCCATTTCGAATTGTTTTACTCTGCACAGATTTCATTTTGCAACGACTGTGTGCTCTTTCCTACTGCACCGCTCGTCATTTGCAAGAGAAGCGGGAATACAGTGGGCTAATTGTAATCCCAACATAACGTCACTTTAAAATTATGTTTATGCCATTGGTCTCTTGCATTTAGTACTGGTCTGCGAAGAGATTCATGTGTTAAAATAAAAAAATCATAGTAAAATATGTCTAATCGCAGTGCCGCTTATAGAGATCCTGGAAGCATTTTACATTCCCCTGACTCGCAAACTTTTGTATCAACAACTGTAAGCGCGCGAGGTTTTTTTTATACCGTGAGTTTAACATACATTTTAACCGCCCGTATAATACAACGGTGTATTAAATTTTACCCTAATAAACTTCTTCAACTTGAGTGTAAGATTTTTATAAATGAAGTCAGAAACTTGAAATATCACTAATCATTTACTGTTAACTCATCGCTGAGTGTGAGATTATTTGATGCATTGCCATGGGTTAAATTGTATATAGGTACAAAATTGGAACGCAAACAGAAAATGACAGTAGTGAATTCTCTATAATAGAGAAACTTTGCAAGACCTAACATCGTTACTAAGAAAATGAAATGTGTAGTTAAATTTGTTTTTTAACTTTTCAGTACCTTAATTATTTGTGTATGTATAATTATTCAATAAATTTTAGATTTTTTTTTTTGGTTGACATATATTTGATACTTTCAAACTGCTAGTAAAGTAAAAATTTTAAACCGATAGCGGAATAAAATTTTTAAATGGTTTATAAAACAATAACTTTACTGATCTGTATCCAAGTAATTAAACATGAGTTTATAAGGCAGAATTAAATAGATCGATGTATTTGTTACTGTCAAAATTTATTGAAAAAGTTGACATTTGCAAAAAAGATTTATTTCATTACTATTGCTACTCAATCAAATTATTATGAAAATACCTAAACCACTCGCCAATTTATAGGGGGTAAAAGTGCTAAAAAATGGAGATGTCCAATAAAAGTTATTAAAAAATATTGTTGCTCTCGACGAGTTGGTCAGTTAGTAAATTTAATGTACTTATTTTTGTTACCCCCTCCATAACAGATTGCAAATAACAACCCGGTATAAAAAAGTGTCCTACACTGACCCATTTTACGAGTACATAATCCAAGTCATGCATTAGAATGACGAATTCTATGTTAAAATATGGAATGAATGTCCTGTAATTTGAAAATGATTAAAATATGAATTTTCTTTTTTTAGATGGCAATCATTTAGCTGTAAACTCTCCTAAAATGGACACATTTCAAGTATTTGTTTGGCGCATGTTTGTTCCATGCAGACCTACTGCTCAAGACATAAATGTCACTGTTTCATGTGTTTATGATAGAAGAGTGCAAGTAGAAACGTCAGTGAATCCAGATAACTATACTGCAGTACAGAAGTTTAAGAAATATGTGGTAAGTAATACGTAAATTCGAATAAGAACAATATTCTTAAGTAATTGAATTTCATCATATTTGTATGAACGTGAGTACAGGTAAATTTTCACCCGTACTCTGGATTCAAACTGGAACTAGATAGATTCGGCGAATGGTGGCCCGATTATTGTGATTGTGTTTTCAAAAGAAATAATCAAATGTCTACCACACGACTATCACCTAGTTTGCGTAAGTAGTAATTTGTATTCGTATTTTTATTATTTAGTTAGATGTACTTAATGTCATCTTATTTAATTTACTTGCTATTAACTCAAATAAATTAGGATATGGGGATAGTTGCTTAATGCGTATTGGTCAAATAAATCATCAAGTAGGAAATATATAATTAAATTATAAATAGGTAATCTAGGTAAAATTTGAAATATTACAGGGTTATTTGTGCGACCTACAGAAACGAAAAAAAAAAAACAGGTGAATATACAATTATAATAAATTTATTTAGCTGATATTAAATGAACAACAAAATTTATCTTTATATTCTTACAGTTTTGGACACTAGCTTTATTGTATTGTTTGTTTAAATTTATTTGATGTATATTTTGTAACTACTGGCAGTGTCTTTTCGATATTTTAACTTTGATATGTTGCTTAAACTGAACTACTAAAGAATTTCCAAAATCGTACTTGTTCCTTTCTATGTTATTAATAATACTATATATTAATTATATTCTAAAAGATTAGCTTTGTTCGTTTCGCTACGTGGCGGTTACTGTTTACTGCTGCGGTAAGGATTTTGTGTTCGATTGAGTTGACGGTAAAATAATAAGTTACTAGATTTTGTTCGTTTCACTTTTTGACATCTCGCGGTAAAACGCTGCGGTAAAATTTTTTACAGCAACGCTAGGCTTCGCTGAATAGCGGTAGAAGTTAATTTTATCACATTTTTGACATCTGGAAAAATGAATAGCAAATGTAACAGCGGTGAGAAGAAAAAAAGTCAAATATCTATCCTGGTAAATTATAAATAAAAATATTAATTTTATTTGATGCGTCCATGTCACCATGAATAATTTTCAGGCTCTATACTAAAGGGTCCAAGGTAGCGCGTTGGGCTCCAAAAATACTATTTAAATCTCGACGTCTAGAGCTAAGCGTAACGTATCCAATGTGGTATTGAGGATTGCTGTGGGGAAAGTCTCACCGAATAATGTGGGGCGCCACGCTGACTTAAGAAAACACCCAGAATTTTTATCTGTTAAATTATTTTCATATAAATTAATATAAACGAAATATTTTACTGTAAAATGAGGCCCATCAAACAATTATTAATTTTAAATTCATAATTTTCGATCAGCTACCGTAAAATTCTCCTCACTTTCCGATGACAAAATCACATTTGTAACAAATTCTTCCATAAATAAAATATAAATAAAAATATCATCACACCTTTTACCCATTAATGATTCTGGAATTCTGCCGTAGCAAATCTCTGTAAGTGAAGGGCGGTTATTAGCTGTCAAATTTATATCAATTTATGTCAAAATGACAATTTAAATACACAACTCGTGTAGTATACTAGACATGCAAAACAAAAATATAATTTACCTCGGATGAAAAAAACAAAAATTATTATTTTAGTGACTTAAATTATTACTGTCACTTTTTCTGGTAAACAGTAAAACGCTGCTGTAACTAACCGCCGCGTTTTACAGTAACCGCCAAGTAGCGAAACAAACAAAGCTATTATTTATATTTTAATAATATTTTGTTTAGTTATTAATAAAATAAACTCGTACAAATTTTAAGCTATTCTTATTCATCATGTAGCACCATGATTGGTTTGAAACAGAACCGTACTATTTTCTAAAATGTACTTTTTATATTGTTTCGTAAAGAGAAGTGTTCATAATATACAAGCACAAATAATAATTTTCGTACAAGGTCAGGTTGACTAATAAATAACAAAAAAACTCTTAGGTAGTACTATTTTGGCAATTCTCCTGTGAAAGTATTAAAGTGTGTCATGATAAAAACATAAAAGATACTTTTTCTACGACCACAAAGATATTTGTGTTGTTATCATTGTACCAAAAAATAGTATACGAGTATTACAGAAAATCCTGCATCGCGTCAGGTATCCGTGAAATACCTTCAATGCGAGTGAGGTTGCGCGTCGGGTTTATGCAAGCTTGGCGGATTCTTTTTTGTTTTAATTCACCCTTATTTCTCAACATAGTTTCGTTTAAGCGAAATTCCAGTTTTTTTCTCCCGTCACAAAAGTACGAAATATACAGCCACGACATCGATGACGGTCACACGGAATCAATTGTGGTGCGTAAGGGGAATACAGAACCAATTCGAAGCCCAATTCGTGAATTTTTGCCATTGCGATTGAGGAGGTGTGAGCCGGCGCGTTATCTTGGTGAAAGAAAACTGTTTTCTTCGTCAATCGTGTTCGTTAATTTATGAGCTCGGCTTTTAAACGGTCCAGTAACTTTGCATAGTATGCTTCTGTAATGGTTCTATCCTTTTGCAAATAATCGATGAGACTAATTTCTTGAACATCCCAAAAAACCATAACCTTTCCAGCTGACAAAACAATCTTCGCCTTCTTTGGCACACTTTCATCAGGCAGTAGCCATTGCTTCGACTGTCTTTTTGTCTCGAGTGTATAGTCGTGGATCTAGGTTTCGTCAATGGTGACGAATCGACGCAAAAAATCCTGTTGATTCCGATTAAATTTCGCTGAAATGTCTTTTCGATTGAGTTTTTGGTCCGGAGTCAGCAATCGCGGCACCCATCTTGCACATACCTTATTGACCTCCAATATTTCATGCAGTATGTTATTCACTCGTTCAGGGGAGATGCCTACGTCCTCAGCTATCTCACGCACTTAGAATCGGCGATCTATCATAACCATGTGATGGATTTTTTTCTATCAGATCTGAAGTTGTCCGAAGCGCGCTTCATCTTGACTTGAGGTTCAGCCAAATTTAAATACGTTTATTCAAAAATAAACAGTTTTCAACAAAGAAGCCGAGTCCCCATAAACTTCACGTAACTCAGCTTTGATCTGCGCGGTAGTCCACTGATTCAGATGAAAATGTTTTATCAATGCTCCAAACTCATTTTTATAAATTTTTTAAAAATTGCAGACTTATTCAATTCAAACGACTACCAAATTTAAACTAAATGTTGCTTTTGGAAAAGACGATGTATCTAGAATAGGAATCGGCAAAGTGCGGCTCTATATAAAATGGAGATAAAAATATAGTATTTTCAATTACAAAAAAAAATAAAGCGATTTATTCACAAAGTAATAGATTTAATTTATGTTTATATTTTAAAATACAATATTTTCGCGGGCCGTGTCTGCCGTACCTACAGAACACTATACGCGGTAAACCTGCTCTAGAGTAGAAATCTGAATATATAAACTATATATTCCCATTTCGACTCGTCTTATTTATGCTAGTCACCTTACTATTTCACGAGCTTAAGTTATTTTATATTGCAGATATTATAATTATTTTAATTTCATATAAAAATAATACTCGTCTTATTATATTTTAGATATTGTTAAACTATGAATAAATGGAGGAGTATGATTGAAGGATTGTTGTGCTTTCATCTTTTCTAATCTTTGTAGAATCGTTGTTAGATTCGTTGGTAGATGCGTTAGTAGATTCGTTGTTGAGAGTAAGTGTGAGTAATTTGGTTTACGCATATGCTATGTACGTCGAATAAGAGTGACTGGATAAATGTGATTGAAGTTTAGTTGTGTGATAAATGATTTCCAGTGTGATAAGTAAATGAGCTTATATGGAGGGATCTATGATTGTGGTTAAAGTGAGGATGGTGATGATAATGCTTGACGAAAACTGATAATTTTATATATTTTATGAGTGAATGTTTAAGAATGATTTTAGGGTTCGTGCTACCCCATTTGATGGGATATAGCGTAATGTTATGTATGTATGTAATTATGTTAAAAAAAAACAGGAAAAACTTATTTCCAAAAATATATTTCTGGCTCTCGAAATTTTTGTAAGGGACAAGTTTCACACGTCTGCCTCTAACGTTTGCCGACCTCTGATCTAGAGGTATGAAGAGTGACACTTTTAGGTTTTATATTACAAAGTTCATTGTGGCTTGGAAATTTACCAAACTTATCAAACGACCCTTCTATATGTTGGATGAGTAATCGCAGAAACAAGATACTTACATGTATTGTACAATTATTCATATTGTATTTCATTAAACACGCCAATTTAATAATATTTGCAAATATAATATAGTATTTTTAAAAGTTGATTTGACAGAAATTTTAAAAATGCAAACGATATGTTATGGTTCTAAGGGTTACGTAACAACAAATTTTATTTTCTATGAACTCAAGAAATAATTTTGATATATACCTTTCGTGCTAAAGAATTTTACTTATTATATTTTTTTTTCCAATTCGTAAAATTTTGCTTTTAAGAAAATGATTTCTCGAGACCATAGGTGTTCAAATAATCAAACACATTTTAGCAAAATTTTGTAAATAGCCCAGACATGTCAAATTTAATCGATTAAATTGGTAGCACTCGGAATATAATGGCTTATTATTTTCTAAAATCATAATGCAAAGCAAATGTTTAACATTTGACCCATTCTTGATTCCTGAACCTTTGAAGTCAGAATAGATGAAATTATTAAGAAGGGAGAGTGCGCGAAATGAACGCCAGCGCCAAATTCGGCTCTAGCGGCAACAAGATGACTAAGCGAAGGGAGAACTGTATTGAAAGGGAGTTTTCGAGAATTGATTTCTAATTATTCTATATACATACATACATACATACATATCTTCACGCTATATCCCGTAAAATGGGGTAGCACGAACCCTAAAATCACTCACAAAACATTCACTCATAACATAATCAAATAATCAGCCCCCGTCAAACATTATCATTCAAATACACCACCCTCACTTCAACCACTTTCATAGATCTCTCCATATAATCTCATTTATTTATCACACACGAAATCATTCCTTACATAAAAAAAAAATCCTCAATCACATTCATTAAATCATTTGTCAATCTTTCACTCATTAATTATTCACTTATCATTTATCTTCTTTCTTCGACGTGCATAAAACATCTCAAATTACCCACGCTTACTCCTAACAACGAATCTAATAACGAATCTAACAACAAATCTACAAAGATTAGAAAAGATGAAAGTGATAGCCTGCAATTGCATATGAAAGAAAAGTCCACACAATGCAGTAACTGAAAATGAAACAAAAAGATGAGAAAGGAAGGGAGTGTCGCCCTGCGGTTGTTTTTGGAAGTGAATTACACACAATTGCAGTTAAACACTCTACGTAAGAACTGAAAACGAATTAAAAGATAAGAAAGGAAGGGAGTGTCGCTCTACGCTTGTTTTTGAAAGTGAATTCCACACAATTGCAGTTAAACACTCAAAGTTAAATCAGAAAACGAATAAAAAGATCAGAAATGAAGGGAGTGTCGTCCCTGCGCTTGTTTTTGAAAGTGAATTTCACACAATTGCAGATAAACACTAATGAAATTACTAAACAACAAAACTCAAATCTAAATTCCTGTACTTCTTAAATCATCAGATTCATTCCGCAATTAATCTTCGCCAAACGTTCCTATCTTGACACACCACTTTAGCTTCATCCACATTCATAATTCCCTTCATACAAGCACGTTTGTTTCTAGTACTCGGAAACTTTCTTTCAGGCAACAATCCTTCAATCATATTCATCCATTTCTTCATAGGTCGCCCACGCAATCGTTCACCCTCAATTTCACCAACATATACCTGTTTCACTAATCTGTCATTCGACATACATTCTACATGCCCAAACCATCTCAACTGACTTATGCCTACTTTTCTAACTACATTCTTCTCAATTTCACACTCATCATACACCAATGTATTCCGGAGACGATCTCTTCTCGTATAACCACACACACCCCGCAAATACCTCATTTCCACAGCAGTTATACGACGTTCATGTTTTTTCATCCATACCCAACATTCACTACCATACATCAATGAAGGCACTAAAACACCATTATACACACTCAATCGAGCATCTCTGGATACATTCACATATCGAGCAAAGGTTCCCAGAGCACCCAATACCTTGCAACCCGCAGATACTCTTCTTTCAATCTCAAAATCAATACGTTCATCCCTCGAAAACACACTACCCAAATATAAAAACTCATTCACCCAATCTCACACCATTCACCGAAACATTGCAGTCGGTCACCAAATCACTCTTCTCAAACACTAACACTTTACATTTATCAACATTTAATAACAGATTTAAACCTGTTCCTACTTCATTTATACTTAGAATCATTCTTCTCAATTGCTCTTCAGATTCACCCATAACAAGGAGAGAAATGGACTACAATATAATTGAATGTTGAGTTGGGAATATTTTTTTCTGACAAATTACCGCAATCAGTTTTAAAGAGGCAAAAACTCTTTTGAAAGCGGTCATGTTCTGACCATAATTGAAAATCCTAATCCGTATGAAACATTTATCAAATGTAATCAGACAAAACGTAAATAAACAAAGCGCCATATAATGTATAATTACATGTATGCACATTATTTTCTCGCACAAAATATTAACGAGTATTTATGAAATAATTTTGATTTAGCAAAATATTATTCTAATGCTTTTTTGTTAGTTAAATCAAGGAAGATTAGTAAATAAATAATACCACGTGTAATTACCCGGCAGGTACTGGAGCAGTATGCAAACATATCGCAGCTTTTTTTATTTATATAAATAATGATAATTAAAATTGGGTGAAATTTATTTTATCATTTATTATGGTATATTTACGATCTTTCGTATAATTGATATCTGAGCTGCACATTCAATATTCTGGTATGATCATTCGTACTAACTACACGTGTCCGTGTGTGTGCACCTTCAGTTGTCAATTCTCAGTTTATTTATAAATCTGTTAAAAACTTATTTTTGTTTAAAAATGAGTACTCGCGCACAAGTTCAGAAGGAGACCACTGCCATCGTTAAACAAGTCATTCTTGACGAATTTGGTGACAACTTTGTAAAAGATATCGTGGCTAAAGTGTCTGAGCGTCTGGAGGCAGTGTTTAAAGCTCAAATTTCTGAACTAAGTGGGGATATTAAGTCTCTGCGCAACCAACTGCAGAGAAAAGACAAGCAGATTGAGTCTATGGTCCAGGAAATAGACTCCTTACAACAATACAGCAGGCGTAATTGTCTGTGTATTTTTGGACTTATTGAAGAGAGAAATGAGTCTACTGACGACATCATCCTTCAGCTGTGTCAGGATAAACTCAACGTGAAAGTCTAACCGTCAGCCATAGACCGATCCCATCGAATAGGAAAGCCACTAAAAGACCTCTTATTGGGAAGTTCTGTAGATACAGTGATCGTGCGCTCATCTTCGCGAAAAAAAGCAATCTCAAACTTTCGGGCATAGTAATTCGGGAAGACCTCACACCCAGTAGATTAAATGTGATCAACGAAACGAAAAAAAGTTTGGTGTGAATAATACTTGGTCTCGTGATATTTGGTTTTACTTGTGTAAAAATTGACAGTAAAATTCATAAAATATCGTCCATTTTTGACTTAAATAAATTGTCCTAGACGTTTTTACTTAAGTCTAAACTTGTCAAATTATTATATTTGTTTTATGCGAGTCTTTGCTTTCTCTACTTTAACATATGATTTACTTTTTGTTATTTTTAATAAACACACATGCCTATGATTACTATTATTCTTTTTTGGAATTACATTTTCTTTTTAAATTTAGGAACAATAATTTTATTATTAATATATATATTTTTTAATATACAGTATACTGATAAAATCGTGAATTTATTAAGGTATTCAAACCTACTGTAGACGGATTAATATACTTCTCTCACCTAGTATTATAAATTAAATTAAATCGTCTTTGTCTAATTTGAGAACAAACTGCTTATTTTAACAATAACTTACTAACAAAATAATTATTCATTTTTGTTTAAGCTTGTAATTCTTATATCTGTTTGTGTCTAGCGACCAGTTCACTGACCTCTAAATACTCACTGCTGATTAATTAGTTGTACCATGTTTACATTACACTCTCTGTGTCTTTAACTTATAATAATATTATGGTATATATGGGTCATGTGAATATTAGATCACTAGTCTCACACTTTGATGAATTCAGGGATTTCATTCGTAATAACAATTTTGACATACTCGCTTTAAGCGAAACTTGGTTAAATAATAATGGTGATAATTTTCTTATTTCCGATTATGTTTTAATTAGTAACGACAGAGTTACGGGTCGTGGAGGTGGGGTGGGATTTTATTTGAAGGCTCATTTATATAGTAAGATATCTATTATTAATGATATCAATATTACTAGTGCCCATGTAGAACAGTGCTGGATAAAAATATGTATGTGTGGGTAAAATTAAACTTATTGTTGATGTGGTTTACCGTCCCCCCAGTGGCTCATGTGTTGATTTTGTGAACTAATTGGAAACTTCTATCTCTTCTATTTATTCTGAAGCAAATTATATTATTTGTGTTGGTGATATAAATATAAATTTATTTTCTTCAAACAGTAATTCTGTAAATCTTTTTACCACGTTACTTAATGAATTTGATTTATCTCAAGTTATTTCTGAACCCACGCGAATAACCACACACTCTGAGACTCTGATAGATGTATTGATTACTTCCTCAAGTGAGATTTGTTCTGAAATTCGTGTAATAGATATGCACCAGGTAACTGATCACAGAGCCGTGTCATGCAAATTAAATCTTAACTGTAAACATATTGATGTTGTTCGGATCGGTAATGGTATAACTATTTTTGATTGGCATTTATTTTTTATCTGTAATGATATTAACATAAAATTAAAAATGCTTGATACGGTTATTTTAAGCCTTTTTTATGAATATGCATGGATAAAAACATTCCGTACGTGATACACACTATCACTATGAATGACGGATGTTATAAAAAAAATATTAATTGTAGAAATAATGCTTTTATTCACGTACCAAGTCAGAAGTGTACTGGAATTATTATAAAAATATTAGAAATTTGACAACTGCCGCGATAAAGAGGGAAAAGAAAGTTTACTTTGAGTTTAAATTAAAGACCAATAGTACTAACAATATATGAAAGACTTTTAATGAATTCAATGTGAATGCAGTGCCAATTAATCAAATTCCTAGCAGTCTTAGTGATGTCAATGCATTGAACGCACTTCATTAACTGGGTTCCCTCGTCCGAACCTGACAAAGATCTGTTGCAATTTTATAGGTCAAGATTACTTAATAATAACAATCGTTCATTTTCCTTTTCTTTAGTTACTGAATCTCAGCATGTTAAAAATAGTATTTTATCGCATCTTACACACATTATAAATCAATGTCGTCTACAAAATACAGTACCTGATAGCTGGAAGCAAGCTGTTATTAAACCACTTGCCAAAATAAAAAAGCCAGCGTCTTTTAATGACTTAAGACCTATCAGTATCCTCCCCACTGCTTCGAAAATTTTAGAAAAAGTTATCCACTCCCAAATTATTCAATATCTAAATAATTGTAATATATTATCAGAAATTCAGTCAGGTTTGAGACGAGGATTCAGCACAACTACTGCTTTGCAACATATAACAGATGATATTGCTACTGAACTAGATAAAAAATGCATGGTGCTTCTAACCCTTCTTGATTACAGTAAAGCTTTTGATACTTTGAATCACGAACTTCTTGCTAAATTGCGTCACATTGGCTTTAATAATTGTAGCATTGAATTCATAAGAAATTACTTAACCAATCGCTCACAAATAGTTAATATAGATGGTAATAATTCTGATTATGCTCCTTTATCCAAAGGCGTGCCTCAAGGCTCTATGTCCTCCTCTTTTCAATTTATCTTTTTGACTTGGATAGGAGCATTAAATTTTGCAAAATTCACATTTATGCAGATGACACGCAAATTTATCTTTCATTTAATCCACGTGAAACTAAAAATGCTCTCGACAACATGAATGCAGACTTAGATGCTCTAACTCAATATAGTATCAGCCATTGTTTGCACTTGAATGAATCTAAATCTGTGGTCATGTTATTTGGTAACGAAAATATGAGAAACGAACTATTATCAAATGGTCTCATTGCAGTTAAAATCATGAACAGAAATATTAACATGTCCAATACTGCAACGATGACAAAGCTGTCGAATAATGTTTATGACGTCAAGAATGAAATGGAAGAAAGCAGAAGTGAAAACAAGAAAGGTAACGAGGAGATAAAGAAGGAATTGGAAGAATTCTCAGGAGTAAAAGTAACATGGACAAAATAAATTAGCATATAGAAGGCATTAAAGGACGAGAGATGCAAAGAGTAGAAGAGAATATACAAATTAATACGAGATTGGAAATCTTAGAAAAGTAAAACAGAGGAGGAAGTAAAGTTATGCAGGCAGGAGAGGAGAAGATAGCTGAACGAATCGAAGCACTAGAGAACATGAGAGAGAAAGAAGAAAAAGAAAAGAGAAAAACAACATAATAATTACATGTCTGAAAATGGAAAATGAGAGCGGTAATGAATTAATTAGAATCACAGAAAAAATTATTGAAGAGAAACTAAATGTAAAAATAATAATTAGATCGCCGTTTATAATAAAAGGCAAAAATAAGATGATATGTGCAGAAGTAGCAACATGGCAAAATAAATTGGAAATACTAAAGAACAAATACAAACTGGGTAACGAAAAAAAATATATATCCAACGATCTGGCAGTTGCAGAGAGGAAAATTCAAATAGAGTTAGAAAAAATAGCGAAATAGCATAAACATGTAGGGAAGAAAACGAAGATAGGGGATCAAAAGATTCTAATAGAAGATTGTCTATTCATTTGGAATAAAGCGGAAGGGAAATTGTTGCCAAAAAACTAGATGAAGGAACAAAGAAAAAAGATGGAGGATGTAGGGAATTAATAAATGTAAATGCGACGAGTGAGAGGAAGGAAAGTAGGAAAAATAAAAGGAAGAGAATTCGAAAAAATATAATTAAAATAGGAACATGGCACGTGAGGACGCTTCTTAAACCGGGTAAAATGGAAGAGGCAGCAAGTGAGCTCGAGAAATATAAGGTGGATATCGCAGCGTTACAGGAGATAAGATGGGCAGAAGAAGGAAAAATTGACAAGGGTAAATATGCAATATGGTACACGGGAAACAAAAAGCAAGGTAATGGAGGGACAGCCTTCATAATTAGAGATAAATTTAAAAATAGAATGATGCAGTTCAGAGGTGACAATGGAAGAATATCATACATCAGAGTTGAAAATAAACCGAGGAACATCTCATTAATAAATGTATATGCACCGACCGAAAAAGCAAGTGAAGAAGAAAAGCATGCACTATATGATCTGCAAGAGTTATATATAGAAATGGCGCCAAAAGAAGATATGATAGTGATGTTGGGAGATTCTAATGCGCAGGTTGGCAAAGAAGAATGGCACAAAGATGTGTCAGGAATTGGCACGATACATGAGGAGACAAACAACAACGGTGAGAAGCTGTGTAACTTTGCTGCAGCGACTGAGCTGTTTATAATGAGTACTAAGTTCAGACACCAAAACATTAATAAAATCACAAGGCTGTTACCAGGAGAAAGCAATTGCAACCAAATTGACCATATATTAGTAAAGAGGAGAGACAGTAACATGGTTAATGATGTACGCTCATTTAGAGGCGCAAACATTGATTCGGACCATATGTTAGTGATTGCCAAATGCAGAATAAGATGGCAAGATATAAAGGAGAGACAAGACACTAAAAACAAAATAGGACTTGGAAAAGTTAAAACATGAAGAAATACAAGAAAAGTTCAAAAGCTCGATTAAAAACAACCTACGAAATAAAGATGGTAATGATATAGAACAAGATTGGAAAATCACTAAAGACAGTATTAGAACAGCGGCAGGTGAGGTCCTTGGATATAAAAAGAGACAGAGGAACACTCATTGGTTTGATGAAGAATGCGTAAACAGCATAAAGCGGAAAAATTATGCAAGAAGAGAATGGCTTCACGTACAAAATGAAGAAGTGTTGAAAAGATATAGAGAAAAGAGAAAAGAAACTACGAAACTATGCATAAAGAAGAAGCAGCAATGGATTGAGTAAATGTTAAGCGAAATAGAATATGAATGTGAAAGGAAAAATATACATGCGCTATACAGTTATCTGAAGAAAAGAAAAAAGAAAACTAGTACAGTTAAGATAAGTGATGAGGGATGGGGCAGGTACTTCGAAGAGCTATACAAAGAAGAGGAGCAGGAGGACAGCAGGATAGGGGAAAATGAAGAAATTGCACAAGTGGAGGAACTGACGGTGGACGAACTGAGTGAAGTAATAAGGAACTTAAAAATAACAGAGCGCCAGGATGTGATGAGATTACAGCAGAATTATTGAAAGCAGGAGGTGAAGGGTTGCAAAACAGAGTATATTAATTAATTAAGAAGATATGGGAGGAAGAGAGACTGCCGGATGAAAGGAAAACGGGACTTATAATACCAATACCCAAAAAAAGGAGATATTTCTGTATGCGCGAATTATTGAGGGATCACCTTGTTAAATATAACGTACAAGATACTAGCCTCGATAATAAAGAACCGGGTACAAAGTTACGCCGAAAAAGTTCTAGGGGACTACCAAAAAGGGTTCAGAAAAGGGAGATCAACGATAGATGCAATTCATATTATGAGGCAAATAATTGAAAAAAGTTATGAACACAATCTTGAAATGCATATACTCTTCATTGATTTCAAGCAGGCCTTCGTCCAAGTAAAGGAAACAGTTGATGGAAGACCTGAGAAGCTATGAAATACCAAAGAAACTGAGGATATTAATCGAAGTAACAATGAAGGATTCGAATACTATAATAGGACGCAGAAATTGGAAGGCAGAGAATATACGAATTGAAAAATGAGTAAGACAAGAAGATGCGCTATCGGCGCTTCTGTTCACCATCACGTTAAATAAGATAATAAAAAACGTTACAGGAATTGGGACGATGAATCAGAATCCAGCACAGATTATTGCTTACGCTGATGACGTTGCAAACATCACTAGGATTAAGCGGAAACTGGTGAGAATACTACTGGAACTAGAAAGTGAAGCTGCAAAAAGAGGATTAAGGATAAATGAAAGTAAAACAAAATGCATGCAATGTACCAAAATAAATAGAAAAATGTCAAAGCTAGAATGCGGGCAGTATACATTCGAAGATGTAGAGTCATTTAAATATTTGGGTACTTTACTAAGTAGAAATAACTCAAACAGTGATCTGCAGGAGAAAATAAAAAATGGATACAAAGCGTTCTTTTGTAACAAGCAAATACTAAAGGACAAGAAGATTAGCCAAAAAACCAAATTAAGGATTTACAAGATAATTATTAAACCAGTAGTTGTGTACGCGACGGAAACGACAACACTCACAGGTAAAGAAGAAAAAAAGGTTAAGATATGGGAAAGAAAAGTAATAAGAAGCATCATGGGGCAGAAGAGGGCAAATGATAGAGAAGTCAGGCGATTAATGAATCACGAGATATGTAGATGAAATTCTAGGGCATGAAAACATTGTACGCACGATAAAGGCGATGAGGATAAGATGGCTGGGTCATATATACAGAAGGATGGAATAATAAAGATAACGGAGTGGAAACCTAGTTTTGGAAGAAGCAGGGGTAGACCAAAGAAAAGATGGGATGAACAAGTGACTGAGGACATTAAGAAAATGAAGATAAAGCAATGGAAAACGCTGACAGCAGACAGAAACAGATGGAGAGAAATAGTGTGGTTAGCAACAATAAATGAAGAATTATAAAAATGAAAGTAGTAGGCCTAATTAAGACAGGATTGTTAAGTTCTGACTTCAGAACAGCTATAATTTCAAATGAAATGTATTGGCTTATTATTATTATATTATTAATACTGCAACAAATTGGGGCTTTTCTTGGATTATAAACTAAGGTTTTCTGAATATGTAACAATTCTGATAAAAAAAGCATATCTTGCTTTAAAAAATATTTTTATGGACACAACCGTATGATTCTATCCAGCAGTCTTGTGTTGTCTATTTTTAACTATTGTGATACAGTTTATGGCCCGCATATCACTTTGTATGATGCCAATAGGATACAAAAAGTCCAAAACTGCTGTGTTAGATTCATTTTTGGTCTAAGAAGGCGTGACCATGTCTCTCCGTACATGAAAGAGCTTGGCTGGTTTGATATGAAGCAGACTAGACTGATGCATGTTGCATGTTTGGCACATCGAGTAGTTCAGAACAAATTTCCTACTTACCTTCATAGTAAATTGTTAATACGTTCTCAACACCACACTTCTAATTTACGAAATAGGTTTGAGTATTACATCCCAAGATTTAATTCTGCTCTGTTCAAACGCACTTTTTCTTTTATTGCACCAATCGTGCTGAATAAAATTTCATCTTCACTTATCTGTTTGAGACCAGATACTTTGAATAAAAATGTAAAAGAATTTTTGCGTCATGGGAAGATGTTGCTTATTTGAAATCCCTTTTCCGTCTCAAAAATGTCATGTGTAATTAATATTATTATTTCTGTATATCTATTTGCTTTGTATGTTGTATTTTTTTCATTCTATTCATTTATTGTATCATACCTCTTGTAAATGTTATAAATATTATATTATATTATGTAAGGTTAATATGGAAGATCAGCTATAGCTGAATATTCGCCAATAAAGTAATTGTTATTAATATTATAATATAAGAAGAATTTTCTTTCATATCAGTGCAACAGATAAAAGTTTTTTTAATAATTTCATTTGAAAATATTTGATCATTTGTCATCGGTATGACAAGCAATTTCTTCTTTTATTGCACACATCATCACTGTACTGACACTTATTTACACCGACAAATTATTTGCACTTATTTGCAATTGAATATTTTGTAATTCGTACCTCCTCTTATTTCCTTCATATTGTTGGATTGTAAGCAGGGAAATTTTGGTGCTGAGCTTTTGTTGAAATCCACGGTGTATTCTAAGCCGTAATTAAAAATGCATAAACAAAAACAGAAAATAAAAATAAATTAATACATTATGAAGAAGTAAGTATATTAATTCATTCACAGCCAGTTAGTAAGTTGTCATTTTCTATTTTTTTTTTTAAGTTGGAAAGTTGGCTAATGTTGACTTTTACTTTCCCACCGGTCGGAAAGTGGCAACCTGAGAAAATATTGCACCTTTGATTATAAATTATGAAATAAAACTGTCACTGTCAAAAGTTATTCAATTTTATTTTGATTATAAATAATTAGATATTAACAGATAAATTTTCATATTCAGAGTCAGAATTGGTCTTTTTTAAAAATGTTTACTTTTAAATAAAAAGCCTTGGTTTAACCCTCGGCTGCAATGAAACACTTTCCACTTCGGTTTATAAAAAAATTTAAAACAGTTACTTACTTTTGGCGTTTTACAGCAGCAATCCTTTATTGACGTCGAATGTTTCCTACATTATTATTTGGTGGAAATTTATAAAAACTAATACTGCTTGCTGAATGACCATAGGTATTGCTACACCCAACAACGCAATAATTGCTATTTTCTTTTTTATTAACTTTGGTTGCCATAATGAATACGTTTACTCTCGCAAACACTTCTCACAGTAGATTCGCGGTCTCCCTTCGTTGCTTGCAAAACTGCCGTTGCGCTGCGCTAGTTGTTCTCGCGCGTGCTCTCTATAGTGGATCTTGGTAAGTTATAATAGCTATGTTATATTATTTATACGTATTTGCACTTCTTGTTCTACTGTTGTTGCAGGGAATTATAAATTTTCTGTGTCGTGTCACGAGTACCCGCACGTTACCCGCTACCTGTAATGCGGTTCGTGTTGCGGGTCAGGTCTGAGTCATTTTTGCGGGTAGCGAGTCGGGTCCGGGTCTAATTAACCCATTTACGGCCGCTGTTGCGTATACGCAACACCAACTTTATGAATTTTTATATTGGTCAAAAAATTATTTTTTAGGAAAAACTGCAATCATTTCATATACTGACAACACGTATCATTAATTAATAATGAGGAAGATTTGTATGGTACATCCGATGATGAGACTTTAGCAAGTAAAAAGAAAAAATAAACACAGGATAATAATAAACATGACTTTGTTTTGAAAAAAACGAAAATAAACTTAGAACATTTCAGTTATTAGTTATACATGAATATATTAAATATTTGGGGGTTGTAGATATACACGATAATGGAGTAGCAAACTATCGTTTAAGAATAATGGGAAAAAAGTGGTGATGGCCATTCTTTGTTAATGCGCTTAAAAATTCATTAGTAAAACGCTTGACATCGATTCAGTATTATGTTACAAATGACAACAAAATAAATCAGCTAGATTTCAAATCATTTATTGCATTACGGCTTCCTAAAAGTAGAAAATCTAAACCTATACCTGAAAATGTACCTGATGAAATTCGAATGGGACAATATAGACATGTTATAATTAATTAAGAAAACAGAAGACACTGTAAAATGTGTCACAGTCAGACAATTTGCATGTACAGAACGTGCAATGTGTATTTACATAATACTTGTTTTGAAAAATATCACTCTTAACAATTTCACTTATTCGGCCAATGTTGCGTTTACGCACCACTCGTTATTTTCAAAAACTGTAGTTTATAAATTTTTTTATAAATATTTTTGTCTTAATTAATGTTATTTAAACCAATAAATATGATTTTTTATTTGCCGCCATTCTTTCTTTTTACCTTGGCCGTAAATGGGTTAAGTGGATCCGCACAGGACTTTAATATGTATACTGAATTAAGCGTATAAGAATTGTAAGAAAGAAAAACAAGATACGAAAGGAAGGAAGTGTTAACCTGCGCTGGTTTTTTTTACAATTGTCAAATATTTCATAGCAGATCCGAGAGCCGATAGCTTGTAATGTAAAAATGCTCTCAATAGATCAGGAATTTTAGATATTTCCCTGTAAAGTAAAACACATCTACTTTAACTTATTTTGACTTGAAGAAATCAAATTTTAATTTTTCACTCATTTGATTTTAGATGTATTTTTTTTATTTGATCAAAACTCCATTGAAGGTCCAGTCGCAGCCGATGTGGGGGGCGACATAAAACTGCAGTGTTCATTTTTATCAGATTTTTTTTTTTCATACGATAAATATTTGCCTTATTGGGAGCTTCCTGTAACCGTAAGTATGAATTTTTTTTTAATATCTAGTCTGTAAATAAAAAGTAAATGAAAATACTAAAAATCACATTAGTTATTTATACTTGAATAATGTTAAAATATATTATAGTTGAATGAATAATGTAGAAAATATAGGTTTTGTAGTCAAACGAAAATAACAAAGAATTTTAAATGAGCACTGAATAGTTGATCTACACGTACACATGTACAAGTGAAGCCGCCATTTTCAGAAAAGACGAAACGTACATTTTTATGTTTTATTATACGGCGTTTTTCTTGTATTTATATTGAGTATATACTTTCAAATTTGAAATTAAAGATTCAATAAAATATATTATCAAATATACAACACAAATATAAATATGCCAGATTGTTGTAATGTTGCCACTTTTCAAAATTGGAAAAGCTCAACCGAATTTCAAAATTACGTTTCATTTGCAAAAATAAAGAAAAATACTCGAAATTCAATGATATATTACCAGTTGTAATAATTTATTTATAATAGTGAATAACATTTACAAATTATAAAATAAATTTTATACTATGAAGAAAAATGAACGGAAAGTATTAATCTATAATTAAATAAAATTAGTTATACAATTTAGTTAATTGTTTTTAAATTTATAAGTACAAATTTTTCGTTTTTTTGTGCCGCTCTTAATAAATCTTAGCTCCTTCAAAATTAATTGTACATTTTGGTACATTATTATCATAATCTTCATAAAAAGTTTTTGACTTTATTTTAAAAATATTTTTTTTTTTTGTAATTTTGTTTAATCCAAACCTTTCTAGACTTGAAAATGGGACCAACCCATAGTCCCGAAACGTCGTCACCTATAAATATTATTTATTAAAAATTATTGGTACAAAAGCCAAGCAATCCAAACATAGTGGAGTAATTTTTTCAACCCTTCTGCTCCTAACCAATTCATTATGAATATAGGTTATTATATTTATATAGTATTGGAATAATGTCTTTGGATCAGAGATTTGTTCTAATAGGATAGATTTTAATTTCGTTACTTTTATAAATTCTTGATATATGGGGGTAATATTATAATTAAAATATATAATTTGTTCTGAGGCTTTTAATTTACATTGTCCTGAATCGGCCAGATGGAATCCGTTATCTTGTGAGATATCTATCAATTGGGCTACGCATCTGAAACATTTTATTGTTTTAGTCTATTTATCCCGATCCGAATGTTTTTCATGCTTAGTTGATCTTTAGTTTTTACTTTTCCTAATATTAGGTCATATTCTTCTATTTTTATTCTCTTAAATAATGATTTCTTTAATAATCTAGGATTTTCTTTTGGTATCTGTAAGGGGTTATCTTTGTAACGTTTTTGATCTCTGTTTAAATTTTTATTTTAATGATTTCAAACAACTCAGTTTGTTCGTCTTTATATTGTTGGATTAATTCTTCATTTATGAGGGGGATAATTTTGAACGGTATTTCGTTATTTTTTTCCAAATAATATTTCATTAGGGGTTAACTTCGTAATAGAGTGTTTTGTATTATTATAGGCTAATATGATTCATTCAAATTTTTCTAATAATGTTTTATTGTTGAATTTCTTATTATTTTCTATCAGGTGCAAGTGCTCTATGAGAGTGGAATGTAATCTTTCAATTGCGTTGCTTTTGGGGTTGTTTACTCAATTAATGTTGTATGTTTTGAGTAGATTTTGTATGAGGCTTCCTTTGAATTCTGGACCAGAATCCATTATAATTTTATTTGGTATAGTGAATGTTTGAAAATATTTTATTAATTGATTTAATACGCTTCTTGAGGATTTACGAGTATCTTCAAGAAAGTATATTTGTCCTTGTTTTGAGAACTGATCGTAAATAGTAAGAAAATAATTTTTATCTAGGCATAGTAGGTCCATGTTTATTGTGTCGAAAGGTTTAGAGGGAGTTGGTGTAAGATTATCGATTGTTTGTGTTGGTTTTCTGTTATATTTATTTAATTTGTAGTGTTCACAGTATATTCAGTGATATTTTTTATCATATTAGGCCAAAGATATTTATCTTTTAATGCGTTTAATGTTGCTATTATTCCGCGATGGATTGTTAGTCCGTTGTGGAAGTTGAGAATTATTTCGATTTCTTCATCTTCATCTTCTGTGTCTGTTACTATTTTATTACATGAAATTATATTTATAGTATTATATTCAAAAGTGTTTTTTATAATGTTCGAGAGTGTTAGATCTAGATCTTTTTCGATTATTGCATAATAAAGTATTTTTGGTATAATGCATTCTTTTAGGAATTTTATTATTTCTTGTTCTAGTGTGATTTTATTGAATTTACAGTGTATTCTCATCTTGTTGTGTTCGAATAGTTGTTGTGTTTGAATTTCTGTGTTTCTATCATGTGTTTCTAATATGAGTTGGTTATTTGCAATGTTAAGTCTATCGTTTATAAATTTTAGTCCGTTTACTAAGTTTTCTGGATCTGAGTGTACTGTGTTATTGTCGCTATCATTACTACTTTTTGAGTCGTTAATGTGTGTTTCCGGTAGTGTATATAAGTTAATTTGGATGTTTGTGTCTTCAAAAATATTTCATATTTTATTTGAAACAACTTCCCATTTTAGTTCGTCTCTACCGCATCCTAATTTGGGAATATTAATTTCATATAACTCGTTTAATATCATATAGTCTCTAATTTCTTTGAGGGGTTTGTCTATATTTCTAATGGAGGGTTTGCTTTATATTGTTCTTTTGTAATTAGGTGAAATATTATTTTATTATTAATGTGTTGTATGATTAGAATCTTATTTTTTTCATTTTGTGTTTTACAATATTCTGTACTCTGAAATGAATTGTTTATGTCTTTAGCTAATCCTTGTGACATTTTTAAATCCCTTGATATACATTGTGCAAAATTTTTTGTATTTGTTACGTATCCTACGTGGTTAATAATTTGTGTATCGTTTCTTTGTCGTGATAAATTGTCTGCGATAATATTCATTTTACATTGTAAGTATTCTATCTCGAAGTTATACTCGTTTAATTCTATTTTCCAACGCATGAGTTTCTGGTTGGGATTTCTCATGTTGAATAACCATACAAGTGATATGTGATCAGTTTTAATAAGAAATTTTCTCCCGTATAAATAAGGGCGGAAGTTTTTAATAGATAGGATTATTCCAAGTTTCTTTTTCTATAGTGTTGTAATTCTGTTCAGCGTTATTTAGTGTTTTGGAAAAATATGCTATTGGCATCTCTTTATTGTTTTCGTTTTTTTGAAGTAATATAGAGCCTACCGCAAAGTCTAAGGCGTCGGTTGTAAGAATAAATTCTTTGTTGAAATTAGGGAATTGTAATATTGGTGAAGTAGTTAGAATTTCTTTACATTTATTAAAACAGTTTCCATATTGTTCGTTATAAATATCAATGATTTGACCATTTCGTAAGCAACGGGTGAAAGGTATCGTCAATTTTGCAAAATCTGGGATGAATTTCCGGTACCAACCAATGGCACCAAGAAATGATTTTATTTATTTTTTTTATTTTTGTGATGTTTAATTTCTTAATTTTTTCTACTTTGGATGAGTCTGTTTTAATACCGTCTTGTGTAATGATATAACCGATGTATTTAGTTTGGTTTTGTAAAAATTCGAATATGTAAATTTGTATTTTAAGATTTGCTGTTCTGAGCTTTTCGAATACTAATTTTATATTTTGTAAGTGTTCTTCAAGTGTTTTTCCAAAAATAATTATGTCGTCGAGATAGACTAGACATATTTTATTAACTAAATCCCCCAATGTGACGTTTATCATTCTCTGGAATGTTGCCGCAGCGTTCTTTAACCCGAATGGCATGCGAATAAATTCATAGTGTCCGGACGTAGTAGAGAAAACGGTTTTTTCAATATCGTCTTTATTCATTAAAATTTGATGGAAACCAGAGTGTAGATCGATTGTTGTGAAGTATTTTGAGCATCCTATGTGATCTAATAGTGTGTCTATGTTAGGGATTGGGAATCGATCATCTTTTGTTTTTGTGTTTAATTTACAATAGTCAATCACTAACCTTGTTTTGCGTTTACCGGACGCGTCTAATTTTTTCTGAACGAACGAAATAGGTGAGTTCCAAGGGGTATGTGAGGGTTGTATTACATTTTCTTTTAATAAAGTTTGAATGTGTTCCTCGATATCTTGTTCAGAAATTTGTGGAAGCCTATAGTTTTTCGTGTGTATGGGAGTTTCTTCGCGAACTATGATTTTGTGTGTATAAATGTTAGTATTAGATAATTTTTCGTCTTTTTTTGGGAATAAGTCTTTATATTCTCTTATGACTGAAACTAATTTTTGTTTTTCTAAATTATTTAAATGTTCGTTTCTGATTTGAATATTATTGTTTAGTTTTAATTTTTCTAGATGATTATCTAATTCTCTTTCTTTTCTCTGTAATTTAACGATGTTTTTTACAAAGTCAATTTGTATGTTTAACTCTTTAAATGCTTCTATGCCTAAAAATAGGTTATATTCTTTGTGAAAATTATGAATAAAACATTTTGTCGGAATTTTATTTAGTTTTATTATGACATATTCGTTTATTGTTGTTTTTCCGTTTACAGTTTTAAAAGTGCATTTTTCATAATACTTTTTCATATTTTTTTCTCTCTTTCTTTTATTTCGATTAATTTTAGATTTTCTTTAATTATTGCATTTTTCTGAAGTTGGTTATATTCTGTTAAAAGAATTTTGGATTTATATTGTGCGAATTTTTGTGAGATAAGCTCTAAAGTTTTATCGGAACTAATTTTATTTCTAATTTGCAATATTTCTAATAAGATAGTTTCGGCCGTACTTTTGTCACAGAAGTTATTTGTTAGGTACGTTTTAATTCGGCCCAAGTTGCAAATTTATTTTCCGCTAATAATTCGGCGGCTTTGTGAGTGAGTTAATTTGTTATTAAACCAAACATATATGTTTGTTGGATATTACTTAGTGTTACATTAGTGAATGTGTTCTGTACGTCTTCTGCAGCGGATATGAAATTGTTAAGAATTTTTATATTTCCATCGTATGAAGAAATAATTTCTGACAGATTTTTGAGTTCTGATAATGTTGTAGTAGACATTGTTAAATTTGAATTACTTAATCGGCTTGGTCTCAATAAATTTATCTTTACCGCGATAATGTTGATTTGAGTATTTGCAACTTCTGAATCTAAATTTGAATTAAGATATTCTGATTCTGATGAACTATTATTATTAATTAATTTTGTGTGTTGAAACTGTGCCGATCTCTCGATACTTTTATTACTAGTCTAGCTAGAAGTATCCCTTTGTGTAATAATGTTATTAATTTGTTAATTATATTTAACTTAAAATGGTAGCAACAATATAATTGTGGATAGATGTTTTACGGACATCTCCGGGTTCTTGTTCTTCTCGTCATCTTGTGATTCTTCAGGAGGGCAACAGATGTTTTCGGTCGACGTGGACCAGTTACGGAACAGCAAGTTCTTCTCGTTCGAGCAGGACGTGATCTCGTAATGGAACAGCAAGTTGTCGATCTGGTGTTTTCTCTTAAAGATGGGCCGTGGTTAGGCCTTGGTGGGCTTAGGTTGAAGCCGTTTGGTAGTCTTGTAGATTTGTTGTAAAATGGTGTAGTGAAACTTTTTAAAAAGTACCACAGATTAAATTTTTGTATTTAATTTATCTGTGTCAGCACCATCCTACCGACTGCGCCAATTAAATATTGATGTATCGATTTTAATAAAAAAAAATCTTTTATTAATTTTTTGTTGCACTACAATGAAATGTACATATGCATTCAAAAACTTACAGGAACAAGTGAAACCTTATCTAATGTTACGTGCTATTTATGCTATTTCTAACTTACTGGAAAACTATTGGGTGTTTATCTGATGCAGCAAGTTACAACTTACAATATTTGTGAAGTTCCCTGAATATATTTTTCATAATGTGATGATCTCTTCGGCATTTTTCTCTGTGTTGCATCTTAGCACTCATTAGCACTGGCTGGCAGATCCAGGTCCTTTTTGTAGCGACTCAGCCACTGTGAAAATGTTCTGTGTCACTGTAAAATTTTTAATAATTGTAAATAATTTGAAAATTCTTGACTTGTATTTAGTAATATTATGAATTTTAATGTTGTTTAAAAGTCACTGGTATGGGATGGGGTAATAGGGACAAAGGTGAAAAAAGAATTAACATTAATTATCTCGACGTTGGTGGTTATATTTCAGCATTGTTTAATGCCATCTTCAGCTATATATAAACAGAAATACAACAATGTATAGAATCTGAACATTGTTGTATTTCAGTTTATATATAGCTGAAGATGGCATTAAACAATGCCGAAATATAACCATCAACGTCGAGATAATTAATTGTAAATTCTTTTTTCCCCATTGTCCCTATTATCCCGTCCCAAACCAGTGACCTTTAAACAACATTAAAATTCATAATAATAATTATAAATAATATATTTGAGAAATCTATTTGTAATTTGTGATTAAGTTAAATGAAATTTATCAAATTACTCATTTTTATTCGAAATTATCTGTATTATAGTACATACGAGGTGTGGCTATTAAATAACGAGACTGATGCTGTTTTAACATTTTATTTTGATTTCATATCTATTATCACCTTCAATATTCACCCCTCTTCTATTCCTCCAATGGTCCATGCGAATCTTCCTTTGTTCGAAACAGTGCTGGAAGTCTTTTTCTATCAGCTCCTTAAGGACGCGTGCCGCTTTCTTTTTCACAGCTCAAATCTTGTTACTTTTAAGGCAAATTTCACCTTAGGAAATAGATAGAAGTCGCGCGGTACAAGATCCAGTGAATAAGGCGGATTGTTCAACACTGGAATGCTGTACTTGGTTAGAAACCTCTTGACAGATATTGCAAAATGAGCCAGCGCATTATCTTGATGGAGAATCCATGATAAGTCTTTCCAAAATTTGGGTACTTCTTTCAATAAATTATAAGTTTCAGTAGCAGTTTTCCCATGTTTCATGTGAAATTTCACAACAATTCATTGCTTTACATACATTAATACAATAATAATATTTTCTGTTAATTTGTGATTAAGTTAAATGAAATTTATCAAATGACTCATTTTTATTCGAAATTATCTGTATTATAGTACATACGAGGTGTGGCTATTAAATAACGAGACTGATGCTGTTTTAACATTTTATTTTGATTTCATACCTATTTACTTATTATCACCTTCAATATTCACCCCTCTTCTATTCCTCCAATGGTCCATGCGAATCTTCCTTTGTTCGAAACAGTGCTGGAAGTCTTTTTCTATCAGCTCCTTAAGGACGCGTGCCGCTTTCTTTTTCACAGCTCAAATCTTGTTACTTTTAAGGCAAATTTCACCTTAGGAAATAGATAGAAGTCGCGCGGTACAAGATCCAGTGAATAAGGCGGATTGTTCAACACTGGAATGCTGTACTTGGTTAGAAACCTCTTGACAGATATTGCAAAATGAGCCAGCGCATTATCTTGATGGAGAATCCATGATAAGTCTTTCCAAAATTTGGGTACTTCTTTCAATAAATTATAAGTTTCAGTAGCAGTTTTCCCATGTTTCATGTGAAATTTCACAACAATTCATTGCTTTAATGTTGCAATTAACATTTTTCCGGGGAAACAAAAAAAAACTAATAAGAACGAAAGCTACGGCTATCCGGATTTGTTTACAGAAACGAGAGATGCTGCATTAGAAAGAGAAATCTTCACGCTAAAAAGATGATTGTCGTTGGATTTTGGCGCATGCGCACTTAATAATTATAATTAGCATTAAGAAAACCATCTACTTTCTTAAATCACACCCATATTTAATCAAAACACGCGCGGACAAAGGGAATGTTATAGTAATAATGAACAAAAGGGACTACGAATTTAGAGTTAACACATTTTTACAGGACAGCAACACGTTTAAATTACTAAAAAAAGAATTCCACACTTAAATTTCATACTGAAAATAATTTAATTATTAAACATTTAATTAATAAATAGATCCTTCCGGTAACTGCCAATTACCAAATAAAAATTTAAAATGCCTTGCCCCTGTTATTGTATAGTTTTCCAAAACTGATTGGTCTGTTCGTCATAGTGTTGCTTTTTCATCTTCCTCCTAACGGTAAACTGTCTAAGCAACTCTTTCGAACTAGTTAATAAATTATCATATTCCTCCAGGCTAAAAATTAATTTCTCTGTACGTAGTCAACATTTTAAATTTCATCCCCCATGATCTTATCTTGGACACATTGGCCAATAAATGGGATGACATTTGTGATAGAACAAATCTTCCTAAATATGAATTTCTTTGTTGCATAGAATGCTGCTTAAAATATTCCTATTTATTACATGGTAACTACTGTAAAAAATTAGTCGGTACTCCTATGGGCTCATGCTTAAGCCCTATTTTGGCCGAATTGGTAATGCCACATATTATTAATTCTAACGCTTTCATAGTACACATCTATATTCGTTACGTTGATGACCTCTTAATTTGTTTACTAGAATTAGACATTAATAATATCTTCAAGGCCTTTAATTCGATAAATTCACATTTGCACTTCATTTTAAAAATGAAGTCGAATTCTGCCATTCACTTTTAGATGGTACTATTATCAGAAAGAATGGTTCTTTCCTCACCATTTGGTACCGTAAACCAACGTTGTCAGGAAGACATCTGAACGTCTTGGCAGCTTATTCTATGTCATACAAGATTGATGTCATTAACAATCTTACTGACAAGGCTATCAAACTCACCAATCTCTAATTCCATACAGCTAACATTGAACTGATAACTACTACTTTACTACGTTGCGGCTACCTTGTCCGTCTAGTTAAATCTGTCATCAAACGTCGTGTATCCAAAATCACTGGAGTCAATCAAAGTTTCGATATGACAAAAATGATCCATCGGTAAATTTTACTTACTTGTCTTGTCCATATTATATATCAGCCGACCTCTCCAACACGTTCTGGACAAATACTACAGCAAAGTGGCATTTAAATCTTCCACCAACACTTCCAAATTATTCTCTAAAATTAAAAATAAAATTCCTGGCTCCGATCACAGTAATGTTGTCTATAAAATAAAATGTAAAGATTGTGATAAAATTTATATTAGTGAGGCAAAACAATTATCATATAAACATAATTACAATTTAAGCAAAGTCAACGGCTAACACACGCTCTTGTGGACCATAGTCTGAAAACTTCGCACGATTTTGACTTCGATTCCATTAGCATCTTACATAACGAATCAAACTGGACTAAACGTAAGATTATTGAAAGTTTCTAAGTCAATATGGATTTAAATTGTATCTATATCAAAACAAACCACTTAAATTGTAACAATTTTTATCGATCTGCCCTTAGTCCGCTAACTGATCATAGATAGCGCTTGTTGTGCTTCAATTATATTATTATAGATGTCACCTTAGGTTTTCATTTTTTTTTACTTGTTGTTTGGCCGTTGTCCATTGCCATGTTAGCCATTTTAGCAAATGCATTCGATTGTAATTTTTTTTGAATTTTTTACTGTAGGACTACACAAATATTTTTATGGTGTTGTTACTACGTAAGTGTATCTACGGTAATGTTTCACTCAGTTACTTTTGTTATATTTCATTTTAGGTGTATTGATAATGGTAGATTTGCTTTTAAAACGTTTACATTATAATACATTATTCCACCAAGTTTAATTATTTTCCTAATCAAATAATTATTAATCAAGTTCGTGGCGGATTTAGGTATTTTTACAGTGACTCGAGCCACTGTAAAAAATTTTCTGAACCATTATAAAAAAATTAATAATTATAAATGATGTATTTAAAAATCAAAATTGGTTATTCTACCACAGTAGTGCCATTTTAAAAGATTATTTTAATGATGTATTTGCTTTTCCAAAATATATGTGACTAGATAAAAGCGAAAATTTGCAATATGCTTTTAAAAAAATTAGTCCAAAATAATGCGAAATAGAGAAAAAAGTAAAATATATAATATAGAACGTGATATAAATAATATTAGTTTACGTGTATTAATAATTAATGTTTAAATTGCAACACAGTGTTAATTATTTTAAATAAGTTTATTTTATTATTATTTACCAGAGATGTATGTAATTTTTCCTGCGCGATACATTTTTGTGTATACCGGCTGTCTTCTTTTTTTATTATACAGGGAATACAATGATAACAGTTTTAATTGGCGATATATTTTATCTTATTTTAGTAAAAAATAAATAAATTAAATACGACTGATATTCAACTGCATTTAATGAATCTAAATTTCTGAATATACCTATCACGATAAAGACATAAATTAAAATTGCTTTCTTTAGTCTGTTTACACTCTGTAAAGACACTCTGTCTTGTAAAATAGACGAAATAATTTGACAGATCTGTCAATATAAACAATTAAAATAATTTCTTTTATATTGCTTGGCACTCTGTAAATAGCTTTCACGTTTATTTTATGACATAAATAAATTTAGACTCATTTAATACAGTTTTTAATTTTGAACATCGGTCGTACATAAAATTTTATCATTATATTTCCTATATAATAAAAATAAAGTAGACAGCCGGTTAAAACAATCTTAAGTTATTAATAATATCATGAAGTTCATAAATCATAGCAGCTCAGCATCGTTAAAAATCAGAAAAAAAAATTGTTGTTCCATTTAAAAAAAATCATAAGTTTGTGTTTTATCACGAAAATGTATCCCAAAAAAAATATATTGTTACACCACTGATTACATAGTAAAAGTGTAGCAACTTTTTTATTTCAAACTTTTTTCTCTATTTCGCATTATTTTGGACTAATTTTTTAAAAAGCATATTGCAAATTTTCGCTTTTATCTAGTCACATATATTTTGGAAAAGCAAATACATCATTAAAATAATCTTTTAAAATGGCACTACTGTGGTAGAATAACCAATTTTGATTTTTAAATACATCATTTATAATTATTAATTTTTTTATAATGGTTCAGAAAATTTTTTACAGTGGCTCGAGTCACTGTAAAAATACCTAAATCCGCCACGAACTTGATTAATAATTATTTGATTAGGAAAATAATTAAACTTGGTGGAATAATGTATTATAATGTAAACGTTTTGAAAGCAAATCTACCATTATCAATACACCTAAAATGAAATATAACAAAAGTAACTGAGTGAAACATTACCGTAGATACACTTACGTAGTAACAACACCATAAAAATATTTGTGTAGTCCTACAGTAAAAAATTCAAAAAAAATTACAATCGAATGCATTTGCTAAAATGGCTAACATGGCAATGGACAACGGCCAAACAACAAGTAAAAAAAAATGAAAACCTAAGGTGACATCTATAATAATATAATTGAAGCACAACAAGCGCTATCTATGATCAGTTAGCGGACTAAGGGCAGATCGATAAAAATTGTTACAATTTAAGTGGTTTGTTTTGATATAGATACAATTTAAATCCATATTGACTTAGAAACTTTCAATAATCTTACGTTTAGTCCAGTTTGATTCGTTATGTAAGATGCTAATGGAATCGAAGTCAAAATCGTGCGAAGTTTTCAGACTATGGTCCACAAGAGCGTGTGTTAGCCGTTGACTTTGCTTAAATTGTAATTATGTTTATATGATAATTGTTTTGCCTCACTAATATAAATTTTATCACAATCTTTACATTTTATTTTATAGACAACATTACTGTGATCGGAGCCAGGAATTTTATTTTTAATTTTAGAGAATAATTTGGAAGTGTTGGTGGAAGATTTAAATGCCACTTTGCTGTAGTATTTGTCCAGAACGTGTTGGAGAGGTCGGCTGATATATAATATGGACAAGACAAGTAAGTAAAATTTACCGATGGATCATTTTTGTCATATCGAAACTTTGATTGACTCCAGTGATTTTGGATACACGACGTTTGATGACAGATTTAACTAGACGGACAAGGTAGCCGCAACGTAGTAAAGTAGTAGTTATCAGTTCAATGTTAGCTGTATGGAATTAGAGATTGGTGAGTTTGATAGCCTTGTCAGTAAGATTGTTAATGACATCAATCTTGTATGACATAGAATAAGCTGCCAAGACGTTCAGATGTCTTCCTGACAACGTTGGTTTACGGTACCAAATGGTGAGGAAAGAACCATTCTTTCTGATAATAGTACCATCTAAAAGTGAATGGCAGAATTCGACTTCATTTTTAAAATGAAGTGCAAATGTGAATTTATCGAATTAAAGGCCTTGAAGATATTATTAATGTCTAATTCTAGTAAACAAATTAAGAGGTCATCAACGTAACGAATATAGATGTGTACTATGAAAGCGTTAGAATTAATAATATGTGGCATTACCAATTCGGCCAAAATAGGGCTTAAGCATGAGCCCATAGGAGTACCGACTAATTTTTTACAGTAGTTACCATGTAATAAATAGGAATATTTTAAGCAGCATTCTATGCAACAAAGAAATTCATATTTAGGAAGATTTGTTCTATCACAAATGTCATCCCATTTATTGGCCAATGTGTCCAAGATAAGATCATGGGGGATGAAATTTAAAATGTTGACTACGTACAGAGAAATTAATTTTTAGCCTGGGGGAATATGGTAATTTATTAACTAGTTCGAAAGAGTTGCTTAGACAGTTTACCGTTAGGAGGAAGATGAAAAAGCAACACTATGACGAACAGACCAATCAGTTTTGGAAAACTATACAATAACAGGGGCAAGGCATTTTAAATTTTTATTTGGTAATTGGCAGTTACCGGAAGGATCTATTTATTAATTAAATGTTTAATAATTAAATTATTTTCAGTATGAAAAAAGTGTGGAATTCTTTTTTTAGTAATTTAAACGTGTTGCTGTCCTGTAAAAATGTGTTAACTCTAAATTCGTAGTCCCTTTTGTTCATTATTACTATAACATTCCCTTTGTCCGCGCGTGTTTTGATTAAATATGGGTGTGATTTAAGAAAGTAGATGGTTTTCTTAATGCTAATTATAATTATTAAGTGCGCATGCGCCAAAATCCAACGACAATCATCTTTTTAGCGTGAAGATTTCTCTTTCTAATGCAGCATCTCTCGTTTCTGTAAACAAATCCGGATAGCCGTAGCTTTCGTTCTTATTAGTTTTTTTTTGTTTCCCCGGAAAAATGTTAATTGCAACATTAAAGCAATAATTTATTGAAAGAAGTACCCAAATTTTGGAAAGACTTATCATGGATTCTCCATCAAGATAATGCGCTGGCTCATTTTGCAATATCTGTCAAGAGGTTTCTAACCAAGTACAGCATTCCAGTGTTGAACAATCCGCCTTATTCACTGGATCTTGTACCGCGCGACTTCTATCTATTTCCTAAGGTGAAATTTGCCTTAAAAGTAACAAGATTTGAGCTGTGAAAAAGAAAGCGGCACGCGTCCTTAAGGAGCTGATAGAAAAAGACTTCCAGCACTGTTTCGAACAAAGGAAGATTCGCATGGACCATTGGAGGAATAGAAGAGGGGTGAATATTGAAGGTGATAATAAGTAAATAGGTATGAAATCAAAATAAAATGTTAAAACAGCATCAGTCTCGTTATTTAATAGCCACACCTCGTATGTACTATAATACAGATAATTTCGAATAAAAATGAGTCATTTGATAAATTTCATTTAACTTAATCACAAATTAACAGAAAATATTATTATTGTATTAATGTATTTATTTAATAAAAGAAAAATAATAATAAAATAAACTTATTTAAAATAATTAACACTGTGTTGCAATTTAAACACTAATTATTAATACACGTAAACTAATATTATTTATATCAAGTTCTATATTATATATATATATATATATATATATATATATATATATATATATATATATATATATATATATATATATCTGAGTCTGAAGTCAACTGACAACTGTCGTTTTCAGCAGTCAGGCTTTTATGTAAATCCGACATACGCTATGATTTATGAGTCCAGCCGGCCTTGCTACAACGCTACACTCGAACGGTCTCGACTAGATGACTCATACCTTGAGTATATTCGTTACACTGCGCCGTCCTTAATGCTGTTTCGTCTGGAAACAGATTTTGAAGAGTTACAGATGATTGATGACGAAATTTACAAGTCACACCCTTGGTGCATTCTGATGTCCTGAATAGTTCGATTTAATTTTGTCTTTACTTTGGGATCAAATCTACAGACAAGAATTTCAATTCCTGTGCGGTGGAAAAAAATTTCCAACATATTCCTGATTATCCTTCAATCCAATCAATCTAGTCTACGTCCCAATTTTGGTACTGCCAGCTTATAACGTCGTTATTTAATAGATTTTCTCGCAATTCAGTCAGTGTCTCCCATAACATGTGATAAGTGGGCTTCTGGGATGAACGTGGCTTTGTGACTAAGTAGTAAAGGTACCGTTTGCATTCCGAATTGTCTTGCAGTTGTAGTGTTTTCCCGAAACATGGACGTTAGTAAGCCAGTTTTTGTAGTCGTCCAAATTTCTTCTTGAAAACTGTAGCAATCCCTCGCGACATGTTTAAGTATTCTTTTTTTAAGTCTTCTGTTATACAAGGGGCAATTATAAAATGAATAGATCTCGATGTTCTTCTTTCGTTACGCCATATCATGTTTCATGACCAGTGGAATATTTCTTTATGAAGTTTTGATATGTTAGTTCGAGTTTGTGTTCTTGAATGCAGCGAACATTTACTGCACGGACATTCTTAGCTTCAGGGTTATTTCCAGCAAAAGAGGCTAGTTGATTCGGTATTTTCGTAATAAGGTAGATAACGTCATTTATCCTCTTTATTACTTCATAGAGTCCCTCCCAGCATGTTTGTAATTTCAGCGATACACTACGACGATTCTATATTATATAACCATACCGACTCTCCAGGTTCATATCCTCTCTTTTCGGCCCAGATTTCATAGTGATCTTTCATTTTGTCGCTTGAAGTTTGAATGTTAGAACGAACTTGCTCGTGAATGTCATTCATTCTTCTTCGTAGATCAGTGATGTAATCTTTCCCAGCTAGATCTTCTCCAGGTTTACTACAGAATTCCATATCGTACGATAACCGCAACTCGCATCCGAATGCGATGCTTGCGGGTATATTATTATTGTATTAAGTACATTCTCTTATATCATTGTTCATAATACTCTTTAGATATAGTTATTTAATGTATTTTGTAGTTCAATAATACTAATAAATTACTCGTGGCAATTTTTACTTTTGTACAGATACTTGATATATTTTCTTTGTATTTGCAATTCGCTACAAATCATTCTATACTTATTTTTAACTTTTAATGAAACTTTCTCATGGTTCTTCGAATTGTATTTTCGTAAAAATATCTTTGTGTTTGATTTCTAAGAAGACTACCTGTGGTACAGTGTTTCCTAAATTTTGATATAACTCTTTAAGCCTTTTAACCGACTAAGAAATAATTGTTTTACCTTAAAATTATTACACTTGTGACCTCGACTAGTTCTTTTCCCTTCTAACTTTCTAATCACCAAATTCAACCTCCCAAGTGGTTGGTACTACATCCTATTGGTCATCTTTGAAAACCCCTTCTTTTTAAGGGTTGGTCAATAAGTTTTCTTGTAAAAACACGAAAACTTTAGAATAGATAAGCTAATTCTCAAACTCACTACATCGCAACATTCAATCTAACTCTCAAAATCACTACATCGCGAACTTTAATTTCAAAGTCACAAAATTATTAGCACTACTTAATTTTTATTTTGTATACTCGTATTATATTTGTATTATTATTGTGTAAATATATGTATCGTTAAACAATTAAGAGTACAATTACAAAATTACAAATAAAATTTGGTGTCAAAAGTAATATTTATAATCACACGGGGTGATTTCCTGTAACTGGCCTTTTATTTGGAGCACAAACTACACATTTGTTGAACCTCTCTTTGACATCTTCTTTCAATTTAGCTAGTAAAATCGTTCTCGTAACTTTTCAGAAGTCTTGTAGACTCCAAGGTACCCTCTTCTTAGGGATTGATAACTGAGTTCTCTGTTCAGTACCTCCTTCATTCTTCAAGACACGTTTCAAGAGACCCTCACAAAGAGACCCATTGCTCCCAGAACGATTTTACATTCTGGGAATATGATGGAACATCTTGCCAAATCGGTTTGTTCCCGTTGTTCTTCCATTCTATTTTGATTTTAAAATCCGAGTTGTTTTCTTGATCTATACGCAATTTTTACAATTGCCATGTATTATGGACTACTATTGTTCTTAAGGCAGCAGTTTGATTTCTTCTATTCGGTAACAATACTTGCATTTCTCGGAACGTGGTCTCCTGGAAAACGCGTCAGCGATACGATGTTTAGTTCTCGCTCGATGTTCGATGATAAAATCGTATTTTTGCAGTCTTTCGATTTATTTTACTACCTGACCTTCTGGATTCTTAAATTGTAGTAGCCATTTGAAAGCAGCATGATTAGTTCTTATCAGGAATTTTCTGCCGCATAAATATATGTGAAATTCCCAGCGGATTTCACAACTGCCAATAGCCCTTGCATGGAAGCGCAATAGTTTATTTCCGGTTTCAACAGTGTTTTACTGAAGTAGGTGATAAACTCTTCATGACCATGTTGTATTTGAGAAACGACGCCGCCAATCCCAACATTGCTGACACCTGTATCCAGTATGAATTTTTCTTCTAGGAGAGCATAACTTAAGACTGGCGCGGTCGTCAACGAATGCTTCAATTGTTCGAATGCTGTTTGACAGTCTTTTTCCCGAGCAAACCTTCTTCGGTAAGTCATGTCAATGGTTTGGCAGTGTTGGCAAATCCGTGTACGTATCGCCGATAGTAAATACATAAACCAAGGAAACTTGTCTTTTGGTACTAGCCAGTCTTTGACAGCTTTTATTTTCTCTGTATCTACTGCAATTTCTTTACCTGAAATCATATGCCCGAGATAATGCACGTCCTTCTGGAATAGATGACACTGATTTGTTTCTTTCAATCTTTGACAAACTTCATCCAAATTCTTCATGTGACCCTCGAACGTTTTTCCAACCACAATAATAATATCGCGGTACACCAAAGATTTCCATGGCAGCCCTGCTAACACGGTTTCCATATATCGTTCAAATGTTGTAGGAGTATTGTAAAGTCCAAATGGTATAACAGTGAATTGTCAAAGTACTGTTCCGATGGTGAAAGCTTTCTTCTCACAATCTTTCGGTTTCAGGTCAACTTGCCAGTATTCGCTTTTTAGGTCCAACGTACAGAATAAGTTCGATGTTCAGAATATCGTCTATTCGGAGTAGTGGATAACTACATTTTTCATCACATTGTTAATTGACGGTATAGACACAAAATCGAATAGATCCATCCTTTTTATTCACTAATATTACTGCAGAGGCTCATGGACTACATGAAGGCTCAATCACGTCTTCTGTCGTTATTTCTTAAATTATCCTTTCAGCTTTTTTTATGCTTTCCATTTGTAACCTTCTTGCTCCTTGGCGGATGGGTCTTGCATCTCCAATGCACGTGCGACCTGATCCTCTCGTGAAAGTAGTACGAGTTTTTCTTCATACACCATTATTACACCGTGCTTGAGATCCAGTTTAAAACAATATTTGTTCATGATATCCATTCCACGCTTTAAAGTCATGTTTGATTTCGGCTATTACCATGCAATATTTGAAGGAGGTGTTCCCAAAGTTGATGGACAAATCTAATTCTCCACATGCTGTAACTTTGTTAAGTCGCTTCTTATTATTGTTTTTGTCGCATCCATGTTCAGTAACATTTGGAGTGGCCTCCCGTCAACAAGACCATCCACGAAAATGCTTTGACTTGATAATGAAGGGAGGCGATATATCCGATGGAAAGTGGCGCTACCAGAGTACGGATTTACGATTGCTCCAGCGCATTAACCGACTAAGTTTTCCAACTCAGCTTCTGTATCTTTTTCAGCGCTTTCCCGTTCTAGGTGCGCATTTCCATATCGCATATCTAAATGCTTGATTAGATGGTTGTAGTCTTCCTGTTTTCCTTGCTTTAGTATTTTCAAGATATCGACGGCATTACCACGCAACGCTACTGTCAACGTGATTGCCTTCTTCTTGAATGACCAACTGTTAGCTTTTGTAGGAGCTGCAAATTGTCTTAAATAATTGACCATAACATCTTTTCATTAAATTCCGCTGTTTTATATGAATTGTTGATGCAGTTTTCTCTTTTACTATTTTTTTTTCACTCGCTGCTTCTGTTTCTGGCATATCAGGACATAAGTTCGATGATATAATTGGTTTGAAGAATTTATCTTCTAATTGTTCTATTGTTTTTCCATTTTCGTCTTTTAATTGATTTAAATCATCTTGTAACTTCTATTCTAGTTTTTCTTCTAATATTCTAGAATTTTCTTCTTTTCTTCTGATTTTCTAGAATTCTCTTCTAACATTTGTTCCAAAGTTCTAGAATTTTCTGTCAATTTCTCTTTTATATATTATTGTAAAGTTCTAGAATTCTCTTCCATTTTCTAGAACATTTTACGATTGTTGCTAGAACCAATTTCAAATATAAATTCCTCTTGATTCTGGTTAGTCGATTCTACGGCCTTTTCTAGATGCTGTTGTAATGCTACTTTTAATCTTGAAGAGTTCAAATCTCGTTCCTCCGAGACTCTCTTGAGATCCACAATTTTTAATTGACTTAGTTATAAATCGAACGACGCTATTTTATTTATTTTTACTACACACTTTACTATTTAGTAACTTTACACCCGACACCATTTGTAACGTTTTTCGTATTCTCTGAAAATGTGTATGTTTTAAAATACAAAAATAACTCACAATTAATTATATTAAACGAACATAATAGTTATTTTTATAACAAGTGCCGAAAATGGCATGTAACCTTTTTCGGCACGTGTTATAAACAACATTTTTCCTACAACTGTGCGATTTAGTAAATCACTAAAATATTATTAAAATTTATAAAATTTTAATGATATTACATGAGAACGATGTTTTACGACGTTGCTATGGTTTGTTTGTTGATTGCTTGCACATTGTTCTACGTTATTTAAAAATATTTCACTAACGTCCAGATAATTTCTTCAAAATCATCTTGATTGGAATAGTACAGTGAGTGATTCTTCTTTATCATCAACACCTCCAAAGATAATTGAAGCTCCGGATCATACTATGTTGGATCTATTTTCGACAATGACAATCAACCTGCTGCTGGTACTTCTAATGCTTCCGAAATTGTTGTCAATAATATTACTGTTAATAATATGAACAGGTACGGAAAAAATCAATGTTTCTTTAGACACAAAAGTTTCCATTTTACATTATGTCGATATAAGCAACTGTAACAACTGTGTTAATAATATACACAAACAATAAATATGATGTATTTCACTTACTTTTTAAATAAAACCATTTATCGAAATATTTTACTTTGTTCGGTCCTTTTTATTAGTAGTCTACAGATTAGATATACTGTAAATTAAGGTTACGTTTATAAACGTCAAAATATACTACTGCATATTTACTAGCGCTGGTTCACCGTATCTTCTACTTCCATAAGCGTCTGTGGCCAAAATATGAACTCCGCGTTCGGCGCGAAATTTAAATCGTTGTCAAAACAATTTTCTTTTGACAGTTACGTAATGAAGCACTTTCCGCACTAGTGTTTCTTTGCTTCCGGAAACGCACTTGGTCTGTATTCATCTACTTTACATACGTAACCAAGGCAATTATAGTTACGTAATAACAAAGAAATCGCACAGTTGTAGGAAAAATATATTTATTTAATAAACGAAAAATAATAATAAAGGAAACTTATTTAAACTAATTAATACTGTAACACAACTTAAACACTAATGTTTAATACACGTAAACTAATATTATTTATATTAAATTCATAAGAACTATTATTTATTATCACGATATATTTATCTAACTAAGTCTGAAGTCCACTGACAACTGTCCTCTCGAGCAGTCAAGCGCCCACTTTTGTACAAACCCGACATACTCGATCTGTCTAAAACGTTTCAGAATCTTCTGGAAGATGCGCGCGTCCTAACACGCACGCTATGATTTACGCATCCTGCCGACCTTGCTACAATGCTACACTCGTACGTTCTCGACTGGATGACTCATGCCTTGAGTATATTCGTTACAATATTTTTCTTTATTTCCGACTATTTTTAAATTTAAATTTTTATTTTAATCTAATTACTGATGTATTATTTTGAAAAAACAAATACATCATTAAAATCTTCTCTTAAAATGGAACTACATTGACAATTTAACTATGTATCTCGTACGATTCTTGAGGTCCCAATGCTGGCCCAAAAACGAACAAAACTCACTCGGTATACCTAACTTAATAGTATTATTTAGTAATAATGTTTACTTAATTATTTTATTTATTGTGTACACTAGTAAAATTTAATTAAATATTTCAAAACAATAACTTTAATGTTCAAATCACATGAGAATAAAATAAAAATTGTATCCTTATCTCAGAAAAAAACTTTCAATCAAACGTATTTGACTCTGAACCAAAATAAAAATTGTTTTCATTTCATCCAAGCCTAAAGCTGAGCCACTGCAAGCAACTGATATCAGATATTTATTTGCGGTTTTACATTTCTGTTAATTGTTTCATTAGTTGGTTTTATTTTGTTTTATTTTATAATTTATATAAGATTGTTTTTCAAGGCGTATTTGTTTAGTGATAAGATTTCATAAAAACTTAAAATACTTCCAGGAACTACCAGATTTTGTCGTTGTATAATTAGCTAAGGCGTTATCTCTAAACTTTATCATTGTTTTTTTTATATATATGTAATAACATCCAATATACAAAATAAAAAAGATCTTTTGATAAATATCTAAAAAAATTGTTGTATCAGAAAATATGTACTTGATTTTAAAATTGTTACAGGAGAACACACATAAGGAACATATTCAAGTAATTAAATTAAAATTCTACGTACTTCAAATTAATACTATAACAATGCACAATATTTCTACTAAAGATGAAGGATATTACAAGTGTCGGCTAGAAAATCCCGAGTCCTTTAATGAAATATCAAGATATGTTTTTGTTAACGGTAAGTGATGCCTAGTCGAATTAAAGGAAAGTTACGCTATTAGTAACATGCATCAAAAACTAATGTTATATGTTGCAGACAAGAACAGAAATCGTAGTATACCTCGGATATACTCTCCAACTGGAGGCGAAATTGAAATAAATGCAGGAGCAAACATAACACTTCGCTGTGCAGGCTCCCGGCCTGTCACATGGAAACGGCCAAGGTGCCGTCACTATCAGGTATACGAGTCTGAATATTATGTATCTCTGAACTAATTCTTTTTTTATGGATCATAGGAAATACAACGGTAAAATTTTAATATGGTGCTAATTTCTGCCCTATTAATTTTAGAATAAAAGAATAAGCAGAATCATATTCTCATTGAAAAACTGCTTCTAATAACTTTAAAATTATTGGTAATTTACCTACTTATTTTTCACATGATATTAGTTCGTTTTCATTTCTTGCGTAGAGTGTTTAACTGCAGTTGTGTGGAATTCACTTTCAAAAACAAGCGCAGAGCGACACTCCCTTCCTTTCTTAACTTTTTGTTTCATTTTCAGTTTCTGCATTGTGTGGACTTTTCTTTTATATACAAGTGAAGGCTATCGGTTTCATGTTTTCTAGTCTTTGTAGATTCATTGTTAGATTCGTTGTTAGGAGTTATCGTAAGTAATTTGAGATGTTTTATGCATGTTATGTACGTCGAAGTAAGAAAATGAATGATAAGTGAATAGGAATGATTGGATAGATGTGAATGAAGGTTTGTTGTGTGATAAATCATTTCGAGTAATAAAGAAATGAGTTTATATGGAGTGATCTATGAATGTGGCTAATGTGAGGGTGGTGAGTTTGGATGAGAATGTTTGACGAGTGCTGATTATTTCATGAATGTAATATTTTATGAGTGATTTTAGGGTTCATGCTATCCCATTTGATGGGATATAGCGTGAAAATATGTATGTATGTATGTATAAACTCAAAATAAAATTTACAATCAAAAACTGATTATGCCGTGGAAAACAAAACATACAATTAAAACTGTCATATTGTTTCAGTTTGACATAAAAAACTTTGTTCATTGATATTTAAATGTTAATATAATTATTAAATTTATTGCAGGTATTATTGTAACAACAATAAATAACAATTTATTGAAAAATTAAAAATATTTAAAATTATGAACTAGTCTTTTATAATTTAATGAGGACTTTGTTAAAGTTAACGCGATAATTTGACTTGTGTGACGTAATAATTGATTGTATGTTTTATTTTCAAGGCACTCGGTAATTAGCTTGTATAATTTATTTTGCGTTTATCTCGTGAGAAATAAGTAAATTAACAATAATTTTAATGTCATTAGTTGCAGTTTGTCATTATGTATACTTGCTTTTATATACACTTTTGATCTAAAATTAATAGTGCAGAAATTACCACCATTAGAAAATTTTACCATTGTATTTCCTATTCTCCAACAAAAAAGTAGATACGCAATATAAAAATGGTTAAGTAACAGTAAAGTACTTTTTCCGTTGATCGTTCGTTAATGGGTTTCAATATAAAATCATACAATAATGACTCATATGAATGCATGATTTTTTATGCATGAACTCTTTTTTTGGATGCGTACAACATTCGTAATATAACATATATTGGCAAGCGCTAAGTTGTAGCAAAATGCTAATGAGAATTAAACGAAATGTTTTTGACACTTCTAGCTAAATAATAGTAACGTAGTACATTTGACGTACAGCTGAAATAAAAAGCACTTTCACGTTTTCGCTCGTTTCTACATAGTAACCTATATGTATTTGTTTGTTTGAACATAATTTCGTTAAAATGAGCCATTATTTTTGCGACAACTTTTGTTCGAGATCCCAGAGGTGGGCTCCAGCAGATATCTTGTACACCTTGGTTTCATTCCAAAAGAAAAGAAAAAATCTATCATGACTATTGGTTGAAATTTTGTTTTAGATAGAACATGTTTTAAATCTTGATGGGCTGTATCACACATACCTACATTTGACGAACTTGAGTTATTTTGACACTGGACTGTATCACTGTCTTAAGAATAGGTCCGACACACAAGCAGGGAATAGTTTTTTGACAAATCATCTGTTTACATCAGACAGAACATACATTTTTGTCAAAGGTGAGTTTTACTATTTAAATTTCATATATGATTTTGGTTTGTATTCATTCCCATATGCTTGTTTACAGATGAACAGAATCTCTATGTACCATATGAAAATGCAGAGTATGTTAATCCCTACACTAATGTGACAGTGCCATGTTTACCTACAGCAATTAGAGATATGAATGTATCACTTTCTTTAATGCTGTATCTAAACCGTGATCCTAAAACCCACAGGTACGTAATAATACGAGTATGATGACAACTATACAAAAGTTGGAAACGTAGTAATTTTACAATCTAGGAAACATCTGTAGCATCTGTAAGGGCCGGTATTATAATCTGCTAACTAGGTTCTTAATAACTGGCATTTTTTTGACATGCTATTTTTTATTTGTTTTAGGAATTTAGTTGGAAGATTGAAATATTGACTCTAAGGCAACTAGGCATATGCGCCAAAGAGGCTCACTGATGTTTTTGTTTTCCCAAAAAAATATATAGATCATTAGATATTTGTCGATTTATTTCTACTCAAATAATTTTTGGTCAATCGTATAAAATGTTTTAAATATAAAAGATAGTTATTTATACCGTCCAACAAGTGGCGTAAAAATGATATTATTCTAGCGTTTATTTTCGATATCTAACATATTTTTCGTGAAATGCTGTCGTCTAGTTTTTTCTTTTTATTTCTCAGTAGATACATCTTTTTATATTTGGACATATTTCATTAATTTTTCTTTTTTCCAGTCTTCTAATTTCGTTTTTTTATCTACTAGTAGGTATTTTAAATTCATTGTTCAGGTAGATTATTATTTTAATCTTTAATTCCTGATAATTTTTACTTGTAATAGGTGTAATAATATTTTTTCTTTATATTATCATTTATTGGTGTTTTAATTCTTTTTAATTTATTCTAATTATGTCTTTTTGTTCGCTGTTTGTTTTTTGCATTTCATTTGGAATTGCTATTAAGTGAATTGACCACAACATGAAATTCAATCAACACTTCATGTAGTTCCCATAATGAATGTTTCAAAAATGTTGAGATTCCTAATGTCAACTGTGCGGTAGTATCGACGCACGTAGTTCAGATATTAGCTATTTCCATGTCTTCTCCAATTTGCGATAACCTTAATTTGAAATTGAATTGCACTATCTTATCCTATATTGATTTTGCGTACTTTTCTTCATATTTAATTGTCTATTATTTGGTTTCCAACTATATTTATGGAAGAATGAGGTGTTTTAATCACCATCTTCATCTTATCTTAACCTTCACCAAACTGCATTCATTAATATAACAATTAATATCTAAAATGGATCGATATTTCAGAATATTTTCATAATATTCATCTTTAACTACTCTTCAGTTCAATATAAATTCATTTAAATTTCGGTATTGTATTTTTACAAGCCTTTTGAAATAATTTGTGTAGATTAAATTGGATAATATATAATTGACAAGGAATTATATGAATTGTTGTAGGTTGTAGGTAATTAGCTTATTAAATTTACTAAATTCGGAACTGATTCCATTATTGGAAAATATAGCTTCTACTTGAACCAACCAAAATTCAGGAAATGGTGAAACAAACAAACCTGTCAATTAGTATACACAAAATTTGTCTAGCGTAAATACTTGTAAACAAGTGCATCAGTCATTCAATGTGTTCCATTTAGATGAAACAGCTTGTGTATTTCAATATTTTCAGCAGACCATGATACATTGATAAGATAACTCACAAGCCATTGCTATACAGGCTGTTCCAAAATAATTGAAAAAATAAAAATAAAAATTCATTTAATGTACTCATCAGAACGCAAAAAGAATTGCATATTAAACATTGAAAGAACTGGTATACAACTTCAATTAAATAAAATAAATTTTAATAACGTGAATTTTAATGTTATTTGAAAGTCACAGTAAGAGGTGGGATAAATAGGGACAACGGGAAAGAATTTTTTTACATATTTAATCTTGAGAAATTTGGTTTATATTTCGGCATTGAATAATGCCATCTTCAGCTAAAAAATAGACAAAAATACAAAGATGTGTATAAACAATATGAAGTAATTAATACAAATAATAAGCTTTACAATAACAATAATACTTACAATAGGTGATGATGGATGATATGCGAATGGAGGCGGATGATGACTGAGCGAGTGAGCAAAATGATGGTGGTGTAAACAGGTGTGAAATAAGAAGAACTCGTGAACAGGGCGAACTGAGACAATCAGTACCGCTAGTTTCTCAACAGGTGGCGTCTGCATCAGGTTTTGCCGTCGGTAATAAATTTATCAATAAGTTTGTATTGTGGATGTAGGTTATTGTTGTCAGTACGTAAAGTAATGGAATTGGGGTTAGCACTGATGTAGATCATTTCTAGGAACATGCGAGATCTGTACGCAGCACAAGTGTGTAATATGAGGGTGTCGTTGAAATTGAAAGTGTGTGAGTTGTTGATGGCGTGTTGTGTGAGGGCTGTTTGGTGTTGTAGATTCTGGAGTTGTGGATTAGTACTGTATCTATTAGTGGTGGCTTTGTGTTCTAATAAACGTTTTTTTAAGTGTTGTGATGTCTGACCTATATATGTGGCGTTATTTACACAAACTAAAGCTAAGATACCCAAAGAACAAAAATCTAATCTCATTTACTCTATTAATTGCAATAACTGTAACGCAGACATCACAACACTTAAAAAAATGTTTATTAGAACACAAAGCCACCACTAATAGATACAGTACTAATCCACAACTCCAGAATCTACAACACCAAACAGCCCTCACACAACACGCCATCAACAACTCACACACTTTCAATTTCAACGACACCCTCATATTACACACTTGTGCTGCGTACAGATCTCGCATGTTCCTAGAAATGATCTACATTAGTGCTAACCCCAATTCCATTACTTTACGTACTGACACCAATAACCTACATCCACAATACAAACTTATCATTAATAAACTTATTACCGACGGCAAAACCTGCTGCAGACGCCACCTGTTGAGAAACTAGCGGTACTGATTGTTTTAGTTCGCCCTGTTCACGAGTTCTTCTTATTTCACACCTGTTTACACCACCATCAATTTTGTTCACTCGCTCAGTCATCATCCGCCTCCATTCGCATATCATCCATCATCACCTATTGTAAGTATTATTGTTATTGTAAAGCTTATTATTTGTATTAATTACTTCATATTGTTTATACACATCTTTGTATTTTTGTCTATTTTTTAGCTGAAGATGGCATTATTCAATGCCGAAATATAAACCAAATTTCTCAAGATTAAATATGTAAAAAAATTCTTTCCCGTTGTCCCTATTTATCCCACCTCTTACTGTGACTTTCAAATAACATTAAAATTCACGTTATTAACATCTACAAGTCAAGAATTCCCATATGAAATAAATTTTCATGTTCAGTATTTTTTATTCTTTAATGTAGGTAACCTACAAGTCCAATGGTACGAAAAATGTTTGCTTAAAAAAATACCCTTAAATTTGTTTCCAATAATTTTGAAAAAAACTATATATCTTCACGCTATATCCCAACAAATGGAGTAGCACGAACCCTAAATCACTCATAAAATATTCACTCATTACATTTATCAAATAATCAGCCCTCGTCAAACATTATCATCCAAACATATTACCCTCACTTCAACCACATTCATAGATGACTCCATATAAACTCATTCAATTATTACACTCGAACTCATCTATCACACAATAAACCTTTAATCACATCATGCCTATTTATTCATCTTCTTTCTTCAACGTACATAACATATGCATAAAACATCTCCAATTACTCACGCTTGCTCCTAACAACGAATCTTCAAAGATTAGAAAAGATGAAAGCGATAGCCTGTACTTGTATATGAAAGAAAAGTCCATACAATGCAGTAACTAAAAATTAAACAAAAAGATAAGAAAGGAAGGGTGTGTCGCCCTGCTCTTGTTTTTGAAAGTGAATTCCAAACAACTGCAGTTAAACACTCTACGTAAGAACTGAAAACGAATTAAAAGATAAGAAAGGAAGGAAGTATCGCTGTACGCTTGTTTTTGAAAGAACCTGTATAGGCTAACAATGAAAATATTTATAATTACAATATTATATCATCTTTGTTGAATGCAAAAAAAGTAAAACTGCTTGAGTAACTTTTTAAAATTTATTTTATATACAGGATGTTAATTAAAAAACTGGCCATCGGAGAAATCAGTTTTTCCTTGCGAAAAAGTTCCCAAATTATTTTAGGCAAAAATACTTCAAATAAACGTTGTAGAAAATTACAATCTGCATCCAACATGGTAATCAGATTTTATTTTTGACACTTCATAACCGAGAAAATCTAATTTAAAGTTTTTTGAAAATTCTGCATTCGTTGGTAATTGCGTCTTTAATTTGTTCAACATTAACAAAACTCTCTCTGTTCACAACATTCTTCAGGTGTCCCCACAAAAAAAAGTCTCACGACGTTAAATCGGGCGACCGTGTAGGCGAATTAATTTTTCCTCCTCTGTCAATCCAACTTTCCGGGAATGTATCGTTTAAGTACTCTCGTACTCCATGAGCATTATGTGCAGTACAGCCATCATGTTGCAACCACACAATTTCCAAATTTAAATTAGCTATCTCTGGTCCTACCTTCTCCATAAGAAGTTCTAAGTTTAGCAGTAGTATGTTTTAATAAGCCAAAATAATGTAGGAGAATAAGTAAAGGCTTAAGTTGTTAGCCATTTATTAAAGATATGTTTCGGCTAAGGTTATAACCATCTTCAGGTCTAAATATAAAAAGCAAAATCAACAATTAAGGAATTGTTGTTCAATACATAATTGAACAATTAACTCACCAAGTATAAAGATGTTAAAAACAGAGAACAAAGTAAAAATTTTAATTTTTGATAATCGAAGGTCAGGGTAAGCACGTACAAAATAAAAAAAGTAGTGAAGCTAACGTAGCATAAAACATGATTCTAAGTTTCGATGCTTACTCTGAAGAGTCGATGTCTAAGTATGTTTGTAAATTTATTTTTTCAATAAAGAACGGTACAATAATATGGCTTCCAAGTATACCAGCCCGCACATTTACTTTTTGTATGTATTGAGTATTAGTTTCTAAAATGTTGTGCGGACTACGCGGTGACCAATATCGACAATTCTGTTGATTTGGTGTTTTGTTCAAAGAAAACGTACATTCGTCCGTAAAACAAATTTCATTAATAAAATTTCTGTTTCCATTTGCCTTTTCCATTTCGCAAAGGGTGGAACGATTTTCAAAATCATTTAGAAGAAGTTCCTGATGGTAGTGAAACTTTAAAATGTTGTAAACTGATACATGGCTAATTCCGACTTCTGTAGCGATATCTCTTAAACTAAGGGTAGGGATTACTTAAATTAAAGCCGGGATATTCTCTTCATTATTATAAGATGTTTCATTAATTTCTTGTTTCTTAAAATTAAATGTTCCTGTCTCTTCGAATTTTTAAATAAAAGCTTGTACTGTGGTTTTACTTGGAATCGGTCGGTGTGTCAAGACTACACTTATTAAATCACGTATTTTTCTGCAACTTTGTTCAGAGTACCACCGTTTTATGATCTGAAGCTTTTCTTCATGAGAAAACTGTTCCATACTTTCAAAAATATTTGTTATTGAACGAAAATCACAAAACACAAACTTTTTTTAACAATTAAGATGTCATACAATTGTTTGTAATTTTGCTTGAGGTCCATGACTATCGCTATAATTACGCAATTTTCAAAAAAGTTTAAAATTAATTTTTTCAATTATGAAATATCAAAAATAGAACCTGATTACTAAGTTTGATGTAGAATTTAATTCTCTACAACGTTTATTTGAAGTATTTTTGCCTAAAATAATTCGGGAACTTTTGCGCAAGTAAAAACTGATTTCCCATCTTAAACGTCTATGGCCAGTTTTTTAATTAACACCCTGTATATATGCTTCAGCCTCGGTGGTATAACACAGTACATACTATATTAAAAAACAAGTGTTACAATTGGTAATTGTAACATCTGATTTTCAGACTACTTTTTCTATAACGCATTCATTTACTTTCATAATAAAATTTTTATAAAAAAAAAAATTAAGTGTCAAGGTGGTAGGTAATACTGAAAGATTTAATAAACATTTGAAATTTAAGTAATTTTGACATTAATTAGTTAATTTAGAGATATTCATAATTATCTAGGTTATCTTATAAAACAAAATACCGTTAATTTATAATAGCTTTGTTTGTTTCACTACGTTGCAGGTATTGTAAAACACGGCGGTTAGTTACAGCTGCGTTTTAGTACGTATATACCACAAAAGTTGACAGTAATATTTAAGACAATAAAATAATAATTTTTGTTTTTTTCATCCGCAGTAAATAATTTTTTTGTTATGTATGCGACGGGCTAGCAACTCGCCATTTGGAAAATAAATAAGTGCTAAAAATTTCGAAAATTCGCCTCGGAATCAGGACAGATCAAAATTACGACGAACGCTTAGACAACAGACTATGAGAATGGCGACCTGGAACATACAGGGACTCAGTAACAAACAAACGGAAGTCTTCAAAGAACTGGAAAGTATGAAAATTGACATATGTGTACTAACAGAAACGAAGAAAAAAGGAAAAGGAAACGAGGAAATAGACGAATACTTTCATATTTATAGTGGTGTGAGTAAGGACTCAAGAGCAAAAAGAGGAGTTTCAATAGCAATACATAAAAACCTGCGAAATAATATAAGCAGCTGGGAAGAAATCGATGAACAAATTATAAAACTTGAATTGATCAAAAATGGCCACAAGGTTATCATTATTGGTGTATACGGTCTCAGTGAAGACGCGGAGAAGATGATAAAAGACGAGTTTTATGAAAAACTATTGGATATCCTCACGAACATCCAAGACGATAAGGAAATAGTTATTTTAGGAGACCTCAATGGAAGGGTCGGAATAGAACAGAATAACCCTGTAGTAGGAAAATATGGCGAGCAGGCATAGAACGACAATGGGATGCGTCTAAGGGATATATGTGAAAACATGAGTCTAAAAATAATGAATGGCTTCTTCCTGCACAAAGATAATCATAAGTTCACGTGGATACAGCCAACTAAAGGGCTAAGATCAATAATTGACTACGTCATTCAGCGCCAAAATTCCAAATTAAGAATAACAGACGTAAGGGTATATCGTGGACCGGAATGTGGATCAGACCATCATTTGGTAATAGCGAAAATGATAATTAATTATAGGAAAAAAGCTTCAGAGAATAGACTACAAGAACAAAATGAAAGAAAAAGACTTCAATTAAACAAATACAACCTAGAAAGCTTCGAACATGAATCAGTTAAATTCTTATATAAACTGAGATTAGCTAATAAACTGCATGGAATCTGTATAGAAAACTCCACTGCTGAAGAAACGTACCAAAAGATCAAAAAATGCATAGAAGAAGCAGCAGCAGAATCTATCGGATTCAAAGAAAAGATAGTTGAAAAAAAGCCGGAATGGATGTCAGGAAATTTAAAGAGTCTTATAGAAACAAAAAAAATTGGCATACCAAAGATGGTTAAAAACACATGAAGATATAGATCGACAAACATATGCTAAATGGAATAGAACAGTTAAACAAGAGGTAAAAAAAAGTAAAAACGAAATGTAGGGAAAAAATGTGAAAAATTAGAAAGATGCATGGGAGGTACAAGAGTTGCCGAGGCATGGAAAACTCTAAAAAACGTTAGAAAGGAGGAAAAACAATCAAATAATATACAATTAATAAACATGAATGAATGGAGAGTATATTATGAGTTACTGCTAAACGAAGATAGAAAAGAGTACGGAATGCAAGACAAAAATATGGACACATCAAACTATAGAGATGTAGAACAAATAACAAAAAAAGAGATACAAGAGGCCTTGAGACATTCAAAGAATGGAAAGGCAGCGGGGCCTGGAAACATACCTATTGAACTAGTAAAGTATGGTCCAGATATTTTACTTGAGCTTCTGACAAAATTGTTCAATAAATGTATGATTGAAAGAGAGGATACTCCACAAGATTGGAACTTGGCATACATAAGCTCAATTTATAAGATAGGAGACCAAAAATTTTGCCAGAATTATAGAGGCATAAGTGTTACTAGCGCAATAGGTAGGTTGTACGGCAAAATTATAAAGAAAAGAATCGAAGAAGAAGTCCTGGATATAGCAGAGCAAAGTGGCTTTCGTGCTGGAAGATCGTGTCTTGATAATATTTTCGTTTTACAACAAACAATAGAAAAACGAAGAGCTAGAAACATGCCCACTCACCTCATATTTGTAGACTTACAAAAAGCATATGATACAGTGCCCTTCAAAAAACTGTTTGAAGTATTGACAAAGATCGGCCTCAGTAAGACGTATGTTCGCTCCATATGGAATATTTACCGAAATGCAAATAGTGCAGTTAAATTAGGAAATTCAATTTCGAAACCTTTCACAGTCACAAAAGGACTCAAACAAGGTTGCAGTTTATCACCTACCTTATTCAAAATAAACAAGGGCTGTACGGTGTAGCTTTTATGATAATGAACAATATGAGAGATAGAGTACTGCAGTTCAAACCAATAAACGAAAGAATGGCGTACCTGCGAGTTGAAGCTAAACCATTTAACATATCAATAATAAATATATATGCACCTACAGAAAACGGTAAGAAAGAAGAAAAAGATAAATTTTATGATAGACTAGAAAGGGAGATGGAAGAAATAGCAAAACAAGATATAATAATAGTGACTGGTGACTTCAACGCTAGAATAGGGAAAGAAGAATATATTAGGGAGGTAGCAGGAACGCACACGATACATAACACAACAAATGATAATGGCCAGAGACTATGCAACTTTGCAATTAGTACAAACTTGATCATAAGCAGTACAAAGTTCGAACATCCATGGCAGCACAAAATAACGAGGACGACACCAGATCAGAGATTTCACTCACAAATTGATCACGTACTAATAAACCGAAGACACCAAACCTCGATGATGGATGTGAGAACATATAGAGGTGCTTGCGCAGATACAGACCACTATATGGTAACAGCAACAATAAGACAAAAACTGAACATAGCCAGAAAAAATATAAATGGGAAAAGAAAATGGAATAAAGAGAAACTAATCAAGGAAGACGAAAGAAGGAAATACGCAGAAAAGGTAAAATTGAACATTATACAGAAAGGAGATACCAGTAATGTAGAAGAAGAATGGCACGCGATAAAGCACAGCATAATAAACGCAGCGGAAGAAAAAATTGGTTTAAAGCAAAATAACAAAAGAAAGGACTGGTACAATGAAGAATGTGGAGCTATATCCGAAAAAAAGGCAAAAGCAAGAATTAAATGGATACAAACTAAAGAAGGAACCCATAAAGACGAATATGATAAAATAAGGAAAGAATGTAAAAATGTGATAAGGAGAAATAAAAGAGAATGGATGAAATGCAAGATGGAAAATATAGAAGCAAAAAGAAGAAACAATAATACAAGGCAATTCTACCAAGAAATAAAACAACAAAAGCAAAAATTTGTGAACAGAATAAAAATAAACAGTATAAAAGACAGAAATGGCAAACTGAGCGAAACGGAACAACAATATAATCAAATATGGGAGGAACACTTCAAGGAGCTACTAAATGAACCAATAAATGAATACGAAGATAACGAAGAAGAGGAGTTAGAGGAGATTGAAGAAGGAAGCGGAGAAGAGATAGTCAAAGAACCGACGTTAGATGAAGTCAAGCGAGTAATCCAAAACAGTAAGAATGGTAAAGCCCCAGGGAAGGACGGAATTGACATGGAACTACTAAAATATGGCAGTGAAGAATTGCATGAGCAAATGCACAGACTAATAGCCAGGATATGGAGAGAAGAGGAGATGCCGCAAGAATGGGAAGTGGGACAAGTAGTGATAATACATAAGAAAGGTGACACAAAAATATGCCAAAACTACAGAGGTATAACGCTACTCAACAATACATACAAGGTACTGTCAACAATATTACAGACGAGAGTGGCAAAGTCGGCAAGAAATAAAGTTGGTCAATATCAATGCGGTTTCGTACAAGGGAAGTCAACGATAGACGCAATACACACGCTCAAACAGATTGTAGAAAAAGCGCACATGGCAAAAATAAATATAGAGATGCTATTTATAGATTTTCAACAAGCGTTCGACTCAATCAAGAGAGGAAAACTAATGACAGCCCTCAAGGAACTAAAAATAGAACCGAAACTGCGAAGATTAATAAAAATGACAATGAACGAATCAAGAATCAGCATAAGAACCAACAAGGGAGAGACAAGTGAATTTAAAATAAACAAAGGTGTGAGACAAGGCGATGCCCTATCAGCAACCCTGTTTAATCTGGCTCTGGAATACATAACAAGAAAAGTAAACGGGAACACAATTAGAACAACTGGCAGCCAAATAATAGCCTATGCCGATGATGTAGTCATTATAGCAAAAAGAAGAGATATAATGGAAAAGATATTAAACGAAATAGTATCAGAAAGTAAAAAACTTGGATTGAAACTAAACGAAAGCAAAACGAAGTTCATGAAAAATGGAAAGGGAAACAGCAACAGAAAAATAATGCTAGGAGAACACGAGTTCGATGAAGTAGAAAAATACAAATACCTAGGAGTAATGATAACTAATAAAGGGGATAGAGAAACAGAAATCAAAGAAAAAATATTTTCAGTGAACAAAGCTTTCTATATGTATAAGGACCTATTAAAAGATAAAATACTAACGAAAACATCTAAAATGAAAATATATAAATGTATGATACGGCCAATATTGATGTATGACGCCGAAACAATTACCATGACAAAAAAAGAAGAAGAACAACTAAGAATAACAGAAAGGAAGATAATGCGAACGATAATGGGACCAATTAAAGATGGCAATGAATATAGAGTAAGAATGAATTATGAAATAGAGCAAGAAATAGAGGAAGACATAGTTAGGAAGATAAAACAACAACGAGTAAAGTGGCTAGGACACGTATGGAGGGCAGGAAAAGAGGAAATGGTATACTCCACCCTAGAATGGGATCCAGGAAGGAAAATAAGAGGAAGACCGAGATCAACCTGGATGCGAGAAGTCCAGAAAGACCTACTCACTGCAGGAATTTATAACTGGAGAGCTAAAACATATAACAGGGAAATATGGAAGCAAATAAGCTCAAAAATATAAAAAAGAAATATATGTATGTGTGTATATATATATATGTATATGTATGTATATGTATGTATATATATATATATATATATATATATATATATATATATATATATATATATATATATATATATATATATATATATATATTATATGAAATTATATGAGATTATGAAATAACAAAGAGAGAGAAATAGGGAGTGATCCCCCCTAATAACAAAGGATTGAGAGGGCTTCGAGAGAAGTGGCTCAACCCCATCTTGGGGTGTTTAGCCAGTATATATATATATTCAAAATATATATTCAGGAAGCATTGGAATCTTGGAGACGCAAAGTGATGAACATGGGAATTGAAATGGATGACCACTGCTTGACAACCCTCTTATTTGCCGATGATCAGGTTATCATAGCAAATGACGAAGAAGACATAGACTATATGTTTAGAAAGCTAGTCGAAGAATATAAAATATGGGGCTTAAACATGAATATGACGAAGACGGAATACCTTGTTGTAGCGAATGACACAGATATGTCAGATCCAGAATTACAAATAAATAAGAACATAAAAAAATGCGATCAGTATGAATATCTGGGCAGCATCACATCAAAAGATGGAACATCAAAAAAGGACATACAAAATAAGGTGCAGCAAGGTCGAAAAAGTATTAGAATTCTTAACTCAATACTTTGGTCGGATCAAATAAATTTAAAAACAAAAATGACAATCTACAAGATGATTATAGAGCCAATCTTAACGTATGGTTCGGAATGTTGGCAATTCTATTATATTATTTATATTCCTAAAGCCGACAAACAATTTTCAGCCCATTAAAACTACCCCTGTGTCTCTCTCTCCACTACCTTGGGGACCGTAATTTGACGGCAGGTAACCACACTTCACGCACAAAAATATATCACTTACTGAGATTTGCTATGGCAAAGTGCCACATCCAGTAATGGGTAAAAGGTGTGATGATATATTTATTTATATTTTATTTATGGAAGAATTTGTTTCAGAAGTGGCTTTGTCATCGAAAAGTGAGGAGGATTCGACGAGAGATACAAGTTCTGTCGAAAATGATGAATTTTAACCTAATAATTGTTTGAAATGATTACCTATAGTAAAATTTCAATTCTTTTAATTCATATATCACCAAATATGGTATGATTCGGAATACTTTATGTTTAAGATAATTGACAATTGTAAATTTATAATTTTTTCAACTTTGTCTGAATGCTCTTTTTGTTAGAAATACAATTTGATTTATGTTTATTTAAGTAATCTAGTATGTAGTTGCTGTAGTTAAAATATAATTTCCTGGAATTGTTAGCAAAGTTGTTTATCAAATAAAACTTCACTGCAACAGGTTATGGGCCCAGAATAAAAAGATGGCTCAAATAAGTAATGACGAAAAATATTTTATGAACCTCTTTGATGGGACGAACTTTGCTAACTGGAGATTTCGTATAGAAACTTTATTAGAAGAAAGAAATCTGTTGGAGTATATTGAAACTGGATTGATTGACAAAATTTTGCAAATTAATAAATCAGATCCTGCGAAGAAATGAGATTTAGAAAGCAAATATCGTTTATGTGACAAGAAATGCAAATCACTTATCATACAAAGAATTGCGGATAATCACATTGAGCATATTAGAGATAAAGCAACATTAAAAAATATTATGAATGCATTGGAGGCAGTTTTTAACGAAAAAGTATCTTTGGTCAGTTGTATCTTCGCAAGAAACTATTAACTATGAAATATAGTGATACAAAACGTTTAGATGATCATTTTCTAATTTTTTATGAAACAATTCGTGAATTGGACGCATCAGGAGACAAACTAGAAGAAAAGTATATTATTTGTCATCTTTTGTTAACAATGCCTGAGTCATTTAGTAATGTGGTTACAGCATTAGAGGCACTTGATCCATTAAATCTTAATCTCGAAAAGGTAAAGGCTCGATTGTTGGATGAATCAAGGAAGAAGAATGAGGCAAATGTTGAGAAAATAACTAATAATGAAGGAACGACAGTTTGAGTAGCTAAAATAAATTTACGTACCGATGTAACAAATACTGCCGAACTGGTCATAAGGAATCTGAATGTTTGGTGGAAATGAAAGGTAAAACTAACATTTTTTCAAGGAAAGCTCACATGAATATTAAAGATGATAGTGATGATATAGATGAAGAAAAACCTTTTATCATAAGTACAAAAACTGATTTTAATGACTCGTATAATGCTAATCTTTCTTCAATAAGAAAATCAAAGAATTTAGATTTTTGTCTTGATTCTGGATGCACAGATCATTTAGTAAATAATGACAGTTATTTTTGGTATCCAAGGGATCTAAAGACACCAATTCAAATAAAAATTGCCAAAGTTGGAGTTACACTGAATGCTACAAAGATTGGTGATATTAAAATAATTGTTTTATTAAAAAATGCAGAAACAATGTGCACAATTAAAAATGTTTTATTCGTTCCTGAGTTACCTACTAATCTGCTTTTAGTTAGGAAAATTGAAGACACCAGATTTAAATTGATATTTGAAGATGACAGAGCAAAAATTTTTAAAGGAAACAAAAAAATAGCAGAAGGAGGAAGATGTGGCAGATTATATAAAATAAATTTCAAATTAAATAAAGTTTGCAATAACATGAGTAATGTCCAAACAATTTCACTTCCAGATTTATGGCACGCTAAATTAGGTCACATAAATAACTCAGATCTTTTAAAATTAATAAAAGAAAAAATGGTTGAAGAAATTCCAAGTAATATTATTGCAAGAAATATTTCTGATTATGAAGCATGTATTAAGAGCAAGCAAACAAGAAGTAAATTTAGTAATCATAAGTTAAATAGATTCAAATCCCAAAAGCCTTTAGAAACTATCCACAGTGATGTTTGTGGACCAATAAAACCAGTAACTTATAACAATTATCGCTATTTTGTTACTTTTCTTGAAATATACACTCATTTTGTTACTGTGTATTTACTTAGATCAAAGGATGAAGTAATTTATAAATTTAAAGATGATGACGCAATGGCAACAGCACAGTTTGGGACCAAGATATCAAGGTTCACTTGTGATAATGGTGGTGAATATTCGTCCAATGAATTTAAGAAATTCTGTAAAGAGAAGGGAATCAAACTGAATTATATAGCACCATACAGAACACTTCTGGGCAAAGCTAGAACAATGATGTAGTATAGTAATAACTTGCCCAAGTACTTATGGGGAGAGGCGATTCTTACATCTGCCAATTTAATCAATCGAAGTCCAACCACGGCTCTAAATAAATCAGTAACACCTGCTGAACTTTGGTTTGGAAGAAAACCTGATTTAACAAAATTAAGAATATTTGGATATCGAAGCTTTTGTCATATTCCAAAAGAACTTAGAAATAAAATGGATGGAAAATCTTTACCCTGTTTAATGATTTGATATACACTTCAAAGCTATAAGCTTTGGGATCCTTCCAAAAGAAAAATAATAGTGTCACGAGATGTTGAGTTTTTGAAGTAACATCATAAAGTGGAGTTATTACATCTTAATACTTGTATCAATTTACAGCCTATAGAAAATAATGAAGTTCAACTATCTAAAGAAAATGATCCAGTATCAGTAGAACTTCTATTCGAGAAACAGATTTCCAAGGAAAAGCAACGAATAAAACAAAAACTTAAATGGCATATGGATTATGATTTTGCTTCTTATTTAACATTGTCTGCAGAAACTTACATTGAGAATACACCAGAGACACTAGATGATGTACAGAAAAGTCCAGATAGAAAATATTGGGGAAAAGCTATAGAAGATGAAATAAAGGCGTTAGAGAAAAATTAAACCTGGGAAATGACAGATTTGCCTCTTAATAAAAATTTAATTTCCACAAAATTGATTTTCTGAATAAAACATGACACTAAAAATAATGTAGTGAAATATAAAGCTCGTTTAGTTGCAAAATGTTTCAGACAGTAGTATGGGTTTAACTACAAAGAAACTTATGATCCGGTTGCTAAACTTATCACACTTCGTGTTCTTCTTGCTATAGCTAACCAAAATGATCTGTACATTCATCAACTGGATGTTAAATCAGCATTTTTACAAGGCAATCTTGAAGAAGAAATGTACGTGGAACCACTTTTTAGTTATAAACCTGGGAATCTTATATGTAAGATTTAGAAACCACTATATGGTCTGAAACAAGTTCCTTTTCAATGGAATAAACGATTCAATAATTACATTACTTTACTTGGATTTAATCATTCCGAAACTGATTATTGTTTATATTTGATAGAAGTTAATAGAATTCCAATTTATCTTCTTATTTATGTTGACGAGTGTCTTTTAGTTACTACATATTTATCAGATCTTCAAGCTGTTAAACAAAAATTAACTGATAAATTTGACTGACTGATCTAAAAGAAATAAAGTGTTTTCTTGGTTTAAAAATTGGACGAGATACCGAGAAAAAGATCATGAAGCTGAATCAGACCCATTATTTACAAAATATTTTGAAACGTTTTAATATGGAAGACTGTAAACCTGTTTCAACACCAATAGAAGTTGGATTCAAGTGATTATCAAATTCTGAGAATGAAAAATCTCATTACCCGTATAAAGAGCTAATTGGTTGTCTGATGTATGCTGCACTTATGTCTAGACCAGATTTATCAGCGACAATCTCGTATTTCAGTCGTTTCCAGTCTTGTGCTACAGACACCCACTGAAAATATCTACTACGAGTATTGCGATATATTAAAGGAACTCTAGATTTGAGCCTGGTTTACGAGAAAACCGAAAAAGAAAATGTATTAATTTAGATGTTGATTGGGGTTCAGATGTAAATGACCGTAAATCCATCACTGGTCATCTTGTTCAACTACATGGATGTACTATTTCTTGGGTCTCAAGAAAACAAAATATTGTTTCTCTTTCATCAACGGAGGCGAAAGATGTTGCACTCTGTAGTTCTATTTATGAACTACTTTGGACTCAATCACTGTTGAAAAATTTATTAACTTCGTTTCCTCTAACCACGATTATATTTGTAGACAACACTAGTTGCATTAAAATTGCAGAAGAACCTAGAGCATACAAGCGTAGGAAGCATTTAAGTATTAAATATCATTTTATTCCAGATATCATAAATGATGGTAAAATGATACTAAAATATATTCCAACTTCTCTGCTTGTTAGAGACATCATTATTAAAGGGATTCCTATATTAGTCACTTAATCGTCAATAGCTTTGGCGGTGGTATCGGCACGTTTATTCCTCGGTATACCGATGTGAGATGGAGTTATTTTTTTGGGTTAAAAGGAAAAGGAAATGGTGAATATATTTGATTATAGAGTTTTTAGGATACATAGTATTGAGGGAATATAGAGAGCTAAAAGAGTCGGAGTATATGGTGTATTTTTGCTTGTCTATTTAGTTTTGGTTTATATATTGTATGTACATTTCAGCTGTGCAGATACCGAGATCTTCGGATAGATAGTATTTATGTATTTTGTCGTTTATTATGAAAGCTATTCCCACTGTATTGTTAGATCTTAAGGTATCAGTGTAGATGATTTAGTTTTTTTGATGAGTTTTTTATTTAATTGAATTTATTTTTGTTTATTTCATGGTTAGTATCTTTTTTTATATTTTTGAATGTCAACATTTATTTCGAGCATTTCAATAGACGATGGGGAAATACTAGGATCTACATTTGTTTGGAGATTGGGTAGCATTACTTTATCAAGAGACGCGGTAGTGTCTCTGGCCAAGTACAAACGACAGTGGTCAGACACTACAGTCTCTTAGCCCAAGTGAATAATTGCCCGTTTTCGCACTAAAAAATTAAGCCCAAGCGGATACAAAAGTATGTATTGACCACCGTGTAGCCCGCACAAAACTGAGTAGAAACACAGAAGTTTCATGCAATTTGGTCCATCCGTTAAATGATATATTATTAATAATACAAATAATATAATATATAAACACACAATATTTATTAAATTTTTACATTGTTTGATTTTTGCAAAATTGCAATTTATATTTTCAATTTTAAACATTTTTTTTTACTTTTTTTACAAAAATAATCTGATGAAACTCACTACATTTTTTATTATTAATAATAGAAATGTTATAATAAATAAATAAACAATATTTTTATAATTTTCTACGTTAGTTTGCTTTTGCATTTTTTGTCAGTTTTTCAAAATTCTTTTTAATTTAAAAAATATTAATTTCCATTTTTTTTTTACTTTTTAGAAAAGGAATGTGATTTCTTTAAGAAGGTGAACCGAAAAGTCCTTATGACATCTTACATACATGTACATACATACATACATATATATCTTCACGCTATATACCAACAAATGGGGTAGCATGAACCCCAAAATAACTCACAAAACATTCACTCATCATACTCATCAAACAATCACCCCTCGTCAAACATTATAATCTAAACACACCACCCTCACTTCAACCACATTCATAGATCACTCTATGTAAACTCATTCATTTATTACACTCGAAATCACACAACAAACCTTCAATCACATTATCCTATTCACTTATCATACATTTTCTTTTTTTTCAACGTACATAATATATACATAAAGCATCTCAGATTACTCACGCTCACTCCTAACAACGAATCTACAAACATTAGAAAAGATAAAAGCGATAGCCTGCACTTGTATATGAAAGAAAAGTCCACACAATGCAGTAACTGAAAATGAAACAAAAAGATAAAAAAGGAAGGGAGTGTCGCCCTGAGCTTGTTTTTGAAAGTGAATTTCACACAATTGCAGTTAAACACTCTACGTAAGAACTGAAAATGAATTAAAAGATAAGAAAGGAAGGGAGTGTCGCTCTACGCTTATTTTTGAATGTGAGTTCCACACATTTGCAGTTAAACACTCAATATAAGATCAGAAAACGAATAAAAAAGATAAGAAACGAAAGGAGTGTCGTCCCTGCGCTTGTTTTTGAAACTGAATTTCACACAATTGCAGATAAACACTCTAATGAAATTACTAAACAACAAAACTAAAATCAAAAATCTTGCACTTTTCTGAAATCATTAGATTCATTCCGCAATTAATCTTTGCCAAACGTTCCTATCCTGACACACCACTTTAGCTTCATCCACATTCATAATTCCTTCCATACAAGCACCTTTATTCTTCATACTTGGAAACTTCCGTTCACGCAATGCCATTCGTAGCAGTACAACCATGTCCAAATTAAAAAGCCACGGAGACATCCCACAACCTTGTTTCACGCCAATATCTAAACAAAACCAATCACTCAATCTACCATTAACTCTCACCGCAGCCTTACTACCTTCATACAGTGCACGAATTGCCCCCAACAAATTACTATTTATACCGTACTGTACAGTACATTCCATAATGTCTCGCGATGAACACAATCCTATGCTTTTTTTAAAATCGAGAAAGCCACAGAACACCTTCTTGTTCTTAGTAAGTGACTTTTCAACAATCATATGAAGAGAAAAAAATTGATTCACACACTCTCTCTCAGGCAAAAAAAACCCACCTTGCATATCGCTTAACTTGGAGATTGTTAAGGTTTGTACCTTATAAATAAGAATTTTGCCATACAACTTCCGTACCACACTCAGCAAACTTATCGCACGAAAATTAGTACATTCACTCGAACTACCTTTACCTTTAAATAAAGGACAAATGATAGCATGTTTCCAATCATCAGGAGCCACACACCGTTTTAAACCATATCTAAACAAATAAACTAACCAGTCAAATAACCTCTCGCCTACATACTTCAACATCTCATTCGATATACCATCCAAACCGGGATCCTTACCATTCTTCATACGCATCAATTTAAAATTAATATCACTCTCATCTATATCCGATTCATCACCACTAACATATTCACTACAACCATTCAGTCTATTAATGCAACCATACAAAGCCCTGAAGTACTCACACCATCTATTCCCAACATCTGATTCATTCCACAATAACTCAGCATCCGCACTCTTAATCGCTTTCACTGCTTTTATATTGCCACTTCTCAATATCTTTACTGTCAACCAAAACATTATTTTATTCATACTAAAATCATTAGTCAATCTTTCTCTCATCAAATCATCAAAACGTGTTTTTCTTTTTGTCACTATTCTTTTAACACATTTATTTCAGAAAGCATTCACCAAGTATATCTTTCACATTTAGAAATAGCAAATATGCTCTCTTTTTCACCTCAATTGCCTCTTTTATTTCTTCATTCCACCATGCATTCTTTCGACAAGAGCCTAAACTACATTCACCACAAACTTCTCTTGCACATTTGTCCTTAAATTTCAACCAAACATCATTTATGCTGCATTCAAAATTAGGCTTACATACAGGCAAAGAATCATTTATTTTCTCAACAAATAAATCTCTAACATCCTCATTCTGCAGCACACTGGATTTCACACGAAACATTTTTTTGGTATTTTTCACCCTCATTCTCCAACATTTATCTAGACGTATACGCGATACCACCAAATAATGTTCATTCGTACCCAATTCAGCACCACGCTTCACACGCGTATTTACAACTAAATTTCTCAATCGTTCATCATACAAAATAAAATCAATCATACTCCGTCTGTTCTAAGTTACATTCTCCCATTTATACAAATGAGTTAATTTATGTTTAAAGGCAGAGTTGGAAACAAAAAGATCACGCTCCAAACAGAAAGAAACTATTTGCCTACCGTTTTCATTCACTCTCGCATCACCAAACTTACCCAATACATTCCCATACATGCTTCTCTTAACTACCACCCTGCCATTTAAATCACCACATACAATAACTTTCTCACTTAAATCACATGTATCAATAACACTATCTAACAAATTCCAAAATCTATCTTTATCAAGATCATTTCCGGATTCGGTTGGGCCATAAACTGACACAACGAAGATTCTATTAAACATTTAACCTCAGCCAAAGATTTTCGATGAAGTACAATCATATTCCCTCACAAACGGTTTCATTCGTTTACTAGCAAGCACACCCACACCATGCTTCGCGTGTTCATTCTCAGCAACACCCGAGCACAAGTAAAACATTCCACTCATCTCTTCCTCACTACATCCTTTCCTTTTAATCTCACTGTCACGCAAAACATCAACATTATATACACGCATTACATTCATCAATTCATTTTCTTTACCAGTTATACCCCTAACATTCCACGTACCAAACTTGCATTAATCAAATTTCACCCATTTATTCTTCATTTAACCAAAAGAAATAAAAGAAGGGTTCTCTCTGTAGAAGAGTAGAAGTTAAGGTAGCTCACCAGGCTTATCCTTAACAATAAATGAAAATCGAAATCAGTTACATTCACACAACTGTCAAAAAACTGTCAAACGTCAATCACACCTAAAAACAAACCATAACTCAGCGTTTCTAGACACGTAACCAATATAAACAAATAACGAATTGAAAGAAAATATAGTATAAAAAAACTAAACTACTATAAAAATGAAAGAAAACACTTATAAGATATTCAAAAAGTCCGGTGACAAACAGTATATTTAAATCCAACTCCAAAAACCCAGTCAAAAACCCAAATAAATTTCTCACTTGACGGGCGAGTTCTATTTATTCTGTTTTTTTTTTTACAAAAATGTAAACGACACAAATGTTCAAAATATCAATATAAAAAAAACTAAAAACAAGTACTTGGCGGCGTTTTGTAACTACAGAAATTAAACCTAGATGTGTGTGCCATGAAGGTATCAAAACATCCCCGAAAGTACCCGAAGTGGCCACGAAGGGTTTTCTAAAATACCAGAAGTGCTTACGAAGGTTTCCGAACATAAGCGGACATGCCCGAATTGCCCGCGAAGGAGTCGTTTGAACATTTGTGACGTTTACATTTTTGTTACGAGGTTAGACACTTCTGTAATTCAGATTTTTGTATGAAAATACATGTTTTTATGTTGAATATAGCAATGTGCTTGAGCCCATATGTTATATCAGAAACTTTTGACTAAGATGTAATTAGGACTTTTCGGTTCTCCTTCTTAAAGAAACCCTTAATGTTCCAACTTTATATATCTTACGTTTCTCAGTTTCTAAAAATGTACTTGAGCCCACCTTTTATATCAGAACCTTATAACTCGGAAAACATTATAACTACTAAGAGCGAATGTTAGTGGATGTTTGTGTACTTGGCCCGAACTTTTCAGGTGTACTGAATTTTTTTTAGTTATATATATAACATCCCAAATGAAAATGCAACACACCATTTCTCACCTCTACTTTAGATTAATTACATGAAATAGTTTCCTTTATATTTCATATGATATCATTTGTAGTAACGAGAAGAATTTTTTGTAGTACAAATATCGTAACAATATTTTTTGTACTCTTTCTAAATATTTCGTTTATACCTGTCTGACAAATTGTAGGACAATTCGATCCAGTGCATTAAATAAAACTGTTATTGTTTCCACAGTAAAGCAAGTGCTTTGTCTTAGAATCAAGCTTAATTTTGCATATAATTTATAATTTATGTTACCCTGTACAACAGGAATTCAATCCCAATTACAGTACAGGGTCCGAACTCACCGAGCCGCAGAGTGGTTGTAATTATAATTTCTAGCTTAAGTGGGAATCGAACTCGGGATCTCCGGGTTTGAATTCCGTAACGCTACCCACCCCACCGTACTTTTGTGTTGCAAGACTATAATGTTTGTGAAATTTAAAATTTATTTGAAATAATATTCCTAAACCTCGTATTTCAGTAACTTTCTTTAGATGTTGGTTATCTATACAGTAGTTATCGATATAAATTGTTTGCTTTCTAGTAAAAGACATTGTTTTACATTTTGGGAAATTTATTTTTAAGTTGTTGTTTCAACACCAAGTTGTCATATTATTAATGTCAAATTGGAGATTGACATAATCGTTAATTAATTACATTTCTTTATAAATTTTTACTTCGTCGTCATATAGGGAGCGTGCACGAGTACAACTAGCGCAGCGCAACGGCAGTTTTGTAAGTAACGACGGGAGACCGCGAATCAACTGTATGATGTGTTCGCGAAAGTAAAGTATTTATTATTAGAAAAGGAAATAGCAATTATTGCGTTGTTGGGTGTAGCAATACCTATAGCAATTCAGCAAACAGTACCTATTAGTTTTTATAAATTTCCGCCAAATAATAATGTAGGAAACATTCGACGTCAATAATAGATTGTTGCTGTAAAACTCCGAAAGTAAGTAATTGTTTTCAATTTTATTACAAAATTTTAGTAGTAGTGGGTATATTAAAAATTATTCTCTTAGTATATTACATACCGAGGTGGAAAGAGTTTCATTACAGCCGAGGTATAGCTATAACCCGAGGCGTAATGAAACTTTCCACCGAGGTTTGTTTTCTTCATTCATAATCAGAAATTAATCATCGAAAATTAATATATTAAAAATAACACTAGTTTGCTTATTTCGAAGAAATATTTCTATTTATTTTTTTAGTAGGTGATGAATTTGATATTTGTTTCTGAAATAAATTACAGAGTGTCATTTTTCAACAATTATTTTCTCGTCATATATTTTTATTAAACAGTAAAAAATCAAAACAGACCAATTGTGACTCTGAATATGAAAATTTATTTGTTATTTTCTAATTATTTATAATCAAAATAAAATAGAATATTTTTGAAAGTTTTATTTCATCATTCAAATCAAAGATGCAATGTTTTTTCAGGTCGGAAAGTTGATACTTTCCGGTCGGTTAGACAGTAAAAGTCAACAATAGCTAACTTCCCAACTTTTAAAAAATCTAAACATGACAAATTACTAACTGGTTGTAAATAAAATAATATATCTACTTCTTCATAATGTATTAATTTACTTTTATTTTATACACTGCTTACAATCCAACAATATGAAGGAAATATAGCAAATGATTCACGATTTCAAAAAAATAAGAGGAGGCACGAGTTACAAAATATTCAATGGCAAAGAGGTGCAAATAATTTGTCTGTGTAAATACGAATGTGTACAGTGATGTGTGCAATTTAAAATACATTGCTTGTCAAACCGATGACATAAATGATCAAATATGTTCAAATGAAATTATTGAAAAAAAATTTATCTGCACTTATATGAAGGAAAATTATTCTAATATTGAATGTGTATTTCAGAAATCAATTATACGAAAAGAGCGTACACCATAATAAATGCACCCAGTTTTAATTGTCATTATTTATGTCCATAAATAAAGCTGCGATATGTTTGCATACTGCTTCAACATCTGCCGGGCAATTACACGTGGCATTATTTACTACTCTTCCTTGATTCAACTAAAAAAAGCATTAGAATAATATTTTGCTAAATCAAAATTATTTCATAATTATTCGTTAATATTTGTGGCGAGAAAATAATGTAATAATAATATTTATTTATGTTTTGTCTGATTACATTTGATGTTATAAATGTTTCATACGGATTAAGATTTTCAATTACGGTCAGAACATGACCGCTTTCAAAAGGGTTTTTGCCTTTTTAAACTTGATTGCGGTAACTTATCATAAAAAAAATATTCCCAAATCAACATTTAATTATTTATTGTCTATTTCTCTTCTCGTTCACATAGAATAATTAGAAATCACTTCTCGAAAACTCTTTTTCAATACAGTTGTAATGCTATCCACGCGGCAGGTCTCCCGTCGCTTAGTCTTGTTTGTGCCGCTAGAGTCGCTCATTTCGCGCACGCTGTCTATAGTAGGCTTATTCAATTTTTAATAATTAGGAGTAAATCATTAATAAACAGAGTAAATAATAGTGGCCCTAATAACGATCCTTGGGGCACACCTGACTATGGGGAAAACTCTTTAAAGCTAGAATCGTTATATAAGACAACCAGTGTACGATTATAAAAGTACACATACATACTACTCTATTTGAGTTTTTCGATTATTATTAAATGATTGACATTATCAAATGCTTTACACAGATTAGTATACACCATGTTAAGTTGATGTTTGTTATCAATAGATTTTGCCGCATCTTCAGAGAAAATACAAAGATTAGTGATAGTAGACCTCTGTCTTATGAAATCATGTTCTTTTGCTATAACTTTCTCTATGTGAGAATATAATTTAGTATAAATAATTTTTTCCCGAATTTTTTAAATTTCAGGCGGAATAACTATATTTTTGGGGCTTCCAGATTTGAAAATTGGACAAACTCGTCTTAATTTAAATTTAGAGGAAAAATGTCTTTTCTTTAGAACTGTATTTTTTTTTTTTTTTTTTTGGCTTCTTTGGCGCACCAACTACCAAGGTCATATGCCGCCATTACGCCCTGATCTGCGTTTTAGGTGTTATGGTCAACATCAACGCGAGTTTTCTCTGGACGGTCACCCATCCAAATACTACCCGCGCGCAACGTTGCTTAACTCGCGTTATCGCTTAGATCAGTACCAACGAGCGCAGCCATGGCCGTTGACTGTATTTATTTATTTATTTATTGGAATTCGATCCTACAGGATGATAATATACCAATAACAGGACGAATATGACATATAAATATGTGTGTGTGTGCGCTCGCGCGCGTGTGTGTGTGTGTGCGTGTGTGTGTGTGCGTGTGTGTGTGTGTGCGTGTGTGTGTGTGCGTGTGTGTGCGTGTGTGTGTATGTGCGTGTGTGTGTATGTGTGTGCGTGTGTGTGTATGTGCTTGCGTGTGTGTGTGTGTGTATGAGGGTGTGTGTGGGTGTGTGTGTGAAATAAACCTAGTTCTTCAGTTGAATGTCAACATTTCTAAACTCCATAACTTGAATGTATGTAAATGTCATTTAGGTATATGATCGATTTTTATTTTATTTATTTATAATAATAATAAAATAAATGCTATTCTGCAAGCTGCAAAATCTTTCATGCCATAATTATTAAAATAAACACATTTTCTTATTTTGATACTGAAAGATGACAACTAATGTTCACATAAATTATCATAAAATTATCTAAACATATTACGTAACTTTCCCATCTTTCTCTCTCTCTCTCTCTTTCTCTTGCTGATATGGGCGTAAGAGCAATGAAAAATGTCTTTTCATTACATGTATGTACATTTTTTATCTAATATAATTTCTAAATGATTTAATTTTTTGCAGGTTCGGTCTAAGAAAAATTATTATTCCTGAAATATACGTATATGATCCCCGGGAAGGATTCACCATCCAAATGCCTGGCCCTGCAGGTTGCTATTTAATTGCAACATGTACATTTATAACCACAACAGCATACAGCACACTAGATATAGAGTTCTATATTGGAGGTAATATTTTGTTTGTAAATTTAAGAATTCATTCATTTGTTTGGAGAAAAAAATTGTACCCGGGGTTTCTCCGTGGATGAGTGCTTTAATCATGGCACTTGCATATTCTTATACATTCTTCTTATACATGTTCATTCATATAAGTATCGTATTTTAATAATTTTAAAGGTTTTATCTTAATAAAATTATTTGTAATGAATTCGTTATTCATATAACAAGTGTTTAGATTGTAACTTCGTCGATCCAGATCGAAAGATTGCAATAGTTTTTATTTGATGAAGAAATTTTGACATGTTTAATATTCACTAGTTTCTCTATCCCTGCAGCTTAAAGCTTAAAAGTAGAAAAAAATAAATATATTTTTTTAAGTAATTGACATTTATTAGTTGAATTCGTGTTGCAAAATTTTTCCCAACTCGTTCATTAGTCAATTGAAATGTACTGAGCTAAAGTGCATCCAAAACGAACGACAGGTTTCATATAAAAAGAGTAAAATAATGATTGTCAAAGCGCAAAAAAAATTATTTAAATTTGTCAGTTGAGCCATTTATTTTGATTTAGCTTAGTTAGTTTATTTGTGAATTATTGATTGATTTAGAGTTATTTTGAAAATTATCGAAATATGAAAACAATACAATCATGTGAAATACCTATACCTAATTACTGTTTTTATATTCCTATCTGAATTTGCGCCTGGGGCAATGCCTCGTTTGCCCCGCCCTAACAATGATGCTGATAGCTAAGCTACAAGGTATTTAATAAACGATACAACATTTTTTTACTGAAACTATTTAAAAATCATAATTATGTAGATATTTATGTAAGCATCGTGTTACTTGATTTTGATAATTTAAATATAATGATAATTTAAATATAAAAAGAAAGCGTGTTCTGCAAAAAAAAAACATATAAAATGCATTATGTCAATATGTGTGTATGAAAAATACATATGTTAATAAACTAGTTTGTACATTATAATAATTAAATACATATTAATTTTGTACTAAACATAGTTGATTACTTCAGGTTACGGGCCCAGGCCTCCTGTTTGTAATCTAAAAGAAGTTACAAGTAGGTAACAAAAAGGATTGACAGATATAAAAATGGATAGTTTTTCAGCGTCAATGATTACGAAGTTGAATCATTCTAATAATCAGTTGTGGAAATACCAAATAAATTTATTATTAAAGCTAAAAACGTATGGACAGCAATAGAAGATGAAAAATCTATTGAACCATAAGAAGATGCTATACAGGCAATCGTAGCCCAGTGGATAAAAGCGAGGTAAAACTTGCGTTTCTTAATTAGCAAGCATGAGGTCATGCGTTCAAATCTCACTGACTTCTACTTATATCCATACGATTGGGTCTGAGTAGTTCGGATTCCACTATAAGCTGTGGGTCCCCTGTACTGTAATTAGGATTTACTTCCTGTTGTGCAGAGTAACAAAAATAAAATAAATAAAATAAAGATGAAAGAAATAAAAGATTTAAATAAATAGAATTGTTAAAGAGAAAAGTGCAATAGCTGCATAAATAATACTATATTCTATAGACACAAACCAAACGTATAGAAATAAGTATGAAAAAGAAAAATGAAGCTGAAAAATCGATCAATATCTTGCACGAGTTCATTATATCTGTGACCAAGTAGACCAGTTTGAAGTAACAATCTAAGATGTAGAATTTTTTGCTTTTTTATTGAATGGTCTGTCAAAATCTTTTAATAATATAAGACTAAGAATGAAAGCTACAGGTCTTGAGAAAGATTTTAAAAACAGACTAAAGGCGCAAGAAGATAAAGTAAGTTTAACCAATGTCGAAATTAAAATGGAATCTGCATGTTTATCTCAAAATAAGAAATATAATAATTCAACTAGAGAACGAAAAATAAACATAAATTACTGGATATGTCATAAATAAGGGCATTTTTCATGTGACTGCTATCATCGTTTTGACAGACGTCAAGAAATTAGTCATGAAAAGACGAGAAAAAAAGACAAATATCAGCAAGGTAAAGGACGAAAAAACAGAGTTACAGATAAAAGAAGATATATATACCAATACAAAAATGAATCAAGAATAAATAGAGCTACAGATGATGAAAATGTTTCAAAAGTTTCAAATAAAAGGACATATGGCTTCGATCACTTGTACATTGTCTCAGGTTCCACCAGCCATATAATAAATAATAAATCTATATTCATATTTTTTGACAAAAAGGAGGCATAAAATGTAAAATTACCCCAAGGCAAAATTATTCAAGCAGAAGGGCGAGGAATAGTTAGATTAAAAACGACTAACAAAGATTGCAAATATACATTTCTAACTATCTCAAATGTGCTGTATGTACCAGTTATGACAAAAAAATCTATTGTCAGTTAGCACGCTTAAAAAAAGAGGATATATTATTACTTTCAAAGACAGAAATTATACAATAGAAAGGACAGATGGTACAATAATGGTAGTAGGTGAAAGGAAAAATAATCTGAATCGCGCAAGTTTAGAACCACCAATTGAGAAAATTTACCAAAAAATTATTAAAAATTAAAAAAAATTAAACGGGCTGAAATTTCAAGAAAAAGAAATAAGTAATTGTGTAAGCTGCCTACGCGGAAAACTAGCAAGGAAATATTTTACAAAACAGAGACATGTCAACTTCAGTCATATTAGAATTAATACATATGAACCTATGTGGACCTTTGCAAGAATTAACAATAGGAAACTCAAGATATTTATATGTAGTAGTTGATGATTCTACGAGAAAAATCTTCATTTATTTCCTGAAAACGAGGATGAAGTTTTTAAAAAGGTCAAAAAGCAGAAATTGAAAATCAGACAAATAAAAAAATAAAGAAAATTCGAACGACTGCGGAAAAGAATTTGATAATAAAGAATTTCAAATGAAGAAGGAATTATTCATGAAAAAACTGTTCTATATCCACAAGAAAACGGCATTGCAGAAAGAACAAATCGAACAATTATTGAAATCGTGAAATGTATGTTGAACGATGCATGTCTATTAGTAAAATTTTGAGCAGAAGCAAGTAATTATGCAGTTTGAAAAATAGAACTTATGTGATGAATATAAACACCTAAAGAAAAATATTGCAATAATAAACCAATGTAAAAAATATTAAAATAGTAGGACCATTAGCATATTTTCTCATTACAAAAACTAATCGACGTAAATTAGATTCTAAAGTTAAAAAGGGGATATTTCTTGGTTGTAAAAACACAAAAAAAATATTTAAGAACATATTTAACAGAAGAAAAAACTATTAAAACGATCCGAGATGCATGAATAATCAAAAACCGAAGAGGATCAGAATTATGTGAGCTTAATTTTGAATGCTGCATAAATTATATTTATTAGAGGACGCAGCTCTTAAATAAGCAAAAGAAGTTTTTAGTAACTGTAGTTTAGGTTCTTGTCCAAGCAATGCATGGTGGAATGAAGAAGTAAAAGAAGCGATTAAGGAGAAAAAGAGAGCATATTTGCCATTTCTAAATGTGAAAGATATGTCTGGAAGTTTAAGTGGTGAATGCTTTCTGGAATAAAAGAGGTTAAATAAATGTGTTAAAAGAGTAGTGACAGAGAGTAAGGCGCGTTTTGATGATTTGATGAGTGAAAGATTGACTAATGATTTTAGTATGAATAAAATAATGTTTTGGTTGACAGTAAAGAGATTGAGAAGTGGCAATATAAAAGCAGTGAAAGCGATTAAGAGTGCGGATGCTGAGTTATTGTGGAATGAATCAGATGTTAGGAATAGATGGTATGAGTACTTTAAGGCTTTGTATGGTTGCATTAATAGACCGAATGGTTGCAGTGAATATGTTAGTGGTGATGAATCGGATATAGATGAGAGTGATATTAATTTTGCATTGATGAGTCTGAAGAATGATAAGGATCCTAGTTTGGGTGGTATATTGAATGAGATGTTGAAGTATGGAGGCGATAGGTTATTTGACTGGTTAGTTTATTTGTTTAGATTTGGTTTAAAACAGTGTGAGGCTCCTGATAATTGGAAACGTGCTACCATTTGCCCTTTATTTAAAGGAAAAGGTAGATCCAGTGAATGTACTAATTTCCGAGCGATAAGTTTGCTATGTGTAGTAGGGAAATTGTACGGGAAGATTCTTATTCATAAGGTACGAACCTAAACAATTTCCAAGCTAAGCGATATGCAAGGTGGTTTTTTGCCTAAGAGAGAGTGTGTGAATCAATTGTTTTCTCTTCGTATGTTTATTGAGAAGTCACTTGTTAAGAACAAGAAGGTGTTCTTTGTCTTTCTTGATCTTTAAAAAAACATATGATAGTGTTCAATGCGAGACTTTGTGGAATGTATTTCTACAGTACGGTATAAATAGTAATTTTTTTAGGGCAATTCGTGCGCCTTATGAAGGTAACGAGGTTGCAGTGAGAATTGATGGTAGATTGACTGTTTGGTTTTGTGAAGATATTGGTGCGAAACAAGGTTGTGGGATGTCTCCGTGGCTGTTTAATATATATATATATATATATATATATATATATGTGCATATATTGGATGGGGTATATATTGGTGGTAGTGCGGTGCCTGCGTTAGCGTATGCGGATGATGTTGTTATGGGTGAATCTGAAGAGCAATTGAGAAGAATGATTCTAAGTATAATTGAAGTAGGAAAAGGTTTAAATCTGTTATTATTTGTTGATAAATGTAAAGTGTTAGTGTTTGAGTAGAGCGATTAGGTAACTGACTGCAATGTTTCGGTGAATGGTGTGAGATTGGGTCAAGTGAATAAGTTTTTATGTTTGGGTAGTATGTTGTCGAGGGATGGACGTACTGATCGTGAGAATGAAAAAATAGTATCTGCGAGATACAAGGTATTGGTTGCTTTGGGAACCTACATAGAGTGTTTAACTGCAATTGTGTGGAATTCACTTTCAAAAACAAACGCAGGGCGACATTCCCTTTCTTTCTTATCTTTTTGTTTCATTTTCAGTTATTGCATTGTATGAAATTTTCTTTCCTTTACAAGCGCAGGCTGTCGATTTCATCTTTTCTAACTCTTTGTAGATTAGTTGATAATTTTTTTATTAGATTAGTAGTTGGGAGTAAGCGTGAGTAATTTGAGACGTTTTGCGCATATGTTATGTACGTCGAAAAAAGAAGATATAAGTGAATAGGAGTGACTGGGTAGATATAATTGAAAGTTTGTGATAAATGATTTCGAGTGCAATAAATATATGAGATTATATGGAGTGATCTATGAATATGGTTAAAGTGAGGATGATGTGTTTGGATGGTAATGTTTGACGAGGATTTATTATTTGATTAATTTAATAAGTGAATATTTTATGAATGATTTTAGGGTTCATGCTACCACATTTGATAGGATATAGCGTGATGATATGTATGTATGTATGAATATCAATTATTCAAGAAATAGGAGTATAGAATAGGTAGCAGTTTTTGAAATAAAAGACGAAAATACAATTGATCTATACATTCAAAAAAATTAAAATAATGAAGATGGAGAAAAAAGAAAAGAAAATAATACCATCGAAATAACCGAGAAGAGAAAAGTGAAGAAAATAATTTAAAAGTATTTGAAAATCAGAAGTTGGAGAGATACAACGTAAATAAAGATAACCACGAACTTAAAGAAATAAAAATACAACCAAGACGGTCTGAAAGAATTAGAAATAAGAAAAAAGATATCGTAACGTTAGCTACAAATATGAAAATATCGTATACAAATGAAGAAGCTTTGTAAGAAAATGCCAGCAAATACTGGGAAATAAGAATAAATGAAGATCTAGTCACAGGAGAAAAACGGAACATGGGAAGTTGTAGAAAATCCGAAAAATATACTAAAAATGGATATTTAAAATTTAAAAAAAAGAACCTGATGGAACAATACAAAAATACACCGCTTCAAGTAAATAGAGACAAGAATGAAGATAATGAAAACACAATAATAATAATAAATATCCTTATCAAGAACTCATTGGCAGAGACTAGCATAATTTTGCAGCAACTTATTTAAGCGAGTTCAACAATAATTTCACTGAGACACATTGGCAACAAGCAAAACATGTTTTACGATGTCTGCAGAAAACTAGAAGCATGGAAATAACGTACAGAAAGAATAAAGACGAAATCAAATGTTAGAGCGATGCAAGATGAAATAATAACGTAAGAGATAGAAAAGGATTTTCAAGTTATATATTCGTACTAGCAGGAGGGGCTATTAGTTGGCGATGCAAAAAGCAAGATGTCGTCGCTTTATCTACATGCAAAAGCGAATGTATGACTATAACAGAAGCTGTTAAAGAAGTAATTTGGATAAAGAAATTATTTAAGCAGCAGAAACAAGAGAAATACATTGGAACTAAATTTTCTTTGAAGTCGAATAACCAAGCTGCAATAAAATTATCAAAAAGCAATAGAAAATATTTATTCTGTTACGGCTGCATTTTTATTTAGATTATTTGTTTAATTTCGCCTTTTCTGTCCGCCACCCTCCAGGCGAATATGTACTTTTGGTCCTCGGATTGTTACAAAGTTCGACATCATATCGCACTGGTCAAGTTTATTTAAATTTTTGCTTGCTGTAACTAGAAAATTAGAATTTTTAAATTTGTTGAAACAGTGATTCAGTAGACGTTTAGTGATCTGGTTGTGCTACATAGTTTTTGGAAATATTATTGGTTTATTTTAGTTTTCTTGGCAGATTTATATCTGGATTGGAACGGTAGCGTTACAACCTTATTTAGAATTTTGTATTCTGCGGCTTTGAGCCGGATTTGAGAGGTCATTATTTTGTCTTTTACTACAAGCCGCCCAAAATCTCAGGTAATTAATAATTTTAAATTCTAGTTTTGCATTTCCTTATTTAGTTTTAATAGTAAATTCATTTTGCATTTTGTAAAGTAAATTTTAGTTTCAATTTTCATTTAAATTAGAGTAAACTCAGTGGCGTACTTACCATGTGATATGAGACCTAACAGCGTACTTTCTTTTCAGGCTTTTTTTTTGTATTTTGGTTACGTTTTAATTCTTTATTCCATTTTCCATTTATCGTACGTAGTGAGCGTACATTAATTTTGGAATACATTCCTGTTGGTTACATTGGTTGTAACATAATTGGAACAGTCGTGAACGACTGTATTGGAGTTTTTGGATACCACCATCCAGTTTGTTTATGCTGTGGACTGGCATATATTTCCGTACTTGGACCGTGGGAAAATTATTTGGAGGAAACATAGTAGCAGATTCCAAGCGGACGCCATTGCAATCGGCAACGCCCGATATTCCTGTTCAATACGCATGTGCGGCAACAACCCGTTGCGCGGGAACGCCATTACAGCCCAGTTGTTTCGCACGTGTGCTGATGCAAGGATCTATACCCCTGCCTCCGCCTACAGCTAAGCAAATATTTTATTATTTTTATTATTATTTTTTGTAATTTGTTTTACGATATTTGATATTAATTTTTGTGTACACGAGATACTTAAGTATTGTCGTTTTGATTGATTTAGTTGTTATTGCACATATTAGTAGTACATTTATCTTGATAACAAGTATTTTGATTGTAATTGTCGGTTGAGTTCGAGGCTGTCTGATCACCGCCGTTAGGTATTCATTTGTGTGCACGTTGGCATAAAAGTTTCCGTAGCTAGGCGTACGTTGGTTCGTGATTAGGGCTACTGTTTCAGGTTTTATTTTACGCGCGCCACGATATTCCATGGTCGACCATCGAAACCACGTGTGTATGAGCGCTTTAGTATTTATTTGCTTTACTGAAGTCCTGGTTATTGCTACGTCGGTGTGCTACGCGAAGCACCTTTTGGTTCAGTCATATTTTTATTCGGCACTGACCAGATTTATTCGTATCTCGACGATAACACTTTACGACGCTAAATTGTTGTTAACTACTATTATTTCACAATTTTATCTACTGCATTTAACGTGTACTATTTCATTTATTATTTTTAATATATTAGTTATAATTTATGTGCTTAGTTATCTTACTCTCACAACCCTATCCGTTCGTAAGTTCTTGCTAGGTGCTCTGGCAACTCTGGAGTTTGTTGGCCGACTCGAGAGTAGGTTTACGTCAGCCGTTAGGTCAGCTGGCGCCCCCGGAATTATTTTGTTGACTGTGAATCATTGGTTTACGGAACCATTGGACATTTGGACCGCACGTCTTCTCCACTGTCAAAAGCTAGTCGCGGCAGTCAGAGCATCAACATTATTAGTAGCAATTCATCCGTAGTTAATAGAGAAAAATAAAATACATGTAGAATATATATGATCAAAAAGTATGACAGTAGATTTTCTAACAAAGGCTGTAACAAAATCAGTTCTGGAGACAAGCAAATGATCATCGGGACTGCAAAATTATGATGTTTTTCTCAAATAACTTTTTCAAATTATTAAAATGGGAAGAGTGTTACTTGATTTTGATAATTTAAATATAAAAAATAAAGTGTGTTCTGAAAACAAAATATACACAATGCATTACGTCAATCTGTGTGTGTGTGCAAAATATGTATGTTAATAAAATATTTTATACCTTATAATAAATAAGTACATATTAATTTTGTACTAAAAATAATTGATTACTTCAAATCGTAACTTTAATCATTGTGATACTAGTCGTGATGTTATCAAGCAAGGCAAAGCCGCACCACTGCAAATTACCGCTGGAATTACACTAGTGCAAATTATCACTCATAAATTCACTTATTTCCATGACAATATGGTCAAATAATGAAACGCTATTGGTTGTTTAAATTCATAGGGCAATATTTATTATAATATTAATAGTATAATTTATGTTTGATGACTAGCAATTATATTATTTCACAATAACATTATATTTATAGACTGAATTAATAAAATACCATGAAACAAAAACTGTCATAGCCCTCTGCCATATTAGAATACATATCTCTTAGGGCCGATAGTATAAAGGCAGTTGAAATTTTGAACATGGATTATTGTTTTAGATCATTGATTACGAAACTATTTGAACTACGTTTAAATTTAAACCTGATTTATACTATCGGCCTTTAATGATAGAAATCGAGTGAAAGAAAATAATTATTTGTAATAAATTAATCACGTTACAACTCATCAATTAAATAGGGCTTAAAAGAGGATGAAAATGAAATCCTTATGCTTAAAAAAATTGTTTATGTTTTATTTAAATTTACAATTTATTGTAACCTCTGGTTAAACAGGAGTTCTATAATTAAATTTTCCATGCACTTAAATCACAAATATTGCACGTTATAAATAATGTTTTGGAATAAATATGTGTATCTGAAATAGTAAGCGAGAAAAAAAGGATTGTGTCCAGTTTTTCAAACATACTGTATATTAAAGAACGGATTAAGAAGGTAAGTCAATCACACGCGCTGATGACAAATGAAAGTTTTATTGCAGTAATATTGTAACTGAATAGCGCGTAAAGCGTGGGCTAGTACTAATACAGTTTACAATATGCGCATGCGTACAAAACTGAGTGTAGCACGTTGTAGAACATGTGAGTACATGGCAACGAATTAAACACAAGCATTTTTTAATTTTAAAATTACGTATCTTTGCTTTATTATAATTTTCTTATAACTAGAATAAAGATGCGATACAATTTCTTTTATGCCGTAAGATGAAAAACCCCCTATAGACATATTGACAAGCTGCAAAATGCTACTTTTACAGGACAGACTAAAAGTGTTGTGATGGAAAAACAACAAATTTGACATAGTCTGATATGATTTAATAAATATTATTAAAACCGTATGCCGTGCGATTAACATTCCCTTTCCATTTGTGGAGAATGACGCCTTGGAGTTCGTTAATATATAATGTAAAATGTAATTTTTATATTTAGCAACGTTGCAACAGCATATTATATGCGACAAAATTGGAGGGTAGTTGTTTATTGAAGAAGTGTTTAAGTGTTAATAAAGCGACTAATATTAATGTATCTGGATTATGATGTTTTTTTGCGGGTGCCAATTATTTTACAACTTGACACAACACTATTATAAATTTAAAATTGAATAAATATTGATTAATAATATTCATTAGACACAGAATGGCATTTATACAATTATAACCGTTAACTTACATAGCAACCGCACAAATGCTTAGGAATATGGAACACCGTTTGACTTTGTATTAGACCCGTTAAACATATTTTCAGTTTTTAATTCAACACCGAAACATATTTTTAAATAAATATTTATATATAATAATAATTATATATATATATATATATATATATATTAGGGTGTCCGTTATTTTGGCAAAGTCGGAAATTTGATGCTCTCACCCTCTAAAACTACTCAGAAAGAATAAAAAATTTTAGCCATCATAGCAGGTCCGAAAAATGACGTTAACACGTGCCTGTAGAGGGGTTAAAATTTACATGTAGTTTAAATGGGCAAGCCTGATTTGCGAATTTTTTAAAAAGACTTAATTCACTTGATTTAAATCAAGAAATATGATTTAAATCAATTTATAATTCCTTTTGATTTAAATCATACCCAGCTCTGTATATATTTATATGTATATATTAATTTAAAGCGATTCATTCGCAGAATAATTGATTTAGTTTATGTTTATATTATAAAATACGACATTTTCGCGCACCTTGCCTACAGTTCCTACAACAGGACAGAGCAGGAGTCTCAGGAGGAGTCAACTGAGAAGCTAATAATCAGATGAAAACTTGGAGTCGTGCCTAAAATTAAAAACTTTGTATATGATTTATTCTATATATTATTTTTTGACGTTTCTGAAAACCAATAAAAAGTTTTAATTAATTGTCACATGTGTGCGTTTTAACCAATTATTATAGTGAGAATAAAGCTCTTGTGATTATTCTCGCGGGAATAATCTCTGTTTTGTTTGTGACAAATGATAGGTAGTAGTCAAATAATTATTTGAAACTGTCAATGCGTCAAGTAAAATGCATGGAAAAATTCGATTTTGTTCCGTTTCAGACAACTTCCAAGAATACATTAATAAGTAATCAATCGATATGGACTCAGCTCAACATCTTTAAGTTGGATGAATCGGCCTCAACAAAAAATAATCTATTTAAATATAACTTGAGAGTTCGATATATTAGAAAATAATTCTCGTTTCTTTCTCAAATTTGTTGTAATTGTGTAAAATAAAGTGATATTAAACAAAGTTACTACTTTTCATTTGGACGAAAATTTAAATAATGTGTCACAAAGTACAGGCTGAAATAATAAAAAATTTACTCTTATTATCTTATTTTCAACTAATTATATACCATTCACACATTTTGCCAAGATATCTTAAGTAAGAAAATAATTACAACCATCCATAGCCTATTTATCTTCTATTTTCATTGCAAGTTACATAATTATATAATATTAAATTTGTGGAGTAGGTGGCACAGTGGTTATCTTGTCGGCCTGTGGATCCTGACAACCTTGGTTCGATTCCCACTGGCGACAAACATTTTCACCACATTAATACCACTCCTGTGGCTCCCCCTCCACCAACATCTTTAAGGGTCGTGATTTAACGACTGGTAACCACACTTCACGCGCAAAAATATATCACTTACCGAGATCTGCTTCGGCAGAGTGCCACACCCAGTAATGGGTAGAAGGCGTGATGATATATTTATTTTATTTTATTTGAAAAATATCAACTTGCCACCGCCGGGATTTGAACCCGGACCTTCCACTTGAGCCTTGAACGTCCTAACCAATTAGACCACAGAGGCGTGTATAATTGCTGGCGTTGATAAGTGATTTTTTCTGTGCGTCGAGTTCACGGCCGGGTTCAAATCCCGGCGGTGGCAAGTTTAATTTTTCAAATTTAATATTACCTATGTGACTTTAATCAATATAACCATTACATAATTATATAATGTGCGAGCTATAAATACACTTGGCAACTACGTTAAATGTTACACTAATCATCTTGTAACAAAGCTGGTTGAGCGTAAGAGCGAATAAGTTAATATCTGATAATAATATATTTGATTTGATGTGATTGTTACTTACTCTTTCTGTGTGAATTCCTTTCTTGTTGTGAACTACTTTTATGGACTGGTAAATCTGTTGCCAGTTATAATCCACATCACTTATTTAGAACTGATGAAAACTTAGTTAATTGAAAGGATTAATAAAACGAACTTTGATATTTAAATATAAAATATTGAAAAATGAGTAAGGATAAAGTACAAAACACTTGAACAAACTAATATGTGTGAAAACAGATTTGATTATAAACTTAAGTTGCACTAATTAAAATAAAACTTAAGTAAATTCGCGCCATCGCGTCTTACAAAGATGTCCGCACATCTTTACGCGTAGACTCGCTGTTCTTGACTGACTTGGCTATCCCAAACACTTGACATCCTCTTGGTAAAACTACCCACATCTGGAATCCATTTCCACAGATGTCTCAAGTGTCTGGGGCTGTGTAATCTGACACAAAGGCATTGCCGATTTTGTGAACACGAAAAGTTTCTAGAATTCTAAGAAAATTAACTAATAACTGTTACTTTTATAAGTTAATGTCCTATATTTGAAAACCTAAAGTTTTCACATTCACATGAAAGGCCATATGGCCACGAGTATCAAATTACACGAAGCCAAGCTTTTATCTGAAGCAACATACAATAATGAGATAGCTCATATTGTTACATTTAAAGCTGTGGTCACATTTGTATGATTCTGTCATACGTGTCATATGAAAATAAAAAACGAACCCGCGTCATACGAAAAATTTCACAAAGGCGATCACACTGCGATATGACAAAAATCATATGAAAATAGTATTGTTTTGTTTATTCATGATAAATGTCATTCATATTTTGACACTTGACAGTTTAAAACGATAATATTTATATTTTATTTGTTATCCAAAGTTCTTACTCGAATTTATGGGGGAAAATATTTTGTACAATTTTGGGATATGATTTGATTTCAACAATTGTTAAGAATTTTTACAAATTTTTACAAAACATATATAAATTATTTTCAAATTTTTTCGTTCTCAACACATTTTGAACGTGTTTCTTATTTAAAATATTATTTTTAATTAAATTGAGCACGAATAGCATAGTACTAATGAAGCTGTTATTATAATAACACGTGATTGAAATTTTATTTAGACTCACAGAATTGTTAAAACGAAGGAATGAGAATACGAATTATGGAATCTACGAAGTAAGTCGAATAGATAATACGTACAAAATTCGTAAAGATATCTGTACAAAATCGATGAATATTATTTTCATATCTATCAGAGATTTATGGTTTATTAATATTTATAATATTATAATAACGGACCAAATACAAATTTCTCGTTCACTCTTGGATTCAGAATAATGTGCAGAAACAAAATATTGAAAGTATAACATAGACTGTCGTATAACAATTTTTGAGTTTATATTACTTCCGCTTAAACTGCGAATTATATTTTACCTTTGATATGAATGATTATGTGTTTGTGTTTTTTTATTAATAATTAAAAAAAGTTATCTAGTGTAACAAGTCAAAGTCAGCACATTCTTGGTGAATACGATTGCGTAAATTAGGATATGTTGTAATGAAGTCAGGTATTCAAAATAATATTGTTTGACGTAAGTAGCTAACTATTTGCTGACTTAGTACTTTTGTAATTAGATATATTGTAGCATTAGGACAGTATTCATACACTAGACGGTAGGCAGTAGATAGAGTTTAGTAAGTCGACTACATCAGCTATGTAGTAAGTTGAAGAGGAGAGTGAAGATAGTCACGGTTGTTGGAGTGAGAGTTAAGTGTTATTCAAAGAAGTCAATACCAGAGCAAAAGAAACATCTGTATTAAAATAAGTGTTATGTTAAATAAATCATTGTTATTGTTACCAAAACTGTAAGTACATATTTATTTTCACAACAACCCTAGTTGTGTTTTCTCCGGTCTGTTTTACAAATTGATGGCAGCGGTTAGGGAAATTTTGTCAGATCGAAGTGACCAATCATTTCGCGGAAAAGCAAGTATTAGGAACGATTCTGCAAGTGCGTTCCATACATCAAATTCAAACAGTCATCAGCGTCAATCAGCTATGAAGTACAGTTGCAGTGAGTTTGTTTTACAAATGATCTCAGCGGTTTGCGGATTTTTGCCAAACTACATGAACTAAATGTTGGGTAATTCAAGAAGCATGGACAACACTAACAGACAAGTAAGTGAATCAAGAAAAATGTATGACCAAAGAAGATCGAATTACAACAAGAGAATACGCTCTACATAATATTACATTTGCAATGGCAACCACTATGCCAGGCAGTGTTAGCAACAGCATCAGCGAGAAGAAAATTACAACTACCATAAGGAAGAAAATTACAATTATCAGAGGGAAGAAAATTATAATTACCAGAGGAAAGAAAAGTACAATTATCAGAGAAGCAATTACAAAACTATCAGAGAAAAGATGATAACACTCATTATAGAAGAAATCGTAAAAATCAAAGATATGAAAATGAAGTTCAATGTTATAGTTGCAATGGCAACCATTAATTACTCCAGCGTAAGCAGTCAAATGTTTACGATAGTCAAAAAGAAGAAATAAATAAATACATAAATATATCATCACGCCTTCTATCCATTACTGGGTGTGGCACTCTGCCGAAGCAGATCTCGGTAAGTGATATATTTTTGCGCGTGAAGTGCGGTTATCAGTCGTCAAATCACGGCCCCCAAAGATGTTAGTGGTGAAGAAGCCACAGGGGTAGCTTTTGAAATTATGAAAATTGTTTGTCGCCTCTGGGAATCGAACCAGGGTTCTCAGAAAGAAGAAGATATTGACAAAATACACACTATAAAAGCAGGCAAGCAGAAACAACAGGCCAAAATAATAAGAATAATAATGAAATTGACGCGAAAGAATTAACAGCGAAGGAAAAAATTACGTGGTTCTTTAATATGTTTAGAACGGCGGTGACCAAGAAGAAGAAATGATTTTATTTGTTGCGCGTGCGAATGTCACTTTTGGTCGAGTTCGTTAGGTCGAGACAAAAAAAGTCATTTGAGCGTACCAAAAATTACGAATTCGCCAACGAAATACAAATAACTTTTTTTCTACAACTGTCAAAAAACGTGATATTTTTACATCGTTATGGATACGAGAAATTTGTGTTTTTTTTTCTTCATTGGTATGTCAAATTTCAAAATTGTTGATATATTTTCATTTATTTATAAAACATTAGTACATTCCCTTGGTTACAACACATCAAATTTATATTATTCTTGTTGTTTTTCCTTCAATTTACTTGAATAAATTAATAATTATTGTTTTATTATTTTTTCACAGTTGTAGAAAAAATATAAAATGAATAAAATAAATTTCTAACAAAATTAAAGTTTATTTTTTATAAATGAGGTCTATTCTTCTGTCTTTTAAATTAGCAAATTTATTAAATTACATATATAAAGTCTAGCTGAGCGACGCATAAAGTCTAAACACAACGAATGACACGACACACGTCATAATACGTGTATGCCAGAGCGCTAATATGGAACCTTAAACCAAACATAAGTAGACGGAGAACAACGGCGTTTGTTGTGAAGTAGAAAGGGTTAGAATAACTGGGGGATGAAACGGGTGCGCGGCAAAGAGCTAGTACCATTTGGTGTTATGCGGGTTGCATTTTTGTTGATGACAGTTATCAGACGCGAGCATTTTATTTATTTAAATACAAACGTGCGTATACAAAACACTTAATATGTCAAAAACTAATCTTTACTTTGATGTATGAAAAGTAAGTAATTGAATATAAAAATAACTACACAAATGTTTGCAACTCGCATAACATCAAAGGGTACTCGCTCCTTGCCGCGCACCCGCCTCACCAACAAGTTACTCTAACTCTTTCTACTTCACAACACTGCATTGGCTTGAATACGGCAGAATTTGTCTACTTATGTTTGGTCTGAGTATGGAACATACCGGCGATACAACAGAAGCATAGGAAAAATACAGGAATGCGCATGCGCTAGATAGCTCGAGCTATCCAATGACAAAATAGTACAGCGTTTAGCCTGCGCACTATCGCCACTCATATTTTAGGCATTTTATTTACAATAAATTTGAATATTCTTAAAACAACATAATTTATTTGTACTTAAAAACTACAAATATTTTTATTATTGTTTTAAACGCATGAGGCAGTTGCTTCAGCTGACAAGCCGCCACTGAATAAGAGTCAAATATATAACATTTGTTTACAATAATGTATCTATAAAAAGAAAAAGGACATGCCGAGGAGGTTGTAACCCTTGCACCTTGCATGAGTGTGCCACAAATATGACTGAAGCTGGGATTTTAAACAACAATCTTATAGAAAGCATTTATCGATATTAAAATATTTTGAATAAAATCGAGATTCAATTACATAATATATTCATATACATACATTCAGGACATAAAAAATATAATTATAAATAAAAATTAAGGTCATGAACGCTCCAATAAAATACTATGATATAAGTAACAGTGATTTTGTTCGATAAAAAATAGGGGCGATTTAAAATTTCATATGATTCGGGTAAGTTTTTTTTTTGTTTTCATATGACACATTGGACAGAATCACACAACTATGACCACAGCTTAACAAATATGTGTTGAATTTTTAATAAAAAAAATCAATAAACGATGTTGATTATTTAAAAAAAAATTCTATATATTTATTTTATTTTAAATATAGAAATTCAAACCATTTGAATTGAAATAGAATAGTTGAAAAAGAAATGTATTGTTTCCGTATAGTAAAGATAATTAAAAATATAGTTAGGACTAATTAAATCTTATTTGTCTGTAATTTTTTTTTTCAAAGAAGAATTCAGGCATATTTAAAAATATATATGAAATATTTAATTCAATTTAGAAAACTTTAGCAAAGTTAACAATAAAATAATTTATTGCAATTAAAATTTGAAAAGTCTTTGTACGTAGGAAATATATTTTTAATTAAAACATTGTTCAGAACCTTTTATTATATGAATCCTTAGTATTGTAAATTGTAATAATTTTTGTCTGCAATAAGATATCAAATAAAATACAATAGAAATATATTTTAAAAATGCAATTATTAAATGATATATATTTCTTGTACTAGATTTAAAAAGAAGATTGAATTAAAAGTATGCTTGAGTCTGTTAAGACAGTATATTTTTAATTCTACAATTATTTTTAATTCGAATCATATTTCTAATTCGTTATTTCTTGTATATAACCTAGTGGGAAAGAAAGAGATGGTTAATTAAAAATATCGCTAGCATATTTTTATATAATTTAATTTGGAACAAGATTGGCACAATCGTTGTGAATTAAATATATATATATATATATATATATATATATATATATATATATATATATATATATATATATATATATATATATATATATATATATAATTTAATTCACAGACAGTGAATCTTATTATTAAATGAATTTTACAACGGTAACCATATTTTTAATGTTTCGTTTATTTGGTTTGATTTTAAAATATTTTTAATTATTTAAAAATTGACAGTGATATTTTTAATTATTTAAGAGCACGATAATCATATTTAAAAATATGTTTCAGTGTTGAATTAAAAATTGACAATATGTTTATCGGGTCTAATAAAAAGTAAAACGGGTTTCCATATAGTGACATGATGAGTACGATGAGGACCACAACAAAAAATATTGAAAATAATTAGAAAATTTATATTCCTTAATCCTAAACAAAGGACGAAAAAAAAATGTGCCAAAACGGCAAAAAGGCAGATTCTTAGACGAGGCGAAGCAGCGGCAATAAATCTGCTACATTTTTTTTCTAGTTCAACAAATGAGTATTTTTTTTTAGATAATATCTTTATTCATTTTAATATGTAATAATAATAATAATAATTTATTTGTTTAAGAGAACAAAAATACATCTCTGTAACAAAAGATTGGTAAGATAATTATAAATAACAAAGTAAATTACAGTTTTTGATTTTGAGAAAATGTTATAAATTCAAGGCAAAGGCCCGCAGCTTGAGTGAGTTGTAGACATAGTTGTGAATATCGAACATCTTCTCAGTAGTCGGTTCAGCCAGCAGCGTCGAGATGTCCAAGGACTCACAATCAGAGGGGTAGTGCTTTAATAGAAAATTGGATCTAATAGGAGAAAATATGGGACAGTGAAGAAGGAAATGTTCTAAATCGTTCGGCTTTAGTTTGTTACATATTGAGCAAATTTCGTCATATCTGAACCGATGGCAGAAGCCATCCTGGCATATATATAGGATTTTTGGGTTGCATGTCCTCAACAGGCTACAAGTTTTGATAATTTTGTAAGGAATATTGTAGGATAGGTAGTTTACAGTAAAATTGTAATTTAAATATTGCGGATTGTATGACGAATTTTTAATTCTTTTAGAGTCGGCGGTGTATAGTGCTTCATTGTATGCCTTAAGTATGTTATTAATTTCTGGTTTTAATTTTATTAAATTTTGCTCTTCCCAAAGCCAGTGGAAATTTGCTTTTGTGAGCATTTCTTCTAAGAAATTGGTCCAAGTTTGTGATTTTTTACTGTTATTTGTGGTTATTTGTGTCAGTTTGTCAAAGCATATTTTCACGTACCGAGTGTTAGGCATCAGTAAAATTTTGTACCACCAGAGAAGCATTTTCTTGAATATTAGTAGTTCTATATTGGCCTGGCCAGTCTCTCTACGAATTATAAAGCTCGGGGTTGTCGTTTGCCATGATTCAAGATGTTTGAAGTAATGCAGCTGTCCTTTTTCGATGCTATTGCATTGATAGGGGCCCCAGATTTCTGCTCCGTATGTGAGAACTGGTAGTAGTAGAGAGGTGTACAGCTTTATAATTGTATTCCAACTGTATATTTTTGCTTTCGCCATCATCTGTTTTATGGACCCAGCAATTTTAATTTGAGATTGTTGTTTTTGTATTATCATTATATTTCCCCGAGGAGGTGAATGTAACGCCTAGATAAGTGTATTTATTAGTGAATTTTATTTCGTTTCCCTGGCATGCGTACTTTATGTTTCTTGTTGGAGGCCTCCCTTTATGGAAATGAACGATTTTTGTTTTTTCAGCATTTACAGTTAGTTGAATCTCATTGCAGTACTCGGTTAGTACAAGAAGTTTACGATGCACGTCCATTGGGCTGTTTGCAAAAAAGACGATATCATCCGCATACTGTAAGGACAGTATGTCTGTTTGATGATTTATGAAATAGCCTTCTAGGTTTTTATTACGCATAAAAAGCTCTAGGTCGTGTATATAAAGGGCGAATAGGAGCGGACTAGTACATTCACCCTGAAGTACTCCTTTGTTTACGGGAATTTCTTCGGACATAATGTTGTTTATTTCTATTTGCACCGTTGCTTCATTGTAGATATTTTTAATAAGTCTTACAATTTTTCCGCTTACGCCTATCTCAAAGATCTTTCGCCACAGTAAAATGTGGGGTACAGAATCAAAGGCTTTGCTAAAGTCAACGAATATTGCATAGATTCCTTTTTGACTTCTCATAAGTGAAGTTTCAACGATTGTGTTGAGAACAAATATGTTATCCATGCATGACCGTTTTTTTCTAAACCCAGATTGTGCTTCTGGGAGAATGTTGTGACTATCTGACCAACTTTGAATTCTGTTGTTGATAATTGAAGTAAAGAGTTTTGTTATCGAGTTTAATAATGCGATACCCCTATAGTTATTCGTATCCATTTGGTTTCCTTTTTTATGTATTAGGATTAGTTTGCTAGTTTTTAGTTTTTTAGGTATATCTTCATTTGCTAAAAAATTATTCAGTAAACCAAGTAGGTACTGTTTCCATTTGTGCGGTAGATGTTTTAACTGTTCATTAATGATTTTATCAGTACCTGGACTTTTTTGTGATTTGAGTTTCTTTAGTGCGTAATTTAATTCATATGTTGTAATTGGAGAATCCAGGTACGGATGACTGACATCGAAGAACATTGTCTCGTCTAGTATTTTATCTCCGAACCATTTATGAAAGTATATAGTCCATGATTTTAAATTTATTGGATTTTCCTTGTGTGTTGTGGGATTTAAGGCTTTTATAGCTTTCCAAAATTCTTGTTGATCATGGACTTGCTCCAGTTTTTCTTTTAAATTTAATCTCAATGCTTGTTTTTGCTTTGTTATATATTGTTTGTAGTGCTTTTTTGCTTGAAGATATGCTGCAGTGCTTTCCTCTTTGAAATGAGTAGTTTTGCAAATTCTTAAAAGTTTTCTTGCATTTCTTTTTAATTTTACGCAGGTTTCGTCGTACCATGGAGTTTTGTTTATGCGAGTATCTTTTATAATTTTGTTTTTCTTTATTAGTCCCAAATTTTCAGATATAGAATCGACATGATGTAATAAATAAGTATATTTTTCCTCATCGATGTCTTGTAAGTTTATGTTGTTTAAATCTTCTTCAAATTTTCCGGCTTTCTCTTTATTCCACTTTACTTTTGTTTTCAAGTGGTATTTATTCTTTGCTTTCTGTTGATAGTTGTGTGTCAAATTTCTAATTTTTACGGAGCATAACATATGGTCTGATATTATGATATCTTCTACTTGGAAGTCCAAAATTATTTGTGTGGCGCTGATATCTACCCAAATCAAGTCTATTGTACTTTTTCCATTTGAAGAGATATAAGTTGGATTTGCTGGAGTATCACTGAAAGATCTTCCGTTTAGTACAAATAGGTTGCTCTCCTCCATTATCCTGGTTAACTCCTTTCCTTGTTTGTTTATGGTGTTGTCATACGTGCATCTTACGGGATTTAATTTACAATTGTTTAGAAGAATATTTTCACAGTTGTTTAATGAGCCTATACGGGCGTTGAAGTCCCCTCCCAGAATGTAGGAGTGATGCGGGTATCGGGTCATTATGTTATTAAGGCTTTCACTGAAGAGTTCTAACAGGGTGGAATAGTCATAAGAAGGTGAAAAATACGTCGAGCATAAAATGAAGTTTCGAGATCTTGCAGAAACGTTGAGAAAAATCCAATGGGCCTCTTGTTCTATTGTTGAAATTTTAAAGATATTTATTTTTGAGAAAATTAATAGTCCCCCTATTGCTCTGCCTGTTGCGCATTGTTTCACAGCGAGTTGTTGGTGCATGATGTAATTTTTTAAAAACTTTGGATTTTCTTCTAGCCTATGATGCGTCCAAGTTTCTGAGAGACATATAAATTCGTGTTCCAATAAAAGATGTTGTTCCTGGGGTGTAAGTTTAAAAATATTTTGAAATCCTTGAATATTCCAGAACATTATCTTGTTGTGGTCTCCATTTTGTTTTATGCTTAAAAGTTTTTTGATGTTGATCTTGTTAGAATATGTCTGTCCAGGGGACCGGTCTTTTTTAGTTGTTCAGTGATTTTCTGTTTGCGTTCCCGTGTATTTGGTGTGATTGTTGACTGTGAATTTATATTTCTGTTTCGTGATAATTTTTGTAGAGAGCTGTTAGACGCTGTTTTGGTTTTGACTTCGCTTGTTGTGCTTTTTTCTGCTAATCTCATGATATCTACATTTACTTCTTCATCATCTTCAGAGCCTTCAGTTCGAATGTTGGTTACGTCGTTGTGAGATACGGATCGTCTTCTTGATGATGTGCTTTGGGGCTCTTCTTCTGTTATATCTTGATCCTGATCTTCACAAAAATCTGAACTATTAAATGCGGTGCCGTCAATGTATAGCGTGTTGTGGTATAGTTTAGCTTTGTGGCCTTCTTTCCTTGCTTTTAGCATGTATGGTTTTAATATTTTCCTTTCTTGAACCGTTTTTGGAGTGAAGTCTTCTTCAATATACATTTTAGTGCCCTTTAGAGACTTGGCATTGGCAAGAACTTCGTATTTAATATTCTTTGAGTTAAATTCGATTAAGATGGGTCTAGTTTTATTAGGGTTAAATTTTCCAAGTCTTTTTACGGTGTCAAAGTTATTTGTAGAAATGTGTTGAAATCCAAATTTATGTTTTAGAAATTCTACTAGTTTCTCATATAGATTTTCATCTTTTTCTTCGCTGACGCCGAAGAATAATATATTTTTTTCTCTGACTTTTCTTTCCAGGGTCTCTATCTGCTTTTCTTTTTCTTTAAGATCAATTATTATTTTCTCGTAGCGTACTTCGTTTTCTGTTGACGTTTTATTAAATTTGTCCATAGATTTTTGCAATTTTTCTATGTTGTTGTTAATGGGTAATAGTAATTTTTTTATTTCTTCCAGTGAAGCCATTTTTCAGTTTCAATTCTACTATAGTTGGGGACACTGCTTCGATTTGAAGACACGTCGGCGCAGAGCGCACGATTAATTAGCTTGTAGACTTAAGTTAATTATTGTCACTGACCTTGGTCTACAGATGGAATTTTCGAAAGACTTCTACACTGTAATATGTTTTATCCCTGTGTATAACTTGATTCACTTTATTGTAGATTTGATCTTAATTGTTATTATCATAAAATTTATAATTTTATTTGAGTAATTATCAATAATATTTAACTTTGACAGTTTATACTAGAAATTCACAACTATTCACTTTCTCACCAGTGTTACCAATCATTTTAATATGTACATTTATTTACATTGTAGATTCACACGAGCATAGACGACTGGCCAGATGAGTGCCGAAAAACACTGTACGATAGAGCTGATCTCAATCGCGGACAATTTGCGGATCACTGCATCGTAACAGCGTTACGCGCACTCACCTAGCTTCGCTTATATCGTGTGAAGTACATTAGTATTATATTTTGTTTTTAATATAATTGTTCCTTGCCACATGGCCTTATCAATTAATTATTTTATTAATATGCTTACGCTCTAAATGTGTGCGTGTTGTGCCGTAATGATGTGTGCTGTGGTATAAATGATCGTATATTTGTGAGTGTGTGTGTGGGAAAAAGTTTACAAAAAACTCACCTGTGTACATTGTACCTTAAATCTAACTTGCAAACTAAAATCAAATGAGTATTGTTTGTGAGATACTTATCTACATGTGTGTTTATATCCAAAATCCGAGACTGAATCCCCCTCAAGCTACCACCACACTGCGGCTCGGTTAGTCCGGAGCCTGTACTGTAATTGGGATTCAGTTCCTGTTTTACAAACTTGTCGGCTGGTAGACTCGCATCAGGGATTGCGAGTCTACGCTTTAATTCGTTCTATCACTGCACTCGGTTTTTATACAAAATATAAGTATTTAAATTGGATAATTTTTAAATTAGTAGAATTGCATTTTCCCTATTTATAAATAATAGGTTTGTTCCAGCACAAAATCCTAAACTGATACTGATTCCGAACTAGTTACTAGTAGTTCGGTTCTATTATGCGTTAGAATTGTTTTGTTGCATCACAAATTTCTAAAATAGTTCAGCGATGCTCTCAATAGATGGAGATATTATAATGCAACTATCTTCATTCGTATAAATGTTTACGTCATCTAATATACAAAGTCAGCTCTGTTTGTTTTAAATAAGATGTCACTCTCCTTATAACTCGAAATAAATTACTAATAGTAATATCAAATCTGTCAGCAATGTCCCAAAAACTGACAGTCTGTTGACCACCAAACCAGGAAAACATTAAAATGAGTTTAATTTTTAACTAGTCCTCTCCAGAAATTGTACTATAAAGTGCAAATTTTTCAGAAATGGTATTTAAAATATTTTTGCTTAATCTAAAAGATTGTTTAAATTGTCTGTCACTATAAAAAATGCACCGTCTCCCTCGCGTAATTCTATTTTGTTAAGATTTTCCGTATTTAAAAAAAACTATATTCAATAAATCAAAATTTTCGTCACCATCACTGTCACTTCTGTCACTGTCACTACAAAAAAATCATATTTCATTTTAATTATAAACGGCACCATGTCGTACAAAAAATCAGTTTTTAGACTTAAGGAAAATTAACATTTAGAACTACTAGTACTTGCTTAGGAGCAAGGATTATCTGCATGGTTCTAAACCAGTTATATTACCGTAATTTTTAGAGCTGGAACACAAAATTTTAGACTACTACTTCGAAATTGTTACACTGGAATTCTGAAACGATTCTAACTGATGGCTGGAACAAACCTAATATCATTATTTAAAAATTTACTCCAGTGTGGTCTTTTATATACACGCTAGAAATGTCATGACAGACTTGTGTTTTGCATCAAATTAATGAATATATGGCGTATGTTTCATTCTTATTTATTTATTTTTAGGCTATGTTGATCAGGAACTATTGATAACTGGTCCAGAAAAAAATCTCCTATTTACAGGCCAGACTCTAGAGTTGTGCTGTACTGTGTTCGTGTACTACAACGTTTCGGATGACGCGCTACGCTGGACACGTCCGGATAATTTCACTTCTAGGGTAAGTTGTGCTTTTATAAAGAATTTTACTCAGCCCATCCCCTCACCTATCACCTATTCTAGTCCTTGATATTTATATTTAATATATTTTGACATGTCGTCTTGATTACAAATATATAGTATATTTAAAAAAAAATCAACATAGATTTTCACCCAAGCATTTTACAATTACATTATTCAATTCAATCTTTTCATTTCAGATGTCAAATGTAATGACTTATCAATAATATTTATCTCTGTGCATCAATCAAATTTCAAATTTTTCAGATGTACAATATCTGCACAAATTGAATTAAAAGAAAAATAGGTTTCAAAATTAGCACCTGTCAATTTTTTTCAAAATAAACTGATCCATGATCCATAATATTTACTTACTGTCCACGGTGGATGATAAATAAGTATGATAGTCGTGATGTAAGCATGAAAACCAACTGTGCAATAAATTTTTCACTTGCTGTGTTTAAATTTTGTAATTAATGGGTAACTTACAGTACAGATATTGTAAACAAAAATAGTTTAATACCATTGAAGTTATAATAACTAATAACGTTTTATAAGTAGGCCTTTCTCGTTTAGTTTGACAAAATCTGTATCTGTAACATGAAAATACATACACATTTTATATGATACTTTATAAGTCAGCTGGAAACAAACTTACCAAATATAGAATTGTTCTGCGCGTGTTTAGATGTATACAAGTTTATAAAGACTGTTTACGACTGGCTCACCACATTTTCTCACATTTATATTCAAATAACAATTTTCGCACCCACGTGTTTCTGCAACAAACCCGATGTTTAAGAAATAACCGGTTGCAAAATTATTGATTGCGTCTTTAACACACATGTCTTGATATTCTTCTTTTGAAAAACGCGCGAGCGTTTGAGGCATTTGTTACATTCAGCAAAATTATTTCGATCTAGCATTTATTTACTATAAATGCCGTAGTTTAGGATAGTTCGTGGATGATAGTGGACAAGATAGTAAATAGTACCGTAAGTAGTCGGTAGTTATGATACTTGAGTATGAATATTCGAGGATGTCTATCCCGAGAATATGATGTCATTAAGTTGTCATTTGTTGTTTAATTAATTAATTCTCTTTATTTTATGTTAGTTTTAATTATTTTGTTTTAATAAAATATTTACCACTCGCACTTGCAACTTATATGGGGTAATAGCTCAGTGGTATCCTAAGGACCCTGGTTCGAGCCCCATAGCCGACAAACATTTTCACCAAATTAAAATTACCCCTGTGGCTTCCCGTACACTAACATCTTTGGGGGCCGTGATTTCACTTACCGAGATCCGCTTCGCAGAGTGCCACACCCAGTATTGGATAAAAGGCATGATGATATATTTATGTTTATTTATTTACTTGCAACTTTCATTTCTTATTATACAACTTCAGCACGTCGACAATCAGGGGTCAAGATAAATTCTCATTTTGACCACTCTAATACATACAAATATTCGCACGCTTAAATTTTTTGTCACACAAGAATAGGGTAATACCATCATTTAACCCACAACCCAATTATTTTCTCTCTTTTAAGTGAGATTATATACTAATACCTCGTGTTCGAAATATTTTTCTCTAAAATAATCTGGGAAACAAAAGATTATGTAAAAGTATCTGCCATATTACACATTTTTACGACATATATATGTCATTGTTGTTTTTAACAATCATGTGTTATTATGCGTGAGTCCTTTATAATTATTATATTTATTTATTAAACCGTGACAGTAAAATATTTATTTTTATGGATGTGAAATTTAAATCAAATATTTCTGTGGTGGCTCGTAGCTAAATTTACAGAGCAGTTAATATTTCAATATGTATATAATAATAATAACATGATGTATTTTTTTAATGTTCGTATACAAACGTAACTACGACATTATTTATGGATTTAATGGAGCAATGTAACTTATATCCTTCTGTCAAAAGTACTACTACTTTTTTAAATGCTATGATTGAATTCTTGAGCAGCTAACCCACTGCATTCATTATTCAATGTTAAACGCAGTGTTTTCAGATATGTTGAAATACATTAAATTAGTTGCAGGTGAATTACAATCATTGTCAAAAGTAAGTTGCAGTAAAGTACTTGGTATTCATCTAAATGAAAATATGAACTAGGAAATGGAAATTAACTATAAATACTCCAGATTAGCGCCATTATATTTCATTCATCAATCTTCATTTATGACATTATCTCTGGGAACTGTACTCCAGTTTCTATCAGTGTATTTAAACTACACAATATTGCTTTAAGAAATTTGTTTCAATTAAAATACAATGTTACATTATTTATATGTACAAATATAAATAGTATTATGTCTCAAGGGAATGTTCATGATTGAAATAGAGGACACAAGATTAACTAAGTACATACTCTCTGTAACTACTAGTAATCCAAAAATAATGGAAATAAAAATATTACAAATTATCTACTAATCTTAGAAATATTCATCCTATTCAAATTTTTAATAGTATTGTAACGAATGTACTCAATGCATGTGTCATCGGTCCGGGAGCGTTCCGGAACCTTCTCGAGGTTTGCGTGTTCTGACCTGCGCGCTGTGATTCATAGCGCACTGGTCTGAACGTGCGGCTGCAGGAGGATTTTGAGACATTCTGGAAAGATCGGATATGCCGGACTTTTGTATAAAAGTGGGGACTCGACTGCTTTAGAAAATAGTTGACTTCAGTCTCAGTAAAATAAATTATTTACTATTTGCAAGTCAGTTCGAATGACAGTGAGATATTGTCCGTGTGCTTCTTATACGGAGAAATATTCTATCCTCGATTCATTTACCGTGCCATACATGTCTTATTCACTTGCATTTGTGTACAAGTGCTCCACTCAACTGTTGTGCCAGGATTTTGATCCTTTACCTACCTTTTCAACAAATCCTGAAGCCAAATCCTTATTTTCTGCTGACTGCAGAAAATCCCACTTTGACCTCAAATTAAATTCCACTACCTTCGAAGGACCACCCACCTTTCGTGAGACCCACAAACAACTAAACAATAAAGGCTAATCGAAATAATGGCAAAATTATTAATTTATTTTTACAAAGTCTCTACACATAAATAACATTTCATTATGCTCTCAAAAAGCCGCCAGTGAACAACAAAAACAAACAAAACTCTTTTTCCTTTTCCCAGCTTCCTCGCTCTTTTCTTCTGGCTTTCTCAAAAATGCAACAACATTAACTAAAATTCAAAGCGCAATTAAATCAAATGTAACGAGTTATTATTTCTTTCAGTATTCTTGAAGGGTCAATGTGTAATTGATCTTATGAACGAATCGCCACTGATACATATTTTTTATTTATTTACAGGAAGTAACTGAAGAAATAAACATAATCAAATTTCAAGCTGGAAAAGTGTTAACAAGTAAACTAATATTCTATAATGTGAAGCATGCAGATGGAGGACGTTACTTTTGCCATTTGACATCCAACAACGCCACAACTAACGTGTTCATCAGTGTTTACGGTAATATTGACCAGAAACGTGCGTATACTTTCAATTTGGGATGTGCGTGTCCGATGTACGGTGCACTTTGATATTATAAAATATACAATATCTAATAGGTATTTGACGCAAGCCCAAATGCCAAATGAGACATATAGTTAATAACTTATTTTATTATTCCTGACGAAAAAAAACCCATCAGTTTCAATTTAGTGACTGTTATCACAAAACAAACAAACTAATATTTATAAACAACATACGGAAACTTAAATTTATCAGAATAATTACTCATTCAAAAATGTATTTCTTCGTATTGTATTTTCTAATATAAAATCATTTTGTATATAAAGCTGACAAACAATTTTCACCACATTAAAATTAATCATGTAGCTTCTCTCCACTAATATCTTTGGGGACCGTGATTTGGCGGCTGGTAATCGCGCTTCACGCACACAAATATGTCACTTACGACATCTCTTACGGCTGAATGCCACACCCAGTAATGGGTAAAAGACATATTGATGTATCTTAAGTAAGAGTTTAATATTGTTTTCAAAAAGTTATAAAATTCTGTAACATATTTTTTACATATTGATGCCCTTTTTAAAGTAGCTTGTTTAATTATCTCATTTAAATTTGTTACATGTAATACAAGGCAGTACATGTCAAAATCATCGGTATAAAATTTACTTATTTCATCCACATCAGTTCCTAAAAGAAAAGACGCAATATCCTTTAAAAACTATTATCATCGTCAACATGAAATTTCAGTTTGATTTAGGTCTTTATACAACAACTGTTTTGGTGAAAGGATTTTACTAAAAGGGTTTCAGGTTTTAGTTTTTAGACTGCAATATGTTTTGGTAAAGTTATTTATTTAAACGGTTTCAGTTTTATCAAACTAATTTACGAGTACTTATGTATTTTTAATTTTATTCTTGTATGTATGTAGGCTATAGAGTACAAGTAGGTATTACATTCAAAATTCAAATACATTTAGAAAAAGAAAAACAAAAATGTACTTGAACAAATAAAAGATATTCAACAAATAAATTGTGTACTCCAATAACATAATAATAAACTAAGCATACAATATTTACAATATAAAAGTTTACAGAAATTTTAATAAAATATTAATATTTGACCTTATCAAAAATCTTCTAGTGTCTTTTGTCCGTGTTAGAATGTAGTGGTAAAAGAATGAATTTAAAATGAGTAAATAATAATAATAAAATTTACTTGGGTGGCGGGTAGAAGTTTAACAGTTTGATACAATTCAGGATTTTTTTACTTCTTGTATAAATTCATAATGCGTATACACGAGCTCTACTGATCTAATCCAAACAAAAACATACGTACAGTATATCAATGTCACGGGATGAATTGAATCAATAAAGGTAATACTTTTAAATTATTTAAAAATTTACATATTACATTTAATTAACAAGAAAACATTTATTATAATGCGGTTAATCGATAAATAAAAAAGGTGTTTCTTTCGGTTTCGGTTTCATATTTGTACCAATTCTATATTTGCTGTAAATATTAGAAATTAGAGATATTTTATCGCATTATTTTAAATATATTTATCCACGCACTTTTTATACAGATAATATAATTCATTTTATTGCCATTAATTAGATAAAATAATAAAATATTTCGGTAAAACTTCTAACAAAATACCAAAAAATATCAAACTTGATTTAATTACGATGTGTACAAAATTTATATATATATATATATATATATATATATATATATATATTGATGTGCGGATATTCACTTTGTATAGAAATATTTTATTACAATTTATATACATATATGTTATGATGGGTGATTTATAAGTGAATGAAATACAGCGGCAATATTTATAACTAATCAAATTAACCGTACTTACATAAAATGTGGCCCATTAATCTGAAAGAATAACCTGTCCAAAGAAAGTTCTAAGATATAATCGTGGTTTAGCATCTGGAGAGAAAATACTAATTAAGCATTAAAGCTCAGTGAGATCACACCTCCAATCAGTCACATCAAATACTCCACAGGTCAAACTGACCAAGTCACATAACATTCGCTAGCCTTTCGTATCTCGTTGATAACCTAGTTAGGGATACTACAGCACACAAGGCTGCTCGCTGCACGTTGGCGGCCTGCCTAGAGTTCTGCTACAGCCCAAAGCTGCTCGCTGCACATTGGCGGCCAATCACGGCTCCGCTACAGGCCAAAGCTGCTCGCCGCACGTTGAAAGTCAACCACGAATCTCCATATACGCACACCCGGCCGTGGCCGTAACAAGCGCTCACACTTGCGCTAACCCAACAATACCATCATCCAACTCAATTCACATACGCAAGGAGGATTCACCTCTAAACCTATCCTGAATATTCCTCGAAACTCTATCAAGCATGTAGTCTGAGAGTACTCTAGGAGCTTCGACAATTAAGATAGATAGGTGAGCATTGGCAAGTGTTGTTTTCCATTGACTTGTATCAAATTTACTGACAACCGATGGGAAACGCCGAGTACCAGTACCAGTGAGCACCAGCGTAAGCATTAAGCATATACAAGCAATTCCAGTCCCAGACCACTCGTCATTGTCGATATTTGTGAATACTTATGAATACTAGCCCATAGTGTAGGACCGGTTAATAGGTAGTAATCCAATATTTTTTGTTATGTTTTTGATGATTGATCCTTGTCTCAATGTGAACAGCCTGGAATAGTATTAAATTGATAAGTCTTTTATCTAAGGCGTTTTATATTCGAAAGATGGATTTTTCCATTGTATTCCTGTGTTTAGTTTTTAATTTGGCAGTATTAAAATTTGTATTAATCGATTTAAATTTTTCGGATTTAAAATTTATTTTTTGTTTTCTGTTGCTTTTGTTTATTTTTTACAAAAATTTCTTAAGGAATTTTGCGTAATGCTTCTGTGATTTCATTACATTTGCTAATTATTTTTTCTTTATTTCGCAAAATTTTGTTATTAATAGTTTGATATAAAATTTTTGTTTTGTTTCTATGATTTTCCATATAATTATATACAAGTTGCTTATCAATATCTGTATTGAAGGGGGAATTTGTTTCCTAATGACCAGATATGATTTTGGATGGTTTTATTTTCGTAACAGAGTGAAATGATTGTCGTATGCCAAAAGAGCATAGTTTACTTTAGCTACAATTGTTTCTTTAGAAAATTCGGTCTGATTGTTGAATAATCTAATATGTTCTATGCGTATCGAGTGGAAGCGTTCTATTATTCCCTTAGATTGAGGATTTTGTGAACTAATGAAATGAGTATGAATTTTGTGTTCTTTAACAACTGAGTTTCTGAATTCTAGTCCATTATCAGAAATAATTTGCTCTGGTATTCCATGATGCGTGAAATGTTTTAATCAAGTTATTAGCTACTTCGATACCTTGCCCGGAATTAAGTTTATAGGCCTGTGCGAATATAGAAAATAAGTCAACTATTGTTAAAAATTTAGAGTTCTCTAGTGTTATCGTATCTACGTGCACAATTTCAAATATTTAGTTGCTGTCGGTGTTATATTAAATTTTAAATTTAGGGGTGTCCTGTCATATTTGGCAAATTGACATAATTCACAATTATTAATATACCTTTGAACCGTTCTCCTTAATTTGGGCCAGTAATAAATTTGTTTAATGCGTGCCTCTGTATCGTCAATATCTCTATAGTTTGTTTTCCTGTATGATAGTTATTTATGATTTCTAATATGTATTCTTCGTTAGTAACGTGTGTAAGATGTTGCATACATTTAACCATGTGTATTTGTGAATTTTTAAAATATTTCTGGAGAACTAGGGATACTTTTCCATATAATTAATTCTCGAAATATAAATAATATTTTACTTTTGGTACGGTATATTATTTAAGGAATTAAATAATTTCTTTTTCATAATTTAGTTTCGAAAATTGTACTAGGATTCTTTGTTTTGTGTTTTCAAAGAGTTTTAGAATTTTGGGAGAATTAGGGTTGAATTCTACTTCATATATGATTATCTGATGTTTACCGAAGTTAACAGGGTATTCAGCAATAGGTATGCCGATTACTGGGTTCTCTTCATTAGAATAAACTGTGACGTTACTAACGTTATCATTATGTTGGTCGTTTACGTCTGTAGTTTGAGTATTATCTCCTAAAATAAGAAAAATAGGAAAACATATTTCCAAACACTTGTCAAAGTTCCACAAAATTTACAGACTTTGAATCAACTTATTAGGTTATCATCAAAGGCTGGTCAGTTCAGCTATTTACCATAGACGCGTTTCGCTTTTTAGGAGCTCATCAGTATGGAGTCACCAACTATTCAGCTAGACCAACTAGAGACTAGTGAACAGTGGTACCGATAAAGCCGAACTGACAACGATATAAATATCTGTCTAAGGCAAATTGATCGGAATAAGAAGTATGAAATATTTTATCTGAGGCTATTTCGTCTAAAAAGAATGCTCGTTTTGATCTAATATGTTAGTTACAGTTGTAATTTCTGGGTTGCTTACGCTGGTGCTCACTGGGTACTTCATCTAGAATTCTTTGGCTGAGATTAAAGATTTTGTTTAAAACAATGTGTGGCTCCTGATTATTGGAAAAGTGCTATTATTCTTTTATTTAAAGGAAAAGATAGTTCGAGTGAATCTACTAATTTCCGTGCGATAAGTTTGCTGAGTGTAGCAGGGAAATCGTACGGTAAGATTCTTATTCATAAGGTACGAACCTTAACAATCACCAAGTTAAGCGATATACAAGGTGATTTTTGCCTGAGAGAGGGTGTGTGGATTAATTGTTTTCTCTTCGTATGATTGTTGAGAAGTCACTTGCTAAGAACAAGGTGTTCTGTGGCTTTTTTGAGCTTAAAAAAGCATAAGATAGTGTTCATCGCGAGACGTTGTGGGATTTACTTTTACAGTACGGTACAAATGGTAATTTGTTGAGGACAATTCGTGCGCTGTATGAAGGTAGCGAGGATGCTCTGAGAGTTGATGGTAGATTGAGTGATTGGTTTTGTATAGATGTTGGCGTGAAACAAGGTTGTGAAATGTCTCCGTGACTGTTTAATTTGTATATGGATGTCTTGTTACGAAAGGCGCTGAATGAAGTCGATGGTGTGTATGGATATACTAGAAGAGATCGTGTCCGAAATACTCGTACATTGGTGTATGTGGTGTGTGAAATTGAAAAGAATATAGTTAGAACAGTGGGTATAAGTCAGTTGAGATGGTTTGGTCACGTAGAACGTATGTCGAATGAAAGATTGGTGAAGCAGGTATATGATGGTGAAATTGAGGGTGAAAGATTGCGTGGACGACCTTTGAATAAATGGATGAATATAACTGAAGGATTGTTGCGTGAACGGAAGTGTCCGAGTATGAGAAATAAACGAGCTTGTATGAAAGGAATTATGAATGTGGTTGAAGCTAAAGTGGTGTGTTGGGATAGGAACGTGTCTCGAAGATTAATTGCAGGCTGAATCTGATGATTTAAGAAGAATGCAGGATTTTTTATTCACTCCCTTCGTTTTTTATCTTTTTTATTAGTTTTCTGATCTTACATTGAGTGTTTAACTGTAATTGTGTGCAATTCACTTTCAAAAACAAGCGCAGGAACGACACTCTCTTCTTTTCTAATCTTTGAATTCGTTTTCAGTTCTGATAAAGAGTGTTCAACTGCAATTGTGTGGAGTTCACTTTCAAAAACAAGCGCAGGGCGGCTCTCCCTTCCTTTCTTATTATTTTGTTTCATTTTCAGTTACTGCATTATGTGGACTTTTCTTTCATATACAAATGCAGGCTATTGCTTTCATATTTTCTAATCTTTGTAGATTCGTTGTTAGAAACAAGCGTGAATAATTTGTTTTACGCATATGTTATGTATGACGAAGAAAGAAAATGAATGATAAGAGAATAGAATTGATTGGATGGATGTGATTGAAGGTTTGTTGTGTGATAAATGATTTTGAGTGTAATAAATATATGAGTTTATATATCGTGATCTATGAATGTGGTTAAAATGAGATGATGTGTTTGGATGAAAATGTTTGATGAGGACTGATTATAAGATGAATGTAATGAGTGAATATTTGATTAATAATTTTAGGGTTTGCGTTACCCCATTTTTCAAAAACTACCTCTGTGGCTCCTCTACCACTAACATCTTTGGAGGTCGTGATTTGACGACTGGTAACCGCACTTCACGCGCAAAATATATCACTTACCGAGATTTCCTTCGGCAGAGTGCCACACCCAGTAATAGGTAGAAGGCGTGATGATATAATTAGTTTTTTATTTTATATATTAGAAATCTGTAAAAATAGCCGATAAAGTCGGATAAAATATTCGATCCGAAGGTCGGATAAAACATCCGATCCGAAATTTACATAAATTCCAATTCTTCTCTAAAGAAATATAACGCTACGTTATATTTATAAGCATTTATGTTCTGTGATAAAAATGGTTAAATAACGTTACAACAAAATATGTCTCTTTAGTTTCTCGGATCGGATCTTCGGATCAGATTTCGGATCGGATTTCGGATCGGATCTCGGATCGGATTTTCGGATCGAATTTCGGATCGGATTTCGAATCGTATTTCGGATCGGATTTCTAATCGGATTTCGGATCGGATCTGGCAAAATTGACGTCGTTTGTGCTTTGCCAATTGCTCGGATAGCAATAAATTTGTCGGAAATGGTAGGGCATGGTTGCAGAAAAATAAAATGAAACAGCAATTTAACCAGGTTTTTATTGACAAGTTTGTAACTAGGCAATTATGTGCCAGGTAGGTAGTAGGAGAGGGTGCGGGCGTCGTGATGCGGTTGATAAAGTTGTCGCAGGGGCGACACCGGCTTTCAGCGACGCGGGAAGCGTCGTGACGGAGATGTGCCGTTGGTGTGATGACGGCGGTACGGCGGTGACACTGACGTTGAGGGACGTTGAACAACGATCTCGGGAAAGAACGGGGGTAGGTCCGGACACTTGCACGAGAAACTCGGCGCACTCGCAACAATAGAAAAGATAATGATACCGGCTTGATGAACGGATGTGCGAAAAGAGAACTCGGCACACTCACGAACCGCTAGACTTCGGGGACATTGAACAGTGGCGTTGACAGCCAGGCCGGTACTATGACAGGTAACGGGTAAATAACAAATAGAACAAGATTCGGACTTACTGACGGACGATGAGGCCTCGACTAGAGCTCATAGTGGTGTCGGGGACCGAGCGGTTGACGGGCAGATGGCAGTAACGGGCAGGAAAGAACTTCGCCGATATGGTCAGATTTGGCGGAGAACTCTCTTTACGGTGAAACGGATGTGTAATCTCAAGCGTCGTAGACACAGACTGTCTACTGCCATTTCGGCTGCGGTATTTATAGTAAAATTACTAATAGATCGGGTCGTACTTGGTTGACGGCGGCTCGTCCTATGTTAAACAAATGGGTGGTTTGGTTTCAGATGGAAACTAGGGCAGCAACCACCCGATTTGGTTTAACATAGGCTCGAATGTCGCGGATGACCGCCTCGCGCGCGCTGTCGAAGTTTGACGAAGTTCGGACATTGGACGCGCACAAAACTAAACCGCCAGGCCCGCACTCGAAATTATTCCGCGGCCGTTTCGATTCAAAGTATCGCGGTATGGTAATAGAATTTATCACGATTATTATTTGTAACCGACATATTGTGACACTCGTCTTAGAAAGGAATGTGGTGCAAAATATAATGTAACTTGGTTTATATCTGAAAATTTTACATTTTAAGGGAAATAGACACACATATTTTATAATATACTAGACCAATTACTTCTGAGAATACACTTTTGGCTTACAAATATTATAAAAATAAATAGAAAAATGTATGTGCCAGACTAATTAGCGCTATACCGGTTTTCTCTGTACCGGTCCAATCGACCACTAGGCCAGTCCATTTCTGGAGGAAAATAAATATGTAGCAACATGCAGCACGGAATGGTAAACTGGGTTTTCATTGAAACACTTATATTTGCAGATAAATTTATCGTACGAAAACCATTCATACAGAATTTGACATACGACTATGCATACATTGGGCAACCGTTAGTTCTGCGATGTAAAGTGGCTATTGACCACAATGTTGACTTCCAAATGTCCTGGACAACACCAAATTATACAGAAATTCAAGTATTGATTCTGTTTATAATATTCATGTTACGATTCCTTTAATGAATTTTATGTCCCATAGAACCTGAATATAAAATATATTCAAGGTATTCGGAATACAACTGGTCAGATCATTTTAAAAATAGACAATATGACGCAGGAAAATCAAGGAAATTATTCATGTAATGTATATTATCCTACAAATAGAAGAAATTACACTTCGAAACATATTCTGGTAAAAAGTAAGTCAATATTCTGATTTTCTAAGACTCTAACTGATATTAACAATTAATAATTACGGTAATTCTAGAAGGTGAAAAGCCTAGAATTATAACGAGTAGCTTCGTGGATCAAGAAGAAATCGTCTTGCTTCTCGAGGAGACCGTGAACCTGACATGTTGTGCTGAAGGAGATCCGAAACCCATGATCACCTGGTTGAAAGTATACCAACCAGTCCTGATGCATTCTATTTCTAATAGAGATATTCACTTTCACAGAATTCCACTAAAGTACGAAGACTTGGTGAGCACATTGGCTTTGCTGCTGACAACTCAGAGCTCACAGTTCACTATGTACAGAGGTTTGATGCTGGAGTCTATACTTGCATAGTGAAAAATCCATTCGGACAAGATTCTCGCGCCGTGACATTGCAAGTACAGACAGGTACTGTCAAATTCTGGACTACGTACATAACATCACTCTATATCTTATTAAATGAAGTAAAACCGAACTTTTTACTCGAAAAATGAAAATATTTAATCAAATGCTTTTATTTAAATGAAAGAATATTTTTTTTTCTTTTTTTTTTAATTCAGGGCTTAGGGTCTTTTTAACTTTATCATTAAATGATAAATCATGACAAGCTGCTGAAACGAATGTCTACAAAAATAATAAAATCTACATAATTACTTAACGCAGTTTATTTGTGAAGTTATCTGAAATGATTTTTATTTTTATTTTTATTTTCAGTTTTAATAAGAACCGAATACACCCTAGGAATAATTTTCATGGTTATTATGTGTGTTATTATGTCAGCTTTACTAGTAAGAAGGACATATAAAAACAAGGTACAGTTTTGAGAGTGTGTAAAGTTAAACAAATGACGTCACGTCAGGGAGGGATGAAAGGAAACCCAACGGAAGAGACATATTGCATTAGTGAGAGAGTTAGCTCACAAACTAAGCCCCATTAGAGTATAGGTACTTTTAAAATACAATGCAGATGAAAATGGTCATGGTAGATCTTCTTAGTTTGTGTTGGTTTTGTGGTTATGGTAGTTTAGTTGAATCCTTATTATATGTATTTCAAAGTTTTTAAACATGAGTTTTACGCCCAACGATGTTCCTAAGGCAAATTTTATATCTGGTGCTTATGATTTTAAAATGTTATTGTTGACATTAACTTTGGAAAATATAATTTCAGGAACCTGTGATAAAGAAGCAAAAAATAGATACTGCAGATGCAAATACATCTTACATAAAAAGCAAATCAAAAAGTATACATAAATATATTTTGATAATATTGATAATTATACCCGAACCTACTTTGGAAAAACTAGTAAACTCAGTTAACAGTATCAAAAATGAAAAATAATTATTTGCAAATTCCAATCCTGAGACAAAGCACTTTGAATACTGTAAAGGCATATATAAGAATTATTTTATCCAGTCCATGTTCCTGCTCTTTACAAAATCACATCTCGTATATTTTGATTTTTGACTGCTACTTTAGATCACGTGACAAGACGAGTGTACCCTGACCATTACCAACGTATGTTCAAAATATGCTCTAGTTGGTTGTGATTTGTCAACTAACTCTATCACTAATACGTGATATCCCGTTCTTTTTTGTTCCCTTCCATTTCTACCTGGCGTGGCATAAATTCTTTTAGATGTGTAATTGTGTGCATGACTATACATAGTTTAATATTATTTGTTTTACAGAAATTACGTAAAGAATTAAATGAAGCTGGTTTCATTAAGTTTAAATCTGGAGAATTACAACGTTTTAATCCATGTTTTAACATGGCCGAGCAGGCTACGCTGCTATCCTATGATACAAAATGGGAAATCTCAAGAAACTTAATTGAACTAGGTCAGCAATTATGAATTGATTTATAACAAACACTTAATAATTAGGTACGTTATTTGCAGGACGAAATTTGGGGTCGGGTTTCTTTGGACTTGTAGTCGAAGCAACAGTTACAAATTTTTTTGATGGAGAACCAGAAAAAACTGTTGCTGTTAAGATGCTTCACCGGAACTGTAACATCATTGAATTAAATTCTTTCATATGTGAACTCAAATTAATGAGTCATCTTGAAAAACACGTGAACTTGATCAATCTGTTGGGAGCATGTACAGACAGAATTGCGGAAGGTACAAAAATTTTGTATTAATATAATTTTCAATTTCAAAATAATTTTTTCAGGAAATCTGCTTGTTGTAATTGAATATTGTAAACATGGGAGCCTCAGCAACTATCTCAGAGAAAATCGTTGTAATTTCGTTAATTTAATAGATGCAGACACAGAACTTATTTGTTTTCCCGATGATGAAAACGATTCTATACAAGGTATTCATATACAGCACGATTATTTAAAATATTTTGGCTAACAGAGCTCGACAAACCAAAGTAAAGCCCTGACAGGAATGTCTTCGGAGGTCGCTACTATCGTCGAAACATTCAGTGGCAAAAGTTGTATTTAAAAAAATTGCGGTTTATTTGAATTTATGATATAATAAGATGATACAAAATTCTTTCCATTTATAAAAATAAGATGTTAAAAAAGTAATAATTATGATGGATTAATAATAAATAAATGTATCATTAACAAATTTGCATAAATGCGCATATTGTACATGGTGCGATGGATAAGTGTTTTCATTGGGATTGTATATTTAACTTTCGCGCCAAACTAGAGCCACGTCATATGTTATATACCTAAACATGTCAAGTTTAAGCACATTCCAGCCATAGTTTTACTTTGGTTTGTCGAGCTTTGTTAAATTTTGATCAAGTCAAATTAAGCTAAAAAAATATAATTTTAATAAATAGTAGTTCAATTCTGTTACAATTAACTTTTTAATGTGATTTAAATTAATTTTTCAATATCGGATTTAAGTAAGGTTAACTTAACCAAAATTTTTCAAGTTTATATTTTGAATATCCATTATATCATATTAAAGACTTGTGTGCATTAGAAGTGGCTGGTTGTTGCTCCGGCGGCGTCAGCACGTTGCAGCTGCTGCGCTGGGCGCTGCAAGTGGCGCGCGGCATGGAGTTTCTCGCATCTAAACAGATCTTGCACGGAGACCTAGCGGTGAGAAATATTCTGCTGGACGAAAATTATGTGGTGAAAATTAGTGACTTCGGGTTGTCCAAGACTTTAAGCTCCAGTGGTTATTACAAGAAGACATCTCAAGTAAGCAGAACGAGTAATCTAGTGTTATTTGTGTTGTGTGCAGTTGTATGTATGTATTGTATGTTTTCTATTCAAAAAGTGTCCGCTGCCGATCAAGTGGATGGCAATTGAGTCCATCCGAGACAAGACTTTCTCCACGCAGTCTGACGTGTGGGCATTCGGTGTGGTGCTGTGGGAGCTCTTCAGTCTAGCGCGAACCCCGTACTCCGAGCTGGAGCCGGACTTCCGCTTCTACCGAAAGCTGGAGAGCGGCTACCGCTTGAAGCGGCCCGAGTACTCTACCAGGGAAATGTAAGAGCCGAGTACAAACTGAGTGTAAAATTGCAACAACTGATTTTTGTGTCTGTTTGTGTAGCTACCAGGTGATGCGAGAGTGCTGGTACGTGCGGCCGTCAAGCAGACCCACGTTCTCGTGTCTCGTCCTGACGCTACACAGCCTGCTTCAGGAGCCCAACAAGGTAAACTATTTTAATCTATGTCAACATTTTATAGTAATTTTTTAATGTGTTGGTATGTTGCAGTGCCGTTCTACTGAGGTGGGGAATGCGAGCGACGTGATCGCCTCGGGACAGGTCGACCACGCAGCCGCGCCGGACTGGATAGCGCTGGACATCATTCTGCCTCTCAATGAGGATGTTGACACTACAATAACATAGCTTAGTTGCCAACTCAATTTATGTTTTAATGTTAAATAAACTCATAATAATTGTTAATTGCTGTATGAATGTACTTAATAATTAAGTCACATTATGTGGTAGGTGATTTGATGTTCTACCTTTTCAACATTTTATTTTGTTATTTGCATTGGAGATATCTGAACCAATAATAAAAATAAAGAAAAATGCTCAATCCAAAGATAAAGTTTAAAATTTAAACAAAAATTAAAAACAAATGTAAAATCGCAAAGAAGTGCATGTTAAACGTGCAAATTAGGAATTTTATAAATTCAAACAAAAAACCTATAAGCCTAAAATAAATAAACACATTTTTCGGAAAACCAAATAACTCATTAAAGTGGCCAACTAATCGGATAAGTTTTCCCTGATATAACCGACTTCGTATCTGTTGGTTCTATAAATCCTAATGCTTTAGCTCGAAAAGTGGGCACTCTCTATAGTTAGGTACCTATTTATGTAGTTTTCTGCTTAAATAATAACTCTTTTTACGATTTAGTTACTACTAAATAATATTTTTAAAAATATTTCTGCCATTTTTTTCTATTTGTTAATTTTGTAGGTACTTGTGCCTTTTGCACCCGTACAAAAATTGAACCCTGCTGCCCTGCCTGTACTGAATATTAAATAGTATGGTGTTAGTAATATGACCACGAATAAGTACACGTGAAGATTTTTCGAATGTCATTATCAGTTGCTTAATAATGTTGTTTTTCGAATGAAGCAGGAGATAATTGATTATTGTATTTTATTCAAGCGTATGATAAATTTTGTATTAAATATTGTATTGTTTGTCGTTTACAGACGCCGTGGAAATTGTTTTAGCTTGTAATCGGTTATAGACTCACAAAAAATCGAAAATTGCGTTCAGTGGCTCATCAGAGAGGTGGCTATATGAAAAGTACATATTGACCACGCAAGCAATGGGAGAGATACCTGTTTAGAATTCAATTTAAAAGTTGACAGTTATGCCCGAGAACGTTTAGTGTTTGAATTTGTGGGTCATTTTTATCATGAATATAGAAAATGTTGTATAACAAATTGCGATAATGTATTAATTTATAATAATTTTAAAGGAAGATTAAATACACGTTTTCAGAGAACAGACGAAAAATTACAAAACTACGCGAAATCATTGTTTGATAAACTATTTGACTTTAAATCCACGCAATGCTTTTTTCAGGGGGCGTACAGATAATGTGTCTTTGTATCGAAAAGTTATAAACAGTGAACAAATTAAATATGTTAACGTATGCAGTCTTTATCCGTATATGCGCAAAATATCGAATAGATCAGCTGAAAATATTTATTGCCTATGAGTGCGAGAAGTGATTAGGTTCTGGTAATAGTATCGATAAGATAGAACGATTTATTAAATCTTACAATCAAACAATCTAACAAGTTGTTACACTCTGTATTTGTAAAGTTCACATTTTAAACGTTTCACTAAGTACGACATTTTGTAACGACTTTAATCAAAATGATTGCTTACATACGAACGAATAAAGAGAGTTTGTTGATATCTGAGTATCAGATGAAGTAAAACAAATAGTAAAACTGGGTTATGAAATTCTACTTGTTTATGAAACATGGCAATATGATATAATAGTTTCAGTAGAGATTATAAACCGGGAACTTATTGGTCAGGTGCATAGATAATTTCTTAAAAATGAAAAATATATATATTGAGGAGTAGAGTTCTACAAACCAAAGTAAAACCGTGGCTGTAACGCGCTTTAAGTCCACTCATTCGGTTATATACCTACTACTTTGGCGCGAAAGTGAAATATACTGTCTCAGTGAAAAAACTTGGCCGCCGCTCCATACACGATATGAATATTTATGAAAATTTATAAATGCTACATTTATTTATTATTAATCTATAATAATTATTATTCTTTTCACATACTATTGGTCAAGTTAATGCTCAGCTCAATTTAGGATAATAATAATTATTATTTATAAACAACTAATTTTAATATAAAATAGGAAAATTGGCACAGTCGGGGAATAGACCATTTACAATAATTGTGGCAACCGCTGCTGAATTCTGCGATATACTAGCTAATCCATCAGTAATCGTTAATAGGATGGCTATTTTACATAATTATTTATTTATTTGTTACTCTGCACAACAGAAACTTTATCTTGATAATTGATACGGGATAATCAGTTTCATGTAATTGGTTCGCTGCTAATTTACTATGTTCAAAACCTAATAAAGTACCGAATAAATCGTTTGACTCGAAATTTATATCTGTATAACTTTTTATTTCACACTTAAGTTTATTATTGTTTCCCTGAATATCTTGTTTAGTTTTCACATCTATTTTAATATGCAAATATTTATTTATATCATCTACCTTATAAGAATCGTCAGGAATATCAATAGGTTAATTACCCACCTTAAATTAATTATTATTTTTATTAATATCTGGTGTAGCATTGTATACTTTAAAATTAATTAGATCAAGAACATACTTAGATTTTTCATCTAGCGTTATCGGCTGGTAAATTTTGTTATTAATAATGGAGCAGTTTCTAAACAAGGTAAATGTGTATGACATGATGGTTAAACAAGCACTAACTAATTTTCACACTTGCTAGAAATGATAAACACAGGTGCCCGCATTTCACACTGCTATAAGTTTGATATGTACTGTAATTGTACTCATCAAAATATGTTATTAGTTCATTTGGAGGTTGCAGATCACCAAAATTGTCAAAATATATTACTTGATTGTTAAATTTTTTATATGCAACCCAATGTGTTCAATCTTCATTTTTAGCATCTAAATTGACAATTCCACGTTCATTAAGATTAATTTTCTTAGGTAAGTTTTTCTCATAAAGATTCCCCTGAAATAAGCAATAAGTAACAATTTTATATACTTTTTTAAGTCAATATTAGTCAGCGCTGCAGATGGTGATTTTATTGGTAGTTTTTTTTTTACGGTGGTTTCGCTATTCCCGCTGCACCTTCACTAAGGGCCCCAAGGGCACTGAGTCCAGCAAAAATTGGTATTAACGTTAGAAAGCCACCTTCTTTAGGAACAGCTATAACTAGAGAATTTTTAATGTTGCGTTTAATTCATTTAACAGCGCGTCGGAAGAATGATTGTTTTTACAACTTTTTTTGCACAATAAACAACATCGCAAAATTTTAAACTTCGGTTCTTATAAATTTTTATCATGACCATTTAAATGAAATACGTCTGCGCATGTTCACAGTTGATGATAAACTGCGGTCGTGTTACGTTTATTCACATTGCAAGTTGTTAAACAAAATAATAAACTATACGTAAAAAAATTATGATTTCGATAATAATAAAAAATATTAGCATCATAGCGCATTATTACCAAGTACCGTCAGATGTATAATAGCAGGCCCATCAGGTTGCAAAAAAACCAAATGTAATGATTGCTTTGTTAGAATGTAAGAATGGGTTTCGCGCTTTAAATATATATATATATATATATATATATATATATATATATATATATATATATATATATATATATATATATATATATATATATATATATGGGATGAGTCGGCCTGTGGATCCTGAGGTCCCTGGTTCGATTCCCACAGGCGACAAATTTTCATAATTTGAAAAAGCTATCCCTGTGGCTCCTCCACCACTAACATGTTTGGGGGCCGTGATTTGACGACTGGTAACCGCACTTCACGCGCAAAAATATATCACTTACCGAGATCTGCTTTAGCAGAGTGCCACACCCAGCATTGGGTAGAAGGCGTGATGATATATTATTATTATATATATATATATATATATATATATATATATATATATATATATATATATATATATATATAATATATATATATATATATAATATATATATATATATATATATATAATATATATATATATAAATATATATATATATATAATATATATATATATATATATATATATATATATAATATATATATATATATATATATATATATATATATATATATATATATATATATATATAATATATATATATATAATATAATATATATATATATAATATATATAATATATATATATATATATAATATATATATATATATATATATATATATATATATATATATATATATATATATATATATATATATATATATATATATATATATTCTAAATCATTATTTCAATCAAAATATGTATACATGAAAAAGTTACTGGAACCTATTAAAGAATTAGGTTATTTTTCATTTAATGACAATATTCAAATTATGGTGAACCAAGTAGGGTTTCTTGTAATCCTAACAAGAATGTGGATCTGTATAGAATAGTGGAAGAAGTATTGGCGCGCATTTGAAAAGTATAAAAAACGTGAAGTTATTCAAGAAAATTATTTTAAATCGCTAGGAATATATCTACATAATGTCAACATAATAAAAACTAAAATTTAATATGATATAGTATTTTATTTGATATTATAATATAAAAATACAAAAAATTATTTACAATTTTATTTCAGATATACATAATCATATATAATAGTACATTATTTTATAAGGACTTAAAGTGATACTTTTTGTGCGCTCATCCATCAACTATAAATAAAGCACAAAACGTAATTTTCACTCCACATAAAATATGCTATTTTTTCTTCAAACGCCAGAATATTTACTCATTATGTCATATAATTTCTCTTTCACTAGTGAGCGGCAGGAAGATATTTTGTGCCGCAGGTAAACTAAAGAAATTCTTTGATTTTAAGGAGCGTCAGGAAAAGTATTTGACAGAAAAATCAAACTTTAACTATTTCTATAGATTCTGATATGGATAGCTTTTTTTAGACAATTTCTCGCTTTCACCATTATATCAGTTTATACCACTTATATATATATCAATATATTCTATAATCATGACGAATTAGAAATTTCATTTATATGCATAAAGATATTTTTCCTACAACTGTGCGATTTCTTTGTTATTACGTAACTATAATTGCCTTCGTTATGTATGGAAAGTAGATGAATGCAGACCAAGTGCGTTTCCGAAAGCAAAGAAACACTAGTGCGGAAAGGGCTTCATTACGTAACTGTCAAAAGAATATTGTTTTGACAGCGATTTACATTTCGCGCCGAGCGCGGTATTCATATTTTGACCACAGACGCTTATGGAAGAAGAAGATACGGTGAACCAGCGCTAGTAAATATGCAGTAGTATATTTTGACGTTTATAAATGTAACCTTAATTTGCAGTATATCTAATCTGTAGACAATTAATAAAAAGAACCGAACAAAGTAAAATATATCGATAAATGGTTTTATGTAAAGAGTAAGTGAAATACTTCATATTTATTGTTTGTGTATATTATTAATACAGTTGTTACAGTTGCTTATATTGACATAATGTAAAGTGGAAACTTTTGTGTCTAAAGAAACATTGATTTCTTCCGTACCTGTTCATATTATTACCAGTAATATTATTGGTAGCAATTTCGGAAGCTTCAGAAGTACCAGCAGCAGGTTGATTGTCATTGTTGAAAATAGATCCAACATAGTATGATCCGGAGCTTCAATTATCTTTGGAGGTGTTAATGATAAAGAAGAATCACTCACTGTACTATTCCAATCAAGATGATTTTGAAGAAAATATTTTGACGTTAGTGAAATATTTTTAAATAACGTAGAACAATGTGCAAGCAATCAACAAACAAACCATAGCAACGCCGTAAAACATCGTTCTCATGTAATATCATTAAAATTTTATAAATTTTATAAATTTTAATAATATTTTAGTGATATACTAAATCGCACAGTTGTAGGAAAAATGTTGTTTATAACACGTGCCGAAAAAGGTTACATGCTCGTGCAGATTTCCGCACTCGGCAAGCCTCGTGCGTTAAATTCTGCACTTGCACGTAACGAGCCTTTTTCGGCACTTGTTATAAAAATAACTATTCCATTGTACATAAATGCATCAGAAAATCTATATTGTGTCCCACTGAATTAATCAGGTTATTTGAACTCTTTTAAATTTTCTTACTTTCCACGTTTCTTTAGCATATTCCTGATCGACATACTTCTTTCTTTTCGTGAATCAACTATTTCTGGGGCAAGTTCCTTGACATAAAATTTCATTAATATTGGAAGCATCCATTGAACAAACTCCTCATGAATTTTTATTATCTCTGCTTCTATACCCTGAAGTTTCCAAATAATAAAATCACATTTCTTTCGTCCTGTTATGAATTTTATTTTGATGAACTGTTTGAGTTTAGAAATGAATTACTTTCTATAATCGTACAATTAAAAAATTTATGTTAAAATTATCGTTTATTGAAAGATATATAATAAATTTCAATATTTCAAATTAACCTGTTCCTCTAGTATTCTCACCTAAAACTGATGAAATATTTTATTATAAAAAAGTACCCATAACTTTGAATACTATATGTAATATAATACGAAAAACAAAAAAGACATCTTTCAAAACACGAATTATGAAATACTCACTAATTTTCATGTATATCTCTATATAGTGTAACATCTTGGAACATGATTATGACACCTGTCATTATTTCTTATTATTTTAGCGCTGAGTGTACCGAAAAGCACAAATTACTTGTAAAATTGAGAATTTCTCCAAGTAGTAATAACAAATTCAAATTTCAAAACAATATTTCATATATTTAATTTCATCCAAATGAAGAAACAAGTAGTACTTCATAATCTCTGAACATTCAGCTTTCTGATATGTGTATGAACAAGAATATTTAATCTTTATAATACAAATAAATTGAAATTGAAGTGTAGGAGAACATGATTTCAAAATTTTAGATCTGACTTTCTCAAAAAGTGCTAGCTACGATTTTGATTAAAAAAATTGTATATTTAAAAATATGGTCTTGTATAACACAGTAATTTTTGTACAATTTGATTTTGGGACTTTTGAGAAAAAACAAAAAATACACGAAAAAGTCCCCTTTTGAGCCTTTTTTTCGCACATTTTATTTTTTTCTCCAGAGCTGCAAATTCAAATTGGATAAAAATTTACTGAGTTACAGAAAATCATACTTTAAGTACACAATTTTCTTTAAACAAAATCGTGCCTACTGTTTTTGAGTTTTTAAAACCAATTTTTGAGTGTAATTTATTTCATCATTTGTACATAACATTGATGGTATTCAGTTTATTATCATACATTGAAGTTGTGGCTTCAAAATTATATACAATACTTAAATAATTTCATTCATAATAAAAATAATATTTCGTTTCAAAGAGATCAAGACAAATCATCGTTTTGATACTAACTTCAGCCCGTATGTTTCAGCTTAAAAAGCTATCCAAAGCAAAATATAATTCAATATTTATTTACGACAATGTAGCATGTGATAAATAAGATATTATACGCGAATATTTTAGCATGGGGCGTCATAAAGCGATAGATTGTTTCTACATATGTCAAACTTATACTCGAATTCCTAAGCATCTCATACGAGATTATGTAAATTTCTTAATATTGTTTAAGCTGGATGAATTAAATTTAAAATATGTGTATATGGATCACATAAATACTGACGAGCAAAACGAACCATTACAAAATATGTGTTTCTGTTGTTGGCGCATTAAATATGATTTTATAGTTATTGATAAATATTTTATTTCGAATATTTCGTTATCTCCTATTATTCCATCTGGTGACGCACCCAGAAATGGTTTCTCTTCATGAATGTAACATCCAGTTTTTTAATTTTTTTCATTAATTTTTTCTTCTAGCATCGCTACAGTCTTGCTTTAATTTCTGATTCCATATTCTATAGCTGTACTGCCAGTGAATGTACTATAAAGCAAATTTTTCATTATATTTGCAGTCGATGTACCTTTCCGTTTTTTGCAAATCTTTCCGAAATTGGAGGCAGTAAGTTGTTTCCGTCTTCCTCTTTCCATAGTTGATCTGCAAACTGCCCAAGCGTATTTTGAAGAATGTAATTCTTATATGCTCCTTTTCATTTGTTTAAATATTCTTCTTTGGCCTTTTATAAATCTTCGATGTTGAATTCTGCTTCGGGATTTTCCGCGTATGGATCGTAATTACTATCCTGATGACTAATAGTATGATTTCTCTAAGAATATCCTTACTTAGTTCTACTATTTTTTCGTGCCTTGTTATATTCTGCTCCTTCTTATACTGGATTGCTTTTGTTATACTCTCATAAAACCGAATTAAATTTCTTTTTATATGTTGCCGTATTTCTTTGTGCGTATTCATTATATCAAACCCACACGTTTTTCCAATTTGAAATTAACGTCAAAAAAAGAACATTCGAAACACAGTGTTTGATAGATTTAGTTCTTTTCAAAAACACTGCATATACACGATTCTTCTACCTACACTATCCTAATCCTTATATTATTGTACGTACAATAGTTATAAACAGACCCTTACTCCGTTCCACTTATCTTTGTGATTTATGGATTTAAGCGAGTGACTTATTTTTTCGTAAGTTTTCAACACGACATGTTTGTATGAATTGATGGTATGTATAAGAAACGGGCACATAAACGATTTTTTCAGTAACTCCGGAGCGGCCTTAAGGCGGGGCGTTATCGCAAGGGATTTGACCAATATATAATCTTGGATACGAATTAAGTACTTTAGACACTATCTAGCAGTGATCGAGTAAAAACATCCGTTAATTGAACAGCTGAGCAGCTCAATATATATCCGGCCTATTTATAATCTGATTAGACCCGTTTCAAAGCGGTTAATTATCTGATCCGGTCGGTTAAGTTAACAGTTAGATCAGTTCACCCGATCTGTTTATAATGGCTTAAAAGAATTAAGTTACTCAAGACTTAATAAAAACTAGAAATATTGTAAAACGAAAACTCAGAAATCTTAAACTTGGTACTTTGCAAAAAGAAACAAAGTTAGAAAAATCGTGTAAACCTATCATACACATATAATGAAGTTAAAGAAGATCCAAAAGTAGAAGCAGAGAATTAAAAATATGAGTATAAATTAGCTGAAAACAGGATGAGTCTTCAATTTTCGGATGTAAGTATTGTAGCATAAACGGAAGATCCTGATGATGATGAGGTGTTTGCAGAAACAATCCCAGCGGAACAACCATCGCTAACTAGAGATTTATACGACATCCGTCATTCACGGAATACTTGCAACAATATGATCCATTGCCAAGGTATTATATTGAAGCTATGTTATATGATGATAAAGATTCATTTGATTTTAAATATGGTGTGCGGCATAATGCTGAAACTGATAAGTTTTATATTGGAGACTCTGAAATTAAAATTGTCGGCAAAGATATAATTGTAAATGATTTAACATATACAGGAACAACTGGCTTGTATGAGTTTCAGAAACTTTTCACGGAAACCTACCTCTAAATAAATTATAGGTAAAAGTTATTTAAAAACATTGAATAAAAAACGTGCAGTGTAGTAAATACATTGGAATGACGTTAATGAACTAGTCGATCGTTTACGTCTCCTAATTGCATCACGTGATGCGGGTCATACAAATCATGAAAATGAGTTTATCTCTATACTTGAAGAATTAAAACAGACAAATGTTATTGAGTAACCTTCATTTCAATTATGACTCTCGACAAATTTGAACGTCTTATTGAGTTGCAAAGTACTAGAAAATATTGTAACAGGACGGAATAAAATTTAAAATTTTTTTTTTTTGGGTAAATAAATTAATTTCTCTTATGATACATAATCGAAAGCAAGAAAGTAAAAGAATATTATTATATTTCACTGAAATATCATTCCGAAACCAGGGTCAGAAGTTTTGCAGAGCAGGTACTTGGGTCGGAGGCAACAAGCCAGCCGGCGGCTAGTTTTAGTGATCTTTAAGGGTTTTGTAGAAAAGGCAATTGAGCCATGCAGCGATTTTTAAAATATTTGTCAAGTGAAATATTTATCGTTAACATCTGTAGGAAGTTATTTGAAACCATTGTAAGTCAATTCATAGTCTAGAAGGTTGTAAATTATCCAAAATCTTTGTGGGAAACGTTACTAGAGTATACTAACAGCACATGGCAATTAAGGAAACAGAAAACCTAATAAATCCTTCGAGGAAAAGAATATGAAATGGTCGAAATTGTTCTTCTAAATTCTTCGTGTCCGAATAGTGTAACAATTTGTATGTTAATTGGTTAATAGATTGGCACAATTCGTAATTACTTAAGATCCTAACTTAATTACTGTATTAGTAAAGTAAAATCACTGTAAATTGATTCTTGTAATAAAAGGAATTTCACGGTGATGAAAAGACCATAAATGAACGAGCGATGTTTCAACAAAATCTACTGAGTGAAATTCCTCAAATACGCATACGTTTATAAAATGATAATAAATTCGAGTCAATTTAAATGCATAATTATTACAGGAAAGAAGCCCATTCCAAAACGCAGCAAAATGTTCAGGGTTGGTTGGCTATCTCCGTCTAGCTAAGGGTAGGAAGGCTCGCGCGCTCTCACTCTAACTGAGGCTGACCTGGGATTGGGACACTCGGGGTCCGGCTTAAGTAAACGGACAAATCTGCGCTAAGCATATTCAGGAAAGAACGATGTGGGTGGCTATGACGTAACAACGTCACACTTTTGGTTTAGTTACCGATACGCGATTGGTTGATTTCGTTAGGGGTGTTGGTTTTAGTAGAGGTGGTAGTTTTAATTTGGAGAGGGTAGGAACATCGGTGGTGTAATTAGGTTAAATATGCATGTTTGAGAGCAAATAGGGGAACTTGATTCCGATCTCGTTCCGTTTGGCTATCTTTGCTCTGTCGAAAAGTGTGTGATCGCGATCGGCTACGCCGACCCCGTTGAAGCCTACTTTTAGTATTATTACAAATTTTAGCAGAGCTTTGATTCCAAACATTTCGTCCTGGGGTATGTGTTCGCGACCAGTTTATTCTGGCACCGTTGAGCCTACTCAGATATTTTGTATTACGTTCTGACTTTGAGTCTGAACCCCTGCCGAGTGTTGGTCTCTGACTATTTTTATTGTGTGTGATCGCGATCGGCCACGCCGACCCCGTTGAAGCCTGCATTAGAAAGAAATCAGAGTAACTGGCATTCGCGCTGTATTATTAAACACATCAGCTGTCTTCTGCCTTGTGCTGAAGTTGGTTATATGAGCTGTTGTGGGAAGGTAATTGGTTACATAATTTTGTTGTATCGTCTGATCGCGACCGGCGAGGCGCCCGCCGACTCCGTTAGAGCCTGTACAACAAGTGCCAATTATTGTTATATTTAAAATCCAACGAATTCATTATTTCGATTTCGCTGGTGACACGGAAGCTATTTCTGACTGACATCAGAATTGTATTATCTAGCTAAAGTGTTGTAATTAAGAACTTCGGTTCTCCGCAATATAAAATCCAACGAATTCATTATTTCGATTTCATTGGTAACACAGAAGCTATTTCTGACTAACGTCGGAATTGTATTATCTAGCTCAAGTGTTGTAATAGAGAACTTCGGTTTTCAGTATTATTAAATCCAACTAATTCATTATTACGAATTTGTTGTACACATAAACTATTTCTGGCTTACGCTGGAAACTGTATTATAATAGTTAATGTGTGTGTCGTGTGATTCTCCCCGAGAATTCCCGACCGTGAAAACCATCATTAGTAGCGTTCGATTTGCACCAAATCTCAAGGAGGACATCAAAATCCGTGGTATTGTATCGTTCGTAATTTATTTATAACAAACAGCTTTTTAAGATGGCCGTTTGTGGCCGTACTGTGTGATTTCAGTTTGCTGTGACCGACCGCGCCGAGTTTGGGTCCAGTACCTGAACCAGCCCGCCGCTGACCGCCAGGCTGTACGAGGACCCCCCGTGAAGCCTTCCAATTGTTCATTCCTCTTTTGTACAGAGACCGCATAATATTGTAATGTCTTTTAATTTCATTATTATTTGTTTACTTTTTGTTTAATACTGGTTTAATTCTTACGTCGAGTTGGTTGTTGGAGTGCGAGTGTTGTGTCCGCGGTTTGATTGCGGACCGTGTCAGTGTATTACGTTTGCTAAACTTCTGCAGTTCCTACACACTAGCTGGCTATGTGGGGAAGTGAACGTAGCGTCGTAGCCCAAACCTAACACTATTAATTTTAACTCGTTTGGCACCGAGGTCCGGTTGACGCAATAGTCCCGCTCGGCACAGAGGTCCGGTGACGCCGTAGTCCCGCTCGGCTGGGGATCCGGTGTAGTTAAATAGTCCCGCCCAGCGCCATCGACGAGAGGGCGAGTTACGGCTATCTAATAGCATCATCAACCACTGGTCTAGCACACCTGTCATTAACCAAATAGCAGCGACGGCACTCGTATTGCATTGATGCGTACCGCGAGCAAATGGTGGATGCGCACTGTGTTTCAGCGACCGACTGTTCGTCTGAGTTAAACCAGCTCGTTTCGAATATTTTTGACTGTTTAATAAATAATTAACACTCGTTTGGTGATTTTATTTTATGACAACCTTAACACATCCTAAATGACGACTTCAAATTACGAATCCTGAGAAAAGGTAGTTCGTTTAATTCAATAAAACACAACGTAGGAATGTAATTGACGACCACAAAGCTTATTATATTATTAATTTATTAATTTCAATTAGATTATTAAATAATTAAATAACTGCCGCGTTACAATATGTTAACGATAAAAATTTTACCCTTACAAATACTCATCAGGTGAATTTTGAAGAATTAAATATAAATTTAAAAACAAGTATTGATAGTAATTAAATTGACTTCTTATCTGAAATAAATAAATATTTAAAAAATTTGCGAAACATTATGTTTTACAACTTATATTGAATTTAGAGGGTGATATTTATAAAATAGTGAATAGTACTACTGAGGCTTACAAATTTCTATGCGCTGGACGAGTATTTGAATGCCGAATTAACCATGAAAATGTACCTTTAAATTATCGAATTAATGACACTAAGCGCGTTTCTTTAATTGAATCTATATTTTTGCCGGTTGTGTTTTTTTTATATTTATATTGAATTTATTTTGCATAAGTGTGTGAGTAACCAAAGTTTGCGACTATTGAATATTGTTATTCAACCTGCTACAGCGTGCTCAACTTAATTTTGTGAGTCTTTATTTCGAAAATACAAAAATTTTGTGTACTTTTTACTAAGTCCGTAATTAAAAACCTTGTGCGTGCTCCTTTCTGACTAAGAATACGATTTAACTTAAAGTGTAGAAACACGCGTGCACGAAGTCATGTTAACTCTATGTACTACTTGTAACAGAAAATTTGAAGTCAACTCTTCTGTAAAGTGTGCCGGCTGTTCTACATGTTTTCATGCCGATTACGTAAAAGTATCCCAGGATGACTCTAGACTGCTACGTTCAAGCAAAAAACTAAAATGGTTTTGTAATCCCTGTGCATCTTCTGCTGATCTTAAACCTAACGAGATCACGGAATTAAAGCAACTTATTCTAAGCTTGCAAACTGAAATTAAAGAGTTGAGAGCAGAGTAATCTTTTAATAAAAAAAAACTAAATTTGATGAGTGTGTTGAATTTTAAGATATCATATCTGAATTAAATGAGCGGCAGAGTCGTCAAAACAATTGAATTTTGTATAATCTTCCTAAAAATAATACATCTTCTTCCGACAATTCCGATGTTGATCCCTTAACTATTAGTGAGCTTTTAACTACAATATCTTCTAAACCAGTAGTTACTACAGATTTTAAAAATTACCATTTGGGTAAATTGAATAGCGCTAATAAAAAACCAAGACTTATTAAAGTTTCTTTTAAAAATACTGCCGACTCTATTTACATAATAAAAAACGCTACAAAAAATAAAAGGCACTAAATTCAACACAATTCAAATTATTAGTGATAAAACTCTCAAGCAAAGGGAGTATTTTACCGAATTAATTAGTGAACTTAATCGGCGAAAAGAATCTGAGGAAGATAACCTGTATAAAATACTCAAATGATGTGCCGCGTACAAGTGTGGCTAAAAACTAATAAAGAAAACCATTTCAGTTTACTATCAGAATGTGCGAGGAATCAACACAAAACTGACAGAACTTTATTTAAACGTATTATCCACAACATACGATGTCTTTGTCTTCTCTGAAACCTGGCTCAACGACAATATATTTAATACTGATCTGTTTGATGAACGCTTCGCTGTTTTTCGATGTGACCGTGATCGTGTACGAACTGGAAAAAGCAGTCGGGGAGGTGTACGACGGCTTGGAAGGACAAGGGTAAAATATATTTTTGGCTAAAAACCCGACTTTTTTAAGTCGAAATTCCGAATTTTTAAACTCGGGATCCCGACTTTTTAAACTTGGGATTCCAACTTTTTAAAGTTGAGATTCCAACTTGTAAACTCGGGATTTCGACTTTTTAAAGTCGAGATACTGATATATGTTCCGGATCAGTTATCCCCATTATTTGTAAATTTAATTAATAGAAATTATTGGGGATTGAAAAGAAATCAGGTATGATAGAGAAAATTATATTTTCCTTCTTTTTTAATGGGCTTGAATCACTCAGAAATATTGTTGCATTTGGCATATAAGCACGATATTATCATTAGCATGACACCTTTAAAAAGAATTCTACACAGATTAAATCTATATAGAAGAAAATTTTATTCAAGAACTGAAGACGTTGAACAGTATATTAAAAATCAGGTTCAATTATCTGGACAACTACATGGATTTGAGTGGATGCATTTAAAATGTATCCAAAATGAATTGGTTGTAAAACAAGAAACAGTGCGGAATGTGCTAAAGAGAGTAGATCCCGAAAGGTGCGTGAAGTTGGCAGGCACTTCGAATCACAAATAATTATATATACATTAATCGTTTGTGATTCGTTTGTGACTGTTTGTGATCCATGTAAAAACATAGCAACCCCTAAGGTCCGGAAGTTATTGAACTTTGAAAAGTGCCTGCCAACTTCACGCCCAGCAAGCACTTATGAATCACAAACGATTTGTTGCATACCAAACGATTGTGATTCGTTTGTGACTGTTTGTGATCCATGTAAAAACATAGCAACCCCTAAGGTCCGGACGTTATTGAACTTTGAAAAGTGCCTGCCAACTTCACGCCCAGCAAGCACTTATGAATCACAAACGATTTGTTGCATACCAAACGATTGTGATTCGTTTGTGACTGTTTGTGATCCATGTAAAAACATAGCAACCCCTAAGGTCCGGAAGTTATTGAACTTTGAAAAGTGCCTGCCAACTTCACGCCCAGCAAGCACTTATGAATCACAAACGATTTGTTGCATACCAAACGATTGTGATTCGTTTGTGACTGTTTGTGATCCATGTAAAAACATAGCAACCCCTAAGGTCCGGAAGTTATTGAACTTTGAAAAGTGCTTGCCAACTTCACGCCCAGCAAACACTTATGAATCACAAACGATTTGTTGCATACCAAACGATTGTGATTCGTTTGTGACTGTTTGTGATCCATGTAAAAACATAGCAACCCCTAAGGTCCGGAAGTTATTGAACTTTGAAAAGTGCCTGCCAACTTCACGCCCAGCAAACACTTATGAATCACAAACGATTGGTTGCATACCAAACGATTGTGATTCGTTTATGACTGTTTGTGATCCATGTAAAAACACAGCAACCCCTATAGGCCGGAAGTTATTGAACTTTGAAAAGTGGTTGTCCATCTTACCGAAATTCCACTGCTTATACTATAAAATCGTTCCGCATATAATGTCCATGGCATTCACATGTCCTTAAATTATTCATAATTGCATACATTTATTTAACATATATCGTGTTTTGGCAAGACTCGCTTCGCCCATATTTTATACAAACAAACCTCAAGCCCAAAGAACGCACGCATCATACACGCAAACCCTTATATTTTTTATTGCAAATTGGGCTGGACGAACTGTTTCTTTTCTTTATGCCTATGTACTCACGCATATTTCACTAAGGCTCACCACGGTCACGCTCTTAAATTAAAAATTTGACTCAATCGAACCGAAAAATTTTGAATTTTTTTTATTAAAAATTTCGATTTCGTTACGATATCAGTATTTTGCGGTTGCGGATTTTTCACGATTTCGGTTAAGAATAGACATACAGGGTGTTAAAAAAGTTCCAGGACGGTGAAATATCTCGAGAAATATACATCGAAGAAACCAAAAAACACGTGTTTCATATTTTGCAAAAACCTATCTAAGCATACCAAGCACAAACCCCAACACCCGGCCCCAGGGGGTGGGGCGGGAGGCAACTTTGAAACCGTTTTTTACTTTTCTTTCAGAATCATGTCAAAACTTATTTTTGCGTTTAGAGCGCCATCTATTCCGAATTGGAAAAAAAGTTTCAGATAAAATTAACTTATTTTTTTTCGCAGAATACGAATCTGTAATAAAAAATGGGGGTTTCCATTTATGGTTTCAACGTTGCCCCCCGCCCCACCTCCTGGGGGTGGGGGTTGGGGTTTGTGTTTGGTGTGCTTAGATAGGTTTTTGCAAAATATGAAACACGTGTTTTTTGGTTTCTTCGATGTATATTTCTCGAGATATTTCACCGTCCCGGAACTTTTTTAACATCCTGTATATATATATATAATTCATGCTCTTCTTCCTATTTACGCTTCAGTACAATATTTATAGCGGTTTAAAGTTTTAAATGTACGATTTTAGAATCCAAAAAACATCGGTTCGATTTGTGATATACCAAATGATTGTGCTTAACAACCCTAGTAGATCGAAAATTATTTAATTTTGCGTAGTCGTTACCAACATCTCTGCTAACAACAATTTATTAAACACAAATGTCTACAAATAGCTCCTTGCCAACTACAACGGTCTGCAAAGAATTTTGGCCTGCAATTGTTCACTTTTTGTCACCGAATTATGATCAAAAAGGCTGCTTTTTTGCTGATCGTACAATTTTTTTCCATTAGCATATAATTAGAGACAGAAATATAATCTTTATATTGCTGAGAAACAAATTTTCGTTGCTAAATACCATAAACGCGGAAAAGAAAAACTTCACGCACTGCAAATTAAGCCGTTTCGTAACAACTAATGCATTTTTTTATATTGCTCGTTAAAAATATCTATTTCAAATGAGAGGGCTGATTATGATATACTATATCTTACGAGTAGTTCTCTCTTGATACTACGATAATATAATTACAGTATAATATACTTACTAAAATTTGGTCGTTTTAGAAATTTTTTGTACCATTTTTTTACTAAACGAGTATAATATTTGTCAATTACAAGAAAGCATAATTTTTATTGATTATATTTACGTATTAAATTTAATTTCACTCTTAATTTTTCAATATTTTGTGAACTGTTATTAAATACGAGATAGACCTATATTTTGGATTTTTTATTAGAAGCTACGGAATTTTAAATAAAATAAAACGAGATAATAATTATTATACGTAAAATGATAACAAAGATTTGAAGTTTATTTAATTTTTTTTACTTAATTACATTATCAGTATGCAAAAGTCAGAATACTTACTGTTAAAACAAATACTTTTATATATTAAAAAATAAACAAAATAAAGTTATATTCTACTAATTAGAGTTATATTGTAATAATGATATCATGATTATACTGAGAGAAATAATTATGTTTATTGTCTACCTCAAATAAATAAAATAAACAGCCTTTATTAACCGGAAGTAGAAAATATAATTGTTGTTTGATATTTCATTTATTAATATACTCGTATGTGTATAGGTACTTACATATATAATAAATACGAAAATAGAATATTGGTATAATTTCTGTATAATTTTTGTAACTTAATTAACTATAAATTATTATCCATAATACTCATTACAATGATAATTTTTTTATCTGTATGCCTAATGTGAGAAATACTTTAATGAGTGACATTTCTGTAGAACCGTTTGCCATAATAAAAGATCGTTGCTTAGTGCAGCCCATGCCTGATAGTGGGTTGCATAGATCAAGGTGTGCAGATATCGTAACTCGTGCGAATATAATATAATTCTAAATAATAACAAGATAAATTTGTCACAATGATTTGTTGGTATTTGAACGAAATTAAATATTAAATAATGTTAATAAAAATTAAAGAAAAACCTAATTTAAAAAATGTAGATTATAATAAGAGGTAATAAGGGTCGTAATTAGAAAACTGGTAATAGGTGTTTAACATGGGAAATCAGTTTTTCATTTCACAAAATTTCCCAAGATACATCAAATAAATGTTGCAGAAAATTAAATTCTGCATCTAAGTAACAATCAATCAGACCCCTGGCAATGTTAATCTACAAATTTCCAAATATTTTTTTATTATTTTTGTATATTAGGTCGACTTCTGGCGAAACTTGCTTCAGTCGCACTTATTATAAACAAATCCTAATTCTGTAGAACACATGGCCCACACTTGTAAGCTGTTAAGTTCGATTTTAACTGAAATTATTTTGAGTTTCGTACATTTACTTAAATATTGAATGTGTATTTGACGAAGCTCGCTTCGCTTGAATTTTAAACAAATAAACCTCAAGTTTATATGAATGCGTGCTCCATATATCCAAGCATTTATATTTGATAAAATTTATGATTTAATACTGCATTTCACAATTTGCCTGAATTTCACGCTTTATTGGTGATATATACGTACACGTGCATGTAATATGTAATGTTCGACGAGGATTGATTATTTTAAGAATTTGATGAGTTAATGTTTTATGAATGATTCTGGAGTTCGTGCTACCCCATTTGATGGGATATAGCGTGTTTTTATGTATGTATACGAGTATTAATAAATGAAATATCAGAAATAGATATGATCAAGAGATGAATAATCTTATAAGGGGCTTTAATATTAAAATAAGTTAATTATTTTCTTCCAAGTTCATTATTGTTTATTAATGCAGTGGGTACAAAGTACATTAGTTCATAATACCCTAGGACAATATATGTTTTTAATATGCCCTAAGGCATTAAGAGTGACGTTACTTTGGTAATACTGTTAAAACTGACATTTCTTCTATTCATTGTTGCCAGATAATAAATTTATTATTTAGGTTATTAACAAAATACTAATGAAACATAAAAAATTGAATGCATCATGAGCATTACTGGATATTTATACCCCTCGAGCATAAACATTTTCATAATACCCGAGGTATATAAATATATAAATAACTATTTTCTACCATTAATGTTGAAAACATTTAATTTTTAATTACTTTATAGTGTTAAAAAACGTTATTTTTGCACGGCGTGTAATTTTTTGCACATTTCCATTAGTTAGCTGCAAAAAAAAAAACTAATTAAATAGTGGCTTTGAAATAAACATAACTACATAACTTAAAAAAAAATAAAATAAATTTCATTAGTTAAATTAGCATAATTAGTTAAAACTCGATCGTAGAAAAAATTATGTATACAACTTCTTTATAAAAATTAAAAAAAAAGCAGAAAGAAACGCTGTACTAACAAATGATATTTTAAATATTTTATAATTTTAATATTGTTGCGCTAGGTGTGAAGGTGGCACGTCTCTAAAAAAGTAAATGATTTCATAAACTGATAAATAAAACAAAAAACTAATGAAAATACAAAGAACTAACTAATAGTTTAAATTAGGAACGCGGATCTTAACGAAATCGTAACTAAAAATCGCATCGATATTTACCTTCTCATGAAACCGTAACCGAAAACTGAAACACATTTTTTTTCGTGAAAACCGATACGAAAATTAAATTGATCCTGTAAGCGAACCAATGTTCTTTGGATTCTAAAATCGTACATTTAAAACTTTAACCTGTATAAATATCGTACTGAAGCGTAAATAGGAAGAAGAAGATGAATAATATAATAATATATATATATATATATATTTGTCTATTCTTAACCGAAATCGTGAAAAATCCGCAACCGCAAAATACTGAAATCGTAACGAAATCGAAATTTTTAATAAAAAAAATTCAACCTTTTTCGGTTCGATTGAGTCAAATTTTTAATTTAAGAGCGTGACCGTGGTGAGCCTTAGTGAAATATGCGTGAGTACATAGGCATAAAGAAAAGAAACAGTTCGTCGAGCCCAATTTGCAATAAAAAATATAAGGGTTTGCGTGTATGATGCGTGCGTTCTTTGGGCTTGAGGTTTGTTTGTATAAAATATGGGCGAAGCGAGCCTTGCCAAAACACGATATATGTTAAATAAATGTATGCAATTATGAATAATTTAAGGACATGTGAATGCCATGGACATTATATGCGGAACGATTTTATAGTATAAGCAGTGGAATTTCGGTAAGATGGACAACCACTTTTCAAAGTTCAATAACTTCCGGCCTATAGGGGTTGCTGTGTTTTTACATGGATCACAAACAGTCATAAACGAATCACAATCGTTTGGTATGCAACCAATCGTTTGTGATTCATAAGTGTTTGCTGGGCGTGAAGTTGGCAGGCACTTTTCAAAGTTCAATAACTTCCGGACCTTAGGGGTTGCTATGTTTTTACATGGATCACAAACAGTCACAAACTAATCACAATCGTTTGGTATGCAACAAATCGTTTGTGATTCATAAGTGCTTGCTGGGCGTGAAGTTGGCAGGCACTTTTCAAAGTTCAATAACTTCCGGACCTTAGGGGTTGCTATGTTTTTACATGGATCACAAACAGTCACAAACGAATCACAATCGTTTGGTATGCAACAAATCGTTTGTGATTCATAAGTGCTTGCTGGGCGTGAAGTTGGCAGGCACTTTTCAAAGTTCAATAACTTCCGGACCTTAGGGGTTGCTATGTTTTTACATGGATCACAAACAGTCACAAACGAATCACAATCGTTTGGTATGCAACAAATCGTTTGTGATTCATAAGTGCTTGCTGGGCGTGAAGTTGGCAGGCACTTTTCAAAGTTCAATAACTTCCGGACCTTAGGGGTTGCTATGTTTTTACATGGATCACAAACAGTCACAAACGAATCACAATCGTTTGGTATGCAACAAATCGTTTGTGATTCATAAGTGCTTGCTGGGCGTGAAGTTGGCAGGCACTTTTCAAAGTTCAATAACTTCCGGACCTTAGGGGTTGCTATGTTTTTACATGGATCACAAACAGTCACAAACGAATCACAAACGATTAATGTATATATAATTATTTGTGATTCGAAGTGCCTGCCAACTTCACGCACCTGATCCCGAAGGTGTTCAGAAACAAAGACGCCTCCGTCGAAGACAATATAACAACAAAGAGCCCAATTTAGTGTGGGATATGGACTCGTCCGATAAACTGAAACTATACGGGTGTATTGATGGGTTTTCTCGTTATATAATATGGTTACAAGCAAATAAAACAAGCAGTAATTCAAAAGTTATTGCAGGATATTATATTAACTCTGTAGAAGTTTTACAAGGATGCCCACGAAGAATTCGATCTGATATGGGAACAGAAAATTGTTATGTAGAACACATGCAAACTTTTCTTAGAGGCACTTTTTCAAATGCAAATGAGAGTGAACAAACCACGTATTTTTTATACGGAAGTAGTCCAGCAAATCAAAGGATTGAAGCATGGTGGTCAATACTACGCACACATCAAGCTCTGTTTTGGATGAATCTGTTCCAAAAAATAAAAGAAGATGGTCATTTTAGCGGTTCGTTTTTGGGCAAATCACTGATTCAATTCTGTTTTTTTTTTAATAATTCAAGTAAAATATTTTTTTTTCTTAAGACAAACCAGATAAAACCAACCCCAATCAAACACAGTCACCACATTTCAGAAAATTCAAAACAACTCGTTAAAAAATAAATAATCGAAACACAGTCTTAGTTATACATAAAGCGTAGTGCCGTATTTACCTGGGACTAATATTGCTTGGTTTGTCTAATTGTTTTAGGGTAATAGCGCGTGATTTCATTGGATCAGTAACTGTCGTGATAAACGTGATAAAAATTTCTCAATGTATAAAATGTTTGTTCTATGCCATTTTCTATTAATAAATATTTACATTCAATCTAATTTGTTTGCAAATTAAAAAATTAATATTTATGTTTATGAAGTGAAACGAATTTAACAGTTCTGACACCTATATGAATTTGCTCCCGCCATGAGTCCTTGCTCTATACAGAAATGAAATATAATTTTAATTATTATATTTATTGCAGGATGAATTAGATACAATTGTTTTCGAATGGAACAGTCATAAGATTTCAAAATCAATGAACGCTATAGCTCCAAGTGGTCGATCATTTAACATGTATGAATTACCACAACTTTACGATACTGTTAATTATATAGTGAAAATAAATGAAGAAAACATTACTCTATGTAAGGATGAATGTGGATTTATTGGCGAAACGAATATATGTAGTGATAAGGATGTATATGAACTTTGCCTAATTATTAAGGAAGTAAAAAGGACTGGTGCATTTAAGTACTTCATATGAAGCAGTTGATAATTATGTAGCATTGAGAAATAAATTAAATATGTTATTGTTTTTTATAGAGTAATGCTCTATTAATAAAAATAATAATATTCATTGTTATCAACAGTCGAAGATTTTTATTTCATAACTAATAATTACAAATTACACATATATGATATTTTATGATTTATGAGTTTTAGAATAAGAATTTTATAATAAAAATACTTAGCGACGATATTTCAATCCCGTAACCAAATTCCTAATAAATTGGTCAAATCATAATTTATGTTTTCTTTGTTTATTAGTTGTTTTTTTTTCCAATTTTTCGCTGATTGTTCCCAATTATTGTTAATTATCCGTTGATTCAATGACCTGGGGGACCGAGCAATTTGAAATAAATTTCAATTTTCAGCTTGTTAATAAGTGTGTTTTTATTGCCAACGTTTCGTCAGTCAAGACTGACCTCTTCAGGGCTGGAATTACAGAGTACCAATTTATTATAAGGAGCTTATAAAAGCGCTCTAAGAATATAAATTAACTAATTGTTCTGATATCACATAACTTTGTATCTTTATATATAAACATCCAACTAATCGATGTTATTTCAAACTTACTATGAAACACTGTAACCTTGAGTAAGTTTGAAATAACATCGATTAGTTGGATGTTTATATATAAGGTTAGATCTATGTGATACTTTTGGTTACGGGATTTCTATGATGATTTTATTTATTTTTGGTTTCTATTCAAAATACTGTGAACATGATTATCTATGTTTGATTGACGTCCATTATGAAAATAAATGAGAACATGCCTCACAAAAAAATTCTTTACGTCTTGTCATCATGTAATACAATGCAACTTGCGTGCAATAATTTTATTAGGTGAGAATTTATTGATTGTGATACAAAGTTATGTGATATCAGAACAATTAGTTAATTTATATTCTTAGAGCGCTTTTATATGCTCCTTATAATAAATTGGTACTCTGTAATTCCAGCCCTGAAGAGGTCAGTCTTGACTGACGAAACGTTGGCAATAAAAACACACTTATTAACAAGCTGAAAATTGAAATTTATTTCAAATTGCTCGGTCCCTCAGGTCATTGAATCAACGGATAATTTGTTTATTAGTCAGAAAAATTTATTAGGCACTTTGATGAAAGATTGAAAAACCGGCTCCTTACACATACATATAAGACCGGAATATTTTTTTGCTTTTTACCTAAATAAAGTTTTCGTGGTTTCTGACTCGGAACAAATATCTTTATGACCCAGTTGCATAAAGCGTAGTTAGCTACATTACTTCCTAACTGTTCGTTAAAACTTAACATTTCGCAAGATGGCTGACTCCATATTTCACATATTTTGATTATCGTTATAATTCTTTTTATGCTAGGTGATATTCCATTTAAATGGTTAAATAATAATAGTACAGAAATGTTTATAAAAAATTATTAGGCGAAAAAAACTTACTTATTCTTGTATTTATAAAACTTTAAAGTTCTTGAACTGTCAATATTTTAGGCATTTATTAGGTCATATTTTGTACTAATTCATGTTTTTTCTGTAGTTAACAACGTTTTAAGTTGACACAGCTCATGCAACTGGGCCTAGTAACCCGGTTGCACAAAGCATTATTAGCTAATCTCGTTGTGAACTAAGGGGAAAAAATTAATTGTAAAAATAACGCATGTTACAAATTTCAAAATATTGACACTACTATAATTAAACCTGTATAATTTAAAAAGTTGTGGTACAAATATTATGTCAACATTACTATTTACCTAAAAATATGTAATTTTCCCATGTAAATTAAACTTTGTATAATTATATCTAAATGTGTAAAATATGATGTTAGCCATCTTGGCCATTGTTAACTTTTAACACGCTGTTAACTGACAATGTACTTACGAACGCTTTATACAACTGGACCTTAAAAAAATGTATTAATTAATCATTGAAATGAAGAATAAATATTAGTCGTCCATCCAGTGAATATAGGAGAAAAACAATAGACAACTATACATCTAATACATACGTAAACAAAAAACTAAAAAATTAAAATTACTCTTAAAACAATTTTTTGTTCATTTAGACGTACGAAACAAAAAAATTGTATACTTATATGATATCCATCACCCATATATTTGATGTCAATAAAGAATTCATTTTTGACCTAAATTCTAGGAAGCTGTTATAACTATACGGTAATTCTAATAAATATGCACATGTATGTGCTATTGGGCTTCTACTGAATTCGTTGTTACTGCTAATAAATGATATATCTATTGTTTTTTATGTAATAATGTCAGCACCAGTAGTAAATCTTTCAAACTTCATTAAATGAATTTCATCCGCCTCGCGAAGATATTTTTTTAAATATCCGTAAGTGGTTGTCATATCAGATGTTAATGTTGAGGTTGACGAAATATTTAGTAATTTTAAGACGTTTTTTGATGTGGGTATCTTGGTTTTTAAAACTTTATATAATTCAAAATTTGTTAGTAGACCTGCCAATACAGAAGACCAAGAATCGATTACGTACATTGGTTTTTGAATTATCCCTTGTGGGCAATATCTTTTATCAATTGTGTCATATTATCTTTTGTTAGAAGCCACTTACAATCCAAATTTTGAAGAACATCTTCTAATTCTATAAGAAAATTAGGAGTAGTAAAGGTAAAAAATAAAAAACTCTTCACTTGATTGGATAACTTGGCTTTGTATAATGAAAGTTTATAAACATGCGAAGAATGACTACATTTTGAGACTTAGGTTTTACCTCATTTTAAAGTCAAAGAACAAAATATTTAAATTTTAAATAAACAGTTTACAACTAAAACAAAACTTTTCAGAAAGATAAGACAGTTAAAAATAACAAGTTAGCCAATCAAGTGAGGAGTTTTTTATTTTTTACCTTTTCTACTCCTAATTTTCTCATACAAATTTACGGTTTAATAAACTAAATCTCTATTTTGAGAATTTACAAATTATCTTTTAATTCTGAATTCTCTACTAACGATATATCTTCAATTGATGCCTTCAAAATATTGGAATCTTTTACACTGATAAATTTCCAAAATTCTTCTGTTATGACCAAGTCAATATTGCCAAAAATACATTGTTGTACAAATGATATGGATAATTTTACAGGGAAGTAATTTTCATCCTTCCACCCTCGCCATAAGTGTTTAGCAACCGCCTTCCATTCGGCTTCACCGAAGTCATGCCGGATGTATGAGACTTTGCTTCGTGTTCCTATTGAACATTTGTCATAAAATTTAGTCCAGAATACGCTTAAAACGTCCCGGAATACTCCAGCCATATTTCTGCCCTTTCTTTTTTTCCATTCGGTAAAATTAAATCTGTTATGAAAGGACCAGAATATTTTTTTCTAATTTTATGAATTCATTTATAAGATCTTTACTATTCGCCCTCTATGTAATATGAGCTTAACTTGCTTATTTTCGCTGCTGATTTCATTGGTAAAATTTAAGAATTCTGTTAATTCTTCAGTTATATACATAGAATTTGTTCCGAACTTTGAGCAGGGAAATTAATGTAATCGAAATTAAAATTTTCAACCAACACAGGTGAAGAGAAATCTAAATTAGATTTTGAATTTGGAGAAAGCACTGATGACTCGTTTGAATTTATTTCAATGCTTAAATTCTATTCTGAAACATCAGATCTAACTTTTACTGTAGCAAAATATAGTCGTACAATACGTAGTTCAGACTTTTCAAAAATATAATTGATATTATACTTTTCTGGTATAGTGCGTTCTTTAAAATCCATCAAGTCAAAATTAAATTCGTTTATGAAACCCTTTAAAGATGACCCGTCGGTAAAAATCATAGTTGTTCTTCTTTAATTATTCGCTGTTTTTAGAAAATTTAATTTTCTAGTACGACCTCCCTGTTTTAGACGAACTTTTAACACACAAAATTATAAATCATTTGAAATAAAATTTTATTTAACGATTGAAAAAATGTATATACAGACGGCTCATTTTTGGAGTCCAGCCATTGGGACTTCGAGAACCGTAAGAGATAAATTAAATTAGAACAAAGATGCTGCACTATCTGGCTAATTTAATGATGCTATTGTTTCTCCGAACTACATACGTGATTTTGACTTGTTTTTAAGAAGAGGTCTCATTATCATGGACCATTCCTGAGGTATAGCTTGTAACTTGTAACTTTCACTTCTTAAACAAACTAATTATTGAAAATGTCATCTTACAAAAGCATATTAATTTTTTTTTATCAAATATTTTAAAATTTACATAATTAATTTGCCACTGAAAAAGATATATTGTAGAACTTATTGTTCCTATATCCTCTAGTGGAATGACCGAATGATTTTACTTGCATTAGCTTTGTTACTGACAGTGAGACGAAGATAACTGCAAGAAACCGTCGGCATCTGTGGTCGATTAATATAGCTACTAATTATAGTTTTTATTTATATATTTTGAGATAAACATGGACAGAACCCTTACCATCAGTTTAAAATCTGTAAAATGAGCACTCTAAACCGTTTGACCACAGTGGCTGTAATAAATGTTAAAAATGGATTTAATACTTTTTTGAATTAATATTAGTCCATGAACAAAGAATGAATTTACTCTGAATATTTTAAAAATTATTGGCAAGTTTTATCCTTGATAAAAGAAAAAAACGACTATATGCTCTTATATGATGTTATGTTCAATTAATAATTATCTTTAAAAAATTAAAGTTAATACCGAAAACTCAATAATTGTCTGTGATAATAAAATTTTGACGGAACAGCCCTTTTTCTCTAGAATGTCTACAGACAATGCAAATCAAAATTAACATGTTCACTTAAATTAAAAAGTTATATGCAATATTAAATCATCGCAAAATAGTGATTTCGAGGATTTACATCCGCCTTTATTTACTGGTTGTAGTATAAATTCAGTGAGATATTTACTGGTTCAAATTAGATTGGATACACTGTATTCTGAATACAGACTGCCTCAACCATCTTGCTCAGTATTGCTAACTTTCTTATTTGAAGAGATACAATTATGAATAAATTAGACAAAATGTGCCATATTATATTTTAATAACATTTTTTAATTTTTTCAAATAATCAAATTATTTGCATTTTAAAAGTACCTAAATAAATAATTTTCTTCATTTTGTTTAGTAAAGTGCTATGGAAATGTTAAAATTATGGCAATTTTCCCTCTTTCGTAAAATTAGTAATCATAATTAAATATATATGAGTACACAAGGTACACAGATAACTAAAATTTAAATTATGATTCTGACTTAACGTTATTATAAAACACAAATTGCTCTCGATTATTTAAATATGCTTTTGAAATGAGTTAGTAAATTCCAGACAATAATTTCTGGAGAAATATATCATAGCGAATACGGTCAAAGGAGAAGAAAGGAGAAGTAGGTATAAATGACGACTACTTGCTCTTGCTTATCCAGATTTTCTGCAATATATTGGGTAATACAGTATAAGTTAGTATGCGTAGATCGCTGTGTAGCTGAAATATGATTTTTAACCTGAGGGTACAGTTTATTGTAAACATAGATTTCAAAAAGTTTTGTGAAATTTGATAGAATTGCGATAGGCCTCTAATAGCGAATATCTTGAATTTCACAAGATTTAAACACCGAACAAACACGAATCGTTTTCCAACAATTGAGGAATACACTTTGCTTTAAACATAAGTTAAAAATAAATATTTCCGCATAAAAACATTAATTTTTGACAATGGCTGAGGATCTGAAAGAAAAAAAATTAAATCATTTTGTAAATTTGTATGATCATTTGCAAAAATATCCTGTTTTTATATTAGATAGCGCGAAATATGTTTCTGACATTGAGAATGTAGTGCATGGTTTTGAAACGAGAGTTAGCGATTTTTAAAAATTTGAAGATATTGTTCAATACATTTCTTATCCATTTTATGTCGACTTAGATTCGTAGCAAATCGCAAGCAAAATCGCTGAAATTTTTCACATCGAAAATATATTATTTGAAAATGAAATAATTACATCGCAAAATTTCTAAATGCCAGATCACCAGAAAAAGATTTTTGGGGATATGTTTGTCTAGAAAAGTATCCAAATGTAAAAAAAAAACTAATTTTTAAATTCTTGTTTTGGTTTCACATATCTGTGTGAATCAGCATTTTCATATTTAAAAGAAACAAAAACAAAATATCATTTTACACTTGCTGACTTGCATACAGAAGATTTTTTACGCTTGACTTTATCACAGTATGTTCCTGATTTTGAAAGTTTGGTCTATGACATGATGGCACAAACTTCACATTGATTCAAATTTGTATTTTATATAAATTTAAAAAAACATATTTTCAATTTAAATATTAATAAACACTATTTTTAATTATACGTTGCTTCACTTTTTTACCCATCATCATTATCATCATCGCGTTATAATTCTAAGAATTATTGCGAAACGCTGTTGAAAGCGTCAAAATCCATTTCTGAGGTGGATTACTCCTCTATATTATTTTATAATTTTTCGTGTGTTTTTGCCTTGGTTGTTATTTTTGTCCATAGTTTCTGGTTTTTACAGTTTGTTTTCCAGTCTCTAATGTTCATTGCTATCATGTCTTCTTCTATTTCTTCCAGCCATCTCTTCCTTGGTTTGCCTCTATTTCGTAAGCCTAATGGTATCCACGTTGTTATCTTTTTTAGTAGTTCTGTAGGCTCTCTTCTCATTATATTACCATACCATTCTAGTCTTAGTGCTTTTATGTGTCTTACTATGTTGCCGCCATCCAGGGTTTCCTCTATATCTGCATTTGTTTTCATTATTCTTTCTCCTTCTATTGTTACATTTGGGCCGAGTATTGCTCTCATTACCTTCCTTTCGAACCTTTTTAGGTCTTCCTCTTCTTGCTTGTTCAATATTGTTGTTTCCATAGCGTAAGTTACTGCTGGTCTTATTAGTGTCTTGTATATGTTTATTTTTGTTTTTATATTCAACTTTGCGCTTTTTAGTAGAGTTCTGTGTCTTGCGAGTGCTTGATTTCCTTTTTGGATTCGCTCAGCTACTCTTTCTTTGCCGGTTTTCCCTATTGTTGCGCCTATGTAGATGAAGGTATTTCGTTTTGTTTTCGTTTATTTCAAGTCCTAGTTTGCTTGCTACCTTGTCTATTTCTTCTATGGTTCTTACTAGTGTTTTCCTTGTACTTGCTGCTATCATTACATCGTCCGCATATGCTATTAATTGCACTTGGTTTACCATAAAGTTCTTATTTCTGAGTTTAGCTTAATGTATTATTCACTCCAGTACTAAATTAAATAATGTCGGTGACAGTGGATCGCGTTGTTTTACCCCTCTATCAATTTCAAATTCTTCTGTTGTGATTTTTTGGAATCTATCTTTTGCTTTCGTATTTTTTAGGTTTATTTCTACTAATTTTCTCAATATTATAGGTATTTATAATTCTTCCAATATCTTTGATAACTTACTTCTATTTATTGAATCAAAAATTGCTTTGAAGTCAACGAAAACGATATGCAGATCCTTGTTAAATTCATGGAATTTTTGGCATAGTTGCTCAGCTATGTGTATTGCGCTGGTTGTTGCTCTTCCTGGTCTAAATCCGTTTTGGTAGTCACCAATTATTTTTTCGGTGTGAGTTTTGAGTTTAACGTTTACTAAGTTAGCAACAATTTTGCAGACTATGTTTAGTAGTGTTATATATCTGTAATTACTGCATTCCTCCTTGTCGCCTTTTTTTGTAGATAGGGATAATAAACCCAGTGTTCCACTCCCCTGGTATTTCTTGCTGTGTCCAAATTTCATGTATTAGAGAATAGATATGTCGGTGTAGTTCGCTTCCTCTGTATTTTATTAATTCTGTTACTGTTCTGTCATCCTCTGATGCTTTCCCATTTCTTAGTCTTTCTATTTCCATCTGTATATCGTTCTCGGATGGGGGTCTTAAATTTCCTAAGTCCGCTGAGTGTGTTTGTGTTTTCGTCTCTTGTATGAAGCGTATATTACTTATTTCATCTCTTGGCTGGTTATTGTATACGTTATCACTTACCGTTAGTATTTTTTTGTAATAGTCCGTCCAAATTCTGCCAATTTGTTCTGATTCATATTCTGTCTTTCCAGCAGAATTTTTTATTCCTCTTATGATGGTCCTTGTTTTTTTAGTGCATGCTTTTATTTAGCTATAGAACTGTTTTAGATTCTAATTTTCTATATTATTTTCTATTTCTTTTAATTTCTTGTTAATCCACTCATTTTTCCTACTCCTGTAAAGTGCGTTTGCTCTGTTTCTCGCTATAGTATATTCTATTTTTGTTTCCTCTGTTTGAGAGTTTATCCATCTTATTCTCGCAGCATTCTTGTTTTCTCTCGCTAATTCACATTCTTGGTCATACCATTCCTCATTAGATTTTTTTTCTATGTTTATCTTCTAACACTTCATTACATGTTTCTGCTATTTGTTTTTTTATTTCTTGCCATTTCTCTTCAATGTTGGTCCATTCGGTGGTTTGGTTTTTTAGTCATTCTGTGATCCGGCATTCGAATTTCTTTTGTATTTCTGGGACTTCTAATAGGCTTGTATTCCAGTGTGTTTTGCTCTCCTGAGCTATTTAGTGTTTTTTTGTTTTGGGAAATTTTATTTTTGTTATTACAAGGTAGTGGTCCGTATCCGTATTTGCTCCTTTGTATGTTCTTGTGTCAATTGTTTTCGTACTAATTTCTTTATTTGATAGAATATGGTCTATATGATTTTCTATTCGTTCCTGCTGGGTGTCCCCAGGTCGCTTTGTGTTTTCTTGGGTCTTCAAATTTCGTTGTTAAACATATCACACATTGCTCCGGCTAGCTCACAAAGTCTGCGTCCGTTGTCATTAGTTGTGTCGTATATTGTTCCATTGTCATTTCCTATGATTTCTTTCAAGAAACGTTCTTTCCCGAGCTGGGCATTCGTAACTCTCATGATTAGTATGCCATCACCTTTTTTAATTATTTCTTCGCCGACCTCGTATAGTTTTGAATAGAAGTTATCTTTTATTTCTGATTCAGCAGTTTCTTTTGGCGCGTATATATTTACTATTGATAGGTAGCATTGATTCATCTTCAGCTTTAAACAAGCTATTCTTCCGTTTATCTGGTTAAATTTGGCTACTTTGTTTCTTATTTTGCCGGCGACATAAAAACCAACACAATTTTTTCCTTGTATTTCTTCGCCACTATACAGAAAGTTGTATTTATTTTTTGGTATTTCTCCCGAATCCTTCCATCTCACTTCCTGTACTGCAGGTATTTCTATACTGTATTTATTTAGTTCTCTTGCTATTTCCTCCACCTTTCCTGTCTTCAGAATTGTTTTCACGTTACAAGTTGCTATTTTTGTTACTTTATCGTTCTTATTGTCTCTTCTTTTTGAAGCTTTCTCTTCTGTAATAGTTATCATTATGTTAGTTACCCTTTGGTCTGCGTTGTTGTCCTTATTCATTACCCGGTTTGTTGCCTTATATCCTGTACTGTTTATCTCCGTCAGTTTTTAGACCCATTGTTGGACGTGTTATTCATTCTTCGCTGTTGTTCTTTAAGCCTCTGTTCTTTTTTCTGATCTTCTACGAGTCTATTTCCTTTTTGGTCTCACTTCAGTATTTTACCATTTATTTCGATTTTTTGGTACCGGACTTTAACTGTGGATCCTTTGTCTTTTTCGGTTTTTGCAATCATTCTGAGTTCTCTTTGTATTTTCCTATCTTTTTCTGTTAGCTCAGCTTCAATAAATATATCTTTCTTTTTTAACTTCGATTTTTCTTTCAATATTGTTAATTTGTCTTGGAAGTTTTCAATTTCTATGATGCCTCTCTGTTACCCTCTCTTGTACGCTTCTTTCACGGTAACTTTTATTTTAAGTTCACTTTCGATTATATTTTCTACTACGCTTTTTAAATTATTTTCGTCATTTAAATTAATATTCATTCCGCTGATTACCAAGTTATTTCAAATCTTTTCTTTCGTTATCTTTTCTATTTTATTTTCCATTTCCTGCATTAATTTCACAAGTTCTTACTTTTCTCTCTTCCACTCTTCTGTCTTTCCCTGCAGGTTTTCTTTGGTCTGTAGCAGTTTATCTCTGTTTTCTTCAATTTCATATTAAGATGACGAAGCTTTTGTTTCATGTCTTCGATGTCTTCTTTTATTTCTCCAATGTCGTTTTTTATATCGCTTCTAAGATCTCCGATCATTTGTTTGAATTCTTCCATGTTTATGTTCTTGTCTCCCACCCTCTCTTCATTTTTTGGTGGGGTTCTAGGTATAGTTCTGCTTTTTTGAAAGATTCATTGTTCTTCGAACGAGCTACTGTTATTTTCTCTAATTCTTTTATTTCTTCTTGTTTCTTCTGGTTCTTCGATCTCGTTAATCATCTGGCGTTGATTTTTTGACTTGTTACAATTGCTTACGGTTTTGGAGCCGAAAAATTTAGTCCTTCGCGATTAGATCACCAGACACGATCACTACTACTCGCACTGTCTTGACATTAGTATAATGGTTATTTTGTTTTAGATCCACTATCACATTACTTATTTCTGACTTTTTGTATATTTTAACTGTTTAAGCTCACGTGCAGTTGACTCTATAGTTCTATAAGCTTAAGTTTATTTCACACTACCCATATGTAATTAAATTTAGGAAATGGTAAATCGCTGCACAGTTTCAAGAAAAAAGTTGATCGCATACCAAATTAAGTTGGCCACCCCTGTTATAGAGGACAGAATAAATTTATTTCTATAATAAATTTAATTTAATCAACAATTTCGAATCAATTTTATTTATATTATGGCATATATAATATTACTGTAAAAAATTAGACTGTCATTTGAATGAATAAATTTAATTTACTTTGGAAGTAAACTTATTTGTCGTTTATAATACCGAGCATAAGACAATTAAATATTGAACGTCGGGAATTTTACAATAGATTAGGTTGTTCCTTAACTGTTAATTGTGATTTATTTGAACAGTCAGTACACTTATTAGTGGTATTTTCTGTTTATGTATCTCTTTTCATCTGTTCTACTCTGTTGCCAAAAATGTTTTAAATTATGTTTATTAACTCGGTAATTTATTTAAATATTTTTGTAATAAGGGAAAGGCAGGCTATCAGTATAAAATTCAGATGGAAAAAATTAAATTTACTTCATATTTTTTTATTTGGAACGTTTCAACCTCGAAATGAAATCACCTTCAGCTTACAATTTACAATAAAAAAAAAAATAAAAATATTAAAATATTGTTTCAATTTTTTTAACATACCTTAAGTTTAAATTTTTAACATTTAATAACATTAGTTAACAGGAGTTAAAAATAGTAACAATTTTTACTATTCTACACTGTGCGTGATAAATAGATGTTATCTCCATAACGGAAGAACACAGAATGGCCAAACAACAACTTGGTGTCACCAGTCACAAAAGAAACGTTACCAACATAATCAAGCACCGATGTTAAATTGGCTGATGACTGGAGCCGCATATTTCAAAATATAAGCGTAGTCAGTTTTAAGGTTTAAATTTTCTCGTTTGTTAATATTTATGTACAATGACTCCAACATCAACTTTTTATGCTTATTTTGTTCATAATACAAGATTTTGGCATTAGTGACATCTATATGGTGACCCGTTTCTTGAAAATATTTCGTTAAACCATTGTCTTAAATATTGTAAATTAACTTTTAATAATTTTTGTTATGATAATTTAAATTAAAAAACTATGATACTTCTAACCATGAGTTTTTTTGTACTCTACGCTATAAAATAATTACTTTTTACGATTTTCTTTCGGCAACTAAAAATTTAATGTGATTAGTTTGAAGCTTATATTATATAATTTTTATTTCAGAACAAGTTTTCGTTCAAAATTAATAGGTAGATAACTACAGCAAAATTCAAAAATTAATATTGTTGTCTCTATATAACAAGTTTCCAGTAGACACCCGTTATAAGTAATACATAATCTACTTAAAGAAAAATTTAAGAAAAGCTGTTGGAATTAATACACTTTAATTTTTAACCTATATTAAATCAGTATTAAAATATGTCGTTATCATTACAATCCCGCAATATTAATATAATTATAGTAAATACAGGTAGGTAAAATATCAAATATTTGAGATGACACTTCATGCCGTTATTAAAAGTGATTTAAATTATTTTCATTAAATATTGATCATTCTGCACTTATAGTTTCAATAATAATTTAAAATTTCTGTAAACGAGCTATTTTATTATATACATACATATCTTCACGCTATATCCCAACAAATGGGGGTAGCACGAACTCTAAAATCACTCAAAATATATTCACTCATTACTTTCAACAAATAATCAGCCCTCGTCAAACATTATCATCCAAACACACCACCCTCATTTTAACCACATTCATAGATCACTCTATATAAACTCATTCATTTATTACACTCGAAGTCATTTATCAAACAACAAAACTTCAATCACATCATTCCTATTCACTTATCATTCATCTTCTTTCTTGGACTTACATGACATTTGCAAAAAACATCTAAAATTACTCACGCTTACTCCTAACAACGAATCCAATAACGAATCTACAAAGATTAGAAAAGATGAAAGCGATAGCCTGCACTTGTATATGAAAGAAAAGTCCACACAATGCAGTAACTGAAAATAAAACAAGAAAATAAGAAAGGAAGGAAGTGTCGCCATGCGCTTGTTTTTCAAAGTGAATTCCACACAATTGCAGTTAAACACTCTACGTAAGAATTGAAAACTAATTAAAAGATAAGAAAGGGAGTATCGCTCTACGCTTGTTTTTGAAAGTGAATTCCACACAATTTCAGTGCAACACTCAATGTAAGATAAAAAAAAAATAAAAAGATAAGAAACGAAGGGAGTGTCGTCCCTGCGCTTGTTTTTGAAAGTGAATTTCCCACACGGTCTCCGGATCCACCACGAGCTCTCGTCGCGGCATCGCCGACCGTTGGTAGGTCCTCTCCTGTTTTGTTATTTTACCTGTCAACTGTCAAATACCGGTTTGACAGTCCAGCGCCACGGTACAGTATTTCTGAGGTCTCGCGGTCCGTGGAGTATCGAGTTTCATATCGCACAATTGTTCATCAAACCGGCCTATTTGTTGTCCTGCTGTTGTGAAGTGCTCTGAGTGTCTTGTGCAAAGTGTCAATATCTACCCCCGTCACTCTCCTACCATTCTGTGGCCCAGTGTGCGTATCACCAAGTAAGCATTGCGACGTCGTCACGAGTCTTCGGGGCGACGTTTTGCGATCGCAAGCGAGAGTGATAGTAGGGATGGGCGATAAACATCGATGTTTTCGAAACATCGATGTTATATTTCCGATGTTCGATGTTTGTACAACGATAGTGATCCTTTTTAAACATCGATGTTTCCATCGATGTTACAATAAATCATCGATGTTTTTGAATAATAAATAATATATAATTAGAGTTGGAGATTTTATTTATTCAACAGTTTTCGTTGGTTTCTCTTGTAGACACACAACGTCACAACGCCATGGCCTTGGTCTTATTGTCAACTTCACGTTCACATTCACACACCATTACGCCAACGCAATAGAGAAAAAGAATAAACTGCACTACGCAGTACGAGTACACGCACGTTCATGTCATTGATTCGTTTATTGAAAGTTACATAAAAAAGCAAGTGTTCATGTTCAACTGTTGGGAAAGGGTTTAACAAGTATTTCAGTTTTCAGTCTGTCTCTTGTTTTACTTAAACAACCTAATACCTATGTCAATTAAATAAAAAATGCTAGATCAATGATTTGACAGATCAGAATGCTAAATTGCAAAAACATCGATGTTTTTAATACATCGATGTTTTGTGTTCGATATTTTGTTTACATCGATGTCTTTCACCGATGTCAACATCGATGTATAACATCGATATTTTTGCTTCGATGTCCCATCCCTAAGTGATAGTCACCGAGCTACCTGTGTGTTTTTCTCCCACCTCTCCGCTTCCGCTGCATCGGCAACAGCTCGACTTAGCGCAAGTCGCTCGGCTGACGCATCGTCATCGTGTCGAGTCTCTCGCATGTGGACACTGCGGCGTGGCCGACGCCTTCGCCGCGAGTAGCGGTTACGGCCATTGCCGTCTATATGTAGAGGCCTGGAACAGCGAAGCGCAAGCGGCTGTGACGTCACAGCATGTGGCCCACGAACGCGTTTGAATTGCATATACTACCATGTTAAAATTCTGTTCCTACCAACATTTTTTTATAATCGCTATTGCTAATTATTATTTTAAATATTTGATATACATTTGAAACTATATTAATTAGAAAATCTTTAGGCCATTTAAGTTCACCTCTATCAATTATTTTTAAGTACTCATTTGTAGAGCTGCCACATTCTGTTATCATTTCACGATTGTGTACAAGATACTTCTGACAGTCCGTACATTTTGGCAATGAAGTGAACCGTCAAGGTAAAGCCTTATATAGTTTTTAAAATACATGTTAGAAAGTACAAAAGAAGAAACAAGCCATGTTTCTCCGTGAGCCAAACTAGATTTTGAAAATAAAAAATATCCAATTGATTCGTCTTTATGGGGAGCACATTTTATGTTATGTACTTAATTTCAATATCATTGATATTTAACGAGATAGAAGCTAGTTTATACGTTAGGAACAGAATTTTAACATGGTAGTATATGCAATTCAAACGCGTTCGTGGGCCACACGCTGTGACGTCACAGCCGCTTGCGCTTCGCTGTTCCAGGCCTCTACATATAGACGGCAATGGCCGTAACCGCTACTCGCGGCGAAGGCGTCGGCCACGCCGCAGTGTCCACATGCGAGAGACTCGACACGATGACGATGCGTCAGCCGAGCGACTTGCGCTAAGTCGAGCTGTTGCCGATGCAGTGGGAGCGGAGAGGTGGGAGAAAAACACACAGGTAGCTCGGTGACTATCACTTAGGGATGGGACATCGAAGCAAAAATATCGATGTTATACATCGATGTTGACATCGGTGAAAGACATCGATGTAAACAAAATATCGAACACAAAACATCGATGTATTAAAAACATCGATGTTTTTGCAATTTAGCATTCTGATCTGTCAAATCATTGATCTAGCATTTTTTATTTAATTGACATAGGTATTAGGTTGTTTAAGTAAAACAAGAGACAGACTGAAAACTGAAATACTTGTTAAACCCTTTCCCAACAGTTGAACATGAACACTTGCTTTTTTATGTAACTTTCAATAAACGAATCAATGACATGAACGTGCGTGTACTCGTACTGCGTAGTGCAGTTTATTCTTTTTCTCTATTGCGTTGGCGTAATGGTGTGTGAATGTGAACGTGAAGTTGACAATAAGACCAAGGCCATGGCGTTGTGACGTTGTGTGTCTACAAGAGAAACCAACGAAAACTGTTGAATAAGTAAAATCTCCAACTCTAATTATATATTATTTATTATTCAAAAACATCGATGATTTATTGTAACATCGATGAAAACATCGATGTTTATCGCTCATCCCTACTATCACTCGCGCTTGCGATCGCAAAACGTCGCCCCGAAGACTCGTGACGACGTCGCAATGCTTACTTGGTGATACGCACACTGGGTCACAGAAAGGTAGGAGAGGGACGGGGGTAGATATTGACACTTTGCACAAGACACTCAGAGCACTTCACAACAGCAGGACAACAAATAGGCCGGTTTGATGAACAATTGTGCGATATGAAACTCGATACTCCACGGACCGCGAGACCTCAGAAACACTGTACCGTGGCGCTGGACTGTCAAACCGGTATTTGACAGTTGACAGGTAGAATAACAAAACAGGAGAGGACCTACCAACGGTCGGCGATGCCGCGACGAGAGCTCGTGGTGGATCCGGAGACCGTGCGGAAATGACGGTGACGGTGACGACGGCAACGGTAATCCCAAAATGATGGCGGAGAACTCGCTGACGAGACGTGATCACGGTTTCTGCTTGGTTGTCACTTTCAAAGCCGTGGACACGGACTGAGATTCGACTGCCTCCTCGTTGTTCCGATCGCGGTATTTATAGGGAAAATATTAATTAAACGCGTCGGGTTAGATTGGCGGAGGTTCGTCCTATGTTAACCAAATGGGTGGTTTGGTTTCAGATGGAAACTAGGGTAAAAACCACCCGATTTGGTTCAACATAGACTCACCTGTCGCGGAATACCATATCGTACGCACTGACGGCGTTCTGACACCGGACGCGCGCGTAATTTAGGTCGCCAGGTCCGTATTCGGAAATTATTTCGCGGCCGGTGTAAACAACTCGCGGTTTATGACGGAATCTACGTTAAATATTAATTGTGATGATCCATTTCGTGTATATATATATATATATATATATATATATATATATATATATATATATATATATATATATATATATATATATATATATATATATATATATAGAGAGAGAGAGAGAGAGAGAGAGAGAGAGAGAGACGAATGATTCTAAAGCCCGTCTGACATTTAATGTCAATTTTTTAGTTCAAATATAATGTACATTCTCCATGTACATTAAAATTGAAGACAAAAATTCCTGTATGCAACGACGTCAATTTTCTATTAGATGCACATGCGTATTTCGATCTGTTTTGAAAATATGTTGGTACTGAATTAAGGGACTTTTGTGTCAGAATTAAATAAGTTGTACAGAGCTACTTTAAAATGTCAGATATGGAGTATTAAAATCTTTTAGGTGTTGCAGCAATAATAACTGCAATTGTAAGTTCAGCTGTAACACTGACACATAAGAAAAAACGTATTATTACAAACAAGAAAAATACGTGGAGTAGAAACTGGTTACGTCGAAGAGAAATGGGAAACGGTATTTTAACAATGCTAAATAGCGAGTTGTTATTAGAAGATGACAATTCGTACAGAAACTATTTGAGATTACCCAATGAATGTTTCGAAAAATTGTTGTCCTGTGTTGCAGATTCTATAGGGAAGCAAGATACTTGTATGCGGTCGAGTGTGTCAGTAAGGAACAGGTAATTATCAAGAGACACGGCAGTGTCTCTGGCCAAGTACAAACGACAGTGGCCAGACACTACAGTCTCTTATCCCGAGTGAACAAATGCCCATTTTCGCACTAGAACATGAAGCCCAAGCGGGTAAAAAAAGTATGTTTTGACTTAACCACCGTGTAGCCGGCATAAAACTGAGTAGGAATAAAAAAGTTTCATGCCATTTGGTCCATCCTTTCCAAAGATATGGATATTTGAAAAGTGATGTTTTTCAAATTCGTCATCTTCTCCTTGTTCAGCGTCCGCGTGACGCCATCACATTACTACGACTCATTCCGTTTCGGCCCATCCCGTTTCGACCCATCCCGTACAAATGTCTATTTCGCACTAAAAAATGAAGCCCAGGCAAACAATCTTAATATATAGGTATAATAAAGCTTCAGTCCGCCATCTTGAAACAAAATGGCCGCTAGCTATCTTGAAAATTAATGCACAGACTCGATTCAAATTTGGTATAGACATAGACGGGAACCAATCTTAACATATAGGTATAATAAAGCTTCAGTCCGCCATTTTGAAAAAAAATGGCCGCTAGCTAATCTGAAAAGTACTACCCTGATTCGATTCCAATTCGGTATAGGTATAGACGAGAACCAATCTCAATATACAGGTATAATAAAGCATCAGTTCGTCATCTTGAAACAAAATGGCCGCTAGCTATCTTGAAAAGTACTGCACTGATTCGATTCAAATTTGGTATAGATATAGACGAGAACCAATCTCGACATATAGGTATAATAAAGCTTCAGTCCGCCATCTTGAAACAAAATGGCCGCTAGCTATTCTGAAAAGTACTGCTCTGATTCGATTCAAATTTGGTATAGGTACAGACGAGAACCAATCTCAACATACAAGTATAATAAAGCTTCAGTCCGCCATCTTGAAACAAAATGGCCGCTGGATATCTTGAAAAGTACTGGACTGATACGATTCAAATTTGGTATAGACATAAACGTAAACAAATCTTAACATATAGGCACAATAAAGCTTCAGTCCGCCATTTGAAAACAAAATGGCCGCTAGCTATTCTGAATAGTACTGCACTGATTCGATTCAAATTTGGTATAGGTATAGACGAGAACCAATCTCAACATACAGGTACAATAAAGCATCAGTCCGCCATCTTGAAACAAAATGGCCGCTAGCTATCTTGAAAAGTACCGCACTGATTCGATTCAAATTTGATATAGACATAGACGGGAACTAATCTTAACATAAAGGTGTATTAAAGCTTCAGTCCGCCATCTTGAAACAAAATGGCCGCTAGCTATTCTGAAAAGTACTGCACTGATTCGATTCAAATTTGGTATAGATATAGACGTGAACCAATCTCGACATATAGGTATAATAAAGCTTCAGTCCGCCATCTTGAAACAAAATGGCCGCTAGCTATTCTGAAAAGTACTGCCCTGATTCGATTCCAATTCGGTATAGGTATAGACGAGAACCAATCTCAAGATACAAGTATAATAAAGCTTCAATCCGCCATCTTGAAACAAAATGGCCGCTAGATATCTTGAAAAGTACTGCATTGATACGATTCAAATTTGGTATAGATATAGACGTGAACCAATCTCGACATATAGGCATAATAAAGCTTCAGTCCGCCATTTGAAAACAAAATGGCCGCTAGCTATTCTGAAAAGTACTGCACTGATTCGATTCAAATTTGGTATAGGTATAGACGAGAACTAATCTCAATATACATGTATAATAAAGCTTCAGTGCGTCATCTTGAAACAAAATGGCTGCTAGCTATTCTGAAAAGTACTGCACTGATTCGATTCAAATTTGGAATAGGTATAGACGACAACCAATCTCAACATAAAGGTATAAAAAAGCTTCAGTCCGCCATCTTGAAACAAAATGGCCGCTAGCTATCTTGAAAAGTACTACATTGATTCGATTCAAATTTGGTATAAATATAGACAGCATCCAATCTTAATATGTAGGTATAATAAAGCTTCAGTTTGCCGTTTTGAAACAAAATGGCCGCTAGCTATTCTGAAAAGTACTGCACTGATTCGATTCAAATTTGGTATAGGGATAGACGAGAACCAATCTCGACATATAGGTATAATAAAGCTTCAGTCCGCCGTCTTGAAACAAAATGGCCGCTAGCTATTCTGAAAAGTACTGCACTGATTCGATTCAAATTTGGTATAGGTACAGACGAGAACCAATATGGGTATAATAAAGCTTCAATCATATGCAATGACCATCAACAAAGCACGGGGACAATCGCTATAAGTGTGTGAACTAAATTTGGAAAATCCATGCTTCTCACATGGACAGCTGTATGTGGCATGCTCACTCGTCGGAAAACCTTCTGATTTATTCTTGTATGTCCCAAAGAAAAAAAATATTGAGTATTCAAAAGAACTTCAATAAACAGAATTAAATACAAATACTTTCTTTCTTTGAGTTGCATTGCTACGCATGTCAGGTACTCGCTTTAAATTGTAGACCACGCCAACCATGTCGTGGGTAATAGCTAGTAATAAATAAATAAACAATATTTTAATAATTTTGTACGTCATTTTGATTTTGCAAGTTTTTTAAAAAAATTTAAAAAAAAATATTTAAAAAAAAATAATTTCTCAATTTTTTTTTTACATTTTTAGAAAAGGAATGTGATATAACTAAAAAAAAAATCAGTACAACTGATAACTTCAGGCCAAGTAGAAAAACATTTTCCCTTACAAGTCCTAATGTTTTCCGCGTTGTAAAGTTCTGATATAAAAGGTGGGCTCAAGTACATTCTTAGAAACTAAGAATCATAAGATATATAAAGTTGAAACATTAAGGGTTTCTTTAAGAAGGAGAACCGAAAAATCCTAATTACATCTTAGTCAAAAGTTTCTGATATAACATATGGGCTCAAGCACATTGTTATATTCAACATTAAAACATGTCTTTTCATACAAAAATCTGAATTACAGAAGTGTCTAACCTCGTAACAAAAATGTAAACTACACAAATGTTCAAAATATCAATATAAAAAAAACTAAAAAAAGTACTTGGCGGCGTTTTATAACTACAAAAATTATACCTAGAAGTGAACCCGAACTCCCCACGAAGGTTTCCGAACTTACACGAACAGACTCGAAATGGCCAACATACTGAAAGTGGCCACGACGGTAACCGCCAATTCCCCGAACATAGCCGAAATGCCCACGAAAATTTCCGAACATGTCCGAGTTGCTCACGAACGTTTCCGAACATAGCGGCAGTTGCCACGAGGGTTTCAGGGGTACAACTTAAATTGCTATACCAACACTCAGTTTCCTCATAGTTCAAAGGTTCACAAAACGCCGCCAAGTACTTTTTTTAGTTTTTTTTATATTGATATTTTGAACATTTGTGTAGTTTACATTTTTGTTACGAGGTTAGACACTTCCGTAATTCAGATTTTTGTATGAAAATACATGTTTTAATGTTGAATATAACAATGTGCTTGAGCCCATATGTTATATCAGAAACTTTTGACTAAGATGTAATTAGGATTTTTCGGTTCTCCTTCTTAAAGAAACCCTTAATGTTTCAACTTTATATATCTTATGTTTCTTAGTTTCTAAGAATGTACTTGAGCCCACCTTTTATATCAGAACTTTACAACGCGGAAAACATTAGGACTTATAAGGGAAAATGTTTTTGTACTTGGCCTGAACTTATCAGTTGTACTGAATTTTTTTATTATTATTAAAAAAAAATTAAGGCCTAAATTGAGGTTTAGATATTCAATACAGTTTTTATGAGATATATATATATATACATATATATATATATATATATATATATATATATATATATATATATATATATATATGTATATATATATATATATATATATATATATATATATATATATATATATATATATATATATATATATATATATATATATAGGTTAGAAGTTACACTAAGATTTCTGGTCACTGGCGAAATATTCAGATCATTGATGTACTCCTCAAGAATTCATGAAACAATTATTTCAAAATTCATCATTCCTGTATGTGACGCAATTTACACATATCTGGAAAAGGATTATATAAAAGTTAGTTAATAAAACGTATACATGTACTATTGCAAAATATTATTTTGTCATTTTTTTTAAGATTTCTTCCACAGTTGAATAATGGAAAGAAATTATTATAAATTTTAATAATATGTGGCAATTTCCACACTGCCTAGGGGCCCTGGACGGACGTCACATAAAATTTCGACTACCACGATCAGATGTATCCTATTATTTTAATTATAAAGGTGATCACAGCATAGTTTTATTGGCTGTTGTAGATGCTAAATATAAATTTGTTTATGCCAATGTTGGCTGTAATGGGAGAATGAGTGATGGAGCTGTTTTCCGATAAAGTAATTTGAAATAAGCTTGTGAAAATAATTTTCTAAATTTTCCGACAATGGATAATCTGCCAGGGAGAGACATGAAAGTGCCGTACGTTTTGTTGCTGACGACACCTTTCACCTTTGCGACACAATTATGAAGCCTTATGCTAGCAGAGGTTTGACTAATAGTCAAAGAATTTTTAATTACCGGTTATCAAGAGCTCGCAGAGTAGTGGAAAATGCCTTTGGAATTCTCGCAAACAGATTTCGGGTATTACTAAGTCCAATAAATTTGCGTCCATGTAAAGTGGAAAAAAATCACTTTAGCCTGTGTAGCACTGCGCAATTTTTTAGCAATCGAAAATGATATCAGTTACAAGGATAATTATTCCAATGAAATAACTGGTAATCAATTACAGTACATAAATCAACAAGGAGGAAATAAATCTAGTAACATGTCTCGCAAATACCGTGATGAATTTAAAGATTTCTTTTCTACTAACGGATCTGTTCCGTGGCAAGCAGATGCTGTTACAAATTTTAATGTGCAATTTGTAGTGTACATTGTAAGTATAATTATATTAAAAACTGTTTTATTCTTTGTAATAACATATATAAATATTAAATAAATTTCTACAAAAATTTTGCAATGATTTCTTAACATACTCGAAAACACTTTTTATAGCCCTATAAATGAATCGTTAAACAAAAGTATCATAAACCGTTGTTGTCAAGTTGACTTTTTTTTTTATAATAATATGAAATCAATTGAAAACAGTTCAAAATATATATCCTCAATTTTCTAATAATCAATTTACAAAATCTCTCCAACTTGCCAAGATATTTAAATAATTATATAAAAAGTTTCTCTCGTAACATCTGAAATAACCAAAAGGCGCTGACCCCAAACATTATTTAAATCCTAAAAGAAATCACAATAATTGATCAAACCGTTGAAGTTATAGCGGTGGCTAAAAGTTGCTGTTTTCTCTCTTCTCATAACGCACAAAAAATGGTATAATATTAAATCAATAAACATATGACGTTTAAACTGTCAGGAATCAATTTATTGCCAAAAAATATAAAATAACATAGAAAAAAAGCAAACAAAATTAAATTAATATATCTTTTCGTGGTTTTTCTTCTATACGAAGTGAACAATATATGATTTATTCCCTCCATAACATCATTCTGGACATCTTCATGGAGCCTTCTGATTCTGCTGCCCACAAATTCCGCTAAAAGTCTATATGTCTTTACATTTTGTTGGTTCAGATTGATTTTTTTTTCTATGGCTTCTACTATTTTCTCCATAGCCTTGGAAGCTGTATCGAAGACTCTAATTCAACGTGGGTTCCAGAAAGTTGTTTTTTTTTGACGTACTTTTGCTGCTACTATAAGTTCTTGTTTCCGTTGAAATATCCATTGCCGATTTTGCATAACTATGCATACTTGTTGAAGGACTAGGTCCAGATTCAAGTGACACGAAATCCTCAGATACCTAAGATAATTAAAGTTTTACTCGCACAAAGTATTAAATAATATAAAAATTACATTAGATATGTAAGTGCACTCAGACCCTGAAGGAGAGAATAATTCGTTTTCGGAGTACGAGGAACTTTCCACTTTTACTCCTTCAGTTAAATACACAGAAAATGGATTTTCCGCTAAGATTTCTGGTATCGAATCGGATGCTTTCCTTGGAGTGTTATGATCCAGAACAAAAAAAAGTCTTCATACAACCACAACGCAGGTACATATATCTAAAAATATAATGCAAAACTTATTGTTGGTTTCGATTACAAATTACAAATTAAATTTTACCTCTTCTCCTCCTGCACCACTATATTTTGATTTCTACAATTTTCTGTACTCGGCTAGAAAATTTGTTCGCAGTGAATTTATTTTGTTTTTCATTTCTACAATTGTTGTAGTAGGGCGAACTTCTTTTACCAAGCTAAAAAAATTTGTCCATGCTGCTAACTTCGCATGTTTATTTTTATATATAGAAGATTTTGTTGCATACAAGCATGGCTTACTTTTATATTCTTCAATCAATACCAATACCCAATGCCCACGATATTTTAATTAAATAATTACACCACGGACCAAATATCAAAGAATCACACAAATCAAATATACACAAACAGACAAAAGATGCAGTCTTAACGGTTTCCACAGTTTGACGTTTAAAAATATACCACGCTCTGCGCTGCGAGCAGCTTATATGCGCATTTAATTAACGGAAACATGGTTCTATTTTTTCATTGACATTAAATTTGAAGGAAACATTGAAGTGCGTGCGTATGTATGATACATTCAATTTTTTACAAAGTAAAATATTGACATTAAAATGTACATTAAAATTGATCGTGTCAGACGGGCTTAAGTATAAATAAAGTAGGAAAAGATTTAAATTTAAACAGCTTTTCTTAAATGTTACTTTAAGTAGACCCTGTGTTATTTATACCGGATGTCTACTCGAAACTTGTTATATATTAACAACAATATTTATTTTTGAATTTTGCTGTAGTTATCTACCTATTAATTTTGAACGAAAACTTGTTCTGAAATAAAAATTATATAATATAAGCTTCAAACAAATCACATTAAACATTTAGTTGCCGAAAGAAAATCGTAAAAAGTTATTATTTTATTGCGTAATGTACAAAATAGTTTTTGAATTTAAATTATCATAACAAATATTATTAAAATTTAATTTACAATATTTAAGACATTGGTTTAACGAAACATTTTCAAGAAACGGGTCACCATGTAAATGTCACTAATGCCAAAATCTTGTATTATGAACAAAATAAGCATAAAAGGTTGATATTGGAGTCATTGTACATAAATATGAATAAACGAGAAACTTTAAACCTTAAAACTGACTACGCTTACATTTTGAAATATGCGGCTCCAGTCATCAGCCAATTTAACATCGGTGCTTGATTATGTTGGTAACGTTTCTTTTGTGACTGGTGACACCAAGTTGTTGTTTGGCCATTCTATGATGTTCCGTGATGGAGAAAACATCTATTTATTACGCACAGTGTAGAATAGTAAAAATTGTTACTATTTTTAATTCCTGTTGACTAATGTTATTAAATGTAAAAAAAATTAAACTTAAGGTATGTTAAAAAAATAACAATATTTTAATATTTTTATATATTTTTATTATTATTAAATTATATGCTGTAGGTGACATTTCGAGGTCGAAACGATCCAAATAAAAAAATGTGAAGAAAATTGAATTTTTTCCATATGAATTTGATCCTGATAGTCTGCCTTTCTCCAATTGCAAAAATATTTAAATAAATTACCGAGTTAATAAACATAATTTAAAACATTTTTGGCAACACAGTAGAACAGAACAAAAGAGATACATAAACAGAAAATACCACTAATAAGTGTATTGACTGTTCAAATAAATCACAATTAACCTAATCTATTGTAAAATTCATTATTTCATTGTCTTATGCTCGGTATTATAAACGACAAATAAGTTTACTTCCAAAGTAAATTAAATTTATTCATTCAAATGACAATAATATTATATTTGCCATAATATAAATAAAATTGATTCGAATTTGTTGATTAAATAAATTTATTATAGAAGTAAATTTATTCTGTCCTCTATAACAGGGTTGGCCAACTTAATTTGGTATGCGATCAACTTTTTTTCTTGAAATGAGCCGCGATTTGCCATTTCCTAAATTTAATTACATATGGGTAAAAAAGTGAAGCAACGTATAATGAAAAATATTGTTTATTAATATTTAAATTGAAAGTATGTTTTTTTTTACATTTATATAAAATACAAATATGAAAATGCTGATTCACACAGATATATGAAACCAAAACAAGAATTTAAAAATTCGTTTTTTTTACATATGGATACTTTTCTAGACAAATATATATGCCCAAAAATCTTTTTCTGGTGATCTGGCATTTAGAAACTTTGCGATGTAATTATTTCATTTTCAAATAATATATTTTTTATGTGAAAAATTTCAGCGATTTTACTTGCGATTTGCTTCGAATCTAAGTCGATATAAAATGGATAAGAAATGTATTGAACAATATCTTCAAATTTATAAAAATCGCTAAATCTAGTTTCAAAACCATGCACTCAATTTCAGTCACATATTTCGCGCTATCTAATACAAAAACAGGATATTTTTGCAAATGATCACACAAATTTACTAAATGTTTTATTTACTTTTTCTTTCAGATCCTCAGCCATTGTCAAAAATTCATGTTTTTATGCGGAAATATATATTTTTAATTTATATTTAAAGCAAAGTGTATTCCTCAATTGTTGGAAAACGATTCGTGTTTGTTCGGTTTTTAAATCTGGTGAAATTCAAGATATTCACAATTACAGGCCTATCGCAATTCTATCAAATTTCACAAAACTTTTTGAAATCTATGTTTACAATAAGCTGTACTCTCAGGTTAAAAATCATATTTCAGCTACACAGCGATCTACGCATACTAACTTATACTATATTACCCAATATATTGCAGAAAACCTGGATAAGCAAGAGCAAGTAGTCGTCATTTATACCTACTTCTCCTTATCCTTTGACCGTATTCGCTATGATATATTTCTCCAGAAATTATTGTCTGAAATTTACTAACTCATTTCAAAAGCATATTTAAATAATCGAGAGCAATTTGTGTTTTATAATAACTTTAAGTCAGAATCATTATTTAAATTTTAGTTATCTGTGTACCTTGTGTACTCATATATATTTAATTATGATTACTAATTTTACGAAAGAGAGAAAATTGCCATAATTTTAACATTTCCATAGCACTTTACTAAACAAAATGAAAAAATTAATTATTTAGTTACTTTTAAAATGCAAATAATTTGATTATTTGAAAAAATTAAAAAATGTTATTAAAATATAATATGGCACATTTTGTCTAATTTATTCATAATTGTATCTCTTCAAATATGAAAGTTAGCAATACTGAGCAAGATGGTTGAGGCAGTCTGTATTCAGAATACAGTGTATCCAATTTAATTTGAACCAGTAAATATCTCACTGATTTATTAATTTAAACTGCAACCAGTAAATAAAGACGGATGTAAATCCTCGAAATCACTATTTTGCAATGTTTTAATATTGCATATAACTTTTTTATTTAAGTGAACATGTTAATTTTGACTTGCATTGTCTGCAGACATAATCTAGAGAAAAGGCGCTGTTCCTTCAAAATTTTATTATCACCGACAATTATTGAGTTTTCGGTATTAACTTTAATTGTTTAAATAGAACTATTAATTGAACATAACATCATATAAGAGCATATAGTCGTTTTTTCTTTTATCAGGGATAAAACTTGCCAAAAGTTTATATATTTTAAAAATATTCAGAGTAAATTCATTCTTTGGTCATGGACTAATAATAATTCAAAAAGTATTAAATCCATTTTTAACATTTATTACAGCCACTGTGGTCAAACGGTTTAGAGTGCTCATTTTACAGATTTTAAACTGATGGTAAGGGTTTTGTGCATGTTATCTCGAAATATATAAATAAAAACTATAATTAGTAGCTATATTAATCGACCACAGATGCCGACGGTTTCTTGCAGTTATCTTCGTCGCACTGTCAGTTACAAAGCTAATGCAAGTAAAATCATTCGGTCATTGACAGGTGGAAATTTGACCGTATGCTCCACTAGAAGAAACAGGAACAATAAGTTCTACAATATATCTTTTTCAGTGGCAAATTAATTATATAAATTTTAAAATATTTGATCGAAGTTCCAATGGCTGGACTCCAAAAATGAGCCGCCTGTATATACATTAGCCTTTTACCCATTACTTGGTGTGGCACTCTGCCGAAGCAGATCTCGGTAATTGATATATTTAAGCGCGCGAAGTGCGGTTACCGGCCGCCAAAGATGTTAGTGGCGGAGAAGCCACAGGGGTAATTTAAAATTGGTGAAAATGTTTGTAGGCTCCTGTTGTAAATTCGAATGAAAAATAGATGGAACTAAATGATTATTTTTGTTGCAAAAGTCTAAAGAGGAAAATTTCATTCTAATATTATTTACATACATACATACATATCTTCACGCTATATCCCAACAAATGGGGTAGCACGAACCCGAAAATCACTCATAAAACACTCACTCATCACACCCATCAAACAACCAATCATCGTCAAACATTTTCATTCAAACATACCACCCTCACTTCAACCACTTTCATAGATCACTCCATATAAACTCATTCATTTATTACACTCGAAATTATTATCACACAACAAACCTTCAATAACATCATTCCTTTTCACTTACCATTCATTTTCTTTCTTCAAAGTACATAACGAATGCATAAAAAAAAAATATTATTTAATTATTTTGTATCATAGTACCTAAGTACTTATAATTTTTATGTAGCGTAACCATTTCCATAGAGTGGAATTGGAATTTATATGTTTTTTTGCTCAGAATATATACCTAAAAGTTATATTTGAAAATATTTCTTCCAAATTTCGGATCGAAAATTTTAGCCGAACTTCGAATCAGATATTTTATCCGACCTTTAAATAGGATTGTAAACTTCAACAAACTTGTTTGTGGTATACACTATGCTGATTTAAGATAAAACCAAGTATTAAAATAATTGCCGGCAAAAATTTTGCCATTCTGCAAGCGAGCCCTTTAAACAAGGCTCCCGGTTTGGATGGTATATCAAATGAGATATTGAAGTATGAAGAAGAGAGGTTATTTTATTTGTTTACATTTGGTTTAAAACAATGTGTGGCTTCTGATTATTGGAAACGTGCTATTATTTTCCCTTTATTTAAAGGAAAATGTAGTTCGAGTGAATGTACTAATTTCCGAGCGAAAAGTTTGCTGAGTATAGTAGGGAAATTGTATGGTATGATTCTTATTCATGAGGTACGAATCTTAACAATCACCAAGTTAAGTGATATGCAAGGTGGTTTTTTGCCTGAGAGAGGGTGTGTGGATCAATTGCTTTATCTTCGTATGATTATTGAGAAATCACTTGCTAAGAACAAGAAGGTGTTCTGTGGTTTTCTCGATCTTAAAAAAGCATATGATAGTGTTCATCGCGAGACATTATGGAATGTACTGTTACAGTACGGTATAAATGGTAATTTGTTGGGGGCAATTCGTGCGCTGTATGAAGGTAGTGAGGCTGCGGTGAGAGTTAATGGTAGATTGAGTGATTGGTTTTGTATAGACATTGGCGTGAAACAAGGTTGTGGGATGTCTCCGTGGCTCTTTAATTTGTACATGGATGTATTGTTACGAACGGCGTTGAATGGGGTGGATGGTGTACATATTGGTGGTAGTGTTGTGCCTGCGTTAGCATATGCGGATGATGTGGTTGTTATGGGTGAATCTGAAGAGCAATTGAGACGAATGATTCTAAATATAAATGAAGTAGGAAAAGATTTAAATTTATTATTAAATGTCGATAAATGTAAAGTGTTAGTGTTTGAAAAGAGCGATTTGGTGACTGATTGTAATGTTTCGGTGAATGGTGTGAGATTGGGTCAAGTGAATGAGTTTTTATATTTGGGTAGTATGTTTTCAAGGGATGGACGTATTGATTGTGAGATTGAAAGAAGAGTATCTGCGGGACGCAAGGTATTGGGTGCTCTGGGAACCTTTGCTCGAAATGTAAATGTAAAAAAGCATATGATAGTGTTCATCGCGAAACATTGTGGAAGGAACTTCTATATTACAGTATAAATGGTAATTTGTTGGGGAAATTCGAGCGCTGTATGAAGGTAGTGAGGCTGCGATGAGAGTTAATGATAGATTGAGTAATTGGTTTCGTATACATATTGGCGTGATACAAGGTTAAGGGATGTCTCAGTGGCTCTTTAATTTGTATATAGATGTATCGAAATGTGAATGTATCCAGAGATGGTCGATTGAGTATGTATAATGGTATTTAAGTGCCTACATTGATGTATGGTAGTGAATATTGGGTATGGATGAAGAAACATGAACGTCGTATAACTGCTGCGGAAATGAGGTATTTGCAAGGTTTATGTGGTTATACTAGAAGAGATCGTGCCCGGAATTCATTGATGTATGATGAGTGTGAAATTGAGAAGTATGTAGTTAGAAAAGTAGGAATAAGTCAGTTGAGATGGTTTGGGCATGTGGAACGTATGTCAAATGAGAGATTGGTGAAGTAGGCATATGTTGGTGAAATTGAAAGTGAAAGTTTTCGTGGGCGACTTATGAATAAATGGTTAAATATGATTGAAGGATTGTTGCAAGACCGAAAGTTTCCGAGTATGAGCAATATATATGGGGTAATGGCTCAGTGGTATCATGTCGGCCTGTAGATCCTAAGAACCCTGATTCGATCCCCACAGCCGATAAAACATTTTCACCAATTTAAAATTACCCCTGTGGCTCCCCCATCACTAACATCTTTGGGTACCGTGATTTGACGGCTTCTAACCGCACTTCACGCGCATAAATATATCACTTACCGAGATCTGCTTCGGCAGAGTGCCACACCCAGTAATGGGTATTTTTATTTTATATTCACATATATATATATATATATATATCAAAATCAAATGTTTGAGTGCCACTGTCTAATAGGCGTCACAAAAAGGATATTGTACTTTAAAAATTATATAGCCATTAATTTTGGGTATCGAATTTTTTATTGATAGGTATCTATATTATTTATTTTGAAATTTAATTAAAAATAGTTATTATTAACCTCGTTCGTGAAATTCCTGTTTATATATATATATATAGTTACTAAAGCTTGTTTTATGTTTTCAAAAAATTTCTGTTGATCTTCGCCCCAATTCCGTGAAGTTCTTTTTTGGTAAGTTCGCTAAGGGGTCTAGATACTTCTGAAAATTTCGGTATAAAGCGTCTATACTAGGATGCAGCTTGTAAGAAGGACTGAAGCTCTAGAACATTTCTGGGTGTAGGTCTTTTAGAAATTGCGGTCGTCATTGCAACATCGACTTGAATTCCTTTCGTTGTAATCGTTTACCCTAAGTACTTCACTTTTTCACTAGCAAAGGTACATTTTTTCCGCTTGTCGTATAAATAGAATTGTTTCAACCTGTTAAAGATTCTCTGAAAATCTGCTAGGTGTTTGTCAAATGTTGAACTGATAATTATTAGGTCGTCGAGATAAGCCAAGATTGTAACCTTATCTAATCCGTTCCTGAAACGATCAATAATCCTGTGGAAGGTAGGAGATGCGTTGCGCAATCCAAGTGGCATCGCTTTATGCCGGTAAGTTCCCAAAGAAATAGTAAAAGCTGTTTAGTCTCTGTCTTAGTCCCTAACAGAGACTTGGTGGTAACCAGATTTTAAATCTATTGTTGACATATAACAGGTACGTTTAGTAGCGTAAATTAAATCATCCATTCGCAGAAGTGAATAACTATCGCTTTTGGTTACAGCATTAAGGCGTCTATAGTCAACGTATAGTCGAGTAATATTGGCACCAAAACTGCTGGAGCTGCCCAAGGACTTTTACATACTTCTATCGCATCTTCGGATAATAATTTATCTAACTCGTTAATGAGGATCTCCCTCTTTTTAGCAGTCATTTGGTATGGCGGCACAGCTATTGGTGAATGATCTTCTGTTTCAATCCTGTGTTTTACAAATGGTATACTTCCATTCTTTTTCTTAAAAACTTCGCTGCTTTCATAAAGCATCCGGTCTAACCGTAATATTTCTTGTTCTGACAACATAACTCCTTCATCTTCTCTTAGGAAACTTACTATTTCAATAGCAACTTTCTTTGTTTGACGTTCAAAGACTAGGTCATAATGAGTATTAGGTTCGTCTGAGAAATTATAACTTTTTCGCTGGGTTCAACAATAATTTTGAAGCAATTATAAAACCAGTGCCAAGCAAGGTATCATTTTCTGCATCTGGCAGCACAAGGAATGTGGTAGGTATACTTCGATTGTGTAATTTTGCAATTACAGATGTCGCAAGTACTTCTTTACCATAATTTCTTTTGTCGGCCATCTTGAATTGAACAGATTCCTTTGTGAAAGTATGTTCATCTTTTATAAATAGTTCGTAAATGCGAAATACTTACAATTATTTTAAATCTTGGTTTTTAATATTCCAGATTACAATTATTACCCTTAGGTGTTACACACTTAAATTCTTCTATGCAGATTTAATTTTTCACAATCCTTCGTATCAATAATGTATGCAGTATAATTGCCCGCATCATCCAGCGAATATAAACTTTTGTTATTTGAAATTAACGTAGAAAACATTGTAATTATCAGCTCTAATATTTAGTAAATTAACAAATTGTACAAATAATATTGTAAATAAAATACTTGTGATCGTTCAAACGTCTACAAATCCAAGTATTTAACACATTTAAATTTTCTATTTCAAATATTCTTTAAATAAACAAATTTTGTTATTAGACTTTTCATTGTTTATACATGAATTCTTTTTTTAAATATTATTTTGTACGACATTATTTAAAACAGGCATACACAGTAACTTTAAAGCTTCAATATGTAATACTTATATACTACTTTAAACGGTAGTAATGTTGAGAAACAAACAAAAAATTACCGTACAGGTATGCAGATATATATATATATATTTATATACGAGCCCGGCCCCACTTCAGTTGGCCCAATTTTATTTTTTCGTTTGAAGTTATATTTTATAGTTTTATTTCTCGTGTAGTATGCAAGAAAATCAAATGAAATTTTAATGAGACATATACTAGTATGTTGTTAATACACAGATAAAATTTTAAGTCAATCGATATATACATCTAGAAATGACGGCCATTGAAAGAGTATCTTAACATTTCTGTTTTCAATAAAAGAAAATTGTTTAGAATTATATTACGAGGGTTAAAAGAACCTATAGGCCAACTTATGCGAGCAAAGAAACCGGCGAATCTCAATGAAGCACTAAATATGCTTGTTAATGATTTCCAATTTGAATCTAGTAATAAAATCGCCAAACAAACACAATACAATACTATCAAACCACCACAAAAACCTAATTTTCAAATTAATAGACCATAACAACTAATGCCCTTCGCACACAATTCGCGATTTGCACCAAATAAACTATTTTATAAAAATAATTACAATCCACAACAACAAGCAAATAGAAATAACACATTTAATAATAAATTTCAACCAAATGAACAATTCAAACCAACGCCTATGAGTATTTCCACACAGAATACTGTTCAGCCAAAACCCGGCTCATATCAAAATCAAAATTATTTTAGGTCCGGACCTGCACAACAAAACTTTATATACGAAGAACATAGATGATAACACAGACAATAACGAACGTAACGTAGACACAGATTAACAATAAAGCAGAAAACAACTATTACGAACCCACTGTAGAATTCCCTGTTGAAAATGAACATACTTAAAATTTTGACGAGATTAATTTTTTTGGCGAACCAGTCTCGGAACAAAACCTACCACAAAATTCGAACTTATGAATCTTACAAATAATCAAAGTAAATTATCATACGTAACCTTACCAGAATATAACTTGAAAATATTATTAGACACAGGCAGTACAAAATCTTTTATAAATCCACAAGTAGCACAAAGATATTTCTGAAATTCAATTATTAAAGATCCTTTCCAAATTTCAACTGCACATGGCACTTCAATAAAAGAGTACAGTACAACTGTGCCTGTGTCAAAATTATTTAAATTAAAAAATAAAACTAGTTTAAAATTCCATTTGTTTGATGTTTGATGTCAACTACCCTTCGAACCAAAATTAGAAAATATTTTAGACTATGAATCTGTATTAAAAATAAATTGCAAAATTGAACCAACTAAAATTGTTAATTTCATATCAATACCTATAAATTTCGAAAATAACTTTGAACTTTACTATTTATACTCCTTACCTACAATACGAGAGTCAGAATTTGTAACCATAATTCCAGAGCTATTTTTTAAAGTCAGAAACTGAAATTAAATCTCTAAAAGACATGTGCGCTGAAAGCAAAACTTATCAGTGTCCGAATGCATTCCACACCCATTTCAATCCATCATGTGAACATGGAATACTTCTCCACCAAAACTCCAGCAGCTGCCGTTATACAAGACTAAACATCCAGAAAAGTCACATCGAAATTATTCCTGAAATTAAAAAATATCTAGGAATATTCCCATACGAAGAAAGAATTAGTATACAGTGCCCCGATATTGCAATAGTGAAACAACTAGTGGGTGTTTATTAAAAGCAAATAATTGTGTAATTAAGTTTAAAGAACAAATATTAACCTTCTTAGATGTAACAAAAGGAAAAACTATTATATTACCAAAATAAAATTTTAACTTACCAGAAAACAAATTGTCTAACTTATCAATCTAAGCTTGGTGTGGTTGACCTTAAATATGAATAGTTCAGGAGGTAACAGTTGCTTATAGGTCGCAAATAGAATAAATAAACACAATGACAATAGGTGTTTGTTATATTGATCGTCAAACGTTTCGGCCAGCAAAAAGTAGCCTTCATCAGTGACTAGAATAGACAAAAAATATAAGTACAAAGAAAGGTTTTACAACTTCAACGACAATAGTATAAATAAACAATATAAAAGAACAGTAATCAGCAAACATAATAGCTGTAGTCAATAATAAAAAAATAAATATACAACAGAACACGTGGAGCTGTAGTCAACAAGTATTTTTTACAAAAAAATAAAAAACCAAATAACACTAAAGTGAAACTAGCTGCGAAACTGTCACAGGGTCGCGCGGCGCGAAAAACAAAAAAATCTGCAATTTCTCAAGATGGGCTTAACCAGGCCGATAACGTTGTCATAGTTGGTTTTACTATTAATGACATTATTCATATGCTTAGATACTCCATTTGCGTTGTGGTTGATATACAATGATTCCAAGAACAAACGTTTGTGCAGATTACTTTCTCGATGAATGATTTTAGTTTCATCAAATTTAAATTTATGGCCGGATTCAAAATGGTGTTTGCACAATGCACTGTGATGCTGGTCTAGGAGGTTGCAGAAGTATTTATGTTGATAAATCCTCTTGCGTAAAGGCTGGCGTGATTCGCCTATATAGCGAGAACCACAACCACTACAGGAGACTTCATAAATGGTGTTTTTGGTGTCCTGTGTTGCAGTCGCATCCTTCACTTTCGAGAAGTTGCCAACCGTGGAGATGGCAGACGAGTCAGCGATTTTGATCAGTGTTTCGCGTAGGATGGACTTGATCCCTTTAGTAATTAAGCTGTTATAAGGTAATTTACAGTAAAAAAAACATTGGTTCATAAGCTGTTGTTGCATCATTATTAATGGTAACGAGTTGTTTTTGTATATGATGATTAATAAAATTCATTGGATAAGAGTTCTCTGTGAGTAGAATACGTATTTTGTTTAAATTCTCGTGATGAAAGTTGATATCAGACAGACGTATAGCACGATCGACAAGTGAGTTTACAACACTGATTTTGTAGGATATGTCAGTGTAGCTGTGGAAGTTTAGATACCGCCCGGAAGCTGTCGGTTTTCGGAACCAATTGAACAAGAGTGAACCTTCGTGTCTGGTGATGGAGACATCAAGAAAATTGATTAATTCATGTTCAATAGTGAACTTCATCCTTGGGTGGAAGGCATTGACATAATCGAAGATGCTGTCGATATTTTCTTCATTCGCGATGACAAGACAGTCGTCAACATAGCGAGTGAAGAATTTTATACGTAAATCTGTGTTGTTTAACAGTTCTTGTTCCAATTTTTGGACCTATAAGCAACTGTTACCTCCATAACTTATCAATCAATTTTAAATCATTGGATTTTAAAGATATTCCTCTAATTCCAGTAAATACTGTAAAAGAAAACATACCAACTTACTATGTACCTTTGAACTATTATATTATATTGTACATGAATTGTTGTTATAATTTATATATTATGTAAATGGCAGAAAAACAAGTTTTCCAGAAAAAATTTACCCATAGAAATCGAACATAATATTAATCTCCCAGGGGGAGCTTCCTTTTAAGGAGGGAGGAGTTACATCACCACCAAATACAGTAATACGCACACATTGCATACTACATCCGTTCCCAGGGTGCTACCCGATCCTCGAGGTCAACATAGTAGATAAGAATACTTGTAAGAATAGTTGTAGTTAGATAGTAAGTTAGAATCTTGTCTTGTACTGAGGAACACCTCGTAATGTCAATAAAAATCTTTTTTAAAGACAGTGGAGAAGGCGTGCGGTCCAAATGTCCAGTGGTTCCGTGAACCAATGACTCACAGTCAACAAAAATAATTCCGGGCTGACCTAACGGCTGACGTAAATCTACTCTCGAGTCGGCCAACAAACTCCAGCAAGAACTTACGAACGGATAAGGTTGTGAGAGTAGGACAACTAAGCACATAAATTATAACTAATATATTGAAAATAATAAATAAGATAGTACACGCTGAGTGCAGTAGATAAATCAGGTATGAAATAATAGTAATTAACAACAATTTGAGCGTCGTAAAATGTTATCGTCGAAATTCGATTTAACCTCGTCAGCGATAACCAGGACCGAAGAATACCGCGCCGTATAAAACCGTGCCGTCTAAAAGCCATAGCGTCGACAAACCGGGCGGTCTAAAACCCACAATGTCGACAACACCTCCCACCACAAAATCCATAGCGTATAAATCGTGTCCCATATAAGTTTCCTTTGCGTTGCCGTTCAAAGTGTCAATTAGTACAGAAAAAATGAAATAGATGGCGCTGATTACTACTATCAACCAAAGGAATCGTCAAAAAAATATAAGATTTTATTATAAAATATAAAAATAATGCTTATATATCCTTTTAATTGTCCTAGCAACGTAAAAAGTAAATATAATTTAAGAAATAAACAAATCTAATGAAAAAGTATTCTTTGTTGGTTTTACAATTATATTTCATTAAAGATATTCTTATATTTCAGCGATTTTAAGTATAATTAAAAGCGTTGCGGTTTTTGTTAGAGAAGTATAAACACAGAATAAATTATGATTTATTTGATAATTCTAACTTATTCATCATATAAATTAAGTGAAATGTGATTTACATTTTATAAGTAAAAATACATATTCATTTAATAGTTTTACTTTAATATCTGTATCTAAATTTGAAATTACATAAATTAAATAAAGCTACAATTGAAGCACATAGTAATAAGTGGTAATCAGTAAATTTTAAAATGTTTGCATTAAAATATTTTGAATGTTTTCTAGAAAAAGATTATATTGCATGTAATTTGTGTAGCAATAATTATTGTTTGAGTTACTAGCAAATAGATATATCTGTGAAGGTACAAACATATAAGTTGATGTGCCGTTTGTGTTAGATTTTAAGGTGAATTGTTTTCATACTTCTTAAAAAACAAAACGTAAAATAACTTACTATAATAAATAAACTGACATGTACTGCTTTCGAGTGAATTGAATTAGTTATTTGTTCAAAGACCTGTCTGTCATTCAAATTATTTTAGAAAAGATTATGAATTTAAAATTGTCTAAAATAAAATTATGTATATGTCAAATTAATATTATATTATTTATTTCAAAAACTACATATAAATAATATAGTCCGTGTTTAAACAAATCTGAAATTATAGTAACAAAATTAAGTTCGTAATTAAAATTATTCACTAAAACGCAGTTCTTTACCCATCAGATAATCATTGAACAAACACTATATTAAATTTTCGGAGTTTAAAGATTTTTTCTCTGCTAATGCAATTTAGGTCGTCAACAAAGAACTTATGTATTACAGACGACAAGGTAATTTTTCATCACAATCATAAAGAATTATAAAAATCAAATCTGAAGAATTACATTGAAACGAACCTTAACCTAATATTGAATTGAAGCTGTCAGTAAGTCAGTATTACCAACAGTATCAAACCGCAATAGAAATAAATAATTTTTGTAAGTAAACAACCTATGTCAAGTAAAGCCTTGTTAAATATTCTTAGATAATAGGAATTTAGTTTAATTAATGGTATCATTTGAATCAGTCACCGCCTCATCCTCATATGTTAAATGATTTCCTATTTTATGTAAAACTTCTTTCGATAAATCAAAATTCATAAAACATTTATCGAATCTATTTAACGCTGGTCTAATTGCCAAAATTGCTAATAAGATGAAACATTTCGCCTGAAGTTCGTTAACCAACAATTTGTTATCACGTAAGTAGGGTTTCTTGTGGTCCTAACAAAAATGTAGATCTGTATAGAATAGTGGAAGGGATATTGGCGCGCGTTTAAAAACCTTACAAAAGTGAAGATTTTCAAGAAAATTATTTTAAATCGCAAGAAATATTTCTAAAATTTAATCAAACATAATATTTTATTTGATATTATAATATAAAAATAAAAAAAATTACTTACAGTTTTATTTCAGTTATACATAATCATATATACGAGTAATAGTATATTATTTTATAAGGATCTAAAGTGATACTTTTTGTGCACTCGTCCGTCAACTATAAATTAGGCACAAAACGTCATTTTCACTCCACATAAAATATGCTATTTTTTCTTCAAACACCGGAATATTGACCCATTGTCATATAATTTCTCTGCCACTCATGAGCGGCGGGAAGACATTTTCTGCTGTAGGTAAACTAAAGAAATTCCTTGATTTTAACGAGCGTCAGGAAAAGTATTTGACAGAAAAATTAAGTTTTAACTATTTCTCTGAGGTGACGCATATACTACTTATGGAATTTAATCTTGAATTCTTGAGCCCGCAACTGTTGAAATTGTCTGGTAATACAATTGAAATTTTACAATAATTTTATATATAAATAATTTTTTGTTTGTTATTAGTTTGAAGAACGAATTAAAACATACAAATTATATTTAGTATGGTGCATTGCTCGTTATCCTTCTGCAACAAATCTTCAACAACAGTTTTATGAATTCTTTAATCCAGGTATGCAAAGAAAAGTAATGAATTTAAATAAAATGAAGTAAAAAGCACTAAAGATAATAACAATAAAACTTAACCAAAAGAAACCATTGAAACACTGTATAATAGTACTGTTGATTCCTATAGATAATCTTGAAGACGATGTTTTCCAGAATCAGATTACGTAAGTACAATTATGGCTTATGACAGAAAAATTGTTTATTTTGGCATCGTTTATGTCGTTGTTATACTCCTTTGTTAGATACATCCAATACTCTAAAACACACATGTATTATTATGCAACCAAAATCACATACATTCTGTCTTTTTACCTTTGGCACTTAATGTTCCGAAATCGTGGAACTTAGATATTCTCTACAATAACAATAAATAACATTGCGCCGACGTCTATTTGTTTAGATCGTGGTATGCTCCATGACTCCTCCTCAATCTAAAAAATAATACATCATGAAACTAATACATTAAATATCTAAAAATGCTGAAATGAGTTAGATTAGTAAAATCTTGTTCAAACATATATTTACTTTACCCGGCTAATAATCACTCTGTGCAAGCGAAAGAGAGTAATTAATTTAATATAAAACTGATCTTTCATTTTCTGATTGAGTAAATGAAATATTCTAGGTTTCGTTGGACGATCTTACTTCAGATGCTGTGAATACGATTGAAATGACATAAAATATTCACATTTCTATGGTGGAATTTCTTTAGTTTACCTACAGCAGAAAATGACTTCCTGCCGCTCATGAGTGGCAGAGAAATTATATGACAATGGGTCAATATTCCGGTGTTTGAAGAAAAAAATAGCATATTTTATGTGGAGTTAAAATGACGTTTTGTGCCTAATTTATAGTTGACGGACGAGCGCACAAAAAGTATCACTTTAGATCCTTATAAAATAATATACTATTACTCGTATATATGATTATGTATAACTGAAATAAAACTGTAAGTAATTTTTTTTATTTTTATATTATAATATCAAATAAAATATTATGTTTGATTAAATTTTAGAAATATTTCTTGCGATTTAAAATAATTTTCTTGAAAATCTTCACTTTTGTAAGGTTTTTAAACGCGCGCCAATATCCCTTCCACTATTCTATACAGATCTACATTTTTGTTAGGACCACAAGAAACCCTACTTACGTGATAACAAATTGTTGGTTAACGAACTTCAGGCGAAATGTTTCATCTTATTAGCAATTTTGGCAATTAGACCAGCGTTAAATAGATTCGATAAATGTTTTATGAATTTTGATTTATCGAAAGAAGTTTTACATAAAATAGGAAATCATTTAACATATGAGGATGAGGCGGTGACTGATTCAAATGATACCATTAATTAAACTAAATTCCTATTATCTAAGAATATTTAACAAGGCTTTACTTGACATAGGTTATTTACTTACAAAAATTATTTATTTCTATTGCGGTTTGATACTGTTGGTAATACTGACTTACTGACATCTTCAATTCAATATTAGGTTAAGGTTCGTTTCAATGTAATTCTTCAGATTTGATTTTTATAATTCTTTATGATTGTGATGAAAAAATTACCTTGTCGTCTGTAATACATAAGTTCTTTGTTGACGACCTAAATTGCATTAGCAGAGAAAAAAATTCTTTAAACTCCGAAAATTTAATATAGTGTTTGTTCAATGATTATCTAATGGGTAAAGAACTGCGTTTTAGTGAATAATTTTAATTACGAACTTAATTTTGTTACTATAATTTCAGATTTGTTTAAACACGGACTATATTATTGATTCCAGTAAGTGCAGATGTCCAAGAGATAAATTTTTATGGCATCACAGAATTTGGAACCTCAGCTACTTTTGCCATTAGTTCAGTTTGATCCACAACTGAAAATAAATGAGAATACTGTGGATGAATTTAAGCAGAAATGAGAAGCTATTGATCATATCCTATATACTAATCGTTCAAATTCACTATAGATTCCTCCGGACGGCAACCAAACATTATGATCGCCTACAGCCTAAACGGTTCATGCGATTGTTGTAATTTGCAACTGTTTGAAAATTCAAATATTCCGAATCATGTCGTGTTTGGTATCATATGAAAGGGCATTAAAAGAACTTTTAAATGCAGTTGGAATAAAATGAAAATATACGATGGGCAACTGTTTGAAAATTCAACTATTCAGAATCATGTCGTGTTTGGTATCATATGAAAGGGCATTTAAAGACCTTTCAAATGCAATTGGAAAAAAATAAAAATTTACGATAGGCAGTTGTTTGAAAATTCAACTATTCAGAATCACGTCATGTTTGGTATCATATGAAAGGGCATTAAAAGACCTTTTAAATGCAATTGGAAATAATTGAAAATTAACGATAGGCAACTGTTTAAAAATTCAACTATTCCGAATCATGTCGTGTTTGGTATAATATGAAAGGGCATTAAAAGACCTTTTAAATGTAATTGGAAAAAATTTAAAATTTGCGATAGGCAATTGTTTGAAAATTCAACTATTCAGAATCATGCCGTGTTTGGTATCATATGAAAGGGCATTAAAAGACCTTTTAAATGCAATTGGAAAAAATTGAAAATTCACGATAGGCAACTGTTTGAAAATTCAACTATTCCGAATCATGTCGTGTTTGGTATCATATGAAAGGGCATTAAAAGTACTTTCGAATGCAATAAGAAAAAATTGAAAATTTACGATAGGCAACTGTTTGAAAATTCAACTATTCCGAATCATGTCGTGTTTGGTATCATATGAAAGGGCATTAAAAGAACTTTTAAATGCAGTTGGAAAAAAATGAAAATATACGATGGGCAACTGTTTGAAAATTCAACTATTCAGAATCATGTCGTGTTTGGTATCATATGAAAGGGCATTTAAAGACCTTTCAAATGCAATTGGAAAAAATTAAAAATTTACGATAGGCAGTTGTTTGAAAATTCAACTATTCAGAATCACGTCATGTTTGGTATCATATGAAAGGGCATTAAAAGACCTTTTAAATGCAATTGGAAATAATTGAAAATTAACGATAGGCAACTGTTTAAAAATTCAACTATTCCGAATCATGTCGTGTTTGGTATAATATGAAAGGGCATTAAAAGACCTTTTAAATGTAATTGGAAAAAAATTAAAATTTGCGATAGGCAATTGTTTGAAAATTCAACTATTCAGAATCATGCCGTGTTTGGTATCATATGAAAGGGCATTAAAAGACTTTTTAAATGCAATTGGAAAAAATTGAAAATTTACGATAGGCAGTTGTTTGAAAATTCAACTATTCAGAATCATGCCGTGTTTGGTATCATATGAAAGGGCATTAAAAGTACTTTCGAATGCAATATGAAAAAATTTAAAATTTACGTTAGGCAATTGTTTGAAAATTCAACTATTCCGAATCATGTCGTGTTTGGTATCATATGAAAGGGCATTAAAAGAACTTTTAAAAACAATTGGAAAAAATTGAAAATTCACGATAGGCAACTGTTTGAAAATTCAACTATTCAGAATCATGTCGTGTTTGGTATCATATGAAAGGGCATTAAAAGAACTTTTAAATGCAGTTGGAAAAATTTAAAATATACGATAGGCAACTGTTTGAAAATTCAACTATTCCGCATCATGTCGTGTTTGGTATCATATGAAAGGGCATTAAAAGTACTTTCGAATGCAATAAGAAAAAATTGAAAATTTACGATAGGCAACTGTTTGAAAATTCAACTATTCCGAATCATGTCGTGTTTGGTATCATATGAAAGGGCATTAAAAGACCTTTTAAATGCAGTTGGAAAAAATTGAAAATATACGATAGGCAATTTTGTGAAAATACAACTATTCAAAATCATGTCGTGTTTGGTATCATATGAAAGGGCATTAAAAGACCTTTCAAATGAAATTGGAAAAAAATTAAAATTTACGATAGGCAGTTGTTTGAAAATTCAAATATTCAGAATCACGTCATGTTTGGTATGATATGAAAGTGCATTAAAAGACCTTTTAAATGCAATTGGAAATAATTGAAAATTAACGATAGGCAACTGTTTGAAAATTCAACTATTCCGAATCATGTCGTGTTTGGTATCATATGAAAGGGCATTAAAAGAACTTTTAAATGTAATTGGAAAAAATGTAAAATTTGCGATAGGCAATTGTTTGAAAATTCAACTATTCAGAATCATGCCGTGTTTAGTATCATATGAAAGGGCATTAAAAGTACTTTCGCATGCAATATGAAAAAATTGAAAATTTACGATAGGCAACTGTTTGAAAATTCAACTATTCCGAATCATGTCGTGTTTGGTATCATATGAAAGGGCATTAAAAGACCTTTTAAATGCAATTGGAAATAATTGAAAATATACGATAGGCAACTGTTTGAAAATTCAACTATTCAGAATCATGTCGTGTTTGGTATCATATGAAAGGGCATTAAAAGACCTTTTTAAATGTAATTGGAAAAAAATTTAAAATTTGCGATAGGCAATTGTTTGAAAATTCAACTATTCAGAATCATGCCGTGTTTGGTATCATATGAAAGGGCATTTAAAAACCTTTCAAATGCAATTGGAAAAAATTAAAAATTTACGATAGGCAATTTTTTGAAAATACAACTATTCCGAATCATGTCGTGTTTGGTATCATATGAAAGGGCATTTAAAGACTTTTCAAACGCAATTGGAAAAAATTAAAAATTTACAACAGGCAACTGTTTAAAAATTCAACTATTCCGAATCATGTCGTGTTTGGTATCATATGAAAGGGTATTAAAAGACCTATTATATGCAATTGGAAAAAATTGAAAATTTACGATAGGCAACTGTTTGAAAATTCAACTATTCCGAATCATGTCGTGTTTGGTATCATATGAAAGGGTATTAAAATACCTTTTAAATGCAATTGGAAAAAATTGAAAATTCACGAAAGGCAACTGTTTAAAAATTCAACTATTCCGAATCATGTCGTGTTTGGTATCATATGAAAGGGCATTAAAAGTACTTTTGAATGCAATATGAAAAAATTGAAAATTTACGATAGGCAACTGTTTGAAAATTCAACTATTCCGAATCATGTCGTGTTTGGTATCATATGAAAGGGCATTAAAAGTACTTTTGAATGCAATATGAAAAAATTGAAAATTTACGATAGGCAACTGTTTGAAAATTCAACTATTCCGAATCATGTCGTGTTTGGTATCATATGAAAGGGTATTAAAAGACCTATTATATGCAATTGGAAAAAATTGAAAATTTACGATAGGCAACTGTTTGAAAATTCAACTATTCCGAATCATGTCGTGTTTGGTATCATATGAAAGGGCATTAAAAGACCTTTTAAATGCAATTGGAAAAAATTGAAAATTCACGAAAGGCAACTGTTTGAAAATTCAACTATTCAGAATCATGCCGTGTTTGGTATCATATGAAAGGGCATTAAAAGTACTTTTGAATGCAATATGAAAAAATTGAAAATTTACGATAGGCAACTGTTTGAAAATTCAACTATTCCGAATCATGTCGTGTTTGGTATCATATGATAGGGCATTAAAATACCTTTTAAATGCAATTGGAAAAAATTGAAAATTCACGAAAGGCAACTGTTTGAAAATTCAACTATTCCGAATCATGCCGTGTTTGGTATCATACGAAAGGGCATTAAAAGACCTTTCAAATGCAATTGGAAAAAATTTAAAATTTGCGATAGGCAACTGTTTGAAAATTCAACTATTCCGAATCATGTCGTGTTTGGTATCATATGAAAGGGCATTAAAAGACCTTTCAAATGCAATTGGAAAAAATTTAAAATTTACGATAGGCAGTTGTTTGAAAATTCAACTATTCAGAATCACGTCATGTTTGGTATCATATGAAAGGGCATTAAAAGACCTTTTAAATGCAATTGGAAATAATTGAAAATATACGATAGGCAACTGTTTGAAAATTCAACTATTCAGAATCATGTCGTGTTTGGTATCATATGAAAGGGCATTAAAAGACATTTTAAATGCAATTGGAAATAATTGAAAATTTACGATAGGCAACTGTTTAAAAATTCAACTATTCCGAATCATGTCGTGTTTAGTATCATATGAAAGGGCATTAAAAGACCTTTTAAATGTAATTGAAAAAAATTTAAAATTTGCGATATGCAACTGTTTGAAAATTCAACTATTCAGAATCATGCCGTGTTTGGTATCATATGAAAGGGCATTAAAAGTACTTTCGAATGCAATATGAAATAATTGAAAATTTACGATAGGCAACTTTTTGAAAATTCAACTATTCCGAATCTTGTCGTGTTTGGTATCATATAAATGGGCATTAAAAGAACTTTTAAATGCAGTTAGAAAAAATTGAAAATATACGATAGGCAACTGTTTGAAAATTCATCTATTCAGAATCTTGTCGTGTTTGGTATCATATGAAAGGGCATTAAAAGACCTTTCAAAAGCAATTGGAAAAAATTTAAAATTTACGATAGGCAGTTGTTTGAAAATTCAACGTTTCAGAATCACGTCATGTTTGGTATCATATGAAAGGCCATTAAAAGACCTTTTAAATGTAATTGGAAAAAATTGAAAATTTGCGATAGGCAATTGTTTGAAAATTCAACTATTCAGAATCATGCCGTGTTTGGTATCATATGAAAGGGCATTAAAATACCTTTTAAATGTAATTGGAAAAAATTTAAAATTTGCGATAGACAACTGTTTGAAAATTCAACTATTCAGAATCATGCCGTGTTTGGTATCATATGAAAGGGCATTAAAAGTACTTTCAAATGCAATTGGAAAAAAATTAAAATTTACGATAGGCATTTGTTTGAAAATTCAACTTTTCAGAATCACGTCATGTTTGGTATCATATGAAAGGGCATTAAAAGACCTTTTAAATGCAATATGAAAAAATTGAAAATTTACGATAGGCAACTGTTTAAAAATTCAACTATTCCGAATCATGTCGTGTTTGGTATCATATGAAAGGGCATTACGAGACCTTTTAAATGTAATTGGAAAAAATTGAAAATTTGCGATAGGCAATTGTTTGAAAATTCAACTATTCAGAATCATGCCGTGTTTGGTATCATATGAAAGGGCATTAAAAGACCTTTCAAATGCAATTGGAAAAAATTTAAAATTTACGATAGGCAGTTGTTTGAAAATTCAACTATTCAGAATCACGTCATGTTTGGTATCATATGAAAGGGAATTAAAAGACCTTTTAAATGCAATTGGAAATAATTGAAAATTTACGATAGGCAACTGTTTAAAAATTCAACTATTCCGAATCATGTCGTGTTTAGTATCATATGAAAGGGCATTAAAAGACCTTTTAAATGTAATTGGAAAAAATTTAAAATTTGCGATAGGCAACTGTTTGAAAATTCAACTATTCAGAATCATGCCGTGTGTGGTATCATATGAAAGGGCATTAAAAGTACTTTCGAATGCAATATGAAATAATTGAAAATTTACGATAGGCAACTTTTTGAAAATTCAACTATTCCGAATCTTGTCGTGTTTGGTATCATATAAATGGGCATTAAAAGAACTTTTAAATGCAGTTAGAAAAAATTGAAAATATACGATAGGCAACTGTTTGAAAATTCATCTATTCAGAATCTTGTCGTGTTTGGTATCATATGAAAGGGCATTAAAAGACCTTTCAAATGCAATTGGAAAAAATTTAAAATTTACGATAGGCAGTTGTTTGAAAATTCAACGTTTCAGAATCACGTTATGTTTGGTATCATATGAAAGGCCATTAAAAGACCTTTTAAATGTAATTGGAAAAAATTGAAAATTTGCGATAGGCAATTGTTTGAAAATTCAACTATTCAGAATCATGCCGTGTTTGGTATCATATGAAAGGGCATTAAAAGTACTTTCGAATGCAATATGAAAAAATTGAAAATTTACGATAGGCAACTGTTTGAAAATTCAACTATTCAGAATCATGTCGTGTTTAACATCATATGAAAGGCCATTAAAAGACCTTTTAAAAGTAAATGGAAAAAATTTAAAATTTGTGATAGGCAATTGTTTGAAAATTCAACTATTCATAATCATGCCGTGCTTGGTATCATATGAAAGGGCATTAAAAGAACTTATAAATGCAGTTGGAAAAAATTGAAAATTTACGATAGGCAGTTGTTTGAAAATTCAACTATTCAGAATCACGTCATGTTTGGTATCATATGAAAGGGCATTAAAAGGCCTTTTAAATGCAATTGGAAATAATTGAAAATTTACGATAGGCAACTGTTTAAAAATTCAACTATTCCGAATCATGTCGTGTTTGGTATCATATGAAAGGGCATTAAAAGACCTTTTAAATGTAATTGGAAAAAATTTCAAATTTGTGATAGGCAATTGTTTGATAATTCAACTATTCATAATCATGCCGTGTTTGGTATCATATGAAAGGGCATTAAAAGTACTTTCGAATGCAATATGAAAAAAATTAAAATTTACGATAGGCAACTGTTTGAAAATTCAACTATTCCGAATCATGTTGTGTTTGGTATCATATGAAAGGGCATTAAAAGACCTTTTAAATGCAATTGGAAAAAATTGAAAATTTACGATAGGCAGTTGTTTGAAAATTCAACTATTCAGAATAACGTCATGTTTGGTATCATATGAAATGGCATTAACAGACCTTTTAAATGCAATTGGAAATAATTGAAAATTTACGATAAGCAACTGTTTGAAAATTCAACAATTCCGAATCATGTCGTGTTTGGTATCATATGAAAGGGCATTAAAGGACCTTTTAAATGTATTTGGAAAAAATTTAAAATTTGCGATAGGCAATTGTTTGAAAATTCAAATATTCAGAATCATGCCGTGTTTGGTATCATATGAAAGGGCATTAAAAGTACTTTCGAATGCAATATGAAAAAATTAAAAATTTACGATAGGCAACTGTTTGAAAATTCAACTATTCCGAATCACGTCGTGTTTGGCATTAAAAGACCTTTTAAATGCAATTGGAAAAAATTGAAAATTCACGATAGGCAACTGTTTGAAAATTCAACTATTCTGAATCATGTCGTGTTTGGTATCATATGAAAGGGCATTAAAAGACCTATTATATGCAATTGGAAAAAATTGAAAATTTACGATAGGCAACTGTTTGAAAATTCAACTATTCCGAATCATGTCGTGTTTGGTATCATATGAAAGGGTATTAAAAGACCTTTTAAATGTAATTGGAAAAAAATTAAATTTTGCGATAGGCACTTGTTTGAAAATTCAACTATTCAGAATCATGCCGTGTTTGGTATCATATGAAAGGGCATTAAAAGTACTTTCGAATGCAATATGAAAAAATTGAAAATTTACGATAGGCAACTGTTTGAAAATTCAACTATTCCGAATCATGTCGTGTTTGGTATCATATGAAAGGGCATTAAAATACCTTTTAAATGCAATTGGAAAAAATTGAAAATTCACGAAAGGCAACTGTTTGAAAATTCAACTATTCCGAATCATGTCGTGTTTGGTATCATATGAAAGGGCATTAAAAGACCTTTCAAATGCAATTGGAAAAAATTTAAAATTTGCGATAGGCAACTGTTTGAAAATTCAACTATTCCGAATCATGTCGTGTTTGGTATCATATGAAAGGGCATTAAAAGACCTTTCAAATGCAATTGGAAAAAATTGAAAATTTACGATAGGCAGTTGTTTGAAAATTCAACTATTCAGAATCACGTCATGTTTGGTATCATATGAAAGGGCATTAAAAGACCTTTTAAATGCAATTGGAAATAATTGAAAATATACGATAGGCAACTGTTTGAAAATTCAACTATTCAGAATCATGTCGTGTTTGGTATCATATGAAAGGGCATTAAAAGACCTTTTTAAATGTAATTGGAAAAAAATTTAAAATTTGCGATAGGCAATTGTTTGAAAATTCAACTATTCAGAATCATGCCGTGTTTGGTATCATATGAAAGGGCATTTAAAAACCTTTCAAATGCAATTGGAAAAAATTAAAAATTTACGATAGGCAATTTTTTGAAAATACAACTATTCCGAATCATGTCGTGTTTGGTATCATATGAAAGGGCATTTAAAGACTTTTCAAACGCAATTGGAAAAAATTAAAAATTTACAACAGGCAACTGTTTAAAAATTCAACTATTCCGAATCATGTCGTGTTTGGTATCATATGAAAGGGTATTAAAAGACCTATTATATGCAATTGGAAAAAATTGAAAATTTACGATAGGCAACTGTTTGAAAATTCAACTATTCCGAATCATGTCGTGTTTGGTATCATATGAAAGGGTATTAAAATACCTTTTAAATGCAATTGGAAAAAATTGAAAATTCACGAAAGGCAACTGTTTAAAAATTCAACTATTCCGAATCATGTCGTGTTTGGTATCATATGAAAGGGCATTAAAAGACCTTTCAAATGCAATTGGAAAAAATTTAAAATTTGCGATAGGCAACTGTTTGAAAATTCAACTATTCCGAATCATGTCGTGTTTGGTATCATATGAAAGGGCATTAAAAGACCTTTCAAATGCAATTGGAAAAAATTGAAAATTCACGAAAGGCAACTGTTTGAAAATTCAACTATTCAGAATCATGCCGTGTTTGGTATCATATGAAAGGGCATTAAAAGTACTTTTGAATGCAATATGAAAAAATTGAAAATTTACGATAGGCAACTGTTTGAAAATTCAACTATTCCGAATCATGTCGTGTTTGGTATCATATGATAGGGCATTAAAATACCTTTTAAATGCAATTGGAAAAAATTGAAAATTCACGAAAGGCAACTGTTTGAAAATTCAACTATTCCGAATCATGCCGTGTTTGGTATCATATGAAAGGGCATTAAAAGACCTTTCAAATGCAATTGGAAAAAATTTAAAATTTGCGATAGGCAACTGTTTGAAAATTCAACTATTCCGAATCATGTCGTGTTTGGTATCATATGAAAGGGCATTAAAAGACCTTTCAAATGCAATTGGAAAAAATTGAAAATTTACGATAGGCAGTTGTTTGAAAATTCAACTATTCAGAATCACGTCATGTTTGGTATCATATGAAAGGGCATTAAAAGACCTTTTAAATGCAATTGGAAATAATTGAAAATATACGATAGGCAACTGTTTGAAAATTCAACTATTCAGAATCATGTCGTGTTTGGTATCATATGAAAGGGCATTAAAAGACCTTTTTAAATGTAATTGGAAAAAAATTTAAAATTTGCGATAGGCAATTGTTTGAAAATTCAACTATTCAGAATCATGCCGTGTTTGGTATCATATGAAAGGGCATTTAAAAACCTTTCAAATGCAATTGGAAAAAATTAAAAATTTACGATAGGCAATTTTTTGAAAATACAACTATTCCGAATCATGTCGTGTTTGGTATCATATGAAAGGGCATTTAAAGACTTTTCAAACGCAATTGGAAAAAATTAAAAATTTACAACAGGCAACTGTTTAAAAATTCAACTATTCCGAATCATGTCGTGTTTAGTATCATATGAAAGGGCATTAAAAGACCTTTTCAATGCAATTGGAAATAATTGAAAATTTACGATAGGCAACTGTTTAAAAATTCAACTATTCCGAATCATGTCGTGTTTGGTATCATATGAAAGGGCATTAAAAGACCTTTTAAATGTAATTGGTAAAAATTTAAAATTTGCGGTAGGCAATTGTTTGTAAATTCAACTATTCAGAATCATGCCGTGTTTGGTATCATATAAAAGGGCATTAAAAGTACTTTCGAATGCAATATGAAGAAATTGAAAATTTACGATAGGCAACTGTTTGAAAATTCAACTATTCAGAATCATGCCGTGTTTGGTATCACATGAAAGGGCATTTAAAAACCTTTCAAATGCAATTGAAAAAAATTAAAAATTTACAACAGGCAACTGTTTGAAAATTCAACTATTCCGCATCATGTCGTGTTTGGTATCATATGAAAGGGCATTAAAAGACCTTTCAAATGCAATTGAAAAAAATTTAAAATTAACGACAGGCAATTGCTTGAAAATACAACTTTTCCGCATCATGTCGTGTTTAGTATCATATGAAAGGGCATTAAAAGACCTTTCAAATGCAATTGGAAAAAATTTAAAATTAACGATAGGCAATTGCTTGAAAATACAACTATTCCGAATCATGTCGTGTTTTCCAACGATTTCCAACAGTTTTCCAAAAAGTTTAGAGCAAAAATTCAACTGATTTCATGTACATATAAAATATAAATGTGGAACTATCAGAAATGATGTCCGAAGAATTTTTCTTAGTTTAACAAAATCTTTTTGGAAATAAAACATGTATCTGATTGAAATTTTACGACAGTCAATGTGAAAAATAGTTTTTAAAAGTATATAGTAAAACAAAGCAAAATTTGTCCTCGGCAATAATATACAGTAAAATCAAAAAATATCTTTAGATGAGCAGAAGTACAGAAATAAAGAATGTTTGGGACTAATGCCTTTTGAGTATTTCAGATTTTTTAAAAGTACAGACCGCGTGAAATTAATGAAAAACTTTGCAAATTTTCAAGGATCGAAGAATGCACGCGTTGCTATGCATTTGAAATCTGTCCGCAAGCAGATATTTTTCAGACCTGTCAATCACTTTTGACGTTTCGCATGAAACATTTTTATATAAATATTTCAATTTCTGGACAAGTTGGAGACATTTTCTTATTTGATTTAGGTATTAGAGGATTGAGGACATATATTTTGAAAGTTTTTCAAATGATTTCATGTTTGTATAAAAGTTTTTAGTGATGCAACGTCCATTTTACAAATCTATGGTTAAGAAACATCATTACCTCTTATATACACGATCCAGGTTTTGAAATCTCATAGACCTAAGCTGTCATTTTTGACGTTACGCATGGAAATTTTTGGTAGAATTATTTCAATTTCTAGACAAGTTGTAGCAATTTTGTAAATTGATTTAGGTATTAGATGATTGAGGATACATGTTTTGAACTGTTTTTAATTGATTTCATGTACAAAAAAAGTTTTAAGACAAAACGTCAATTTGACAAATAGTCTGATAAAGTTTATAATAAAACCAAGCAAAAATTGACCTCGGTGATAATATACAGTAAAACCAAAATGAATCAACATTGTAAAAAAAGTTAATCGAATAAAAAAAATTCAGAATTAATATACCAGCGATTTTCAACAGTTTAAAAAAAAATAGAGTAAAATTAAATTTTTTTAAAATAACTCTAGACTGCTGAATTGATTTCATGTTCAAATAAAGTTTTAAGACAAAGACGTCAATTTGACATATAGTCTGTTAAAGTATATAGTAAAACCAAGCAAAAATTGACCTCGGTGATAATATACAGTAATACCACAAAGAATCTACATATAGTCTGTTAAAGTATATAGTAAAAGACCTGTCAAATGCAATTAGAAAAAATTGAAAATTCACGATAGGCAACTGTTTGAAAATTTAACTATTCCGAATCACGGCGTGTTTGGTATCATATGAAAGGGCATTAAAATACCTTTTAAATGCAATTGGAAAAAATTGAAAATTTACGATAGGCAGTTGTTTGAAAATTCAACTATTCAGAATCACGTCATGTTTAGTATCATATGAAAGGGCATTAAAAAACCTTTTAAATGCAATTCGAAATAATTGAAAATTTACGATAGGCAACTGTTTAAAAATTCAACTATTCCGAATCATGTCGTATTTGGTATCATATGAAAGGGCATTAAAAGAACTTTTAAATGCAGTTGGAAAAAATTGAAAATATACGTAGGCAACTGTTTGAAAATTTAACTATTCAGAATCACGTCATGTTTGGTATCATATCAAACGGCATTAAAAGACCTTTTAAATGCAATTGGAAATAATTGAAAATTTACGATAGGCAACTGTTTGAAAATTCAACTATTCCGAATCATGTAGTGTTTGGTATCATATGAAAGGGCATTAAAATACCTTTTAAATGCAATTGGAAAAAATTGAAAATTTACGATAGGCAGTTGTTTGAAACTTCAACTATTCAGAATCACGTCATGTTTGGTATCATATGAAAGGGCATTAAAAGACCTTTTAAATGCAATTGGAAATAATTGAAAATTTACGATAGGCAACTGTTTAAAAATTCAACTATTCCGAATCATGACGTGTTTGGTATAATATGAAAGGGCATTAAAAGACCTTTTATATGTAATTGGAAAAAATTTAAAATTTGCGATAGGCAATTGTTTGAAAATTCAACTATTCAGAATCATGTCGTGTTTGGTATCATATGAAAGGGCATTAAAAGTACTTTCGAATGCAATGTGAAAAAATTGAAAATTTACGATAGGCAACTGTTTGAAAATTCAACTATTCAGAATCATGTCGTGTTTAACATCATATGAAAGGCCATTAAAAGACCTTTTAAAAGTAAATGGAAAAAATTTAAAATTTGTGATAGGCAATTGTTTGAAAATTCAACTATTCATAATCATGTCGTGTTTGGTATCATATGAAAGGGCATTAAAAGTACTTTCGAATGCAATATGAAAAAATTTAAAATTTACGATAGGCAACTGTTTGAAAATTCAACTATTCCGAATCATGTCGTGTTTGGTATCATATGAAAGGGCATTTAAAGACCTTTTAAATGGAATTGGAAAAAATTGAAAATTCACGATAGGCAACTGTTTGAAAATTCAACTATTCCGAATCATGTCGTGTTTGGTATCATATGAAAGGGTATGAAAAGACCTTTTATATGCAATTGAAAAAAATTTAAAATTTACGATAGGCAACTGTTTGAAAATTCAACTATTGCGAATCGTGTCGTGTTTAGTATCATATGAAAGGGCATTAAAAGACCTTTCAAATGCAATTGGAAAAAATTAAAAATTTACGATAGGCAGTTGTTTGAAAATTCAACTATTCAGAATCACGTCATGTTTGGTATCATATGAAAGGGCATTAAAAGACCTTTCAAATGCAATTGTAAAAAATTTAAAATTTACGATAGGCAATTGCTTGAAAATACAACTATTCCGAATCATGTCGTGTTTTCCAACGATTTCCAACAGTTTTTCAAAAAGTTAAGAGAAAAAATTCAACTGATTTCATGTACATATAAAATATAAATGTAGAACTATCAGAAATGATGTCCGAAGAATTTTTCTTAGGTTAACAAAATCTTTTTGGAAATAAAACACGTATCTGATTGAAATTTTACGACTGTCAATGTGACAAATAGTTTTTAAAAGTATATAGTAAAACAAAGCAAAATTTGTCCTCGGCAGTAATATGCAGTAAAATCAAAAAATATCTTTAGTTGAGCAGAAGTACAGAAATAAAAAGTTTTAGATCGTAATTCAATTAAACCTTACTTCAGTGTCCGCGGAGCCTAGCGAAAAGGCCTGGCGAAGCCAGGCCGAACGCTAGTCCTATATACTATTTTGAGAAGGTATATTTATATATATGGATTCATCACACCCATTTGTAAATCGCTACAGCCTAGACGGTTTATCCGATTTATTTACAACTTTTTTTATTTGATAGAGGTCAATAACGCGGAGTGCCTTTTGATAGTCTCAGATTTTTCGTGCACATGATGTGCGAGAAAACTTGAAAAAACATGCGTTTTTGGGGCCAAATCAACTAAGAGTGTGGAGGCTTTGAAATTTTTAAGAAGAAGATCTACTGTCACTTTGACGTTTGTCAGTGGACATGTCGCATTTTTAATTATAAATTACTTCAAAATGAAACTTTTGTGAGTAGTTTTGAAATACTTTACGCATATTGTGGAAATGAGGGGACGTTTTTATTATAATTATACATTTCAAATACGTGTATTTAAAAAGTAAATTTTTGACACTCCACTATGAAGTTGGTTTTAAAGCAAAACGTCAACTTGACAAGTTTTATAAAGTATAAAGAATATGGAGGCTTTGAAATTTTTAAAAAGAACATCTACTGTCATTTTGACATTTGTCAGTGGACATGTCGCATATTTAATTATAAATTACTTAAATATTAAATGTTTGTGAATAGTTTTGAAATACTTTACGCATATTGTGAAAATGAGGGGACGTTTTTATTATAATTACACATTTCAAATACGTGTATTTAAAAAGTAAATTTTTGACGGTCCACAATGAATTTGGTTTCGAAACGTCAAATTGACAAGATTTATAATATATACAGGTGAACTCAACCAAATTTGATCTCGATAATAATATACAGTAAAACCAAGCAAATTTTGTCTACGGTAAAGTTCAATTTAGGAAAACCAGATAACTCGAATTAGAATCATTTGGGCACTCCTAAATTTTCTATCGATAGTTGTTTAATTGAAAGTGCTTCAAAACCAGTCGTATTTGGTATATTATGAAAGTTCTTTTAAAGGGTACGTGTGCAAAACTAAAATATTTTCAATCGGCAATAGTTTTAGTGAAAGTACTTTAAGGCCTATCGTGTTTGGTATCAAATGAAAGGTTATTTAAAGGGCTCGAATTTTTTCGTTCGGCAATTGTTTTAGTGAAAATGATTAAAAACCTATCGTATTTGGTATCAAATGAAAGGTCTTTGAAAGGGCTCGCGTATAAAATTTATCACTTTTAGATCGTCAATTGTTTTAGTGAAAGTGCTTCTAAACTAATCGTATTTGGTATCAAATGAAAGGTCTTTTCAAGGGCTTGCATACAAAATTTAATAATTTTCGATCGTCAATTGTTTTAGTGTAAGAGCTTAAAAAATATCATGTTTGGTACTAAATGAAAGGTTTTTTGAAGGTCTCGCCTGAAAAATTGTTTCTTTTCGATCGTCAGTTATTTTATTGAAAGTGTTTCAAAACATATTGTGTTTGGTATCAAATTAAAGGTCTTCTGAAAGGCTAGCGTGAAAAATTGTTTTTTTTTTTCGACAGATAATTGTTTTAGTGAAAGTGCAGCAAAACTAATTCTGTTTGGTACGCATGGAATTTTCTGATAGAATTATTTCAATTTCTAGACAAGGTAGAGACATTTTGAAAATTGATTTAGGCATTAAATGATTGAGAATACATGTTTTAAACTGTTTTCAACTGATTTTATTTGAAGAAGAAATGTCAGTTAATTTTTAAAAGTATATCGCGAAACAAAGCATAATTTGTCCGCAGTAATAATATACAGTAAAAAAAAAATAAAAAATTGACCGCAGCATGCTACAATGCAAACAAAGGTAATTCGAAAAAACGATGTCGGAAATTAACATATTTGGTGTCATATGAAATGGCTTTAGAAAAACTTTCAGATAAAATAAAAAGAGTTGAAATTTTATAATAGTTAATTGTTTCTAACATAAAGTATTCTGAATCATACTGTGTAGGGTGTCATATGAAAGGGCTTTAGAAGACCTTTCCGATAAAACAAAAAAGTTAAATTTTACGATCCTCAATTGTTTCAAACATAAATTATTCCGAATCATGCCTTCTTTGCTGTCATATGAAAGGGCTTTAGAAGAACTTTCAGATGATATAAAAAAAGTTAGTTTAGCAAAATGTTTTCGGAAATAAAAAACATATTTTATTGAAATTTTACGACAGTCCATTGTTTTAAACTTAAAGTGTTCCGAATCATTTCGTGTTTGATATCATATGAAAGGGCTTTAAAAGAACTTTCAGACGAAATAAAAAAATTTAAACATTGCGACCGTCAATTGTTTTAAATTTGAAGTATTCGGAATAATGCCGTGTTTAATGTCATACGAAAGAGTTTTGAAAGAACTTACGATATAAATTGTTTCAAATTTAAAGTTTCGCGAATCATATCGCGTTTGATATCAAATAGAAGGTTTTTTAAAGGGCTCGCATGCAAAATTGACTTTTTCTATCCGCAATTGTTTTAGTGAAAGTGATTCAAAACATATTGTGTTTGGTATGAAATGATAGGTCACTTAACGGGCTTGCATGAAAAATTGAAATATTTTCGTTTGTCAATTGTTTTAGTGTTTGATATCAAATGGAAGTTCTCTTGAACAACTCGCGTGCAGCATTAAATTTTATTCGATCGACAATTGTTTTCATGAAAGTCCTTCAAAACCGATCGTGTTTGCTATCAAATGAAAGGTCTTTTGAAGGGCTTGCATACAAAACTTAATACATTTCAATCGTCAATTGTTTTACTAAAAGTGTTTCAAATCCCATCGTGTTTGGTTTCAAATGAAAGGTATTTTATAGGGCACGCGTATTAAATGAATTATTATTTTTTTATCGTCTACTGTTTTAATAATGGTGTCAAAAGCTATCATATTTGATATTAAATGACATGTCTTTTGAAGGGTTCAAATATAAAATTGGTATTTTTTTCGACAGAGAATTGCTTTAGTGAAAATGCTTCAAAACCAATCATGTTTGATATCAAATGAAGGGTCTTTTGAAGAACTCGCGTACAAAATTAAATACTTTTAGATCGGCAATTGTTTTAGTGATACAGATTTAAAACGTATTGTGTTTGGCATCAATTAATAGGTCTTTGCATGAATAAACGTACAGAATTGAAAAGTTTTAGATTGGAATTAATTCAGTTTATATTTTGTCATACAGAAGTGAACCTTACAGTGTCCGCGGAGCCTAGCGTGAGGCCTGGCAAAGCCAGGCCGACCGCTAGTATAAGACTATTATGACTAAGTACTATAACATAAGAAGAAGATGAAAAATTAGTACCTTTTATAGAAGAGATTTTAATATCTGAAAGCTTTTGACACCAAATAAACGGGAATATTTTTGTAATTTGTTGCAAGGTATTCTTGAAACGATTAAACAAGTAGCTACGCAAACAATTGATCCTATTCAAAATGCAGCATGGTTACATATTGGTATATATATTATATATATATATATATATATATATATATATATATAATACTTATATACTACTTTAAACGGTAGTAATGTCGTGAAACAAACAAAAAATTACCGTACAGGTATGCAGATAGATATATATATATATATATATATATATATATATATATATATATATATATATATATATATATATATATATATATATATATATATATATATATATATATATAAATTAAGTTTGATTGATTGAAAACTTATTTTTTAAAAAGATTTCTCTTTATTATTACAAGTGTTACAGACGTTATATTTAGAACAGAGTTCTTACAAGTACAGTGGTTATGACAAGAATGAATTTATTTACATTGTTTCCTATATATATATATATATATATATAGAAAGATTATCTTTAGTACGTGACTCTAAGGGAATAACATGTTGTTCCCGTTTTAGTAAAACAAGATGATTCAATATATTAATTTATGGTGCAATAAGGGCGAGTTCCCTATATAATTCCTCCCTCATTAAGAATAGGAATTACATTTTCGGAACTTCTATTTAGTTCTTTTAATGTTATTTTTAAGTTTTTCGAATTTGATTTCTTAAATTTTCTCTTAAGATAATCTTTATATTTACATATTAATATTACAACAGTTATTACTACAATTAATATATAAATTACAATATAATGGTAATTATTAATTACATTATTATAAGGAGATTCTAACTAGATATTACTTTCTACTTTATATTTTATTGATGATATATTTTTTATTTCATCTTTTATTTCTTCTATACGGTTATTAGTTACATTTATATGAATGTCGATTAATTCTCCAACATTATTCTTTACTTCAATCTGATTATTAATTTTACAATTATTGGTATAATATATCCCTTTTAGGTTTTTTATATTTAATTCGTTATTACAGTAGTATTTAATTTGTTTTTCATTTGGAAAGAACAAGTAAGTCAAATCTGAATTTTCTATATTAATGATTGAATTTATAGATGATAGATTGTTATATTCACAAAATTGAAAGTCTTTGTAACAGATTATGTTTTCTAAACATTTTTCATACTCATTACCTTGAGATAAGCAGTAATACTCTCTATGGTTAATTTTTGTACATTTATTTACAGGTTTGATTTTACAATTATTTTGTATATATAAACCCTTCATAATATTTATTGTTTCATATGTGTTGTGTAGGTGTGTAGGTGTTGGGGTGGCTTGCAAAAGTTCTTCTTTAAGGACATTGGATGGGATTTCAATAAGGATGATTAATTTATCATCTTTTATAGAGCTGTATGTTTTCAGAATATTATTATTTTGAATATTATTTATTAAAATTGCTTTTATAAAATTATCTTCAATTTTGTTTATTTAAATTATTAATTCTTCGCGATTAATTACTCCAAAGTATAGGGTATTTAATTTACTAAAGGTCATAGTTTCTTCCAGAAGTATTAAAGAGAAGTAAAGTTCTTGCCCTATTTGGATTAATTCATTTATCCAGTTTTGCGTTCTTATAATATCAATATCATCCAGGATCTTCCCAATTATTTTTTCTAAATTATTTAATTTTGCGTTTAGAATAATATTATTTTCATTAATAATTTTTATTTTATCGTTAAATTGTGTAGTAATATTATTATTAGTATTTATTATTATATTCACTTTATCTGTCAGTTTATTCTCATTATTAATTATATTATCTATTATATGGTCGTATAGTTCTTTATCTGCTGAGTCTAAATTTCCTGTTATACTTTTAATAATGGATCCGAGTCCATCAATTAATCCGCGTTTTACTCTTTTTGTTTTAAAAAATTGTATTTTATCTTTTAAATGTATCATAAGGTTATTCAGTATGTTTTTATATGTTGTAATTTCTTCATTATATTTATATTTCTGCATTTGGGTGTATAATGTGTTAGTGTTTGTTTCGAGCATGTAATATTGTTTTAGGATGTTGTCTAAGGGTATTTGGAGGGATATTATTTGTGTGTTTACCTGTACGTAGGCAGTTCATAGATCGAGTATGTTAAGTCCGGTGTTAATGTCATCTTGAATGATTTGCGATATCCCGAAGGGGATTAATCTGTAACAACACGGGGTGTTTTTAGGTTTGATAATTTATTTTTTTTATCCTTTTCGTCTATAATTTGACCTCTTTGATGTCGTATGGTTTTTACGTTTCATATTTTAAATTTCGGTTTTTCCATTTTTCCTGAATTTCTTTTGTTTATATTTACATAAGCTTGTTCGGGAATTTCGTATTCTTTTTCAACAGGTGTTGAATATTTCCTTTTATTTTGTTCTATGTTATGTTTTACTTGTTCATTAATTTTTTCTAATGTTTCCGCGTGTTTTTGTAAATATTCGTCGATTTGTACTTCTTCTGGTTTTAAATTTGGTTCTAATATTCGTCCAAATATAATTTCTAAAGGTGTTCTTTTAGTGGTAGAGTGAATACTATTGTTGTAGGCTATTAAGGCATAATTTAGTCTTTCTTTCAATTGTAGTGTTTTTATTATTGGGTTTTGATTTATAAGGATGAGTGGAATCTTCCAACTATTCCGTTACTTTTTGGGTTATCAATTGAAATATAGTGGATGTCGATTTTTCTGAGGGCAGGGTAATTTTGGATTGTTTTATTATTAAATTCTAATCCGTTGTCAGATGTTATTTCTTTAGGTATCATAAAATGTGTAAAGTATTTAATTAATTTATTTAAGATTGTAATTGCATTTTTATCTTTGATTACATATGCTACTGCAAATTTAGAGAAAGCATCTACGATGGTTAATATTTTATTTTGTTCTAATGACAGGAGGTCTATGTGTAGTTTTTCAAACGGTTTGTCTGCTGTTGGTGTTAATATATTTGGGATTTGTATAGGATTTCTTTCATACTTTGTAATTAGGCAAATATTGCATTTATTTATAAAATTTTGAATATCTTTTTGCATATTAGGCCAGTAATATTTTTGTTTTAGTTTATTATATGTTTCCGTTATACCTCTGTGATTTGTTTTGCCTTCGTGATAGTTTCTTATAATAATTTGTTGTTCTTCTTTGTTCTCGATATCGGTATTCATTGTTTTACACGCTACTAATTTATAGCTGTTTGCATTAAAATAAGTTTGTAGGACAGCATTGACTGTTAATTTAAATTTTTCTGGTATTAAACAATAGTAAGTTATTCCAGGTTGTAGGTATTCTTTAATGAATTTCATAATTTTCTTATTACTTTCAATTTTAGTTAAATAGAAATATATTCGTTGTATATTATTATTAAATAATTTTTTAATTTTAATATCGCTTTTACCGTTTTGTATTTCTTTTATAATTATTTGATTTTTACAAGTATTTATTGGGGTGTCTAAGGATACTAAGCCGTTTACGGGGTTCTCGTCATCAGAGTGTATGGTATTACTTTCGCTACCTGTTTCTACTATAATTGAACTTGTATCTGAGTTTAAATTTAATTCTATATTATTAAATTTTTCATAAATATTAATTTTGATATTTGAATTTAAAAATATTTTCTTAATTATATTCTCTATCTTATTCCAATTTTTTCCGTCTAGTCCAGAGCAAATCTTTGGCATATCTAATTCATTTATTTCATTTTGTATGCAATAATCTAATAATTTTTCTAAACATATTTTAATATTCTCAAATGTAGGTTTATCAAAGTGGTTTTCCTTTGTAATTAAATGGCAAATTAATCTAGGATCCTTTTGAATTAAAATTTTGTTATCTATGTTATAATAGGATTTACAGGGGTAATTTTCTTTTATTTGTTGAGCGAATCCTTTACTCATTTCTTTGTCTTTAGAGATGCAGTGAACTAAAGTATTATTTGATTTAAATATATTTAAATTTTTATATTCTATTTTGAATTCTGGTTTTATTCGAGATAGTGCGTCTGCTACTACATTTTGACATCCTTTTTTATATTCTACAGTATAATTAAATTCTTCTAATTTTAAACGCCATCGTATTAATTTTGAATTTGGTTCTTTTAGTGAGTTTAACCAAACTAGTGGTCTATGATCGGTAATGATTTTAAATTTATATCCTAACAGATAAGGTCTAAATTGTTTTGTTGCCCAAATTATAGATAAGAGTTCCTTATCTATGGTGGAGTAATTTATTTCATGATCATTCAGGGTTCTAGATATATAAGCTATTGGAAGATCTTTATTGTTTTCTGTTTTTTGTGACAATACTGCTCCGATTGCGAAGTTGCTCGCGTCTGTAGTTAAGATGAAAGTTTTTGAGAAGTCTGGGTATTGTAATATGGGATTGTTTGAAAGAAGTGTTTTACATTTTTCGAAACATTTTATGTATTCTAAATTGTTTATATCAATTATCTGTTCCTTTTTTAAACATTGTGTTAGTGGTTTAGTTATTTTTGAAAAACTGTCAATGAATCGTCTATAGTATCCGAGTAATCCGAGAAAGGATTTAATTTCTTTCGTTGTTTTAGGGATGGGGAAGTTTTTTATCGCCTGTATTTTATCTGGGTTTGGTTTTATTCCGTTTGTTGTAATTATATGTCCCAAGTAGGCTACTTCTTTTCGTAGAAATTCACTTTTATCTAACTCAATTTTTAAATTTGCTTCTTTTAATTTTTGGAAAACTATTTCAATATTATTTAAGTGTTCTTGGAGTGATGTACCTAGTATAATTATATCGTCTAAGTAAACAAAACAAATTTTATTTATTAACTCTTTTAATACGAAGTTCATGAGTCTTTGGAATGTTGAAGGTGCGTTTTTTAGTCCGAAAGGCATGCGTTTAAATTAATAATGTCCTGAATTAGTTGAAAAGGCGGTTTTCTTGATATCATTTGAATCTACTTCAATTTGGTGGAATCCTGATGTTAAATCAATTGTCGTAAAGTAATTTGATTTTCCTAGTTTGTCTAATATGTCAGTAATATCTGGGATAGGGAATTTATCGTCTATTGTTTTGTCATTTAATTTTCGATAATCTATTACGACTCTAAATTTTTGTTTGCCGGAAGCATCTATTTTCTTTGGTACTACCCAGATTGGGGCTGACCAAGGGGAATAAGAATGTTGTATAATATCGTCTTTTAACATTTTATCAATTTGGTTTTGCACTTCTTGTTTGTATGTTTCGGGATATTTGTATTGTTTAGCGTGGGTTGGTATGTTATCTGTAGTTTTAATATGATGTTTAATTCTATTAGTGAAGGTAAGTTTTTCGTTTTATTGTAGTATTAACGTTTTATATTTATTTAAAGTTTTATATAATTGTTGCTTTTCTTCGGGATTTAAATGCTCATCTAGAATTTTTTGATTATTCATTTCTATGTTAAAATGTTCTTTTTTATTAGTATTAAAATATTTTAAGTTAAATTTATATTTGTTTAAAAATATGATTTGTTCTTTTATAAAATCAAATTTTGTTTGCAGTAGCTTTATTCCTGGAATTCCTAATAATATGTCAAAATCTTTATGAAAGTGGAATATATAGCTCTTTATGTTATGATTTTTGAATTTGAAAAAAGTAAATTCTTTTTCCTACAACTGTGCGATTTCTTTGTTATTACGTAACTATAATTGCCTTGGTTACGTATGGAAAGTAGATGAATGCAGACCAAGTGCGTTTCCGAAAGCAAAGAAACACTAGTGCGGAAAGTGCTTCATTACGTAACTGTCAAAAGAATATTGTTTTGACAGCGATTTAAATTTCGCGCCGAGCGCGGAATTCATATTTTGACCACAGACGCTTATGGAAGAAGAAGATACGGTGAACCAGCGCTAGTAAATAAGCCGTAGTATATTTTGACGTTTATAAACGTAATCTTAATTTGCAGTATATCTAATCTGTAGACAATTAATAAAAAGAACCGAACAAAGTAAAATATATCGATAAATGGTTTTATTTAAAGAGTAAGTGAAATACTTCATATTTATTGTTTGTGTATATTATTAATACAGTTGTTACAGTTGCTTATATTGACATAATGTAAAGTGGAAACTTTTGTGTCTAAAGAAACATTGATTTCTTCCGTACCTGTTCATATTATTACCAGTAATATTATTGGTAACAATTTCGGAAGCTTCAGAAGTACCAGCAGCAGGTTGATTGTCATTGTCGAAAATAGATCCAACATAGTATGATCCGGAGCTTCAATTATCTTTGGAGGTGTTAATGATAAAGAAGAATCACTCACTGTACTATTCCAATCAAGATGATTTTGAAGAAATTATTTTGACGTTAGTGAAATATTTTTAAATAACGTAGAACAATGTGCAAGCAATCAACAAACAAACCATAGCAACGCCGTAAAACATCGTTGTCATGTAATATCATTAAAATTTTATAAATTTTATAAATTTTAATAATATTTTAGTGATATACTAAATCGCACAGTTGTACGAAAAATGTTGTTTATAACACGTGCCGAAAAAGGTTACATGCTCGTGCAGATTTCCGATGATAAATTCTGCACTTGCACGTAACGAACCTTTTTCGGCACTTGTTATAAAAATAACTATTCCTGTCGATTTTCCGTTACAGGTATTTACTGTAAATACATCTGGGAATTTAGTGTGACTGGATTTAATTAATTTTGGATTAATAAAATTTTGAGTTGATCCTGTATCTAATAAAATTTTGTATTCTGCAACTTGAATAAATGGTAGTTTACTAAAGTTATTTGTTAGGGATTCAATTCTAGTTGATCGTTGTCTACGTCTAAAAAATTATTTTTTGGTTCTGAAAAATTCTTATATTCATTTTCGACTTCGTCATAAAATTCTTTTTCTGTGTCTAAATCTATTTCGTCGGGATCTAAGTCTTTATTTTCCGAATTATTTTCCATGGTTTGGTTGAATAGTTGTTCAGCTCTAGGTAAATTTCGTTTAGGAAATTGGGATGTTTGAATACTCATGGGTGAGGTTCGTTGGGGTGAATTACGGAAGTTTGCACTGGGTGCAAAGGGTTCTTGTGGATTTCGGAAGTTCGTATTTTGAGCAAATGGTTTAAAAGGTTGTTGTTGATATTTATGCCTGGGTGATTGATTTTTATTTGGGTTGAATTGAATTTGGTTTTTGGGTGGAGGAAATTTTTGTGTTTGTGTATTCTGGTTGTGTATATATTGTAAATCGTTTGAAATTAGGTTTAAGATTTCGATTAACGTTTGAGGATTTCTTGCTGATAACTGTGTTCTAAAGGGATCCTTGCAATTATTTATAAAACATTGCGTGTAATATTTTACAGCGTTTTCGATTATTATTTTGCTTACGTTACCCTCATATTTACATTCGATTTTAATTTTTGTAAATTAGGAAAAGATCGTTAAATCTTGTGAAGTATTCCAATATATTTTCTTTAATTTGTTTAAAATGTGTGATTTCGTACATTAGTGTATATTCAGATCTCGAGTCTGAATAATTTTGTAATAAGTGACCTTTTAGTTCTTTCCATTCTTTAATAGTTGTGATACTAAGTCACTGAGCGGCTTTGCCTTTTATTTTATTTTTTAATGTTAGTATTACTAATTTTTTTGTGATTTCAGACGGGTTAGATTGATTAATTAACGAAATTATATTATCTACCGTGTTCACAAAATTTGGCAGTGATTTGACGTCTCCGTCAAAGCACGGGATTAAATCTAATAATTTTATAACCTCATTGTTAAGGTTAGAAAAAATATTTCCCATTGCGGGGTTCAATGGAGTTACCATTTTTAAGTTTAGATTATTAAATTTCTTAACAAATCTTCCAGTTTGTTTTAAATAAGATTTAAAAATAGACTTACATTAATAGTATGCCTTCTTTGATCATTTGAATTGTTGGCTGCTGTTCTTCGATTGATGTTCGTTCAATGGAAGCTGACAGTAGTTCAGGGATGATGTTGGTCGATTCTTGTAGAAGTTGAGTTCTGACTGTGGCGACGACTCTCGTTCTTTTCTTGACTGCTTGGCTGACTGATGTTCTGGTTAGCTGATTTCTGCTCACAGGTATTTCTTGAAGACCTTTGGCACTAGCGTTGCTGGCTCTGGGGGTTCTTCTGGTTCTAGTTCGTTTCCAAATAAGTGTTGAAAAACAACCGTCTAATTACTTAAACGAATTGATCACTTGGTGATTTCGGTAATTTAAGACGTTTTGAAATCCTACCGACTGCGCCAATTAAGTTTGATTGATTGAAAACTTATTTTTTAAAAAGATTTCTCTTTATTATTACAAGTGTTACAGACGTTATATTTAGAACAGAGTTCTTACAAGTACAGTGGTTATGACAAGAATGAATTTATTTACATTGTTTCCTATATATATAGAAAGATTATCTTTAGTACGTGACTCTAAGGGAATAACATGTTGTTCCCGTTTTAGTAAAACAAGATGATTCAATATATTAATTTATGGTGCAATAAGGGCGAGTTCCCTATATAATTTATATATATATATATATATATATATATATATATATATATATATATATATATATATATATATATATATATATATATATATATATATATATATAGTATATATATATATAGATATATATATATATATATATATATATATATATATATATATATATATATATATATATATAGATATATATATATATATATATATATAGATATATATATATATATAGATATATATATATAGATATATATATATATAGATATATATATATATTAGGGTGTCCCTTATATGGGCGAAAAATTTTTTTTTCCGGATATCGAAATGCATACCCCTTAATTCTCTTTAAACTACCCAGACTTACTCAAATACAAAATTTTATCTTCCTATGTTATCATTAACCAGTGCCGACAAGGCCGTGAAGATTTTTAAAATCGCTGCCTTTAACCCTTTTCGTTATGTAGCAAAATCAAATGAAATATTTATATTTTATAAAAATAATAATAAAAAATAAAGTAAGAAAATAGGTATTTATTTATTAAAAGAACATAAAATTATAGATTAGCAAGGATATTTTTTTTAAGGGTATCTTTTTTACAGTCTGGATATAGATTTCTATGCTCTTGCACACAGCGTAGCAAAAATTGTTTTTGTTCTTCCTTTGCAGTGATCAAACCATGAAAATTTTGCATAAGTTTTATAGCTCTTTCAGCTGTATCATTCACTGCACTTAAAGAAAGAACCTTTCTTTTTGCCTTTAAATATGTAACATCTCCTTCCCACGTAGAAACGCGTTTCTTCAAGAAGTTTTCATCAATTTTTAAAAGAGAAAATAAATTTCTGCTCTTTACAGACACAAAATCACTTAATGATTTTCCTGTAACAATAGACAAGACAGTATTATTATCAGTTTATTAAAAACAGTTTAAGACATAAAACTATATATTCCCACTTACCATACAAATAATCAGACATATCTTCTTTCGATGGAATGTATCTCTTCCCATAATCATACAAACTTTCTTTTTGTAAGTTAACTACGATACTTTCCTTGGTTTGTTCATCAACTTCATCATCAAAGAATGATAAAATAGTAATTTCTTCTGACAAGTACCAAAGATGTTGACTAAACTTCCT